>JARYGA010027071.1:0-1200000 GCA_030545235.1 Helianthus tuberosus
GAATCAACAAAGATAACAAAAATAAAGAAGAAAACTATTAGATGTGTCATGGTGGCATCCTCGTGGAAGAAAGATAATAAAAAGAAAGGAGAAATGATAATGTCTTCAATGGTATACACAGGTCTAATACAAATTTATTAGAAGAAATAAAAGAATGTATGTACTTGTGGTTGAGAAGTAGAGCTAAAATGCAACATATGGATATGGAGAAATGGGTAAAATTAGAAGAAATAAAAGAATGTATGTACTTGTGGTTGAGAAGTAGAGCTAAAATGCAACATATGGATATGGAGAAATGGGTAAAAGAAGGGTTATTGGATTTTATCACCTTCAACTATTGACCTTTGGCCGTTGCCACCCCTAACTAACACTTTGACACCCGGCACCCCCAACTTGACTTTTTGTTTGCACTGGCACCACTCTGTTAACAAATCATTAACTGTGTTAGTTTTTAATCCTACATGGCACCAACTTGCTTACCTGGACATCATTACGTGGCTTATTTTTTATGAGGTGTTAGAATGAGGTGGCTAATTATATATAACAATATCCAGAACCAATATATTATCCCCAAATCAAACAACCCTTATCAATTTACAAAATCAAATCATCATCTACTGCATCGGCTCTTCATCTTCAACCCCTTGTCAATATACAAAATCAAATCATCATCATCATCTTCATCGGTTCTTTATCTTCAACGGTTCATCATCAAATTCCCAAACACCACATAACAACACCCACAACATCGATTCCTGTTGCAGATCGGATGCCGTCACCGCCGACGTTGCTAGCACTTGGGTTTCGGTTCGCTGCTC
The DNA here is from genome assembly GCA_030545235.1 of Helianthus tuberosus. Classification (NCBI taxonomy): domain Eukaryota; kingdom Viridiplantae; phylum Streptophyta; class Magnoliopsida; order Asterales; family Asteraceae; genus Helianthus; species Helianthus tuberosus. Next base: position 819 of record JARYGA010027071.1, read on the forward strand.
TAGCCTCCAATCTTGATCGCAGAGAGCACCGATCTTGTCACTCCAGTGGAACCATTTAATGTTTCTACTCGGAGGTGAGGATGAGACCAGCCATGGCCGCTGCCTTTCATTTGTCGGAGGTCGTTGATGCCTATGATCGCGATGGCTGGTGGATCAGGAAGGTTATTGGGAAAACCGAGTCGAAATACATGGTGCATTTTAAAGGTACTGGTGTAAAAATTGCTTACCCTTTGGACCTGTTGAGAGTTCATCAGTAATGGGACTGGAAAAATGGTGTTTGGGATTCACAATTTGTTTGATTTTGCTAATAGGATTCAAGGGTAGTTCTTCAGTGAATGATTTTAGGGATGAATGGAAGAATGGAGAAGATTAGGGTTTTCTTAGGGTGTCTATGTTATAAACGAGAGAAGGGAAGTGAGATATAACACATCATCAGCCACGTAATCATGTACACATCAACGAAATGGTGCCACGTCGGACAAAAGACTAACCAAGTTAGAGTAGATTTAACAGAGTGGTGCCAGTGCAAACAAAAAGTCAAGTTGGGGTTGCCGGGAGTCAAAGTGTTAGTTAGGGGTGGCAACGGCCAAAGGTCGATATTTGAGGGTGATAAAATCCAATAACCCGTAAAAGAAGGTATAGATGTTGTAGATGGCTAGGAATGTAATTGTATGAAAAGCTTGTAAAATCTTGTATTGTTAGCCTTTAGGATGTTATATTCGAGTTTCCTTTTTTATGTTAAAAAAAAAAACTTGATAAAATCAAAGAGAATTTCAAACTCAAAATTAGGTCTCCATAAGAGTTGGACAAAGCGCATCGTTTCTCTCCGCTTTTAATGTATGCTTGTGACTTAGGCTACCCGGTATGGTGAGGCTCATCCCCAAGGGGATGGGCCGCCACGTCACCCGTCACGTCATCGAGAGTGAGGATGGGCCTAAAGGGGATGGACCAAAGGGGTGGAGGATGGGGCCCACACTATTTATAAAAACAATTAAAAAATATAATTGATTTGATTTTTTAGAGAGAGAGAGGAGTGAGAAAGTTGAAAGAGAGAGAGAAAGGTGGCCCGGCTTGGGCGTCCTTGGGGCGACGGAGAAGACGGGAGGGGCATAGGGGGGCGGTGTGGGGGTGCGGAGCCGGGGCTCGCCGGGGCAGGGCCAGCCCCCATACCATTTAGTCTTATGGGCCCCTGATGAGCTGTCTTCGTTACCGAACTGATATCTACAAGTGTGCTTTGGGCCTTGACTCATTTGTTGGGCTAGGAGTTATAGTAGGCCTATCCATTACCCGATAATACACAACAAGATGTTGAATTATTGGTAACTTGATATCCATCTTTGGTTTATTGATTAATTTTTGTATGCTTCTCTTTAAATATATCCAGACTCAGTTATAACCCGGAAACTTTCCGAGCAAGAAAAATTAATTTATATTAATCGAATTATGTTGTTAAATAAAATAAAGGGAAAAATACCCGGATAGTCTCTGTGGTTTACCCATTTTTTGTCTTTAGTCCCCAACTTTTTAAAATTACACCTATAGTCCCCAAGTTTTTGAATTTCGTTCCCGGATAGTCCCTAACGTGGATAGGGGTTAGTTTTTGGTGTTTGGTGCGTGTGAAATGACAAAGATACCCTTACTGTCAAATTAATAACTAAAAAGTTAAAAGAAATATATTTAATATTTTACAACAATCCCTTGGTTGTAGCTTATGCACTTGCTGGCACTGTATGTTGAAATTTCGAGTGCTCAAATACAGAAAGTTAATATTAGTAAATTACAGTTATACCCTTGTATTTTAGGTTGACATTGACTATGAGAAGGAGCTGATTGGGACTACAAAAGAAGGAAAGAGTGTGTATTTTAAGGTTACAGTGAAATTGGGGGAGGGTAGATGGTGGTGGTGGTTGAAGGTGGAGATGGTGGTGGTGTGGAGTGGGGAAGATGAAGTGGGTAGGGTGGGTGATAGAAATTGCATACAAGGGTATAACTGTAATTTGTAATTGTGAAAGGGGGTTAGTGTAATTACTACTTCTTTAAATAAGGCATTAGTCATTATAGAAAGGGGGGAGAGAATTTGGCCAGTTTGTTAGGCTCATGCTTATGTATTGAGAAGGGCATAGCCCTGGGACCACTAGGTGGTTATTTTTCTTTTCTTGTAGATCCTTTTGGATCATCATCATCATTTCCACTATAATATTCAGATTTCCACCATTGTTATATGTTTTAAGCTTCGATTAGTATCATTTCCTATCATTGGTCCGACCTGCCTTCCCTCTGCTCTCCTTTCGTTTCAATTTCATGATTTTCCGATTCGATTCCGCCTCAACATTCGATTAGATTTCAGGTTCTGACACAATTGTAATTTTCGTTTGACTCTCAGATTCAATTTCCGATTCCTTCATCTTCACTACATCGCTGTTTTCAATTTCACTTTTCGGTTTCTGATCCAATTTCATTTGCGTTTCCTGCTTCCGTTTTCTGAATCAATTTCCGATTCAATTTCCGCTCTATTTTTCGATTCAACTGTCGCTTTAACTTCGATTCAATTATGGTGAATCATAATGCTCGTCTGGATGCTCATGATCAACAGATTCAGCAGTTACAAGCCGACGTTACTGAAATTAAGGCCTCCTTGAAGGTTTTGGAAGAGGATCGTTTGGAATCAACGGAATTCCGTAAGGCTGTGCTCGGATGGACGAACCAACACCAGAAACAACCAGTGGACGAGTCTTCGGGTTCTGGTATGGTTACGAGTAGAGTGTTTACCTCTTCCGGTATCGGCTTGGGTTCATCGGGGTCTTCCTCCGCTCTTCCGTGGGCTGTGAAGAAGGTCACGCTGCCTGAATTCAGCGGTTTCGACCTACAGGGATGGATTCAAAAGGCCAATATCTATTTTAGCTTCACCAACACAGCTGAAGTGGATCCGTTACGCTTGGCTCAGTTGAGCATGATTGGTGCTGCTCAACATTGGTTCACAATCATTGTGACAACCGGTACTTTTCCACATATTCCGTATAATTTAAACAATAATTTGCAGCTTAATGACTGTGTTTGATTTAAATTAATCACATGGATGCTTTCTGATTATTGTCATATACATACAAGTGCATCACATATTGCATGATTTCATATCATTATAGCATGCAACACTTTATGATTCAAACGATGCACGAAACCAAGTTAGCACAGTTATCCGATAAAATAGAAGTACTGACGGGAGTTCAGTACTCAGGCAGACATGATGTTAAGACACATAATGAGACCGAAACCAAGAGTTACACTAGAATAGTGTGTAAGAAAGTAGGGATTACAAAACTGCCTTCCTAGTGATGATTTAGGTGCCGGAAAGTACCAGAAACATGCCAAAACTACAGAATTCTACAGAAAACAGCACAAAAAAAGCAAAATTCAGCCTTTTAACATCTAAATATAATGCAGAATTATGGTTTAATGGTCCAGAATACCTTCCTAGGTGTCGGGAATCAAAACTGTCATAAAAGACAACATAAAGCACACTAAAGTGCGTAATTTAGCACTTTAACGAACCGGTAACCAACCGAACAATGAGACACTACCCGAAACACCAAATTTTCACTAGAAGCATTGTTTTATCATTTCCAAGCTAGTTATGGTCACCGAACATCATAATACATCCTGTAAACACTAAACACATATAACACTAACCGATACGCTTGGAATCCAACTAAAATACTTAACTTATCATTACAACCCAACAAGTACCCGCCCCCACTTGAGGCCGGTTACCATGAGGGTCCCACTTGGGATTTTTTTGCATTATTTTTATTTGATACGGTTGTTACTTTAGAAACATAAAAACCAAGGGTTATTGTTATGTTGGAAGAACTTTTTATAAAAACCTAAGGATCATTCTTCTTTTTCATTTTAACCATCTAACAAGCTCCATCTTCTTCTTTCTCCTCTTCCAATTCTCGGCCAACAACCACCCACACACATCCTCCATTTTCATTCCATATACAAGCATTCTAAGGTGATCTAGAGATGTATCAAGCACATCTAAGAAGGGTGGAGGCATTGGAACTTATAGGACCATCTCTAGGAGCTATTAACCACTTCAAATCTTCATCATCTTCCAACTTGTTCTTCCCTAGCCATAGTGCTAGTAGTAAGCTCCTTTAACCATGTTTTTACTTCTTATTTTGATGGTTAAAAATGCATGTAAAAGACTAATCATGAAGAACATAAAGAATCAAGAACATAATCACTAACATAAAGCTCTAAATCATCATGATCTATGTTGTTTAAGTGTTTGTATGCTTCTTGATTGTTGATTGTTTGTGTTTATGATGTTAAACATCATATCTTGCTAGATAGTGATTAAACACATGATCTAGCAAGATGAGAGGATGATCTTGTGGAAAACCAAGATGAACATCCTTTATGTTCATCATGAACTTGAAAACAAAGATGATTTTGTGGAAGATGATTATGAATACATCTTATTAGTCTATTACATGGATGATTTCAAAACTAGTTTTCTCAAGAAACTAAGTTTACTTACAAGATTTACATAAACATGAGTTTTAAAGAAACTAATCATATTTTTAGTGATTAATCAACTATAGAAACATTTTAATGACAAGAAAAATTCAAAAAGAAATATTTTTAGAAAATCATTTCACAAGTTGTAAAGATCTAAAATCTTCAAGAATGATGTTTTAAAACAAATAACCACACTTTAAAGGGTAACTAAGCTTACTAAACACCACACTAAGTTACTACAAATTTTTATAAATTTTCAAGTTCATGAAGTAGTGCAAATAGCTTGATATTGGCACTTGGTAAGTATTGTTTAGATTGTTGATGATTTGTGATGATTTTTAAAAGAAAATGATATGCTTTGAAAGCATGGAAACCTCCATTTTTAAGGGGAAACTATGACAAAATTTTTCTAGAAATTAAACACTTAGAAAAATATTTTTAAACAAGTGTTTAAAAGTGTATTTTAACCATAATTTTTTATATAAAAATTGCCATAATTTTGTTGCAAAAATTATAAATATTGGAGGTTGGTTTTGATAAATAAAAATGACTAAATATGTATTTCGGAAAATATATATTTAGATGTCACAATGTGTATGATTACTTGTATATTATGTGTATTAGTTATATTATTTTAGGACTTAAAATAATATAATTCACCAAATACCAAAAATTACAATACAAAATATTACCAAAATTCCAAGAAATAAATATATAATTTATACCCAAAAATTGGAGAAACCGAACAAGGAATATAACTTACAAAAATATTCCGGAATTAAATTCATAAGTATATTTTGGCAAACGGTATTTTGGAAACCAAGAGAACGAAAATATGATTTTTATAATTATTATAACAATATATCATATTTTTGACAAGAAGAAATCAAATTATTTTTGGGTAAAGAAAAATATATACGTTTTTTGAATTATTAGAAAATATAATAGTTTTGGAGAGAATATATATTTCTTAAATAAATTTAGAAAATATTATTATTTTGGGGTGAAAAATGGATTTATATATTATAAGTCCCGAAAATCCGGATCAAACAACGATATCAAACGATCAACAAGGATGGGCGGAATCCAAACTTGATGATCTTCAAGAAATCAAGAACAAGATGAAGATTAATGAAGATGATTGTTGAATTGAATGCTTAAACTTGCATACAATAGATATTGTCTAATACAAGTTTCAAAAACCAATCAACCTATGCTCCTCATTTCTTTCCTCTATTTATAGTAAGGGGTTTCCCCCAAAACCCTAGGCCCATTATCCCTAAAGCACACTCTAATACCCACCTTCTAGAACTTGGTCCATTTAGAAATAACTCCTACTAATCCATAAACCTATAGGGCCTAACAATCTCCCCTAGGTTTACTGGATTAGTTGCTGAAACCGTTTGGAAGATCACCAGGTAACGGAGCCGGATCAGCAAACACGTGATTCTTGATAACGTTCTTGAACTTCTTTTCCAGCTTAACTTTCAACAGACATCAGCATACCTGCATCGCTTTGTAGTTGCTCGATCGTTTGATCTTTGCTTGATATTTGAGCTTGCAAAGATGAGATCTGATCTTCTTTCAGGGCAGCATCTTGTTCCAACACAATCACTCTTCGCTGCAACTTCGCTACATTAACAGCCGTATCATCATCACTATATCTTTCTTCAATAAATTTCTTTTTGTTGGCTGCAAAGCGCATGGCTGCTTCATCATGCTCAGAGAAATCAGCACCACTGGAACTTCCTACATTGAACCTGATGCCGCTTGAGCATTCTGGTTGCAAATGAGTTGTTTCAGGCAGATCGAAATCGAATTTTAAGTCAAAAATCAAGATCTTGCGTGCTTGTTTCTTGAGTAGTAGCAGTGACTTGTGGATCGGTGGGCATAGTAGGCTATGGTTTTGAGCTTGGGCCAGTAGAATGAAAATCAGGAGCTATTTGGGTTCTTCGTTTCTTGTTTGTTGCTTGTTCAGCATCATTTGTCGAATTATCTTCAATCTCAGGAATAGATACGGAAGGAGGGTTTCCGACACTATCCTTCAAGGATTCAATTAGGGCTTGTAGAAGTTTTGCAATCATTAGCGTTGATTCTGTGACAACCGTCACTTTTCCGTACATTCCGCACACAAAATGAACAGTAATTTGTGCTTAAATGACTGTGCATGATCTGGTTTACCAGACAAATAAATTTCTGAATTCCATGCAAGTGAATTCATGCACATTTTGTGCTACAAAATATAGCTTTATGCATAAACGAGAGCGTTGCGTCAGAAATATTAGAAATCTCACCGGTAAGACACCTCGTGTCAACAGAACTGCAGAAAGCAGTCAGACATTAGAATTAAGGCCTAGGTGTAGGTCCGACGACAAAAGTACATTAAAACCCAAGGGTACATATAAGGGTTTAATTTATAGACATTGCGGAAGCAAAAATAAGCACTAAAAAGCACCCGAAACGCACTTTAAGTGCAGGAATATGTATAATTCAGCAATAAATCAGCATTTAAGCATATGAATATCATGCAGAAATCATGATTTATCATTCAGAATACTTCCCTGAGTGTCGGGAATTGAAAGTGTTATAAAAGGGCACTTAAAAGACACTAAAAGGTGCAATTTAGCACTTTAACGAATCGGTATCTAACCGAACAACCGGACTTTACCCGGAACACCAAAATATTGCTAGAAGCAATGTTTTTCTTTTTCTAAGCTAGTTAGGGTCCCCGAATACCCTAACACCTGTAGTAAATTACAACACACTAGTAACTAATTTTAAATCTCTAAACTAACTAACTAAACCTTAACCAATTAGTTAGAAATCAACCATGGAACCCCCCCCCCCATAACCGAACTCGGTTAGAGTGTGGGACACCTCACTAAACTTTTGAATATTATATTCAAGTGTGCCTAATATCTAGGCTACACATAATATCTTGGTTAATGACCATGAGAATGGCCTATAAGTAACAACATATGTCCACCATAACCTTCACACCACACTTAGAACATTCACACTACTCTCTCCCTCCCTTGACACCTTCGGCCGAGAACCACCCACACCCATCCATCATTTTTCGATTCCATTCAAGACATTCCAAGATCATACAAGGGTTAAGGATCGCGTATAAGGAAGCTTGGTGCATTCGGATTGCGAAGGACCTCGCTACATTGTTTTTATCCACGCATTTTTCGACTAGATTCTTCCCTAGCCTCGAGCTAGTAGTAAGTTGCTTGAAACACACTCTCGATCTATTTTAAAGTGGTTAAAATAAGATATAACGGTTAAAACTCAAGAACATACAAGATGATATGTTAAAAGTCTACTAAAATGTTAAAAATGTTGGTTAATAGCACAAGAGTTGTGTAAATCATGTAAGATTTGTTTTGTGTGATTATTTAGTGCCGATCTATGATGTGGTAGCTCGGATCATCATCTAACCCGGATTAGTCATGATCAAGAATCATGGCATAGAGTTTGTTTAAGTATACAAAGGGTTAAATGATGAAACTCTACCACACACTAAACATGAACTTGTGTAAAATCAATATTACTTATGAAATAGTGTTTAAAACTAGTAGATCTACGGACCTACAAGCGGTATTTTCAAAGGACCACGTGTCAAGAGAAAACATACTTTTAAAGACGGATCTTTCATAAACAAGAATGATTTTAGTAAACACACAAGTGTGTAAACACTCGTGTAACACAAAGTTTTGACAAAAGAACTATTTTTGTAAATATTGACAAGAAGTTGTAAAGATGTAACTTCTTTAAAAACGAGACTTTCAAGTAACCGAATTGATCTATACAAAGATCCACTAAAAATAATGGAAAGATACTACATATTTTGGAAAACCACAAGTTCATGTATTTCTGCGATTATATCTATTTTAACTAGTTGAATATTGTTTATTGCTGATTGAGGAAATTGTTGATTTGGATTTTAAAAGAAAATGATACGCTAGTAAGCGTGGCCACCTCCAGTTACAGAGGAAACTCTGGCGAAATTTTTCCAGAAAATAGCACTTAGAATATTTTTGGTGACAAGCGTTATGAATGCATTTTTGACTTGTTTTCCAAACAAACTTCGCCATGATTTTTATTACAAAATTTCCAAATACCGGAGGTGGATTTTCATAAGTAAAACTTGTTAAATATATATTTAGAATATATATTTATCGCTTGTGTGATTATGTGATTATTTTGTGAAATAGGTATATATTATTTTTAGAGTAAAAATAATATGACTTAGAGATACTCGTAACGAGTAAGAATACAAAAATTCACATATAACATACAAGATACATAATTCGGGTGCAAAGTGCAAAACACGAGATACTTATATTAATTTTAGAGAAATAATATAAGTAAGATACGTAGTTAAAAATATAGAATATTTTTAACACAAGAATACGTACACAAGAGATAGTGACTGTACTTGTGCGACGCAAGTCTAGTGACTAACGTTAAGAAAACGCGTATAGGTTACGACGTTAATTAAGCAAATCCGGTGAAGTTTACGACGCACAGGAACGCAAATTTGTGAGTTCATGCTCCCCCTTTTCTTTAACTGTTTTTGGTTTTATAACTCTCGGGGGTGAAATACATGTTACAAATATTATAATTTTTACAAAGGGTAAAAATACAAGAAGCACTCTTGGTGAGAACGAGAACCGAGTGCAATATGATTTGAGAATACGAGAAGCACTCGTGGTGAGTGTAATATGATGAGCTTTAAGAAAAGCCTAGAAAATACTCGATCATGTGAGCATAGACTAATACAAAAGATGCCATAAAGTCTTGGTGAATACTAGTACCAAGCCATTAAAAACATTCATTAATTAGGGACGAGGGTTAGATCTAACGGGTACGGCCGAGCCCCACTCATGGTCCTTATGTGACCACTTGAGTGCTTCGGTGTCCCAGTCGAGGGAAATCGACGCAGTCGAGGATAATCGACACAGTCGAGGGTAATCGACACAGTCAAGGGAAATCGACACAGTCGAGGTTAATCGACACAGTCGAGGGAAATCGACATAGTTAGAGGAAGAATATACTAATGCTTCCTATGGCCTCACATGCCTTGAGGGAGAAAATACTAATGCTCCCTATGTCCTCACATGCCTTGAAGGAGAATATACTAATGCTCCTTATGTCCTCACGTGCCTTAATGTCCTTGTATAAACAATCATTAAAAATGTGGGGCACACAAGAATACTTGAATGATACTTGAGTACGTGGGGTACTCAAGAAAACGGGAATTATACTTGAGTACGTGGGGTACTCAAGAAAGACTTGAATTATACATGACACATACTATGTTTTCATACAAAGTATTAAAATGTGAAATACAAAAACGCATGAACTCGCTCAACTTTATGTTGATGTTTTCCAAAATTACATGTATTTCAGGTGACAGGATGGATCTTGGGCGCAAGTGTCGTAACTAGAAGTAGACTACAAGTTTAGATGTCATCCACGTTTGTTGAATTGTAACCTTGTCAAAGGTCGTGTTTTGAAAACTTAAATAACAAGTATTTGTAATACTTAAATTTTCATAAATGGATGAACATCGTTTTGATCATGTAGTTGTTTATTACGATTGAATGCAATGATAACAAGCTAGTCACACATCATACGCTTCCGCAAAAGACAGGGTGTGACAGTTTGGTATCAGAGCTTCGATTGTAGTGAACTAGGATTCTTTCTCGAGTCTAGACTACAATCACTAGAGTTCTCTCACAAAAACATTTTTCAAAAAGGTTTTCATTGCATTCACGAAAGCGCCAAGATCCACAAGTCAGACACTTTTCAAAAAGTGACAAGGCAAGGGCATTAGTGAGGAATACCTTTAAAATAAGGTGCCAACCAAAGCATAGTCTACACGAGTTAGACTTGCCAAAAACAAAATGACCCCCAAAAACGAGAGTTATACGTGATATAATGCATTAAAATGCTTGTTTATGCTAAGTAGCATATATGTTATTGATATACGTACATAAAAATAAGTGTACGGAATGATTATTGACGTGAATAAATATACTTTCGACTCCGACTCCTATTACTGTACGTGACTCGCACGATGAAGCTACCGACCTCGCGTCCTTTGCAAAGCTCATGGCTGGGAGTGATTACCAAACAAGATGCTGAGCTTGCTTCCGTAGGAGATGGCTGCTCTTCCCTCTCGATCGTGAAGATGCCTAACTACGGTGATGACGACGAGGCAGAGGCGGCAACCTTGATCAAATTCTCAATCAACGGGACGAGATCCCTGCGGCTTATGTGAAGCAAGATTGACGACATACTTGACCAGAAAAGGAAGATGAAGTATTCATCTCGAAGGTGCCCCTCCAACTACTAGGAATTCTCTCTATTCCTATTCCATCTAATCATCGTGCCTATATGCGCGTAACGATAATGAATGTTAACGCGTGGACCATCGCAAAGGTCCTTTCCATGACAGAGGTATAAGGACAGTGGTGTCCCCTCTGTGATTGATCATCTGCTGGACGAGAGAAAATTGGGGTAACTGTGCAAGACAATTTATTATTACGGGGGCCCATGTAATGACGACTTGTAGTGCACAGGAATCCTGGTGGACTCTGCGGGCCGAGCTAATGAAAACCATACAAAATTAATCTTTAGGTGTCCTCACCTTCATCTGGTAGAACAACACATAGATCAGTGCTTTAGCACGTTAGAAAGTAGGAAGCCTGTCTTAGCCTACTTCGTGACTGACGCTTCTACCTGCATACGAGACGTTTGAGAGGACGATGTTTAAGCAAGAAGAGGTGGAATGACATTCAGGAAAGAATCAGCGACGATACACTTCCTATCACCTCCACCCAAGCAACCCCATCAAAGGGGAAATATACGCACCAGTAAAGCTAAAGACCTAAGAAAATCAATGAAGCAGGAAATAACTGAAACTTGAATGACCAAGGCGATGTAGCCTTGAGTTCATTTCAAAAAATAAGCCAAGTTGGCAAGCCTATAAGAGAATGCCGCCCAGGCGAGACACAAACACCAGTACGCTGCCAAGAACAGAAGCCGAGCTGCAAGAATGCATCTCACAGGCGATTGCTCGACATGAAGCCCTCCGCTCTAAGCACAACGATGGCACTGCTGGGAATAACCCTCCAACTGGCTGCACCTATAAACAATTCCTGGACTGCAAGCCACTGAATTTTGATGGCACAGGAGGTGCCGTTACATTTGTACGTTGGGCAGAAAAGACTGACTCCATTCTAAGAATGAGTAACTGCTCACCTCAACAGAGTGTTACTTATATCTCAGGGTTATTCGTAGACGGCGCACTCTCCTGGTGGAACCTTCAGGTTCAAACCCTTGGTGCGGATGCTGCTTATGCACTAAACTGGGACGAGCTCAAGGAAATGATGGAAAAGAAATACTGTTCTAGGGCTGAAATCCAGAAGGTTGAGGTGGAGTTCTGGAACTTGAAAATGGATGGACCGAAGATTCCTGAATATGTCCAACGATTTCACGACCTGTCTAGGGTCCTCCCTTACTTAGTCAAACCGGAATTCAAAAGGGTTGAATGATTCATTTGGGGACTTGCACCTCAGATCAGGAGCATGGTTACTACCTCAAAGCCCTCAACCATTGCAGAGGCTATCGATATGAGTGTCACCCTTACTGAAGAAGCTCTACGTGCGGGAAAATTCTCAGAATCTGAGGATAACAAGAAAGAGACTCATGTGGAGTCATCAGGCAATAAGAATAGGAAGTCTTCGAATATAAAGATGAGCACCTAAGTCAACTGTGGAAACTCTAAAACAGGCAAAAGAAAGAGAGTGAACCCGCCGCCTGGAAGGAAAACTGATGAAGCCACTAATAAGGCTGGTGGTAAAATATACTCGGGGACTAAGCCGAGATGCGGGGAATGCACTTTTCACCATGAAGGTCGATGCCTAAGGCCTACGTGCGGAAAGTGTGGAAAAGAAGGACACAACAAGGATGCCTGTTGGGCGAAGGACCCAGATGGAAGAAATAAGAGAATACCAGGTTGCTACAAATGTGGTGAAGCAGGGCACTTTAGGAAAGATTGCCCTAGGAGGAAACAAGCAAGGAAGGGTTTTCACGATCGAAACTCGTGAAGCACGCCAGGATCCAGATGCGGTTACGGGTACGTTCCCTAATAACCAACCTTATGCATCTATTTTTAATACTGGCATCAACTTCAACCTTGCATGCTTAGAACTTAAGAAACTGCTTGGCCTAGTCTCAAGTGAGATAGACGTCCTATATTCTTTAGAAATGGGCATATAGGAGGCTAGATTAAACAGTCGAAGCGATTAAGGATTGTATTTAGGGACTCATAAGGCCGGAACCTTCTGTTACCATTGACTCGCGAAGTCATAATATGTTAGTCAGCATGGATCAGAAATCCAAGAATAGAGCCGAAGTCGTTTGATATGAGAAAATCAGACGCTTCTCGCTTGCGAATGATGAAACCCAAATTTCCTGCGATAGGTGCAAGGATGCTAGACCCCACAAGGTGGCAGATCTACGACATCCCTCACTGGTCGAAGAGGCATAGAAACGCCTCCGAGTAGACTACGGAGCCTGAAAACATTCCCGTGATGGAAGAAGTTCCAAGAGCCTTTTCCGAAGACCTGCCAGGAATACCTCCGCAGCAACAAGAGAGGTTTAAGGCAAATCTCATGCCAGGAGCGGTACCAGGGCTGAATGACGCCATACCGACTAGCTTCACCAGCGAAGCATGAACCTCTGATACAACTGCAAGAGCTGTTAGACAGAGGAAATTAAGGACATAACATCCTTAGTTAAGGAGGCAAGGAGAAAGTTGGCAGTATCCACTTTACATAAACTTCAGAAAATTGGGAATCAGAATCCTTTGCCAAGGACTGCTGACACAAATGAGCCAATCATAAGGTTCCAGTTACCACTCAAAGATCAACTTGAGGACAAAAGGTCCTCCACTGTGAATACAACAGGATATATACCTAAAACGACCTTTAGGACTTGCTTCGAGCATTACGATATCCTTGTCGTACCATTTGGCTTAACACATGCATCGACAATATTCATGGACCTCATGAATCGTGTCACACCCCGACCGCGTAAAACAACAAATCGCGGTGGAAACATCGGGGCGTGTTGCAACAGAATTAATGTTTCATAACCATGGATATCAAAAGTGTTTCGTTTTATTAAACATTGAGTAATTACATCGTCTGGAAATCTAAATACACTATTTAAACATAGTCTATCATTGTTATTGAGTCACTAAGGCCTTGTCCAGTCCTATGTGAGCATGCATCTTATCAATCGATATCATCCAACAATACCTGAAACATATGTGAAAACGAGGTCAGCAAAGAAATGCTGGCGAGTACATAGGTTTTGTGAAAATAAGATTCATGACTTCAGTTTAAGAAAATGTTTAGTCATGAACCTTGTAATTTGCTTTGTCTTTGTAAATCATTTGAAAAATAATAAGTTTAGATGATATGTATAAATAAGAGAATAATGCATGATTAAATGAATAACCATGTGGAATGAGTCTTTATAAGATAAGTTGTTTGTAAATAAATGTCTTGTGAAAAGTATGTTACTTGTATAAAATGTTCTATGTCTCAAACTGAAATGATTCAAATAACGCTACAATATGTAATACCATACAAACACTTATATATAGGAAGTACCAGCGGCGTATCCACCATGTTTGTATCATATTATACACGCATCGTTACTTAATCACTTAATCAAACCAAACCAAACAATGTAAAATGTCTATGTTTAAATCAATTGTCAAATGTATTGATTAATATGTCAAAGTATTCATGTCAAGATGTAAATCATGTCAAAATGTCTATGTCAAATATCCATGTCAAATGTCTATGTCAAATATCCATGTCAAATGTCTATGTCAAATATCCATGTCAAATGTCTATGTCAAATATCCATGTATGGCAAGTGAAATGTCTCAACTAAACCATATGCACAACAACAAAATATTGAAGTAAAACTTGGTTTAAATCAATACTATGTTTCGTGGAAATGCATGATCAAATGTCAATCATGTTCCGATGTTTACCCAATCGTTAACCCATTTTGTAAAATCGTTCTAGTCGTTCTTGTTTTAATTGTGAAACTACTTTGTGGTCGATTCTCTAATAACATTCAAACCTTCTTGACGCGTTCCTCGTTCCAACTCGCTCTCGTTCTCATTCTTAACAAACCCTTACCAAAGGGTAAGTTAATAATTACAGATTCAGTCGTTACCCAAAATATCCACACATAACCATGGGTATAGAGAATAACGGGATTTGTCAGATCCTATGGTACCATAACCTAATACTGGTCGGCTTGATCATTGCTAATGAATGTCATTGGTTATGTAACTACAACCAACAAGTTCGTTCACTTTATTGAAATCGTTCTTGAAACCATTGTAATTGTTTTTGAAACCATTGTTATCGTTCTTGAAACCACATTCTAATTGTTATTGTAATCGTTCTTGAAATCACTTTGTAATTGTTATTGTAATCGTTCTTGAAATCACATTGTAATTGTTATTGTAATCGTTCTTGAAATCACATTGTAATTGTTATTGTAATCGTTCTTGAAATCACATTGTAATTGTTATTGTAATCGTTCTTGAAATCATTGTTAAAACATTTAGCACATATGAGTCACCCCAAAACAGTTGAAAACAGTAAAAGAGGGGAATAATGTACTCGCCTGAGAGTGCTTAGGAGTCTTGAACAACTACCAAGTAAGCTAGAGGAGTCCCGGAAATCAAACGGTACCTAATATAGGTAACTACATAAATAACCCGGACCTAAATCGGAAGACTGGGTAGCAGGAGGGTCTGTAAACCAAATGAGTGTAGGAACTCATATGATATGGTTTAACAAAGCCTACATACTAAATGAAACTTAACCTAAGTATTATCGACCCATCACGACCCATTAAGGTAGCTTATGCTACTTTAACGCGTCGTTTGCGTGAAACGCGTTCGGACCGCCTAACTAGTCCTATGACAAGTAATATATGCCTTAACATGTCTAATATGGTTGTCAAATCAGTTTAGATGTCAAAAGTTATGTTACATATGTTTAAAATGAATTTTGGCATCAAAGGGGTATTTTGGTAATTTACCTAAGGCATATAAACTACCTATCATACAACTACTTAAACGAAGCGACCATAAGGTATAACCTCGTAAGGTTATTATATACTATGGTCACCTAATGTGCTTGGTCGGATCTTAATGATCGACCAAACGGGTCGGGTTCGAAAGTATAAGCGATTGTTTAGATCGCTTACCTTACGACCCTATCTAAGCACTAAACTAAAAGTGACGAGCTAAGCATGTTAAAACATGCTTAACTAAGTTTAGAAAACAGGTTTGGTATCAAAACAAACGGTTTTGATACCCATAAGTAGTTTGGTTACAAAATACGCAAGAATACGTATTCTGACCGAAACTACGGCTCGTCACTGAGCCTAGATAACGTGGTAATCAGTAGGTATAGTCGCTAGGGACTATAACCATCGTGATCACGCTCACGTTATGAAGTTCAAACGAACTTTGCATCGACCATAAACTGGTCAATGCAGAAAGTCAAACAAAGTTTGACTTTCGGACTCGAAAAGCAATAAAAGAACGAAAGAGGACTTACGAAGGGTCCCCGAATGCTAATCCCGATCCAAGTAGCTCAGGTATGAAACAAAGGTTCCAACTTAGAGCCCAAATGATCAGATTTGTGGGTTTTGAAGCAATGGGGGGTGGGTATTTATAGGAAAAGTAGAGCCGTTAGGATCGTTTCTTGAATATCGTGCCACGATCCGAGCCGTACACTTGTCACAAAGTTGTGGTGGTTAGAATTGATGTTTATCAGCTGAAAATGCAAGTTGCAAGCATGTGGTTGTGGTTTAATCAGCTGATAATCTGCTGACTGTTTGTTATTATCTGATCTGGAGACCCCTAGCGCACCGCTACGTTAAAAGTGTAGCGCACCGCTAGGCTTTAGTTTGGCAGATTTACACTTTTGGTCCCTGCATTGCAATCAGCCCATTTTCGACACGTTTAAGGCCCGTTAACCCCATTTCAAAGCTCTAAAATGAAGTTAAAGTATAGGGAACTTAAAATGTGCTCAAAAATATCTTGGATGTCGGTTCGTTTAACCGTACGGTCGCGATGTTCGGTTAATTACGACGGAATGCGCATAAGCGCGTAAAACGATCCAAATGACGCGACGAATGGATTTTTGGCAAGCCAAACACTAAAATAAAATATTTTAGTGCTTACATAAATTTTTGGATGTCCGGATGTATTCAGAACGTAAGTTATGCGCGAAAATGCAAACTTGTGCACTTTTTGACACTTTTAGTCCCTGAATGACACAAAAGTTTATTTTAGCATACCGAACACCTCAAAGCCTATTTCTAAGCTATGTAAAGGATATTTATGGTATGTTTAACTTACGGTCATGTTCCGGAATATCTGTTACAGTTCAAATTGGCATACTTTCGCAGTTTGTCAACTTTAGTCCCTGTAAGCGATTTAACTTTGATTTCACCACACCAAACCTTCCAAAACTTATATCTAAGTTATGTAAAGGTTATTTAAAGTATGTTAAGCCTATTTCACTATTCCGGAGTGTTCGTTGCATTAAACTGGTTATATTTACGCATCGGTGCGCATATAACCTTCCAGAAAGCGATTTAGAGTCTGAATTCGAACTAAATATGATATGTGTAAATGATACACATATTTTTACAAATCCCAAGTATGAAATACAACATTTCATTGGTTTGGTATTTGTTTGATGGCCGTGGAGGCACAGGTGTTACAGTCTCCCCTACTTTAGGAAATTTCGTCCCGAAATTTATTTAGAGGAAACTTGTGAGAGCTTGAAAACATGTTGTTGAAAAGATCGAACAACATTGGTTAGGGTTCTGAACTTCTAGTAACCTTAATAACATTATGCTTGCAATGTAAGAGGGACACTTATATACAAGTATATAAAGCGTCATTGGTGCGTCCACCGTACCTCCATTACATCGTTCTCATTTTGTTATTGTTGTCACTATCGGTTCTTACACATAATAAACCTTACTGGGTTTCTGTGCACTAAATTTCATAATTATGTACGCGTCCATAATTAGACAATTCCTTGCATAGTTCACACAGTCTATTTTATAATGTGTAGAGTAAAACCAACTGAACAATCCTGTGATGAGTGTGACTAGATTGCCATAGAGTCCTTTTTAATTAAATCAATAAATGATCTAAATAGACTATAAATGTGTCTGTCCAACTACATCACTAGATGTCGTTCTTAACCAAATTGTAAATCAATCTTTTTGACCAGACCACCAAAAGGGTCTCTTATGAATCATGGAGTGATACTATAAAATCCAAAGGTCTTATCTATTACATAGAAGCCCATTAAGGATTTAAGGTAGTACCTTTTTGACTATCCTGCTACGAATCCCTCATATGAAGATATGAAAGATCCTGCGAGGATTTGGATAACGAATTATCCAAAGTATAAAAACACAAAAACATAGAGGAGAACACATAACTCATAAACACATAATTGCATACTCGTTCAATCGCATAATCGTTCAATTTGACCTTAAATTTGTTATCTTTGGACACGGGTATTTAAAGCATACCAGGAACCCAATCCATGGATTTCTTTTAGCACCTTAAATATTTTCAAGAATCTAACTATGAAGATAGGAAGATCTTAAAAGGAATTCGGTTTGTCCTAATTGAGTTGTATTGTACATTTTAAGGGGTACAAGGAATTCAATCAGGGCTCCGATGTCAACGAAGGTGTTGATCGTGATCGGCTCAGGACATGAATAGTTCAAGATGTCATCAATAATAACAATGACGATCTGATCCAAATAAGACTTGCAGACTCTATTTATTAAGTCCATGCAGATGGCTGGAGCATTTATCAATCCAAAAAGGCCTGACTGTAAACTCGTAATGGCCATACTTCGTGCAGAAAATTGTTTTGGGAATATCTTCTTCGAGAATACAAAGTTGATGATACCCAGAACGCAAATCGATCTTGGAAAAGCATGAAGCGCTCTGCAGATGATCGGAGAGATCATCGATTTAAGGTAGGGGATATCGATTCTTGATGGTAAGCTCACCAGGCTTACGTTAATCGATATACATTCGAAAAGATCCATCTTTCTTTTCACAAAGAGGATAGGAGTTTCTCCAAGGTGAAAAGTTCGGACTGATGAATCCTTTATCAGACAACTCTTGAAGCTGTTTTGATAATTCTTGTATCTTGAACGATGCAAGACAATAAGATACTTTAGATTTAAAAGATACAAGCGTTTGAGGTTCTTAGGGAGATGACAAGTGATCATAAAAATAATAGAACCACACGAGTAGTTTTGTCTTTGTGTTGACATCATAAGGTTGAATCAAACATTCATACAATTGCATTAGTTAAAAATAAAACCACAAATTTTATTTATATAACAACCGCATTGTCTTTAAATGTTACAAGATAACAACCAGAGGAAAAACAAACTGCTAATTGTTCACTCCTTCATCATTGAGTGCCTCATTGATGTTAAACACTCGACCGCGTGCTGGATTCATATTGACGTTGACGTTCGCATTCGGGTTTGCGTTAGCATTTGCATTCACCAGTCTTAGGCAGTTGTGGCGGAAGTGACCAATCTCTCCGCAGTTGAAACATGAACCTAGTGGAAATCTCACAGCATTCCCTTGAACCGGAGCTTGAACCTGAGCAGCCTGATTTTGTCCCAAACGACAAATCTTGGCCAAATGCCCAAGTTTACCACACGTCGTGCATTGCCAGCAAGCTTGTTGTACTGCGTGATGACCGTTGCAGCGTGCACAATAAGGTGCGGTACCGGCATATGCTTTCTTTGCAGTTGGCTGAGCTGGTAAGTTTCGCGGGTTCTGAGCAGTCTGTGCTGTAACAGCAAAATTTTGGGCACCCTTTCGCTTCTTTGATTTCTTTGACGTCTCACCTTCCTTACCCTTCTTGTTTTGACCTTTCTTGCTATCATCCTTGTCAGACTCCTGCTTCTTACCCTTGTCACCCTTTCTGTGTAACTTATTCTTCCGAATCTGCGACTCAGTCAATGTCGCAGATAACTCGATCGCCTGACGGAGTGTGGCAGGGTTACTACCAGTAAGGATGTCTTGTACCGAGTCAGGTAGGCCATCGATGTACCTTTCGATAGCTATGTCAAGTGGGGTAACCATTGTCGGGCAAAGCAGACTCAACTCCTCAAACCTATCAGTATACGCCCTGTGCTCACCACTATCTTGCTTCAGCTCATCAAATTCCTTCTCCAAAGCTCGCTGCTCATGACGAGGACAGAATTCCCTCATCATAAGGGCCCTAAGTTCAGCCCATGTCTGTGCTAAAGCAACTTCTGCACCACGATCCCTCATAATCCTGTTCCACCATGTGAGAGCCCTCTTCTGAAACACACTCGAAGAAAACTCGACCTTGCGATTGTCAGGACACTGCACGTGGCGGAAAGTATTCTCAATGCTCTCGAACCATTGAAGAAGCCCAGTCGCTCCTTCAGAACCACTAAACTTGAGTGGTTTAGCCTGGTTAAAATCCTTGTATTTGCATAGTACATTGTTGTTGTTGTTGTTGTTGGCTTGGTTCCATTGAGCAAAGAGGTTTGGGAATTGAGCAGCCATTTGCTGCGCAATGATTTCTGCCAATTCGGCAGTCTCTATCTGGCTTTCGCGTCGAGGAGGCATTCTGAAAGAGGAAACATGAAAAGAAACGAGAGAGAGAATTAGACGAAAAGAATGAGGTGAAACAAATCTGATGAAAGCAAGGATAGTGGTCATTTGTTTGTTACTACAAAGCAACAAACGACACACAGTGACTGATCAAAGTAAATGGGTCGAAAATAATGTATCGCGAAGACATGCTCGCCTATAAGTGAACACTCATCCCAAGAATTCCCAGGTAAGCACAACTGGTCTCGCGTCTGATGAGATGTATACGAAGTGCTTGCCTAGACAGAAAACCCAGAATACAGGCATTCACCCTTCCAGTTTGCACGTGTTCACATTATTTAAAACCCAAAACCTTGTCGAGATTTTGAAATTTTAAAAGGGTTCAAAACCATATAATAGAGAGTTCAAAACCTTACAATAGAGGGTCCAAAACCTAGTAATCAATCATCCTAGAACAGATGATTAGTTTTCCAAGCGGTTTTGAAATTTATGTTCTTGTTGTGGTCGTCGCCTAAGGATAGGTGACGGTATTGTTTTATGACTAAACGCAAGTAAACTCGCGTTAGGGTCCTAGAAAGGTTATAGACTAGGTCAAAGCATTACTAATTACTAATAACCTAATTCCCTATAACCATTGGCTCTGATACCATCTTTTCTGTCACACCCCGACCGCGTAAAACAACAAATCGCGGCGGAAACATCGGGGCGTGTTGCAACAGAATTAATGTTTCATAACCATGGATATCAAAAGTGTTTCGTTTTATTAAACATTGAGTAATTACATCGTCTGGAAATCTAAATACACTATTTAAACATAGTCTATCATTGTTATTGAGTCACTAAGGCCTTGTCCAGTCCTATGTGAGCATGCATCTTATCAATCGATATCATCCAACAATACCTGAAACATATGTGAAAACGAGGTCAGCAAAGAAATGCTGGCGAGTACATAGGTTTTGTGAAAATAAGATTCATGACTTCAGTTTAAGAAAATGTTTAGTCATGAACCTTGTAATTTGCTTTGTCTTTGTAAATCATTTGAAAAATAATAAGTTTAGATGATATGTATAAATAAGAGAATAATGCATGATTAAATGAATAACCATGTGGAATGAGTCTTTATAAGATAAGTTGTTTGTAAATAAATGTCTTGTGAAAAGTATGTTA
The DNA here is from genome assembly GCA_030545235.1 of Helianthus tuberosus. Classification (NCBI taxonomy): domain Eukaryota; kingdom Viridiplantae; phylum Streptophyta; class Magnoliopsida; order Asterales; family Asteraceae; genus Helianthus; species Helianthus tuberosus. The sequence continues at coordinate 22,282 of JARYGA010027071.1, forward strand.
CTTGTATAAAATGTTCTATGTCTCAAACTGAAATGATTCAAATAACGCTACAATATGTAATACCATACAAACACTTATATATAGGAAGTACCAGCGGCGTATCCACCATGTTTGTATCATATTATACACGCATCGTTACTTAATCACTTAATCAAACCAAACCAAACAATGTAAAATGTCTATGTTTAAATCAATTGTCAAATGTATTGATTAATATGTCAAAGTATTCATGTCAAGATGTAAATCATGTCAAAATGTCTATGTCAAATATCCATGTCAAATGTCTATGTCAAATATCCATGTCAAATGTCTATGTCAAATATCCATGTCAAATGTCTATGTCAAATATCCATGTATGGCAAGTGAAATGTCTCAACTAAACCATATGCACAACAACAAAATATTGAAGTAAAACTTGGTTTAAATCAATACTATGTTTCGTGGAAATGCATGATCAAATGTCAATCATGTTCCGATGTTTACCCAATCGTTAACCCATTTTGTAAAATCGTTCTAGTCGTTCTTGTTTTAATTGTGAAACTACTTTGTGGTCGATTCTCTAATAACATTCAAACCTTCTTGACGCGTTCCTCGTTCAAACTCGCTCTCGTTCTCGTTCTTAACAAACCCTTACCAAAGGGTAAGTTAATAATTACAGATTCAGTCGTTACCCAAAATATCCACACATAACCATGGGTATAGAGAATAACGGGATTTGTCAGATCCTATGGTACCATAACCTAATACTGGTCGGCTTGATCATTGCTAATGAATGTCATTGGTTATGTAACTACAACCAACAAGTTCGTTCACTTTATTGAAATCGTTCTTGAAACCATTGTAATTGTTTTTGAAACCATTGTTATCGTTCTTGAAACCACATTCTAATTGTTATTGTAATCGTTCTTGAAATCACTTTGTAATTGTTATTGTAATCGTTCTTGAAATCACATTGTAATTGTTATTGTAATCGTTCTTGAAATCACATTGTAATTGTTATTGTAATCGTTCTTGAAATCACATTGTAATTGTTATTGTAATCGTTCTTGAAATCACATTGTAATTGTTATTGTAATCGTTCTTGAAATCATTGTTAAAACATTTAGCACATATGAGTCACCCCAAAACAGTTGAAAACAGTAAAAGAGGGGAATAATGTACTCGCCTGAGAGTGCTTAGGAGTCTTGAACAACTACCAAGTAAGCTAGAGGAGTCCCGGAAATCAAACGGTACCTAATATAGGTAACTACATAAATAACCCGGACCTAAATCGGAAGACTGGGTAGCAGGAGGGTCTGTAAACCAAATGAGTGTAGGAACTCATATGATATGGTTTAACAAAGCCTACATACTAAATGAAACTTAACCTAAGTATTATCGACCCATCACGACCCATTAAGGTAGCTTATGCTACTTTAACGCGTCGTTTGCGTGAAACGCGTTCGGACCGCCTAACTAGTCCTATGACAAGTAATATATGCCTTAACATGTCTAATATGGTTGTCAAATCAGTTTAGATGTCAAAAGTTATGTTACATATGTTTAAAATGAATTTTGGCATCAAAGGGGTATTTTGGTAATTTACCTAAGGCATATAAACTACCTATCATACAACTACTTAAACGAAGCGACCATAAGGTATAACCTCGTAAGGTTATTATATACTATGGTCACCTAATGTGCTTGGTCGGATCTTAATGATCGACCAAACGGGTCGGGTTCGAAAGTATAAGCGATTGTTTAGATCGCTTACCTTACGACCCTATCTAAGCACTAAACTAAAAGTGACGAGCTAAGCATGTTAAAACATGCTTAACTAAGTTTAGAAAACAGGTTTGGTATCAAAACAAACGGTTTTGATACCCATAAGTAGTTTGGTTACAAAATACGCAAGAATACGTATTCTGACCGAAACTACGGCTCGTCACTGAGCCTAGATAACGTGGTAATCAGTAGGTATAGTCGCTAGGGACTATAACCATCGTGATCACGCTCACGTTATGAAGTTCAAACGAACTTTGCATCGACCATAAACTGGTCAATGCAGAAAGTCAAACAAAGTTTGACTTTCGGACTCGAAAAGCAATAAAAGAACGAAAGAGGACTTACGAAGGGTCCCCGAATGCTAATCCCGATCCAAGTAGCTCAGGTATGAAACAAAGGTTCCAACTTAGAGCCCAAATGATCAGATTTGTGGGTTTTGAAGCAATGGGGGGTGGGTATTTATAGGAAAAGTAGAGCCGTTAGGATCGTTTCTTGAATATCGTGCCACGATCCGAGCCGTACACTTGTCACAAAGTTGTGGTGGTTAGAATTGATGTTTATCAGCTGAAAATGCAAGTTGCAAGCATGTGGTTGTGGTTTAATCAGCTGATAATCTGCTGACTGTTTGTTATTATCTGATCTGGAGACCCCTAGCGCACCGCTACGTTAAAAGTGTAGCGCACCGCTAGGCTTTAGTTTGGCAGATTTACACTTTTGGTCCCTGCATTGCAATCAGCCCATTTTCGACACGTTTAAGGCCCGTTAACCCCATTTCAAAGCTCTAAAATGAAGTTAAAGTATAGGGAACTTAAAATGTGCTCAAAAATATCTTGGATGTCGGTTCGTTTAACCGTACGGTCGCGATGTTCGGTTAATTACGACGGAATGCGCATAAGCGCGTAAAACGATCCAAATGACGCGACGAATGGATTTTTGGCAAGCCAAACACTAAAATAAAATATTTTAGTGCTTACATAAATTTTTGGATGTCCGGATGTATTCAGAACGTAAGTTATGCGCGAAAATGCAAACTTGTGCACTTTTTGACACTTTTAGTCCCTGAATGACACAAAAGTTTATTTTAGCATACCGAACACCTCAAAGCCTATTTCTAAGATATGTAAAGGATATTTATGGTATGTTTAACTTACGGTCATGTTCCGGAATATCTGTTACAGTTCAAATTGGCATACTTTCGCAGTTTGTCAACTTTAGTCCCTGTAAGCGATTTAACTTTGATTTCACCACACCAAACCTTCCAAAACTTATATCTAAGTTATGTAAAGGTTATTTAAAGTATGTTAAGCCTATTTCACTATTCCGGAGTGTTCGTTGCATTAAACTGGTTATATTTACGCATCGGTGCGCATATAACCTTCCAGAAAGCGATTTAGAGTCTGAATTCGAACTAAATATGATATGTGTAAATGGGAACATGAAGACAAATCATGAATCTAAGTGACCATATTGGTTTCACAACTCCCCTGCGACCGATGGCATCGCTTGAATTTCGCGACGAAATTCTTTTAACGGAGGGAGACTGTGACAACCGTCACTTTTCCGTACATTCCGCACACAAAATGAACAGTAATTTGTGCTTAAATGACTGTGCATGATCTGGTTTACCAGACAAATAAATTTCTGAATTCCATGCAAGTGAATTCATGCACATTTTGTGCTACAAAATATAGCTTTATGCATAAACGAGAGCGTTGCGTCAGAAATATTAGAAATCTCACCGGTAAGACACCTCGTGTCAACAGAACTGCAGAAAGCAGTCAGACATTAGAATTAAGGCCTAGGTGTAGGTCCGACGACAAAAGTACATTAAAACCCAAGGGTACATATAAGGGTTTAATTTATAGACATTGCGGAAGCAAAAATAAGCACTAAAAAGCACCCGAAACGCACTTTAAGTGCAGGAATATGTATAATTCAGCAATAAATCAGCATTTAAGCATATGAATATCATGCAGAAATCATGATTTATCATTCAGAATACTTCCCTGAGTGTCGGGAATTGAAAGTGTTATAAAAGGGCACTTAAAAGACACTAAAAGGTGCAATTTAGCACTTTAACGAATCGGTATCTAACCGAACAACCGGACTTTACCCGGAACACCAAAATATTGCTAGAAGCAATGTTTTTCTTTTTCTAAGCTAGTTAGGGTCCCCGAATACCCTAACACCTGTAGTAAATTACAACACACTAGTAACTAATTTTAAATCTCTAAACTAACTAACTAAACCTTAACCAATTAGTTAGAAATCAACCATGGAACCCCCCCCCCCCCCATAACCGAACTCGGTTAGAGTGTGGGACACCTCACTAAACTTTTGAATATTATATTCAAGTGTGCCTAATATCTAGGCTACACATAATATCTTGGTTAATGACCATGAGAATGGCCTATAAGTAACAACATATGTCCACCATAACCTTCACACCACACTTAGAACATTCACACTACTCTCTCCCTCCCTTGACACCTTCGGCCGAGAACCACCCACACCCATCCATCATTTTTCGATTCCATTCAAGACATTCCAAGATCATACAAGGGTTAAGGATCGCGTATAAGGAAGCTTGGTGCATTCGGATTGCGAAGGACCTCGCTACATTGTTTTTATCCACGCATTTTTCGACTAGATTCTTCCCTAGCCTCGAGCTAGTAGTAAGTTGCTTGAAACACACTCTCGATCTATTTTAAAGTGGTTAAAATAAGATATAACGGTTAAAACTCAAGAACATACAAGATGATATGTTAAAAGTCTACTAAAATGTTAAAAATGTTGGTTAATAGCACAAGAGTTGTGTAAATCATGTAAGATTTGTTTTGTGTGATTATTTAGTGCCGATCTATGATGTGGTAGCTCGGATCATCATCTAACCCGGATTAGTCATGATCAAGAATCATGGCATAGAGTTTGTTTAAGTATACAAAGGGTTAAATGATGAAACTCTACCACACACTAAACATGAACTTGTGTAAAATCAATATTACTTATGAAATAGTGTTTAAAACTAGTAGATCTACGGACCTACAAGCGGTATTTTCAAAGGACCACGTGTCAAGAGAAAACATACTTTTAAAGACGGATCTTTCATAAACAAGAATGATTTTAGTAAACACACAAGTGTGTAAACACTCGTGTAACACAAAGTTTTGACAAAAGAACTATTTTTGTAAATATTGACAAGAAGTTGTAAAGATGTAACTTCTTTAAAAACGAGACTTTCAAGTAACCGAATTGATCTATACAAAGATCCACTAAAAATAATGGAAAGATACTACATATTTTGGAAAACCACAAGTTCATGTATTTCTGCGATTATATCTATTTTAACTAGTTGAATATTGTTTATTGCTGATTGAGGAAATTGTTGATTTGGATTTTAAAAGAAAATGATACGCTAGTAAGCGTGGCCACCTCCAGTTACAGAGGAAACTCTGGCGAAATTTTTCCAGAAAATAGCACTTAGAATATTTTTGGTGACAAGCGTTATGAATGCATTTTTGACTTGTTTTCCAAACAAACTTCGCCATGATTTTTATTACAAAATTTCCAAATACCGGAGGTGGATTTTCATAAGTAAAACTTGTTAAATATATATTTAGAATATATATTTATCGCTTGTGTGATTATGTGATTATTTTGTGAAATAGGTATATATTATTTTTAGAGTAAAAATATTATGACTTAGAGATACTCGTAACGAGTAAGAATACAAAAATTCACATATAACATACAAGATACATAATTCGGGTGCAAAGTGCAAAACACGAGATACTTATATTAATTTTAGAGAAATAATATAAGTAAGATACGTAGTTAAAAATATAGAATATTTTTAACACAAGAATACGTACACAAGAGATAGTGACTGTACTTGTGCGACGCAAGTCTAGTGACTAACGTTAAGAAAACGCGTATAGGTTACGACGTTAATTAAGCAAATCCGGTGAAGTTTACGACGCACAGGAACGCAAAGTTGTGAGTTCATGCTCCCCCTTTTCTTTAACTGTTTTTGGTTTTATAACTCTCGGGGGTGAAATACATGTTACAAATATTATAATTTTTACAAAGGGTAAAAATACAAGAAGCACTCTTGGTGAGAACGAGAACCGAGTGCAATATGATTTGAGAATACGAGAAGCACTCGTGGTGAGTGCAATATGATGAGCTTTAAGAAAAGCCTAGAAAATACTAGATCATGTGAGCATAGACTAATACAAAAGATGCCATAAAGTCTTGGTGAATACTAGTACCAAGCCATTAAAAACATTCATTAATTAGGGACGAGGGTTAGATCTAACGGGTACGGCCGAGCCCCACTCATGGTCCTTATGTGACCACTTGAGTGCTTCGGTGTCCCAGTCGAGGGAAATCGACGCAGTCGAGGGTAATCGACACAGTCGAGGGTAATCGACACAGTCAAGGGAAATCGACATAGTCGAGGGAAATCGACATAGTTAGAGGAAGAATATACTAATGCTTCCTATGGCCTCACATGCCTTGAGGGAGAAAATACTAATGCTCCCTATGTCCTCACATGCCTTGAAGGAGAATATACTAATGCTCCTTATGTCCTCACGTGCCTTAATGTCCTTGTATAAACAATCATTTAAAATGTGGGGCACACAAGAAAACTTGAATGATACTTGAGTACGTGGGGTACTCAAGAAAACGGGAATTATACTTGAGTACGTGGGGTACTCAAGAAAGACTTGAATTATACATGACACATACTATGTTTTCATACAAAGTATAAAAATGTGAAATACAAAAACGCATGAACTCGCTCAACTTTATGTTGATGTTTTCCAAAATTACATGTATTTCAGGTGACAGGATGGATCTTGGGCGCAAGTGTCGTAACTAGAAGTAGACTACAAGTTTAGATGTCATCCACGTTTGTTGAATTGTAACCTTGTCAAAGGTCGTGTTTTGAAAACTTAAATAACAAGTATTTGTAATACTTAAATTTTCATAAATGGATGAACATCGTTTTGATCATGTAGTTGTTTATTACGATTGAATGCAATGATAACAAGCTAGTCACACATCATACGCTTCCGCAAAAGACAGGGTGTGACAGATTCTTAAACGGGTTCCTCAGCTTTCTCAAATTTGATCACTTCCACATCACTGTCGGAATCGGGTTCTTCTTCACTAGAGTCTGATTCTGAATCTGAATCAAGTGTCTCAGCTTTCTCGTCAACACGTGTAAGTTGTATGTCACGTTCTTTGGCAACCGTGGCATCCAAATGGCTTTGGTTTGAAAGGTATAGAAACCTGCAAACTTTGAAATTCTAACAAGTGGTCCAAAGATAATGAGAGAATCCATGATGATCAGGAGATGATATTAGTATGAAACGTGACTCGAAGGAGAAAATGATTGCTAGCTAATAGTGTTTCGGATTGGACCTGAGATAAAATGGCCAAGCCCCAACTCAGAACAATGGTCCGAATTATATTTGAGAGTAATGGGCCAGATCTGATTCGTGTTTTCACGACAGTGGTCCCCAATCCGAAACAGTGGGCCAGACTATTACTTTAATGATTTGCCTTTTCAAGACAAACATCATCTTTCTCAAAATCAACGATCCAACCAACCGAGAAACCTTTTGATCATTTTGAGCAAGGAAATATCAGTAACAGAACACAATAAATTGATAATAGAATAATCATGGAGGGGTAACATAGGGAGAACCTGCCATGGGATCAAAATCGTTTTCGAACCGATTAAGGAACATTTTTTAGCTCTTTGCTTACTTGGACTGGTCCACGCGATTGTTAATATGCTTGTCCTCTTAAATCTAACACCTTATCTTCAACTTTTAGCTTTGTGATACGCTTAAGGTAGAATTATACTGAAACATCTGTGTGTCCCATCCAAGGCATACCCCCGCAATCAAGGTAAGCACAACAGTTCACCGTAGCAGGTGAGTATACTGAGATCATCCTTAAGTTTTTCAATGCCAGACTTCCTGGTGAACAGGCCAGTACTTCCGTACAACAGAGAGACCAGAGAAGTTCTGACGAGGGCGTGACAGATACCTTTAACGGTACAGATTTGGCTATGATAGCTCACGGAATTCTCCTTTTTGTGAGATTTCTTCCGTTTTCAGGTTTTGGCCCTTTTTGTGGCTCTTTTATCAAGATATCCTGACTGTGCCCAGGTCTGCATATAGTCTGGATGCAACAGAGGGACAGCCCTGATATCCCGGATGATTTATCAGTATAAAGACCCGAAACCTCAGATGCTGGCTATCTATCAACGCAGGATTTATGACCATGAAATCATACACCGTTGGTCTGTTACCCATGAGATGTCTAGTCTATTATGTTTATATCACTTTGCCTCTTTTTGCTTTTCGAGCGTTAGACCTATCAACATATCGCAGTGGATCCTAGCCTATTCAGCTTCAAACCTTACATGTGTTAATCAAGTTCTTTAGCATGAAAATTCATTTCATTTCCCAGCAACTAATTCTCCCCCTTAAACAATGCGTATAATGCATATGTACATATATGTTTTTTTTTGCTTTTCTCCACCTCAAACTATGCATATGTACATATGTGTCCCTCTCCCCCCTAAATTTGTGCATCACACCTTATGCGCAAATTTATTTATCTATTTACATTAGAATAAAAACCCTTTTTTTTGGTCGCTCAGTCGGTTAAAACGCATCATTTTTAAAAGATCCACAAGCACATTGAATCTCAAGATGCTGACAGGTTTTTGTAAAAAGATCCGTTGAATTAGCATCAGTGTGGATCTGTTTGAGTTTAAACAATCCTCTGTCATAGCAATCTCGCATAAAGTGCACCTTGATATCAATGTGCTTGGTTTTAGAGTGAAAGACAGTGTGAAAGACAGGGTTTTGTTAATCTGGATAGCGGCATTATTATCAAAATAAGTAGTAGAGTTTAGATAAGTCAAACCGTAATCCTTGAGCTGGTGTTGTACCCAAAGAACCTGAGAGCAGCAGGCCGCAGATGCTGCAACGCACTTTGCTTCCGCTACAAAAGTGAGCTGCTGCTTCTTGCACTGCCATGAGATGAGACTGACCCCCAAGAATTGGCATCCAGCCGATGTAGACTTGATATCCCTATCTGTCTTTGAATCTATCATATCGAATTTGGCAAGAACGTCGTGAACATATTTGCTTTGACAAATCAAGATTCCTTGACTGTTTTGACGAACTTGCAAGCCCAGAAACATTGTCACTTCTCTCAACGAGCTCATTTCGAATTTCTTTCTCATCATCTGAAAATACGAATGGCCTCTAGATGTGCCATTTATGCGTGCATCTCTCTAAGATCCGGACCTTCAACTTGTTCAAACCTTGAACTGCCAATCGTGCCTTGTTTCTCACTATCACATCGGGATCATCTTGTTTGCTTCTGAATAGTCATGAGTTGATGCCCCTTGATTTTGCTGTGGGATCGCAAACGAGCAGCTTGAGATTGAGAAACTTCTAGATATTAAACCAGATTGCTCCCCCTCATTTGGTGCAGTAGCGTTGTTGATCATTGGTGGATCTACAGTGCAATATGAGGGAATTGCTCCCAGAAACAGAGAAGTTCCTTGAGCATTTGAGGGTCCTGAGGAGACTTCAGTGTTACGGACTGCACCATCAGGGATAGCTACAGCAGGTTCAGAAATCGGCTTCTGAATCGGTCGAAGAACGAAATTGCGAGTCACTCTCGGTGAAGAAAACCTCCATTTCTATGTCGTGCATCTGAGATACGTTCAAAAGGTAGTGCTACAGATCAGGGACATAATTGACGTCTGAGAAGGTGAGAACCCCGTTTCTGACAGTGCCCTTCATGGTTATTATTCCAGTTTCCCTTCCCGTGAAGTTGACAAATCCACCATTGAATATTATTTTTTTGTAATTCAACTGGGATAAGTCTTCTGTCACGTGTCTGGAACAACTACTATCGATAAACCGAAGTCTAACGATCGCCCTCCATAGCCGTTCCAGCACACTTAGCGGGATTAGTTATAAACTGGAACCCATGCCATTGTTGACCTGAGTTGACCATTGCTATCAGTGTATGAAACCTCACGAAAGATCATATAACTTTTAGTAGAGTGAGGTGAAGACGTTAATGTTGACGGTTGTGAACACTGAGACTGGGATCCAGCAAGAACCGTGGGCTTCCAAATCTTAGAGTCAGTGTTGTTGTTTGAAATATTTTTCTTTAAAGATGAGACTTTTGACTCCATATGATGTCTTTGGAACCCATTTGTGTTTGAAAACTTTTGATTGTTCTTTTTCGCTAGATTCCAGTCTCCATCAGAAGGCTTGGCTCGAGAAAATCGATTTCCATCCGATCGATAATGCATAGCCTTCTGATGATGTGTGTTACCAGAGTAGTGAGGCACGAAAGGCCGATTAACACAATTTCTAGCAATGTGCCCCGGAATTCCACAATTAAAACAGGTTTGTCTCTTTGAGAAAAAGACATTTAGTTCTGCTTGTGTTATTCCAGGGAACTGATCAAGTCCTTTCTTTTCTTTTGATGCTGACTGCTTGTGTGTATGTTTTGTCTTTGAAGAACCCTGCATACAGTTATCAGTACAAGAGCAAGTATCGACAGCTTTACCCTTTAGCTTAGGTTCAGTTTGCTTGAGAGACGGGTTTTCCTTTTGAACTTTCTTTTTCTGTGGTCTTTTGTTTTTACGTGATCGTTTCTTCTTTGAAGGAGCAGATTCGGTAGACTTTGCTTTATTTGAAATGTTTTCTTCCGAATCTGATCCTTTGGGATCGAGAGTTGAATCATCTGTTGAACTAACTTCCACAGATTCCTTTTCCTCAGAAACTATGTTTTCAGGAGTTTCTGTAGAATTGGTTTCCACAGATATCTCTTCTTCAGTTTCATCAGTTGAATCAACTGTTGAATTGATTTCCGTGGATCCCTTTTCTTTAGGCTCCGAGATCTCATGAGTTTCCTCAGAGTTGGTTTCTGCGAATATCTCTTCTTCAGCTTCATCAACCTCTGAGTTTCTAACATCAGCTAATTCTGGTTTCTGACACGAAGAGCAATCAATATTTGAAACTGTTTGACTCTCTTCGGGCGTTGCACTACTTGGTTCTGAGTGTTTGTCACACTCAAAATTCCCAGAAGCGCTACGCTCATTATCTGACATACCAGAATCTGCAACTTGAATGTCAGCTTCATCAGATGATCCCTGTTCATCAATTTCTTTACTAACACAGTTAAGCATATCAACTTTCTCATCTTTATCCTGTTTATAAGTTTCTGATGTATCAGTTGATGTTTCAGGCACACTAGAATAGTTACCCGAATCAGCAGAACTGATTTCTGAGTCACTTGAAACAGGTGTTTCAAGTTTATCAGACAAAACATCAGATTTCCCTGTTAAAGCATTTTCATCACGTTCATAATCTAAAACCACAACACCTGAATCATCAGTTTTAATCGGAATACCCCAACTCTCAGCATACCAAGACATAACACAGTTCCAAGCGTAATGATCGCGTTTAGTAGTATCCGAATCATCAGCAATATCAGCAACGTTTGAATGAGATTTATCATCCACTGCAGACTGCTCTTGAACTGTCACCGATTCTGCACATGAACTAGAACAGTTATTATTTTCTATAGAATCAGAATCAGAATTTGACAAAGTTTCCTGGGGCTCATTTGCGGATGTTTTCACTGGTTCTGATTCATTTTCTTGTTCATTTTCCTTTCCAGATTCGTCAGCTGGTTTGTTTGAGCAATTTTCATTTTTAACAAAGTTCATTGGTTTTTGAAAATCAGCGGGTGTGGCATTCTTTGGTCTGAAGGCCTCCCATGGAACATAATCACTTGGTTTACCATAAATCATTTTATCATAATTTTCCATTTCTTGCTCAGTAGTGGGCAATCTTGAGTAATTATGATTATATGGCGGTGGAACCTGTTTGTAGCCCAAACCCTTACCCTTATTTTCTTTATAAGCAAGTTGCACATCGCACAGATTACGAACAGTGTCACTGGAAGTATCAAACTTTTTAATGTTTAACTCGTTTTGTTTATACTTTCCAGTGAGGAGCTCTAGCTCACCCTTCATAGAGTCACATTCAAGAGTTTTAACTGTGAGTCTATGTTTGTAGTCGTGAACCCAACATTGCTGTTGATTCATGTCTCTGTGAAGTTGAGTTATGTCCTTCTTAAGTGCGTCAATCTTTTCATAGAGAATTTTATTGTTCTCTCGAAGACCGATGTACTTTTCCATGACACTATTGTAATCATCCATCATTTTGGAATTGAGTGCCCTAAGTTGTGAAACCCTATTCCTGCAAGGTTCAGTACACAACAGATAGTTGACAGTGTCAATGAGCGATCTTGGTTTGTCTGGCTGAGTTTGGACTTGGGCTTGGGGTGCTGGTTTGGCCACTTCATCAGGATGAGATACTGTTGATTGTGGAGCCTTCAAATCAGATGATGTAGCAGCCACAGGTGACGGTGAAGCTGAGGGAATCTGAGCAGCGTTGAGAGCAGCGTTCGGATCAGTAGCAACGGCCTTCTGACAGTTAGACATAGGTGACAATGTGCTTGCATGATTCTGACTCCTCTGTTTGTCCTCCATGACATATTCATTGACTAAGGAGATCACATCTTTTGTTTCCGTTGTAGAATGATTGTATGTTCCCATGATAACTGCAACACGATAGTCCCATGTCTTGCTACGTAAATCTTCTCGATTTCAGAAAGCAGCTGCGTAAATCTTCTGATCACGTCTTCTACAGTTTCACCCTCAGTATATCCGAAACTATCGAGTTGTTTCCAGACCAACTCACGTTGAGATACAGTGCTTGGAGAATTCATCGTTGAACCAAGTAATAACCCGTGTACTCGCAGGCACGTCGCAAACGTATGAACCCGCAACCTTTACCGCAACTCAAAAACTTGTCAAGTCTTATCAAAACGAACAAACCCCCCCTTTTTTATAATTTAATATAAGATTTTTCTAAATAATTTTTAATTTTAAAAATATAATTAATAATTTTTGATTTTTGTAAATAATTATATATATTATTATTATTATTATTATAATTATAATAAAAATCAAAACGACGAAACAATACGTCGTCTGCTTCTTCTACGTAAAAAAAACTCCCCAAAACCCTAATTTACAACACAGCCGCCGTCAATAATCTGTCGGGAAGAAGCGGTGGTTAACGGCGAGGACGGTAGTGGTGATTAGTGACGGAGAATGAAGAAACGAAGAGATGAAGAAAGTTGCAGATTGTGATGACGATGATGATCGTAGATGAACAGAGGTGTGACAGGAGACCGGAGATGAAGGAGCTGTTGGTGTCGGTGGCGGATTGCCGGAAGAGAGTTGCAGGTTATAGTGATGACCGGAGAAGGTGATTGAAGTGAACAGGAGGTGATGAATGACGATGAATGGTGGTAACCGGAAAAGATGGAGGTGGTCGGAGGTGGCGAACGGTAGTGGTGGTTTCGTCCAGGAACAGTGATGATGTAACAGTGTATGTTGAAGATGGACAGTGATGATAGGTAGATGCAGGTTTGTGTATGATTATGTGTTATGAAGATATTAATAAGGTGATTTCGGATGAATGAATGACGATCACGGATGAAAGATGATTTCGGATGAAAGCACTGATGTATCTCGGATGGAGTGTAGATCACGGACGATGTTGATATGATGATGATATGATTCTGGATGATTGTTGTTGACGATCTCGGATTGTTACGGACGAAGAAATGTGGCATTTCGGATGAAAATTGATGTACGATGATGATGTACTGATGTCAGAGAGAATGTTTAATTTTGATGATAATGATGATATATTATATTTCGAATGATGGTCTGATGATGTCAGATGATGATATCTAGGAAGATATGAATATTTTTAACATTTTTCCAAACAGATCAAAAAACAAAATATAGTGATTCTTTGAAGAACACGATGAACAACCCGAAGAACACTATGAAGATCTTCAACCAAAATTCAAATTTTTCTTGAGAGTTTGATATCAAAGTGGCTCTGATACCAATTGTTAGTCCCGAAAATCCGGATCAAACAACGATATCAGACGATCAACAAGGATGGGGGGAATCCAAACTTGATGATCTTCAAGTAATCAAGAACAAGATGAAGATTAATGAAGATGATTGTTGAATTGAATGCTTAAAATATTGTCTAATACAAGTTTCAAAAACTAATCAACCTATGCTCCTCATTTCTTTCCTCTATTTATAGTAAGGGGTTTCCCCCAAAACCCTAGGCCCATTATCCCTAAAGCCCACTCTAATACCCACCTTTTAGAACTTGGTCCATTTGGAAATAACTCCTACTAATCCATAAACCTATAGAGCCTAACATATATATTTTCTAAGTTAAACTTGAAAATATATTATTTCTGAGATTTATATTAAAATTTGGGTGAAAAATGGATTTATATATATTTTCTAAGTTAAACTTGAAAATATATTATTTTTGAGATTTATATGAAAATATAAATATTTTTGCCAATGAAGAAATATAAATAATTTTCTATACAAGTTTTTCGTAAAATATTTATATATTTTAAGAATATATGTACCTTGGTGATTTTTATTGAAAATAATATTTCGGAAAAATAAATCTGAAAATTAAGTATAAGAATACTTAATAAACACAATAAAAATACGTATTCTCGTATGTATAAATACACCGGAATACGCCACCGATACTTGGCAAAAATATACAAATTTAAGAATACGAGTATGAATACACCCATCCTTGGGGAAGATATACATGTATAAGTCCATAATGTGTTAAGTTAAAATATATTATTTTAACCAATATTCCAAAAATTAATAAATATAATTTAAGTTAAAATATTATTATTTTAACAAATAATTATACACTTTGGAATAATACAAGTACATCAAAGATGTATCACAAAGATACTAAGTCATAACAAACAAGACTAAAAGTCGTGGCACGACCCAGCCGTCTAATATACTATAACACGTGTGTAGGTTGTAGTACGGCGAAAGGACACATACTTTGGGTATACAGGAGACATGACGCAAATCAGTGAGTTCATGTTCCCCTTTTCTTTAACTATTTTTAGTTTTATAACTTCGGGGGTGTAATGCATGTTACAAATGTTTACAAGTGATTATAAATGGTATGGTTAGCTAAGGAATGAACTGTTAGATCATGTGAGTGGTGGGTACAACGCTTAAGACCATTAATCCTCGTAGTAGGACCGAGGACATGTGTGATAGATCTATTTGGGTGTTGCAAGCCCCACCCTTGGGACCGGGATTTGGCCCATGAGGTGACTATGTCTTCCAGCCAGAAGCTCAGTACAAAATCCGCTAGGTTTAAGCCTTCCTGCATCACTGCACACATATTAATGGCCTTGCAAACCATTAATTGATATGTTTCTTTGTTGCTTTTATACCGGATTACAAAGGCATACATACAAATGTTTACAAGATTATTCGAACTCATACAGAATCACATGAACTCGCTCAACTTTTGTTGATGTTTCCAAAATTACATGTATTTCAGGAAACAAGATGGATCTTGGGCGCTGGTGTTGTTTTCAAGACAAAAATTCCAAGTTTAGATGTCATCCACTTTTGTTTTGTAACATAACTCGAGGATATGTTGGTTGAAACTTAAATGACTTGTGTTTGTAACTTTTCAAATGTATGAATGGATGAACATTATGTTTTAATCATATAGTTGATTATTATAATTGAATGCAATGATATTGAGAAAGTCACACATCATACGCTTCTGCAAAAGTCAGGGTGTGACAGTTTGGTATCAGAGCTTCGATTGTAGTGAACTAGGATTCCTTCTCGAGTCTAGACTACAATCACTAGGATTCTCTCACGAAAACATTTTTACAAAAAGGTTTTTCATCGCATTTACAAAAACGCCAAGATCCATGAGTCGAACATTTTTCAAAGGAAAGACAAAGGAAAGGCAAAGGAAAGACAAAGAAAAAACAAAGCAAAGGCAAAGTAAGGAGATTAGTAGGAAAGGGAATACCCTGACTAATGTGCCGATTGAGGTATAGTCGGTCCATGTGGGATAGACTTGCCAAAGACAAAATAACCCCTCCCCGAAAGAACAAACGAGAGTTATATGTGGCATGTTGTATTTACTTGCTTGTATATACTAAGTAACATTATTATATAATAATATATGTGTATACATATGTATGGGATTATTATTGACGAGAACGAGATACCTTCGACTTCGAACTCTATTACTGTTCTTGACTTGCACAATGCTACTATCGACCTCACGTTATTTGTGAAGCTTGTGGCTGATGTAGTTACCAAACGAAGACCCTGAGCATGATTCCGTAGAAGATGGCTATTCTTCCCTCTCGAACGCGAAGGTGCCTGACTACGGTAGCAACAGCGAGGCGGATGAGGTAACCCTGGATAGCAACCTTATCGGTGGGACGAGGTCCCTGAGATATTTACGAAACCTGAATGACGACACTCAATTCCATACAAAGAGAATGAAGTACTCATCTGAAAGGTGCCACTCCAGCTGCTATTACTAGGAACCCTCCTTATTCCTATTATGTCTAAGCATTGTGCCATATCACGTGTAACAACAACGGACGTTGGCGCGTGGACCATCATAAAGGTCCATTCCATGTTGAAGGTATGAGGACAGTAGTGTCCCCTCTCTAATTGATCAGCTGCTTTGAACGAGGGAAAATTAGGGTGACCATGCAAGGCGATTTATTATTATGGGGGCCCACGTAATAACAACTTGTAGTGCATGGAAATCCTGGTGGACTGTGCGGGTCAAGCAAATGATCACTATCTATTTGGAATTCCTTATTCGTTCCAAATCCCCACCCAGTAGAACATTAACCGAGATGGTTACTATAACACTCTACAAAGTAGGAAGTCTATCTTTGCCTACTTCGCACCAAACACTTCTACCTGTAGTACGAGTCATTTGAGACTCGGTATCTAAGCAAGAAAAGATGGCTAACGCTCAGGAAAGATTTACCTCAACACTGCAGGATTCTTATGTATGGACTTGTACGGTACTTACAACATCCCCAAACTTGTCCATGGTAGATGCTATGATAAGACCCCAACCTTTGACATCCGTTTTACCCCAAGAAGGTAGCATGGCGCGAGCTGTGGTGTAACTTATTTTCCGCACACTATTCAACATTCAGGAAGACTAGGCCAACCATATTGGGACTCCTGGAGCCCAAGCCAAATCAATGTATGCGTCGCACAACCTAGTGTGGCAAAGGGGTCATCCCTATATTGGACAATCGAGAACCATGAAGTATAGAACACAGATTATAAGGGCGGAAGTAACCACTATCCTTAACAGATTTAGACACGTGCAAGAAGATTCTTCTCAATCTACACCTCTATTAGTACCTCCGCACTCTTTATCCCGTAGTGCACACCATTGTTAGGGTAGTGCATTCACACCCTGGAAGCCGCTTTACGGTTGCTACAAGGTACAATTCGGTCCCGAGGAAGAAGTCGTGTACCCCCCCAACCTTACTTATCACCCCCCTCCTGCACGTAGC
The DNA here is from genome assembly GCA_030545235.1 of Helianthus tuberosus. Classification (NCBI taxonomy): domain Eukaryota; kingdom Viridiplantae; phylum Streptophyta; class Magnoliopsida; order Asterales; family Asteraceae; genus Helianthus; species Helianthus tuberosus. The sequence continues at coordinate 39,631 of JARYGA010027071.1, forward strand.
AGTAATGCACAACCCCATCCTTGGGAAGTGTGCTCATTTTTTTCGGTAAAAATAAAAACTATAGAAGAGTCGGAAACTTGAAGGAAAAATAAGGAACAAGGTGAAGGGAAGGTCTCACAGTAATGTGTTTAACACTAGATGACTTACATCAATCGGAGTAAGGTGACTCCGAGAAGATTTTCTACGCAAGACCAATTGCAACAAGTTGATATGGTATATGAAAAGGTCGATGTACCCTTAACAAGATTCTATTGTGACCCATTTCAAGGATGAGATTATTAGGGTGGGAAGATTGCATAGGCCTCATTAGGAATTACCTTACCCTTATGCTTATAGTGCACGATGAATGAGTTTGCTTTCACTGATGGACGACAACATTTGTTCCAGAATAAATGTTTAGTTTCGCCGGTGTGTTCTGTACATGAGAAGCATATGGACCCACAACGAAGGAAACACTGGCCGAGTCTAATCAGGACCTTTACCTGCAACAGGAGCTGAGCTTGAAGACTCTGTGGAACCAATAAGTTGCTGGAGCAATCGTCCAATACGAAGCAAGCAACACTACAAACAACGGTGGAATAAGAAGAATTATATTGGGAATCGCACAGGCGATAACTTGTCACACCCCTTTCTGCGGCGGAAGCACGAGGTGTGATCATGAAAGGTTCTCATTGCATACGAAAGGTAAACACGCTATATGCTCGTAAAAACATCAAATACCATAATTTGAAAACATAAGTTTAGCGTTTACATCGCTAAGTCGCATAAACATTGTCTTAAAAAGTTTACAACTTTATTTAAAGATAAACAATAGCGACATCCACAAGCATAAGCGAGACCGCGCGCACATCCATCCAAGTTACCTGAAATACATGTGAGTTTTGGAAAAAACGTCAACATAATGTTGGTGTGAATTCATGCAGTTTTGTATTTCACGTTTGTATACTTTGTATGAAAACATAGTTAGAGAATAAATCAAGTTTTCATATATAAATCCAGTTTCATGTGTACACCACGTACTCATGTATAATTCAATTTCTTCTTGAGTACCCCACGTACTCAAGTATAATTCCCATTTTCTTGAGTACCCCACGTACTTCAAGTATAATTCAATTTCTTCTTGAGTACCCCACGTACTCAAGTATAATTCCCATTTTCTTGAGTACCCCACGTACTTCAAGTATAATTCAATTTCTTCTTGAGTACCCCACGTACTCAAGTATAATTCAATCTTTTCTTGAGTACCCCACGTACTCAAGTATTCATCAATTTTTAGTATGGTATGACTTTTATGTAAATAAAGTATTCCTGTAAGTTTCAGGATTGTTAATGGGTTGCAAAGCCATTAACATGTGACACGACATAGGAAGTCACCAAACCTAAGGCATTTAATTGGTATATTCTGAGACACAAAAGCACTACTCGATTCTCGCCCTCACCGAGAGTGTGGCTGCCAGGCACCCGTTAGATCTAACCTTTTGTTCTGCGGTCTAAGTATATTGTTGATTAATGGTGCTTCTGTACCCTATTCGTGACACTATTTCTCATAACGCATCCTACTTGGTTCTCGTCCTCACCAAGCGCGTTTCTTGTTATCATTTCTCATAGCGCCTCATACTTGGTTCTCGTTCTCACCAAGTGCGCTTCTCATATTCTTATATTTCGTCACACTTGGTTCTCGTTCTCACCAAGTGTACTTCTTGTATTCTTATATTTCGTCACACTTGGTTCTCGTTCTCACCAAGTGTACTTCTTGTATTTATATCATACCATTTATAAATATTGTACTTTTGTACATGTATTTCACCCCCGAAGTTATAAAAACTGAAAACAGTTAAAGAGAAAAGGGGGAGCATGAACTCACAACTTTGCGTTCCTAGCGTCGTAAACTTCACCGGATTTGCTTAATTAACGTCGTGACCTATACGCGTTTTCTTAACGTTAGTCACTAGACTTGCGTCGCACAAGTACAGTCACTCTCTTTTGTGTATATATTCTTGTGTTAAAAATATTTTATATTTTTAACTAAGTGTTTTACTTATATTATTTTCTCAAAAATAAATATAAGTCTTTTGTGTTTTGCACTTTGCACCCGAATTATGTATCTTGTATGTTGTATGTGTATTTTTATGTTTATACTCCTCATGAGTATTTAGTGTATTTTTAAGTCTTAATACACTAGCACGTATAACACATACTATATACACTTAGCACACAAGTTGGTGATCAAATAATATATATATATTTTTCTCAAAAATATACATTCTTAATATCCATTTTTATTCTTGATGAAATCACCATTTCTTATCACCAAAAATTAGGGAAACCTTGGTAATGTTTTTAGGTATATTTTTAGGGGATAAGTTTCTCAAAAACTTATATTTTTCTAAGTGTCAAAATTTATAAAAATTTTGACAGAGTTTCCCCTAAAAATGGAGGTTTCCCATGTTTTCAAAACATGTGTTTATTTTCTTTTAAATCGTCAACAATTATCAACAATAATCATCAACAATAATCACTAATTTCTCCATTTCATGAACTTGAACATTTACAAAAATGTGTAGTAACTTACTAGCACATTTAGTAAGTCTTGTTATCTTTAAAAATAATTTTAGTTTCTTAAAAACTTTATTTTTTTAAAGAATATGAAGTTTCACAACTTCTAGTCGAGATTCACAAAAATATTTCTTTGTTAAATTTTCTTGTGACACATGTGTCTACACACTTGTTTATTTTACTAAAAATGCTTTTAGTTCGGATAAGATCCGGGTTTTAACAAAAATAATATTTTTGCTTGGTTCTTCCGAAAAACCACTTGTAGATCTTTAGATCTACATGTCTAGAGTCTTATTTTACAAGGAAAATTATGTTTACACAAGTTCCAAGTTTATGGTGGATGATTTCATCATCTTTTATATTTCTAACCCTTAACATAATACTAGTTCATGTTCTTGAACATGATCTAGTATGCGTAGATGATGATCCATCCCACTTTTAATGACAAACAACATCAAATAATCTTAACTAGACAAGTTTCACTAGATTTATACAACTAGTTTCTTTTTATCCAACTTATTCATCATATGATCAAGACTTTGTGTTATGTTCTTGTGTGTTCTTGCTTTTTAACCAATAAATCATCTATTAACCACCAAAAACATGAACAAGATGAAGATTTGAAGCACTTACTACTAGCACAAGGCTAGGGAAGTTCAAGAGTGCAAATGAGGTGGATAAAAGCAAATGGTGAAGGTCCTTCAAGATCCGCTTGCACCGAGCTTCGTTAGTGACCTTCTTACACCTCAATATCACCTTGGAATGCTTGAATGATGATTGAAAATGAAAGTGTGGTGGTGTGTGGGTGAGGCCGTAGCCAAGGGAGAAGGGAAGAAGAGAGTTCTTGAGGTTGAGTGATGAATGGAATGAAGACATGAGCTTTATGTGTAATTTTATAATCCATGTTCTAGTATTAACCCAAGTGTAAAGTGTTTCTAAAGGACCACACCATCCATTAAAATATAAGAAAGAAATCAAGGAGTGGGATTTATGTCCCCTAACCGGCCACCAATGGGGGGGGGGTAAAGTGTAACTTGTAATGGTTAGTTACTTGATTTAGTTAGGACTCAAAGGTGTTAGTTAGGATACTAGTGTGTATTATTTAATGTATAGTGTGTTAGGGTGTTCGGGGACCCTAACTAGCTTAGAAAAATAAAAACAATGCTTCTAGCATTATTTTGGTGTTCCGGGTATTGTCCGGTTGTTCGGTTAGACACCGGTTCGTTAAAGTGCTAAATTACACTTTTTAGTGTCTTTTAAGTACCTTTCTTGTACTCTTTCAATTCCCAACACTTGGGGAAGTATTCTGGATAATAAAACGTAATTTCTGCATAATATTCGTGTGCTAAAATCTGAATTATTGCTGAATTATATAAATTCTGCACTTAAAGTGCGTTTCGGGTGCTTTTTAGTGCCTATTTTTGCTTTCGTATTGCATATATATTAAACCCTTGTATGTACTCTTGGGTTTTAATGCATTCTTGCTGTCGGACCTACACCTAGGCTCCAATTTTATTGTCTGACTGCTTTCTGCAGTTCCGTTGACACATAGTGTCTTACCGGTGAGTTTACTTAGTATTTTTGACGCAACGCTCTCGTTTATGCATAAAGCAATATTTTGTAGTATACAACGTGCATGAATTCACTTGTTTAATCATGTGTTCAGACATTGCTGACAATTAAGCACATAATTGCAGTCAATAAATAATAATTAAAGTGTACGGAAATTACCGGTTTGGTGCCAGTTGTCACAGTCTCCCCCTGTTAAAAGAATTTCGTCCCGAAATTCAGGCTGAACTAACTCTCGCAGGAGTCTTCTTGAATAGGTGGGGATACTTTTCTTTGAACTGGTCTTCACGTTCCCATGTGTACTCGGGTCCGTGCTTAGAGCTCCAACGTACTTTGACAAGTTTCACACTGCTCCTCCTGGTCTTGTTGACTTTCCAGTCGGTAACCTCAACGGGTTGTTCTGTAAATCGGAGGGCTTCATCAATATGCACTTCATCCATCGGGATGATCACGTTTTCTTGTGTTGGACTCTTCTTCAGGTTGGATACATGAAACGTATCATGTACTCCATTAAGTTCTTCCGGTAACTCCAACTTGTATGCCACGGTACCAATTCTTTTCAATATTCTGAATGGTCCGATGTATCGCGGATTCAGCTTTCCACGCTTTCCAAATCTGACTACGCCCTTCCATGGTGAGACTTTTAACAATACTTTGTCTCCCACCTTGAATTCTACTGATTTTCTTTTCGGATCAGCGTAGCTCTTTTGTCGATCTCGAGCCGCCTTAATGCGCTCTCGGATCTGCGTAATCTTGTCGGTTGTCTCTTGTACAAGTTCAGGACCAACCATACGTTTATCTCCGGCATCTGCCCAACATAAGGGCGATCGGCATTTGCGGCCATACAGAGCTTCGAACGGCGCGGCTTTTATGCTCGTATGATAACTGTTATTGTAGGAAAACTCAACTAAAGGTAGATGAGTATCCCAGCTGCCGCCTAGATCCATGACACATGCGCGAAGCATATCTTCTAACGTTTGTATAGTCCGTTCGCTCTGGCCGTCTGTTTGCGGATGGAATGCCGTGCTTAGATCTAACTGAGATCCAAAGGCTTCCTGAAATGATTGCCAGATTCTTGAGAGAAAGCGTCTATCTCTGTCTGAAATGATTGAGATTGGCACTCCATGACGTGCCACAATTTCTCTTAAGTATATTTCAGCAAGCTTTCCAGTGCTGTCTTTTTCTCGGATCGGTAGGAAGTGCGCAGACTTCGTTAATCGATCAACTATTACCCATATCATATCGTGCCTTCTCGGGGTCCTGGGTAATTTCGTTATGAAGTCCATCGAGATTTGTTCCCACTTCCACACGGGAATCTCTGGTTGTTGTAGTAGGCCGGACGGTTTCTGATATTCTGCCTTAACCTTGGCACAGGTTAGGCATTTTCCAACATAAACAGCAACGTCGCTTTTGAGTCTCGGCCACCAATAGTATTCTTTCAAGTCTTGATACATTTTGTCCGATCCTGGATGGATCGAATATCTCGATTTGTGGGCTTCATTAAGGATGACTTCTCGTATGCCACCATAGAGTGGAACCCAAATACACTTCTTGAAGTATAAGGCTCCCTCTTCATTTGGCACCATGTATTTCAGCATACCCCGCAGGTATTCAGCTTTACGGTTCTCTCCCTTAAGAGCTTCTTGTTGTGCATCACGAATGCGTGCAGTGAGGTTCGTTCGAATCGTCATTTCCAATGCTCGAACCCTTAGGGTCTTAACCCTTTCTTTTCGGCTCAATGCGTCCGCTACAAAGTTTGCCTTTCCAGGATGGTACTTAATCTCATAGTCATAATCGTTCAGCAGCTCGACCCAACGTCGCTGGCGCATATTCAATTCCTTCTGATCAAATATGTGTTGTAAGCTTTTGTGATCTGTGAAAATTGTACATCGAGTACCATATAAATAATGTCGCCAGATCTTCAAGGCGAATACCACTGCGCCCAGCTCTAGGTCGTGAGTGGTATAGTTTCTTTCATGTATCTTCAGTTGTCTTGAAGCGTAAGCGATGACTTTTTGGCGCTGCATAAGCACACAACCCAAGCCTTGTCGTGAGGCGTCGCAGTATACCACGAAGTCTTCAGTGCCTTCGGGTAATGATAGTATTGGTGCATCGCAGAGCTTGTTTTTAAGTAACTGGAAGGCTTCTTCTTGTTTGTGACCCCAGTCGTACTTCTTGTCTTTCTGTGTAAGGGTCGTTAGCGGTTGAGCTATCTTTGAGAAATCTCGATGAATCACCGATAATAGCCCGCTAAGCCCAAAAATTGTCGAACTTCGGTTGGGGTCTTGGGAGCTTCCCAATTCTTTATTGCTTCTACCTTGGACGGGTCTACATGAATGCCTTTCTCATTCACAACGTGACCAAGAAATTGTACTTCGCAAATCCAGAATTCGCATTTCGAGAACTTTGCATAAAGCTTCTCTTTCTTCAGTAGTTCCAAGATGGTTCTGAGATGTTGCTCGTGCTCTTCTTTCGTTCGCGAATAAATCAGGATATCATCGATAAATACAATCACGAATTTATCGAGATATGGCTTGCATACGCGGTTCATTAGATCCATAAAGACCGCTGGTGCATTCGTCAGCCCGAATGGCATCACCAGAAATTCGTAGTGCCCATATCGTGTTCTGAATGCAGTCTTTGGCACGCTTTCTTCTTGGATTCTCAGTTGATGATATCCAGATCGAAGGTCGATCTTGGAATAGTAGCTTGATCCTTGCAGTTGATCAAATAAGTCATCAATCCTCGGTAGCGGGTACCGATTCTTGATAGTGCGCTTGTTCAGTTCCCTGTAATCGATACACATCCGCAATGTTCCATCCTTCTTCTTTACGAATAATACTGGAGCTCCCCAGGGCGAGAAGCTTGGCCTTATGAATCCTTTATCCAACAACTCCTGGAGTTGTGTAGATAATTCTTGCATTTCGGATGGAGCAAGTCGATAGGGAGCCTTGGCCACAGGAGCGGCTCCTGGAACCAAGTCTATACTGAATTCGACTTGTCGTTGCGGAGGTAGTCCTGGCAGATCTTCAGGAAACACATCAGGAAATTCCTTCACCACAGGAATGTCTTCGAGTTTTGGCTCCACAGCCTTCTTGTCTATAACGTGTGCTAGGAAAGCGACACATCCTTTCCTCAAGCACTTCTGTGCCTTCATACAACTGATGATTCGAAGAGGCGCGTCTCGTTTTTCTCCATGCACGATGAGAGTTTCACCATTCGCTAAAGGGATGCGAATGATTTTCTCATGACAAATAACTTCAGCTTTGTTCTTGGACAACCAGTCCATTCCGACTACTACATCGAAGCTACCCAATTGAATAGGTAAGAGGTCGATGCTAAAATTTAGTTCGCCAAGTTCCAGTGTGCAGCCTCTAACAACTTCACTCGATTCAACAAGTTTACCATTGGCTAGTTCTATGGAATAAGGAATTTCTAATCTACTAGATTCTATTCCGAGTATGCGTTTAAATTCCACGGACATGAAGCTATAATCGGCGCCAGTGTCAAATAATATGGATGCAAAGTGATTGTTAATGAGAAACGTACCGGTGACCACGTTAGGGTCCTCGCGTGCGTTCTTTGCTCCAATCACAAATGCTCTAGCCTGAGCATTGTTTCCCTCTGGGCAGTCCTTCATGAAATGATCATTTCTTCCACACTTGAAGCATCCTTGGTTCCGCCCTTTCCCGTTACCATTCTTGTTACCAGCACCGTTTCCATTTCGGTTCTTTCCTTTTCCCCAACAGTCTTCTGTTTGATGACCCAATTTACCACATTTGTCGCACCTTAGAATGCGACAAGCTCCATCATGATGATACTTACATTTTTGGCATCTAGGCATGGAGCCTTGGTATGCCTTGGTTGCATGGGTTTTTGCCTCCTGAGACGGGTTAGCGTCACGCTTCTTGCTGAAACCCTTGTTGTTACGAGTTGCTTGGTTCAAACTTGTATGCTTTCTCTTTTTGTCGCCGGACGACTCAGCATGTGTCTCGGTCTTCTCTGTTGGGTTCAATGATAACTTCTTCATACGAACACAATCTTCAGTCAGGCTGACAGCCAGAGTTACAGCCTCGGTGATTGTTTGTGGTTTGGCTGACGTCACCATGCCACGAAACTCTGGGGCCAGTCCCCAAATGTAGCGTTCAACACGCTTAAATTCCGGAGTCACCATGTAGGGAAGCACTCTTGACAGATCGTGGAACCTTCGAGTATAACCATTAATGTCAGCACCTACCATGGTCAAGTGCCAGAACTCTGTTTCCAGCCTTTGGAGTTCAGCGCGAGAGCAATACTTCTCTCTCATTCTTTCCTTCAGTTCTTCCCAAGTTAGGCCATAAGCGGCATCATCACCCAAAGTTTGGGCTTGCAGGTTCCACCAAGTCAGAGCTTCATCAACAAACAATCCGGTAGCAAAAGTGAGTTGTTGATCCGCGGTACACTTGCTCATGCGGATAGTAGCTTCAGTCTTCTCCGTCCAGCGCACAAATGCTACTGCACCTCCTGTGCCGTCATAGTTCATCGGCTTGCAGTCGAGGAACTGCTTGAAAGTGTAGCCTTGAGCTGCATTGCCTCCAGATGAATCTCCGTTCCCATTACGTCTAGCGTTCCTTGGGCCACCACTGTCTTGAGTACGGTTCGCCTCGTATTGGGCGATAGCAGCGGAGATCCTTTCTTCCAGTAGAGCATTCAGCTCTTCAGCCGTTCTTGGCAGTGGGGCAGGAGGAGGTTGATCATCATTGCGAGCATTCACAGCTTTCCTGGGTGCCATGTTCTGTTGTTATGTTCTGACAGAACATAACACAACAGGGTTAGACATTTGTTTGATATCGTCACACTAGACAGTAGTATCATATATATTCACAAGTATATATACCACATAAGTGACATCAAACAATTATTACTTTAGCAGAGTACTTAGTAGGCTTGCACTGAGGGAATCTATACGTGACAAGACTTGCTGTGATTTCTGTGCACTGAATTCCATAATTATGTATGCATCCATAATTACGTAACTCCTTGCACGATCCGCACAGTTCGTTTCATCCTCGTATTTCTTCCTTCAGATGGGCCATCGCTTTCAGATGAAGTCACGTATACTTGTGACATTCTACTTCTAGTACATGCTAATTATCACACATAATTGCAAGTAATTTCTAGTCAACTACATGTGCTACTCAAGTGCACTCTAAGTCTCGTAGTGTCTTTTCTAGACTCATGTAAACAGTTTCAGGCAGTCGATGTCACGGGACGTTTTATGCAATGAAAACTCTTTGAAAAATTGTTTTCGTGAAAGGATCCTAGAGATTGTAGACTAGACTCGAGAAGGAATCCTGGTTCACTACAATCGCAGCTCTGATACCAATCTGTCACACCCCTTTCTGCGGCGGAAGCACGAGGTGTGATCATGAAAGGTTCTCATTGCATACGAAAGGTAAACATGCTATATGCTCGTAAAAACATCAAATACCATAATTTGAAAACATAAGTTTAGCGTTTACATCGCTAAGTCGCATAAACATTGTCTTAAAAAGTTTACAACTTTATTTAAAGATAAACAATAGCGACATCCACAAGCATAAGCGAGACCGCGCGCACATCCATCCTAGTTACCTGAAATACATGTGAGTTTTGGAAAAAACGTCAACATAATGTTGGTGTGAATTCATGCAGTTTTGTATTTCACGTTTGTATACTTTGTATGAAAACATAGTTTGAGAATAAATCAAGTTTTCATATATAAATCCAGTTTCATGTGTACACCACGTACTCATGTATAATTCAATTTCTTCTTGAGTACCCCACGTACTCAAGTATAATTCCCATTTTCTTGAGTACCCCACGTACTTCAAGTATAATTCAATTTCTTCTTGAGTACCCCACGTACTCAAGTATAATTCAATCTTTTCTTGAGTACCCCACGTACTCAAGTATTCATCAATTTTTAGTATGGTATGACTTTTATGTAAATAAAGTATTCCTGTAAGTTTCAGGATTGTTAATGGGTTGCAAAGCCATTAACATGTGACACGACATAGGAAGTCACCAAACCTAAGGCATTTAATTGGTATATTCTGAGACACAAAAGCACTACTCGATTCTCGCCCTCACCGAGAGTGTGGCTGCCAGGCACCCGTTAGATCTAACCTTTTGTTCTGCGGTCTAAGTATATTGTTGATTAATGGTGCTTCTGTACCCTATTCGTGACACTATTTCTCATAACGCATCCTACTTGGTTCTCGTCCTCACCAAGCGCGTTTCTTGTTATCATTTCTCATAGCGCCTCATACTTGGTTCTCGTTCTCACCAAGTGCGCTTCTCATATTCTTATATTTCGTCACACTTGGTTCTCGTTCTCACCAAGTGTACTTCTTGTATTCTTATATTTCGTCACACTTGGTTCTCATTCTCACCAAGTGTACTTCTTGTATTTATATCATACCATTTATAAATATTGTACTTTTGTACATGTATTTCACCCCCGAAGTTATAAAAACTGAAAACAGTTAAAGAGAAAAGGGGGAGCATGAACTCACAACTTTGCGTTCCTAGCGTCGTAAACTTCACCGGATTTGCTTAATTAACGTCGTGACCTATACGCGTTTTCTTAACGTTAGTCACTAGACTTGCGTCGCACAAGTACAGTCACTCTCTTTTGTGTATATATTCTTGTGTTAAAAATATTTTATATTTTTAACTAAGTGTCTTACTTATATTATTTTCTCAAAAATAAATATAAGTCTTTTGTGTTTTGCACTTTGCACCCGAATTATGTATCTTGTATGTTGTATGTGTATTTTTATGTTTATACTCCTCATGAGTATTTAGTGTATTTTTAAGTCTTAATACACTAGCACGTATAACACATACTATATACACTTAGCACACAAGTTGGTGATCAAATAATATATATATATATATATATATATTTTTCTCAAAAATATACATTCTTAATATCCATTTTTATTCTTGATGAAATCACCATTTCTTATCACCAAAAATTAGGGAAACCTTAGTAATGTTTTTTGGTATATTTTTAGGGGATAAGTTTCTCAAAAACTTATATTTTTCTAAGTGTCAAAATTTATAAAAATTTTGACAGAGTTTCCCCTAAAAATGGAGGTTTCCCATGTTTTCAAAACATGTGTTTATTTTCTTTTAAATCGTCAACAATTATCAACAACAATTATCAACAATAATCATCAACAATAATCACTAATTTCTCCATTTCATGAACTTGAACATTTACAAAAATGTGTAGTAACTTACTAGCACATTTAGTAAGTCTTGTTATCTTTAAAAATAATTTTAGTTTCTTAAAAACTTTATTTTTTAAAGAATATGAAGTTTCACAACTTCTAGTCGAGATTCACAAAAATATTTCTTTGTTAAATTTTCTTGTGACACATGTGTCTACACACTTGTTTATTTACTAAAAATGCTTTTAGTTCGGATAAGATCCGGGTTTTAACAAAACTAATATTTTTGCTTGGTTCTTCCGAAAAACCACTTGTAGATCTTTAGATCTACATGTCTAGAGTCTTATTTTACAAGGAAAATTATGTTTACACAAGTTCCAAGTTTATGGTGGATGATTTCATCATCTTTTATATTTTTAACCCTTAACATAATACTAGTTCATGTTCTTGAACATGATCTAGTATGCGTAGATGATGATCCATCCCACTTTTAATGACAAACAACATCAAATAATCTTAACTAGACAAGTTTCACTAGATTTATACAACTAGTTTCTTTTTATCCAACTTATTCATCATATGATCAAGACTTTGTGTTATGTTCTTGTGTGTTCTTGCTTTTTAACCAATAAATCATCTATTAACCACCAAAAACATGAACAAGATGAAGATTTGAAGCACTTACTACTAGCACAAGGCTAGGGAAGTTCAAGAGTGCAAATGAGGTGGATAAAAGCAAATGGTGAAGGTCCTTCAAGATCCGCTTGCATCGAGCTTCGTTAGTGACCTTCTTACACCTCAATATCACCTTGGAATGCTTGAATGATGATTGAAAATGAAAGTGTGGTGGTGTGTGGGTGAGGCCGTAGCCAAGGGAGAAGGGAAGAAGAGAGTTCTTGAGGTTGAGTGATGAATGGAATGAAGACATGAGCTTTATGTGTAATTTTATAATCCATGTTCTAGTATTAACCCAAGTGTAAAGTGTTTCTAAAGGACCACACCATCCATTAAAATATAAGAAAGAAATCAAGGAGTGGGATTTATGTCCCCTAACCGGCCACCAATGGGGGGGGGGGTAAAGTGTAACTTGTAATGGTTAGTTACTTGATTTAGTTAGGACTCAAAGGTGTTAGTTAGGATACTAGTGTGTATTATTTAATGTATAGTGTGTTAGGGTGTTCGGGGACCCTAACTAGCTTAGAAAAATAAAAACAATGCTTCTAGCATTATTTTGGTGTTCCGGGTATTGTCCGGTTGTTCGGTTAGACACCGGTTCGTTAAAGTGCTAAATTACACTTTTTAGTGTCTTTTAAGTACCTTTATTGTACTCTTTCAATTCCCAACACTTGGGGAAGTATTCTGGATAATAAAACATAATTTCTGCATAATATTCGTGTGCTAAAATCTGAATTATTGCTGAATTATATAAATTCTGCACTTAAAGTGCGTTTCGGGTGCTTTTTAGTGCTTATTTTTGCTTTCGTATTGCATATATATTAAACCCTTGTATGTACTCTTGGGTTTTAATGCATTCTTGCTGTCGGACCTACACCTAGGCTCCAATTTTATTGTCTGACTGCTTTCTGCAGTTCCGTTGACACATAGTGTCTTACCGGTGAGTTTACTTAGTATTTTTGACGCAACGCTCTCGTTTATGCATAAAGCAATATTTTGTAGTATACAACGTGCGTGAATTCACTTGTTTAATCATGTGTTCAGACATTGCTGACAATTAAGCACATAATAGCAGTCAATAAATAATAATTAAAGTGTACGGAAGTTGTGGCAAGACCGGGCATAGCAAGGAGGCAATGCTGGTCTGGTACGGGGTGTGGGAATAGGAGCCAGGACAGTGATAGGAACCAGAGCGATAGTAGGAAGCAGAGCAGTAATAGAATGACAAGGGCAAAGGTTGCTACGGATGTGGCAACAAGGGACACTAACGAAAAGACCGCCCAAAGACAAAGAAAGCTCGTGGGAGCATTTGTTCCGGAAGGAACACCCAAGGCACACCAGGACCTGAACGTAACCACGGGAACATTCTATATAAGCCAACACAATGCATCTATTTTGATTGATACTGGCGCCGACTTTAGCCTTGTATCAACAGGATTTAAGAACCTACTTGGTCTAGAGGCATGTAAGCTAGACACCCCCTATTCAATAGGAATAGTAAGTGGGAAATTAGTCAAGGAAGATGAAGTTATCAAAGACTGAACACTTGGACTTGGAGAACGAAGAATTTCTATTTACCTACTACCAGTTGGTTTGGAAAGTTTTGATGATATAATCGGCTTGGATTGGGTATCCAAGAATGGAGCTGAAGTTGTTTGTCATGAGAAGGTCGTTCGCATCCCTCTTGCGAATGATGAAACACTTATAGTACACGGCCTTCATACAAATGATGCAAGGGTACTGGACCTCCTAAGACGGAAAACTGTGACATTTCACATTGGTTGTGAAGGCGCAGAAGTGTCTCCAAAAAGGTTGCATAGCTTTCCTTACTCAGATGGTCAATAAGGAGACCAAGGAGCCAATATTAGAAGACATCCCCGCTGTAAAGGAAATTTCCAGAAGTGTTTCCCAAAGACTTGACTGGGCTACCTCCACAGCGACAAGTAGAGATTTGGATAAATCTAGTGCTAGGAGTGGTACCAGTGGCAAAGGAGCCTTACCGACTAGCTCCGTCCAAGATACAGGAGCCTTCGATGCAACTGCAAGAGCTGCTAGGCAGGGGAAATCTATAAGGACCGAGCCTCTCACCTTGGGAAGCCCCAGTTTTATTCGTTAGGAAGAAGGACGACGGTTTTCGTATGTGCATACAGCCTAATCTGAGAGGAACTCAGACGAGATAATGAGGAAAAAGTAGTACGCATAGGCTACAGGAGTTAAACAACTAACCATCAAGAATCGGTACCCCTCACCGAGAGTTGATGACTTGTTCACCAACAACAAGGTTCCAGCTACTATTCCGAGATTAACTTAAGGACAGAATGTCATTAGTTGAGGACACAAAAAGAAAGTATCCCTAAAACGGCCTTTCGGACTCGCTACGGGCATTATGAGTCCCTTGCCACGCCATTTGGCTTAACGAACAAAATGTCATTATTCATGGATCTCATGAACCGAGTGCGTAAGCTGCATTTGGATGAGTTCGTGATTATATTTATTGACGGCATCCTTATTCGCTCAAAGACAAAGGAAGGTCATGAGCAACATCTACGAGCTATCTTGGAGCTTTTGAAGAAAAAACAGTTATATGCAAAATTGTCCAAGTGAGAAGTTTGAATTCACGAGGTGCAATTCTTAGGTCACATGGTGAATAAGAATGGACTTCATGTTGACCCTGCCAAGATCGAAGCAATCAAGAACTGGGAAACCCCCAAGACGCCAACTAAGATACGACAATTACTGGGGTTATCAGGCTATTACAGACGATTCATAGAGGATTTTTGCAAGTATCACTCAGCCGTTAACGTCCCTGACCTAAAAGGAAAGGAAGTTGACTGGGGAGAGAAACAAGTAACAGCTTTGCAGACACTGAAGAATAAACTCTGCAATGCACCTACTTTATCGTTACCTGACGGTACCGATGGAATTGACGTCTATTGTGATGCTTCTTGACAAGGTCTTGGTTGCGTGTTGATGCAACAGGACAAGGACATCGCTTACGCGTCACATCAATTAAAGGTTCATGAGAGGGACTACATGACGCACAAACTTGAACTAGGTGCTGTGATCTTCACGTTGAAGATCTGGCGTCATTTCTGTATGGCGCTCGTTGCATGATCTTTTCGAGATTATAAGAATTTGCAACACATTTTCTAACAGAAGGATTGGATTATGAGATAGCGTAGATGGGTTGAGCTATTGAATGATTATGAGTATGAGATCAGATAACACCCAGGTAGAGCGAACATTGTAGCCGACGCTTTGAGTCATAAGAAACACGCAAAGCCTCTAAGGGCGCGAACCTTAGAGATAAGAATATAAACCGATCTCACCATTCGGATTCATGAAGTCCAGCAAGAAGTATTTACACCAGATAACCTACGAGTTGAATCGCTACGTGGTATGGAAGTGAAATTGGTTCCAAAGGAAGATGGAACAATGTATTTCGTGAAATGAATTTGGGCACCACCTTCGGCCAAATTCTTCGACAATCTACGAGCATTTACTTTGGACGAAGCACATAAGTTGAGGTACTCGATCCGTCCTGGATCCGACAAGATGTACCCAGAAAATATTGGTATTGGTGGCCCAGGATGAAGGCCGACATTGCTGTATATGTGGGTAACTGCCTTACTTGGGCCAAAGTTAAAGCAGAATACCAGAACCCGCCAAGGTTCCTACAACAACAGGAGATTCCCGTCTGGAAGTGGAACAGATCTCCAAGGACTTCATTACAAGGCTATCAAGAACACAAAGAGGACACGATATGATTTAGGTGAATATCGGTCGACTCTCGAAGTCTGTGCACTTTGTACCTATTAGTAAGAAAGGCAGCACAAAAAAATTCAACAGAAGTACCTCTCAGAGAGACTGTGGCACGTCAGGGAGTGCCTGTATCTATCATATCCAACCAGTATGGTCACTTCATTCCAAGGATTTGGCAGATGTTTCAGTAAGCCTTCGGTTCACAATTGAACCTTAGTGCTGCATTTCACCCTCAAGCGGACGGCCAGAGTAATCGGACGATTCAGACATTGGAAGACATGCTACGTGCTTGTGTGATGAACTTTGGTGGGAGTTGGGATACTCACCTGCCTTTGGTGGAGTTTTCCTACAAAAATGGCTATCACACTAGCAGATAGGCCGCCCTGTTAGAAGCTCTATGGACGTAAGTGTCGATACCCGCTGTGTTGGGCGGAGACTGGAAGTTTACTAGTAGTTCAAGAGAAACATAGACAAGATTTGCTCAGATACGTGATCGTATCAAGTTAGCTGTTATGGATAGAAAAGTTACGCCAACAAGCGGCAGAAACCGTTGGAATTTGAGGTTGGTGATATGGTTTTACTGGAAGTCTCGCCTTGGAAAGGCGTGGTACGATTTGGTAAACGTGGAAAGTTGAACCCACGGTACATAGGTGTGACAACCGGTGATTTATGGCTCATAACTATGTGATTAACAGGCAATTAACGCGATAATAAATAGTGTTTAAGACGAACTTTGACTTAATTAGGCCTTTGGAGTGCCCAGGAACGTTTATTTGATTTATATAGTGCGCGTGTGGTGATTTACGGGAATCTGCTGAATATTGCGCGACAACGAACTGATACCGTACAAAATACTGACAACGCCGACAAATATTAAATTTTATGATATATTCTAGCTTCATTTTAACAATCGTAGTTGAAACCGGATCGAAAAACTGTTAAAAACGATACACGAAGCATTTTACGCGCTTTTTACGCAACCGACGACTAAACGCGACGAACAACGGCAACCGAACCTAATTTATGTGTTTTGATACTAACATTATGTTTTACGACGTTACGAAGTGTTTGGGTTGCGACAACGGGTCTCGTAGGAATTACGGGCCACTTACACATGAGATGGGCTTGTGGGCCCTAGGCCCAAGCCTAAAACTCACAAGCCTAAACCCGCACATAATGTATACTACAAGATTTTTCTTGTAAATCTTACTAAAATCTATTCAAAATATTTTCACCAGATTTCACAAGATCTCCTCAATCTCTAAACCTCTATATATGACCACCTCTCTTCTCTCTAAACTCCCAACATATACACAGACACAAGGTCTGCCTCCCTCTCTCGATCACACTCCAACACACATCTCTGGGTCACCTCCACTCCCTCCCTCTGATTTCTGTCCGGCGAACAACCACTGGGAACCGGCGGCTGCCGGTGGTCCTTTCAGGCGAAGACACCCCCCTGCTCCTTTTCTTCTTCGATTCACGATCGGAGCACCACCACCACTGTCCGGTGGTGGTGCTGTGGCTACAAGCAGGAGAGAGAGAGAAATGAGACGGAGAGAGAGAGAGAGACTGGCGAGAGAGAGAAAGTTATGGCGGAGTGGCAGCAGCGCCGCCGTGA
This sequence comes from Helianthus tuberosus, assembly GCA_030545235.1. Classification (NCBI taxonomy): domain Eukaryota; kingdom Viridiplantae; phylum Streptophyta; class Magnoliopsida; order Asterales; family Asteraceae; genus Helianthus; species Helianthus tuberosus. The sequence continues at coordinate 57,013 of JARYGA010027071.1, forward strand.
GCGGCGGCGGCGGTGGAGGAACCGGCGGTGGATCGAGCAGCAGCGGCGGCGGTCTTAGTCCGACAAAATTTCTGGTAAACCCCCTCCCCATTTTCTTTTCTATGAAAATCAATGATGATGACGATGATGTTGCTGCTATTGTTAATGTTGGTGATAAGCCGATGATGATGAAGACGAACGGCTACAACCGTTACTTTTCCGATTTGGTTCGAGTTGTTTTGGAGCGGCTAGGTCTCGGGTCAGACTCAGTCGGGTCAAGATTGAGGTCAGCGGGTTCGAGCTTTGGTTCATCGGGTTATGTTTCAACAGTTTCGGGTTGTGTGCAGTTCGGGTCACAGCCGCGGTTCGGGTCTTTTGGGGAGGCTCGGGTCAGATGTTAACTCGGTTCGGGTCGGAAAGCAAACTTAGTCAACATCCGGGTTCGGTCAACTGTGGTCAACGGATAGCTCGGGTCAGCAGGATCAGGTCAACAGTTGGTTCGATGTCAGTCGACTCGGGTCAGATTTTGAAGCGGTTCGAGTCAACTCGGTCCAACTCGGTCAACTCAGTTGACTCAGTCAACTCAGTGAGTTGACTCGGTCAGCTCGGTTTTCGACACGAGAAGATGGTAAAGATTTTACGGCGCAATACATTTCATTATTCTTATAATTTTATTTATTTCGTGAACGAGCTCGACCGATACTTGTAGCGACTTTTTACACTTTAATTTGGCATATTTGATGAAAAGCTATATATATTGCGTGAATTGATTGAATTTTGATAAAAATAGCGACAACTTGTGTTGTCGGGGCGTCCAAAAACAGAGGAAACTCTGCCCGTTTTTCGAGAGAATCCGTAAAATAAAGCGACTTTTGAAAAACAAGATACGAATGTAAAGTTTCTTTCGACCACAACCTACAACTTACGAGAACAACGATACGGAAAATATTTCGACAACAAAAATAAATATAGTTATTATCATATTTATTTCAAACGAACTCGAATCCTTTTATAAATAAATATAGTTATATATTTATTTTCCAATACAAGTCGACGATTCTTTTACAAAATAAATATAACTGTTATATTTATTTTATACGCCCAGACGGCACATACGTACATTTTTGGCAAATATACACAAGACGTGATATATATAATACAAGTTTATTATATATTACTTTCATACGAATATTCCTTTATATCAACATACGACTTCTTAAAGCGAGCTAACAAGTATAACTTCTTCGCTTCTTTTAAGTTGACAATTTACCGTCATATCGTTCGGTCAACGATTCGGTAGAGCTCGATTACACGTAGTTAGTTACTGCGTTATTTAGAAACTTATTAGATATTCCGTGTTAGGAATATTGTAGAATGCACGCTAGCAAGTCAAGTCTTGGAAACGACATCACGAAGTTGTAATTAGCTAGCTATGCACAGGAATATTCAGGCGAGTTCATAACCCCCACTTTTTACTGTTTTACCTTTTTGTAAATGTTTTCGGGGTGGAAAGACATGCACGTTTTGCAAAAACATACAAAGTTTTGAACAAACGCAAAACTCGTATTTCTAAATCATATTACGAAGGGATTTCGAGGAACACAAATGATTTACGAAAGGTTTATACTAAACTTACCGGTTTTTTTTACAAGAACAAATGTTTATTTTCGAAATGTGAATGATATTCGGCCAGGGTGACCGGGAACTTGGTCAGGGTGACCAGGGATTTGGTCAGGGTGACCAAGGATTTATTTTATACATGGTATGGTTAGCGTAAGGAGGGTTACTACTTAGATCATGTGAGTGGGTAGGTGGTACTTGAGGCCATTAATCCTCATTGTAGGACCGAGGGGCACGATGCGGTAGATCTATCTGGGTGTAGCGAGCCCAGCCCCAGGCCCAGCAGAACGGACCTCGGGGTGACTATGTTCCCGACGCACAAATCCGCTTGGTTTGAGTCTTCCTACTTGCACTTCACACATATCAATGGCCTTGCAAACCATTGGTGATCTCATTTTCCTTATTTGCTACATACCAGGGATTTTATACTTACCAGAAATACTTGTTCATACAAATTAACTACCATGTTTTATACAAATTCAAAGCATTATGCGGGTATGGAGTCAAAGTCAGGGTGGGCATTGACGGTTATGCGAACATTACAAATACAAGGCTTTACAAATACATGGTTTTATGAACATAACGTGTTACAAACACAACCTTTCTATATAACTTGGCAAGAAAATGATTTTTAAATTCATTTTCTCAATACTATTTCAAAAACCGGTTAATCCAAAGATTTATTTCAAATCTTTCATAATACCAAAGATTTATTTCAAACCTTTCACAACTCAAAAGATTTATCTCAAATCTTTTACGAACAAACTATGAGCTCGCTCAACTTTATGTTGACTTTTTCGCATGTTTCTTTCTCAGGTTGCATTTCTAAGACAAGGCACGGTTGGAAAAGGAGAACCATTGGAGATACGAGTACTTAGTGGCGTTCATTTTCTAAAAGACTTAGCTTGTTTGCTTCCGCTGTGCAATGAAGATACCAGTCCAGTCACGCCAATGCTCTGATATTTCGGGGTGTGACAATAGGACCCTTCGAGATCCTGGAAAGGATCGAAACCGTTGCATATAAACTAAAGCTTTCAGAAGAACTTAGTAGTGTTCATGACACGTTTCACGTGTCAAATCTCAAGAAACCCCAAGAAACAGTGGTCATACACGCAGACGAGATTCACGCTATCGATAAACTCCAAATTACTAAATAACCTGCCAAGGTTACGGACTGGAAAGTCCACCAGACACGAAGAAGTCATATTAAACTTGTCAAAGTTCTTTGGGAATCCACATCATGACCCAGAGTTCACTTGGGAACGTGTAGACCAAGTCAAATCAAAATATCCGTATTTGCTTCACAACTCCCCTGTAACCGATAACATAACTTGAATTTCGGGATGAAATTCTTTTAACGTGGGGAGAATGTGACAACCGGTACTTTTCCACATATTCCGTACAATGTTAAACAGTAATTTGCAGCTTAATGACTGTGCTTGATTTAAATTAATGACATGAATGCTTTCTGATTATTGTCATATACATACAAGTGCATCACATATAGCATGATTTCATATCATTAAAGCATGCAACACTTTATGATTTAAACGATGCATGAAACCAAGTTAGCACAGTTATTAGATAAAATAGAAGTACTAACGGGAGTTCAGTACTCAGGCAGACATGATGTTAAGACACAGAATGAGACCGAAACCAAGAGTTACACTAGAATAGTGTGTAGGAAAGTAGGGATTACAAAACTACCTTCCTAGTGATGATTTAGGTGCCGGAAAGTGCCAGAAACATGCCAAAACTGCAGAATTCTGCAGAAAATAGAACAAAACAGCAAAATTCAGCTTTTTAACATCTAAATATAATGCAGAATTATGGTTTAATGGTCCAGAATACCTTCCTAGGTGTCGGGAATCAAAACTGTCATAAAAGACAACATATAGCACACTAAACTGCGCAATTTAGCACTTTAACGAACCGGTAACCAACCGAATAACCAGACACTACTCGAAACACCAAATTTTCACTAGAAGCATTGTTTTTATCATTTCCAAGCTAGTTATGGTCACCGAACATCATAATACATCCTATAAACACTAAACACATATAACACTAACCGATACGCCTGGAATCCAACTAAAATACTTGACTTATCATTACAACCCAACTAGTACCCCCCCCCCCCCCCTACTTGAGGCCGGTTACCATGAGGGTCCCACTTGGGATTTTCTTGCATTATTTTATTTGATATGGTTGTTACTTTAGAAACATAAAAACCAAGGGTTATTGTTATTTTGGAAGAAATTTTTATAAAAACCTAAGGATCATTCTTCTCTTTCGTTTTAACCATCCAACAAGCTCCATCTTCTTCTTTCTCCTCTTCTTATTCTCGGCCAACAACCACCCACACACATCCTCCATTTTCATTCCATCTACAAGCATTCTAAGGTGATCTAGAGGTGTATCAAGCACATCTAAGAAGGGTGGAGGCATTGGAACTTAAAGGACCATCTCTAGGAGCTATTAACCACTTCAAATCTTCATCATCTTCCAACTTGTTCTTCCCTAGCCATAGTGCTAGTAGTAAGCTCCTTTAACCATGTTTTTACTTCTTATTTTGATGGTTAAAAATGTATGTAAAAGACTAATCATGAAGAACATAAAGAATCAAGAACATAATCACTAACATGAAGCTCTAAATCATCATGATCTATGTTGTTTAAGTGTTTGTATGCTTCTTGATTGTTGATTGTTTGTGTTTATGATGTTAAACATCATATGAAACTTGCTAGATAGTGATTAAACACATGATCTAGCAAGATGAGAGGATGATCTTGTGGAAAACCAAGATGAACATCCTTTATGTTCATCATGAACTTGAAAACAAAGATGATTTTGTGGAAGATGATTTTGAATACATGTTATTAGTCTATTACATGGATGATTTCAAAACTAGTTTTCTCAAGAAACTAAGTTTACTTACAAGATTTACATAAACATGAGTTTTAAAGAAACTAATCACATTTTTAGTGATTAATCAACTGTAGAAACATGTTAATGACAAGAAAAATTCAAAATGAAATATTTTTAGAAAATCATTTCACAAGTTGTAAAGATATAAAATCTTCAAGAATGATGTTTTTAAACAAATAACCACACTTTAAAGGGTAACTAAGCTTACTAAACACCACACTAAGTTACTACAAATTTTTATAAATTTTCAAGTTCATGAAGTAGTGTAAATAGCTTGATTTTGGCACTTGGTAAGTATTGTTTGGATTGTTGATGATTTGTGATGATTTTTAAAAGAAAATGATATGCTTTGAAAGCATGAAAACCTCCATTTTTAAGGGGAAACTATGGCAAAAATTTTCTAGAAATTAAACACTTAGAAAAATATTTTTAAACAAGTGTTTACAAGTGTATTTTAACCATAATTTTTCATATAAAAATTGCCATAAGTTTGTTACAAAAATTATAAATATTGGAGGTTGGTTTTGATAAATAAAAATGACTAAATATGTACTTAGGAAAATATATATTTAGATGTCACAATGTGTGTGATTACTTGTATATTATGTGTATTAGTTATATTATTTTATGACTTGAAATAATATAACTCACCAAAATACCAAAAATTACAATACAAAATATTACCAAAATTCCAAGAAATAAATATATAATTTATACCAAAAAATTGAAGAAACCGAACAAGGAATATAACTTACATAAATATTCCGGAATTAAATTCATAAGTATATTTTGGTAAAGGGTATGCTGGAAATCAAGAGAACAGAAATATGATTTTTATAATTATTACAACAATATATCATATTTTTGACAACAAGAAATCATATTATTTTTGGGTAAAGAAAAATATATATGTTTTCTTGAATTATTAGAAAATATAATATTTTTGAGAGAATATATATTTTCTTAAATAAATTTAGAAAATATTAATTATTTTGGGGTAAAAAATGGATTTATATATATTTTCTAAGTTAAACTTGAAAATATATTATTTTTGAGATTTATATGAAAATATAAATATTTTTGCAAAGGAAGAAATATAAATAATTTTCTATACAAGTTTTTCTTAAAATATTTATACATTTTAAGAATATATGTACATTGGTGATTTTTATTGAAAATAATATTCCGGAAAAATAAATACGAAAATTATGTATAAGAATACTTAATAAACACAATAAAAATACATATTCTCGTACGTATAAATACAAAGGAATACGCCACCGATACTTGGCAAAAATATACAAGTTTAAGAATACGAGTATGAATACACTCATCCTTGGGGAAGATATACATGTATAAGTCCATAATGTGTCAAGTTAAAATATATTATTTTAACTAATATTCCAAAAATTAATACATATGATTTAAGTTAAAATATTATTATTTTAACAAATAATTATACACTTTGGAATAATACAAGTACATCAAGATGTATCACAAAGATACTAAGTCATAACAAACAAGACTAAAAGTCGTGGCACGACCCAGCCGTCTAATAAACCATAACACGTGTGTCGGTTGTAGTACGGCGAAATGTCACATACTTTGGGTATACAGGAGACATGACGCAAATCAGTGAGTTCATGTCCCCCTTTTCTTTTAACTGTTTTCAGTTTTATAACTTCGGGGGTGAAATGCATGTTACAAATGTTTACAAATGATTATAAATGGTATGGTTAGCTAAGGAATGAACTGTTAGATCATGTGAGTGGTGGGTACAACGCTTAAGACCATTAATCCTCATAGTAGGACCGAGGGACATGAGTGATAAATCTATTTGGGTGTTGCGAGCCCCACCCTTGGGACCGGGATTTAGCCCATGAGGTGACTATGTCTTCCAGCCGGAAGCCCGGTACAAAATCCGCTAGGTTTGAGCCTTCCTGCATCACTGCACACATATTAATGGCCATGCAAAGCATTAATTGATCTGTTTCCTTGTTGCTTTCATACCGGATTACAAAGGCATACATACAAATGTTTACAAGATTATTCGAACTCATACAGAATCACATGAACTCGCTCAACTTTTGTTGATGTTTTCAAAATTACATGTATTTCAGGAAACATGATGGATCTTGGGGGCTGGTGTTGTTTTCAAGACAAAAATTCCAAGTTTAGATGTCGTCCACTTTTGCTTTGTAACATAACTCGGGGATATGTTGGTTGAAACTTAAATGACTTGTGTTTGTAACTTTTCAAACGTATGAATGGATGAACATCATGTTTTAATCATATAGTTGATTATTATAATTGAATGCAATGATATTGAGCAAGTCACACATTATACGCTTCCGTAAAAGTCAGGGTGTGACAATCATCACTCGGGTTCATCTGTCCTTGGCTCCAATTTCAGTCCGAATTGTTGCAACGTTTCATTGGTCTCTCAATTCAGAATCCGTATGAACAGTTAGCTACTATTAAGAAATCGGATTCCATCTTTGATTATATTGATGATTTCGAGTATGTTTTATCCTTGGTCCCTCATTTACCGGAGTCTCAAACTCTTGGCTATTTCATTGCGGGTTTGAAAGAGGATGTCAAACAACAGGTCCGTTTACATCGCCCCACTACTTGTATGGATGCTTTGTATTTGGCTAAAGATGTGGAGTTGATGCTTCGGCCATCGAAATCCAGTTCGTTGGTATCTCGCTTTCCGTATTTGTCATATACCGGGCTGCCTTCTATGGATTTTGGGATCGACCATCGTGTGTGGGGTACCACGGGCTCTAAAATTGTTGGCAATTATGGGGCTGCAAATGCGCAAGTGGGTGTCCATGATCGAGGCATTTGTTCCTTATCTCGAGCTGAGTGGGAGGATCGGAAGAAGAAGGGATTGTGTTTTAATTGTGGACAAGTTTATAGTCCTAGCCACAAGTGTCCGGTGGCTAGTCTTCGTGTCTTATTACTTGGGGATGATGAATGGGATGAAATGGACGAGCTGGCTATGCATTCGGATGAGGGTGTTCAAACTGTTGTGGGATCTATTCACAAGCCTTGAGGACAAGTCTTGACTTATGGAGGGAGTATTGATAGAAATTGCATACTTAATAGTATATTCTAATTGTGAAAGGGGGGAGATAATTTGGTTAGTTTGTTAGGCTCATGCTTATGCATTGAGAAGGGCATAGCCCTGGGACCACTAGGTGGTTATTTTTCTTTTCTTGTTGATCCTTTTTTATCATCATCATCATTTCCACTATAATATTTAGATTTCCACTATTGTTATATGTTTTAAGCTTCGATTAGTATCATTTCCTATCAGTGGGTGGTGGGTCCCACATAAATTGTAAAATATTAATTTTATTTCTTTTAACTTTTTAGTTATTAATTTGTCTGTATGGGTATTTTTTTCATTTCACACGCACCTAGCTCATAAAACTAACCCCATCCACGCCAGGGACTATCCGGGAACGAAATTAAAAAACTTGGGGACTATAGGTGTAAATTTAGAAAGTTAGGGACTAAAGGTGAAAAATAGGCAAACCACAAGGACTATCCGAACATTTTTCTCTAAAATAAATTAAAATAAAATAAATAGACAGGTTTTCTAACTTTATATTGGTTATACAAAGAAAAATTTTACCGTTCTTGAGTGAAAAATGTAATATTTATAAATTATTCTAATTTATATATTATTCTAAGGAACACATTTGTGTTTTGAATGCGATAAAACGTTGTATCACAAACACAACAATATTATAGTCGCTCATATTATTTTTCCAAATTATCAACATATCAAGATTTGTTGCACCAGGATGTTCTTGCATAGCGTCCAGAAAATATAATTTGGATCAATCATGTTGCAATAGTTAGACCAGAATCTAATTGAATCAATGTTAGATCAATCGTTTTATACCCAATAGTTAGATCCGTACACATAAAAATGTATCTTTGTGAGAATTATTAAGAACTCAATTAATGGGCAATGATTTGTCCACCTCTTCAGTACATAACAATAGGAACTCAATGAATGGACACTAGTCCGTCCACATACCCAGTACCAAATAATAAAGCAAAAAAAATAAAAAATAAAAATAAATAAAAATAAATTAAAAACCACTTAAGAAAGGTAATTAAAAAATTCAACATCAATCAAGACCCTTCTAACCATGCAAATTGCATGTAATGCTTCTTACACATGCAAGTGCATGAGAGCTTATTGGACCAAAATGGTCTTGAGAAGACCACCCAATCAAGACCCTTCTAACCATGCAAATTGCATGTAATGTGATTGGACAAAAAATGTTTGGGAAGAACACCAAGGGGGGGGGGGGGGGGGCGGCCCACCCTTTTATTTTATAAAAAGAATAATAATTTCTTTTATAAAATAATTTAAGTCTTGATTAATTTTATAACTTTTATAAAATTATAACATCACATGTTATAAGACTTATTCTATTTTTATTATGTTATTTAACCCATTAAATAACAAAATAAATTATTCTCTCAAAATAAATTATCCATATAATTTATTAGTTTCTCAAGTGTAATTATTTAGAAAACCAATTTCTAACTATTGTAAGTGTTAATATTTATTTGTTTGATCATATCATAAATAAATATTATAGTGTTTGTCTAGCTTGTATTTGGGTATGACTCGACTTGGATCATAACGTACTAGCCACATCAATTTAATATGTGTCTTGGGCATACAGAGTCCAACAATCTCCCACTTGCACAAGATACATAGAAGATTGATGCATGCAGTAAATGACGCCTAACTACGGTTTACTACCCCCAATACGTATGACTATATTTGCCATTCAATAACATCATCCCTTTCAAGTCCCTTACTTGAGCATGATTTAGGTGAATCTATCATTTATCCTTTCGTTACAGATGTCATGTTAAATCCAGAGACATAGAGTGATCACTCTCTGTTGATTTAACTTTATCAGGCCTTAGACATCTTACTCTCAATGAATAAGAGGAACAAATCCCTTCTTGACTACATACGTCTCTCACAATCACCTTGTACCATGCCTGAGTTTAGCCTTGTGTACTGCCTTATTACAGACAGCTAAGAACTAGGTCAAGGTATGTAACCACCCAGGTTTTCACACTCGCATTTATTCCGACGGGCATGATAACAAATACCGTGTTTGGAATGAAACTTATTTGAACATACTTGCTTTGTGCTTATACATGCTTATACCAATACAAACACGTGAAACAATTACAATCTTGTTGAGTTTCATGCTATTAAACAAGGCTACACAAACTATAAGGGCCTATTATGACATTTTGTGAAACTACAATTTGAGGGATCTAATTTTCATTCTTCGAAACTTGCTTGAAAACGTTGATTTAAAGTCCGAGGACTAAAACCGTCATTTTTAGAAAGTACAAAATTCCGGGGACTAAAAAGTCATTTTTGAAATCTTGTAAGTTCGGGTTAAAAATGTAAATATTGAAAACTCAAAAGTTTAGGGTCCTAATTGTCATTTTTGAAACTTTTATTTTAAATGAAATAAATATTTATTTTTGAAATAAAAGTATAGGGTCCAATTGGTCATTTACTTAAACTTGAACTCCAGGGACTGTTGTGGTCATTTTCTAAACTAATTTTAACTAAGAACATTAACCGGGTTACATTCTATATAAGGTTTTCTAGTTTGAAGACTAACCTAGTTAGTTAATTAAGTTAACTGTTACAGGGACCATTTGTTTAAATAATCGAACCTCAGGGACTAAAATGTAAATAAGGTTTAATTCAAATAAAAAGGGGATAAACCCCCTGGAACGCGCATGCTTGGAATCGAACTCGGGACCTTAGCGTTAATAAGTGAACTCGTAACCACTCGGCCGGGCACGCCACATCCGATTTATACTTGACTCGTATTATATTTATACACTATTTAAAACCGAACTGAATTTAATAATTCAGATCTGTAAGTTACGGGTTTTCAAACAAATTCACCGAAAAATCGACCCATTCCCACTCATTATTGTTTATGCGATCTGAAAACTTTAACCCCATGCTTCCAACTCATCGCCAACCCGATTACTCACTTTAATTCGACATAATATCGTGCCAACCGACTATCGATCGGACTTTTATAAAAAAATAATAACCGGATCAATCCCACTAAAATTGTCGAATTTGAGATCGAATTAGACCCCTATTTAAGTTCCTTTGATCGTCACTAAGCTTTTACACCCTTCACATTGCTCAAACACATCGAAATACGTCGCATGTTCGGTTCTGCAACTCGTCGCCGGAATCGCTCGCCGGACTTAGTCGAGCCGCCGTTCCAGACGTTACCGGTTCATTATTCTTCGATCAATCAGTTTGTTTTTACTTATACTATGTTTCTGTAAGGTTAATTGAATTATAAAGCTAGTTTTGATCGATTAATCGGGCTGTTGACTTTCGTTGACCGAATTGGGGAAGAAGATGAACAGTGTTCATCTTCTATTTTTTTTTATTTTATTTATTCACTCTATTTAACAGATTTTAATTAATTCATATTAATTAGAGACTAATCAGTTTAAGTCCAAAAATTTTATCAGATATACTTTATCCACTGATACTTATATTAAAAATATAATATAAGTCAAAATATTTATTAAACTAATTTTTAAATATTAAAAACAGTATTAACCTTTCAAAAATTATAATAAATCGAAATTAAAGAATTAATTATCGAAATTTTTATAGTAATTATTTTATATGTTGGACTTTACAGAAATAATATTGTTGGTAATATTTCACATAATTTTGATATTTCTGAAATTAAAACAGTGTTTACACTTTAAAAGTTTAGTTTCATTTTATATAAATAAATTATATAACTATATAAATTTTATCCAAGACTATTTTATGACAAAAGATGCATTATTTTGAGTTTATATAAATTTAGAATCTGAATTTTATTATATTTAATTATTTAGATAATTAAACTTATATAAACTTATTTATTGTTATTTTAATCATTTTAATTCATTTTATTTGTTTAAAATGATTCCAAGGCCATAATAATTATTTTAAATCAGTAATACTAAAGTTTAATAATTAAAAATGTTATTTTTAATTATTCAGATTTAATATAATTATTTTGATAATTAAGCATATAAATATCATATTTATTCTTTAAACTATATAATTATCATTTACCAAATAATTATATATTTTTGTACTTCTAAATTCAATTATAAGTTATAAACTAATTATATCACTTATGAAATATTTTGGTATAATTATTTATGTTAAACTAATTATACAAATCGAATATGATTGAGTCATTATTTTAAAATGTTTGTAGTAACTCAATTATGTACGTATATAATTTAATTATTTATGTCAAAGAAATATTTTTCATATATAATTCCTTATTCATTTTCCGAGTTTTCTTGTTAGGTTATCCAAACCACATAATTACCATTTAAACAAAACACTACCGAATCCTATAGATTTAGGATTTCCAATTATCCAAATTAAACATTATTGTTGATACATATTCCATATTGTTACATGTTCAATCAATTAGAGTGCCTTGAATCTTATTCCCAAGAACTCTCACACTTTGCATATTTGTTTGGACTTAACCGAAATCAAGGTGAGTTCATAGTCCCTTTTTACATTATTTTTGGGATGATACATATGTTACAATGTGATACAAACTATTTGCTATTTGTGGTTTCCCTGATTGTTTTTGCATTTTCTTAATACTTTGTTGTTTGCTTTAAGAAGTTTACATTCATCAACTTGCATAAGCCCATCGGTTGTATTATAGCGCTATAGGAATTGACGCCCCATCTCACTTCTCATACATTTTGTTGCTTAGAAGTGTAAGCGAGACCCGTCACACTTCTCATTTTGTTGCTTAGAAGTGTAAGCGAGACCCGTCACACTTCTCATTTTGAAACTTAGAAGTGAGGTGATATTTCCGAGTATCGTCATAGGTATGAATGTACCACTAAGTAACTACATGTATTACTCTTTTGCTATAAAGACATATCAACAACCACTTTTGTTGAAACTATATCTATATCACATTGACAATTTTTGCAGAACAAAACCTATGAATTCACTCAACCTTTGTTGATCCTTTTACTCCTAACATATGTTTCAGGTGACAATGTGTGATGCCATATATTGCAAGAATGTCTCACATAGGATGGATCAAGACTTATTGCCTTAGATTTAATCCGAATCAATTATGCTTGTTAAACAATTTGTTATTTTGTAATTTGCTTTTGTACTTGTATTTCTTTCAGATTTGAATGCAATCTACATAATTGAACCTTAATCATATTTCAACTTAATTTAATCTCCATGTGCTCAAATGCATTCTATCAAGTTTCATGACACCTTTGGCTTTCCGCCTCCGGCCGGGATGTTACAAGGTATAATACTTGGTGAATATCATGACCCAATATGTATCTCAGGTCAGAGGATACTATGATATTCTACTTTACTCAAATTTACTTATGATCAATCACAGATGATTCCATGCAGTAATATTTGAGAGTAAGTCAGTCCAATATTTGTATCCCACAAATATTTATGAACTTTGGCAGCAACACTTTGCTCTATATTCATACCTAATGAATATCCACCAATCCAAGTTCATAATAGTCTTACATTCATATTTGTTCCCACAAGTATGATCGACTACGGACATTTAGAATAAATAACTTATTCACGGATTTAAACATGCTAAAATGGAACATAACTCAACATACCATAAAGAGTTATAATAACAATTGTTCCAATATCCAAATACAAAATAGATCAAATCCAATCACTAGAATATCGAAGTCCTAAGGCACAAGTATGGCCCTTTCATGCTTTGCCCGTTCAAGGAGCTTCGTGAGTGGATCCGCAATATTTTGATCAGTGTGAGCTTTGCGAATACATATCTTTCCCTTTTTCAACTTCATCCCTTATGTAGTTGAAATTCCGCTCAATGTGCTTAGTCTTTTGATGTGCACGAGGTTCCTTGATTTGAGCAATCGCACAATCGTTATCACAAAGATCTCTAGGGGTCCTGAATGGTAGGGACTACCCCTAGATCGACAATAATTCAAGTGGTAGATCCATATGAATTATCTCAATTAAAGAAGCGGCGATGTATTCTGATTTTGTAGTGGTCAATGCTACCCTGATTGTGATCGAGAACCATCTCGATCAGTTTGGAAACTCGTATCCATGTAACCTTTTACAATGAATTCCGAAACTCGCATCCCTGTAACCTTTTACAACGAGTTCCTTTCACCAGATCCATATATTAGAAATATATTCTTAGTCCTTCTAAGGTATTTCAATATATATTTTAACAGTCACCCAATGACCGTTATTCGCTGGTATCTACTCGTCATGCTAAAGCGCATAACTTGTCCAGTCTGGTGCATATCATTACATACATAATGAATCCTATAGCTGACGCATATGGGATTCTTTCATTCATTCCTGCTCATCCTTTGAGCTTGGTCATTGAAACGCTTTCAATATTGTTCCCTTTTGAACAGGCACCAAACCTTTCATAGAGTTCTCCATCTTGAACCTTTTCAAGACTTTGTCAATGTATGCACTTTAGTTTAAACCTATCAATCACCTTAATCTATCCCTATAGATATTTATTCCCAAAACATAGGCGACTTCACCAAGATCCTTAATGGAAAAACAACTTCCAAGCCAGGCATTTACACCTTCCAAGGTTTGGAATGTTATTTCCAAATAGTAGAATGTCATCGACATATAATATTAAGAAAGTGATGATGCTCCCACTAGCCTTCTTATACACACAAGCTTCATCGACGTTCTTGATGAATCCATATTCCCTAATCTCTTCATCAAGACCGTGATTTTGACCTCTAGATGCTTGTTTCAATTCATAGATTGATATATTTAACTTGTATACTTTGTTAGGATGTTTTGGATCGATAAAACTTTCAGGCTGAACCATTTAGACATCTTCCTCAAGATATATATTAAGGAAAGCCGTTTTGACATCCATTTGCCAAATCTCATAATCATATTACGCAGGTATGGCAAATATTATCCTATAGACTTTAGCATCGCCACAGGCGAAAAGGTCTCATCATAATCAACCCCATGCATATCGGTTTTCATCCTGAAAACCCACTTACTTCCAATTATTAAGAGACAACACAACCAATTCCATACTTGGTTGTCATACATGGATTGCATCTCTACGTTCATGGCTTCAAGCCATTTGTTATAATCAGATTTTGACATTGGATCATGGTATGTGGTAGGTTCACCCGAATCTACCACGTAGCATCCATCTACGAAAAATCCGTATCTTTCAGGTGGACTACTAATTCCACCAGATCTTCGAACATTTTGTATGTATTGATCAACCACTTGATCGTTTTTCAACAACCTCTTGTTGAGTGCTAGTATCAACCAAACGTGTATCGGCTTGTGGTTCTTGATCCTCATTAAGTTCCACTGTTCTACTAATTCCTTCCATAAGGAACTTAGTTTCCAAGAACTCAGCCTTTCGAGCAGCAAATACCTTTTGGTCTGTTGGATCGTAGAAATAATATCATATATCATCTATAGGATATCCTACAAAGATACACTTAGTGGATCGTACTTCCAATTTGTTTGGGGTGTATTGCTTCACATAAGCTTCACAACCCATACTTTTAAATATGATAATGATGGAGCCCTTCCATGCCATATTTCAAAAGGTGTCGTATCCACATTCTTGGCTGGGGCCATACGGGCCGCGGAGAGCAAAGCGTAACCCCAAATGATAGAGATGATTCACTCCTAGCCATCATAGATCGAACCATATCCAAATAGAGTTTGATTCCTCCTCTATCGAAACGAAGAACTTTGATTGAGTTAATTTTGTACTTCACCTTTTGAAGACTTTGAACATTTCCAAACTTCAACTTTGTGTCTTAGCAAGTACACATAACCATAACTATTATAGTTGTCGGTATAAATAATGAAGTATCTTTCACCATTCCTAGTCATTGGCTTAAAAGGATCACATACATCAAAATGTATGATACCTAATAAATCTTTTGCCCTTTCCCACTAAAGGGTTTCTTAGTCATTTTACCTTTTAAACATGATTCGCATATATCAAATAAACCAATTTCATTTGTTTCCAAAAGACCATTCTTTTGAAGTGTTTGTATGCGATTCTGTTTATATGACCAAGGCGATAATGCCAAAGATAGGTCTTACTCAAATCCGTTTTTGAGTTTCTGGGTGATTGCTTGGTACATTAAACTATCAAATGATGTATTATTATGAACCAATTCATAAATATCATTTGAAGGCATAGGTTTAAAGTAAAACATGTCATTCATCGAAATATAAATGTCATTGTTTACAAACTTCAAATCAAAACCATATTGTCTTATAAGGGAAACTTGAAATAATGTTCCTAGTCAAACTAGGAGCATTCAAAACATTTTTAAAACAATTTCCAAACCATTTGGAAGTTTTAAAATATAGTCTCCTTTCTTGTAATGCTTATTTCTTTTGAACCTTTTGCAACAAATTGCAAACATGAGTTCCACATCCAGTATCTAATACCCATGTGTTTGAAGGAATAACATTAAGGTCAATATGTGTCGTTAAGATTGTACCTGAGGTTTGCCCTGCATTCCTCTTAGTTTTCAACTCTTTGAGATAGGTTGGACAATTCCTTTTCAAATGCCCTATCTCACCATATTCAAAGCATGGATTGTTCATGACAACCTTTGCCTTCTTTTTGGTTTCAGTGGTTTCGCTTTAGTCTTTCTTTCCTTTTTCTTTTTGAATTTCCCGTTACCATTTGCAACATTTGCTTGGTGTCGGGGTGATGCCCTTTCTTGTTGCCACCTTCATTAATCGTTAGAACGGATAAAGCCCTTTTACCCATATTGAGCCTTTCGAGGTGATTAATGTGGCTTTTTCATCTTAACGACTTAAGATGAGACCGATTGGGTTTCCTCCATTCGACATGCATGTAGCGCTTGAAGCGTTCTACCCTTGCATATTGTAGGAACATTTCCTTCAATTGGGTAATCATGTCGTATGCTCATGATGTTTAAAAATCCTTTTGAATCTCGGGAATCATAATTCCTAAAATGAGGCAAGAGGCTTGCATAGTATTCTCGATATACTTAATACAATCGTTATAGGCATCCTTATCTTCCATAAGATGTTCATCGGGATTAGGATCGTTCAACACATAGGATATCTTTTCTTACTTGAGAACGATTCTTAAGTTCGATATTAATCCATAAAGTGTCTTGATTGATACGATCCTTTTGAAGGATTGTTTTTAGTGATAGGTTACGTACGGTTTGGGTAATATTGTTAGCGGCCATCTACAAAATTTAACAAGGTTCAATTTTAGTATTTTCGATATTATTATATTTTAATTATTAATACCCTTTTATGTCTTAAAGACAATTAATAATTAAAATCTAGAATCCAACGTTACATTTAAATATTGGTTAGGTGACCTTTATCCCTCTATTTAAATTAACAAGGTAGTCAACGTTTGACAATTGCAACTCTTTGCAATTTCTAGCCATATGGGATCGGTTAAACATCTATATGTTTAGTTGGCATGTTTAATCCCATCAACACCTTTTGTTCACCATGCTTCGGTGACCCTAAGTTCATGGTTTCCAAATCAAGTCGTCCAACTTACACACACGTGTGAGTTTATACACATAAGTGGTTAGGTGACCTTTATCCCACAAACATGGTAAACCCACCTCGAACATACAATTTCCCTCAAATGTGGTTAGGTGACCTTTATCCCACAATAAGAGTTCCCAAGTGTTTCGAGTGTTGTATAAAAGGATGGTGTTTTGACTTGTTTTATAAAAGGGTTTTTAATATTTCAAAATTCTAGTTTAGAAAATATTATGTACCATATATTTGCATGCATTCAAATCAATGGTACTTTAGTGAAAACTAATTTTCAAGGTCCTTTTTAATAAAACCCATTTTATTATAAAATCATTAATTTTTAATAAAACCTTTATTAACCATTTTAATGATTTTGTTAAGAACCAATTTTACGCTTGTTGTTGATTATTAGTTTGTTAAGTCATGCATATCGACATATCATCTAAAACAACAAATAAGCAACCAAACAAGCATATCATACATAACAATAGGTGCATAACCATAGCCAACTATTTTGACAACACTTGTTAGCCGAAACAAGTGTTCCAAAAGGTCCTTCCTAAAGGGTGAAAAATGACACAAGTAATGTGTCGATGAACTCCCACTTGATCCCGCATCCAAATGCTTCAAGTCTCCTTCTTGTGTTGTGATTTCTCCACCTTCTTTGAGCTTCCAAAAGTCTTTTATATTCAGCTCCAAACTCTTTTGGACTTCAAAAATGTGTTTTGGTTATCGGGTTAAAATCCCGTTGAGAACCATGAAGTTCTTTGGACCGAATATTATGGTCCAAACCAAAACCGCATTTTTGTGTGCATCTTCTTTTACAAAATAAATCCTAATACATTTTTTCTAGTAAAATAAAATGCACCTAATCTATTTATTTTACATACCAAATGAAAATAAATAAATTACATATCTTCTAATGGAAGAACAAAATAATAATTATTACAACCCATTGAAATAATAATAAAATGAATCACAACACAATCATTCAACACAAGGTCATGGCTAGGTCATATGCACCAAAATATATATCCACATATATATATAAATTATAAGAAGCTTAAAAAAAATGGTTCCCTTTTATGACCATTTTCAGCTATGTACCAAAAAACCGAAAAGGTAAGTTTTGTCCAAACAAACAAATCATCCATATGAAATAATTTTTCAAGATTCTCTTATGTATGTAAGAAAATAATCTTGAAAAACAAAGGGATAACCATATTAAAATTTTCGGCCATAGGGTTTATTCAAACCCGAAACCCGAAATTTTTAATCTATTGAAGCATGCACTCATATAAGCGGCTCTGATACCATTGATGGGATTTTAACATATTTATCAAAGCAATTTCATCCTTATGAAATAAAAACGCAGCGGAATTAATATTTAAAACATGTTACTTTTAAGATATAAATTTCATTTATAAGCAAAATTCCAAAACCCGGATCCATATATGAAGATGCATACTATCAAACACAACCATAGGATGTTTAGAAAACTACCTTCTTGGAGTAATAAGAAATGAAACGGATGATGCTTCTTGAATGGTTGCCTTCAAGAGTAGAATACCTCAAACTTGTATACCCCAAGCTTCCAACAAACACCTTGTGATTAGCTAGGATTTAACACACTTGTGATAAAAAACCGAACCCTTGAAAACCCTTATGATGGCCGATTTTAGAGAGCAAGAACAACTCTCTTCCCTTTTTGATTTTTGCTATCTTAATCCTTTTAAACCCATGAGAGATGTGCACCTCCCTTTTGGCCAATAACCATGCTTCTTACACATGCAAGTGCATGAGAGCTTATTGGACCAAAATGGTCTTGAGAAGACCACCCAATCAAGACCCTTCTAACCATGCAAATTGCATGTAATGTGATTGGACAAAAAATGTTTGGGAAGAACACCAAGGGGGGCGACCCACCCTTTTATTTTATAAAAAAATAATAATTTCTTTTATAAAATAATTTAAGTCTTGATTAATTTTATAACTTTTATAAAATTATAACATCACATGTTATAAGACTTATACTATTTTTATTATGTTATTTAACTCATTAAATAACAAAGTAAATTATTCTCTCAAAATAAATTATCCATATAATTTATTAGTTTCTCAAGTGTAATTATTTAGAAAACCAATTTCTAAATATTGTAAGTGTTAATATTTATTTGTTTGATCATATCATAAATAAATATTATAGTGTTTGTCTAGCTTGTATTTGGGTATGACTCGACTTGGATCATAAAGTACTAGCCACATCAATTTAATATGTGTCTTGGGGATACAGAGTCCAACAGAAATGTCACATACTTTGGGTATACAGGAGACAGGACGCAAATCAGTGAGTTCATGTCCCCCTTTTCTTTTAACTGTTTTCAGGTTTATAACTTCGGGGGTGAAATGCATGTTACAAATGTTTACAAACGATTAAATGGTATGGTTAGCTAAGGAATGAACTGTTAGATCATGTGAGTGGTGGGTACAACGCTTAAGACCATTAATCCTCATAGTAGGACCGAGGGACATGAGTGATAGATCTATTTGGGTGTTGCGAGCCCCACCCTTGGGACCGGGATTTGGCCAATGAGGTGACTATGTCTTCCAGCCGGAAGCCCGGTACAAAATCTGCTAGGTTTGAGCCTTCCTGCATGACTGCATACATATTAATGGCCATGCAAACCATTAATTGATCTATTTCCTTGTTGCTTTCATACCGGATTACAAAGGCATACATACAAATGTATACAAGATTATTCGAACTCATACATAATCACATGAACTCGCTCAACTTTTGTTGATGTTTTCAAAATTGCATGTATCTCAGGAAACAAGGATCATGGGCGCTGGTGTTGTTTTCAAGACAAAAATTCCAAGTTTAGATGTCATCCACTTTTGCTTTGTTACATAA
This sequence comes from Helianthus tuberosus, assembly GCA_030545235.1. Taxonomy (NCBI): domain Eukaryota; kingdom Viridiplantae; phylum Streptophyta; class Magnoliopsida; order Asterales; family Asteraceae; genus Helianthus; species Helianthus tuberosus. The sequence continues at coordinate 77,133 of JARYGA010027071.1, forward strand.
CTCGAGGATATGTTGGTTGAAACTTAAATGACTTGTGTTTGTAACTTTTCAAACGTATGAATGGATGAACATCATGTTTTAATTATATAGTTGATTATTATAATTGAATGCAATGATATTGAGCAAGTCACACATTATACGCTTCCGCAAAAGTCAGGGTGTGACAATCATCACTCAGGTTCATCTGTCCTTGGCTCCAATTTCAGTCCGAATTGTTGCAACGTTTCACTGGTCTCTCAATTCAGAATCCGTATGAACAGTTAGCTACTATTAAGAAATCGGATTCCATCTTTAATTATATTGATGATTTCGAGTATGTGTTATCCTTGGTCCCTCATTTACCGGAGTCTCAAACTCTTGGCTATTTCATTGCGGGTTTGAAAGAGGATGTCAAACAACAGGTCCGTTTACATCGCCCCACTACTTGTATGGATGCTTTGTATTTGGCTAAAGATGTGGAGTTGATGCTTCGGCCATCGAAATCCAGTTCGTTGGTATCTCGCTTTCGGTATTTGTCATATACCGGGCTGCCGTCTATGGATTTTGGGATCGACCATCGTGTGTGGGGTACCACGGGCTCTAAAATTGTTGGCAATTATGGGGCTGCAAATGCGCAAGTGGGTGTCCATGATCGAGGCATTCGTTCCTTATCTCGTGCTGTGTGGGAGGATCGGAAGAAGAAGGGATTGTGTTTTAAGTGTGGACAAGTTTACAGTCCTATCCACAAGTGTCCGGTGGGTAGTCTTCGTGTCTTATTACTTGGGGATGATGAATGGGATGAAATGGACGAGCTGGCTATGCATTCGGATGAGGGTGTTCAAACTGTTGTGGGATCTATTCACAAGCCTTTAGGACAAGTCTTGACTTATGGAGGGAGTATTGATAGAAATTGCATACTTAATAGTATATTCTAATTGTGAAAGGGGGGTTAGTGTAATTACTACTCTATAAATAAGGCATTAGTCATTATAGAAAGAGGGGAGATAATTTGGTTAGTTTGTTAAGCTCATGCTTATGCATTGAGAAGGGCATAGCCCTGGGACCACTAGGTGGTTATTTTTCTTTTCTTGTAGATCCTTTTTTATCATCAACATCATTTCCACTATAATATTTAGATTTCCACTATGTTATATGTTTTAAGCTTCGATTAGTATCATTTCCTATCAGTGGGTGGTGGGTTCCACATAAATTGTAAAATATTAATTTTATTTCTTTTAACTTTTTAGTTATTAATTTGTCTGTAAGGGTATTTTTTTCATTTCACACGCACCTAGCTCAAAAAACTAACCCCCATCCACGCCAGGGACTATCCGGGAACGAAATTAAAAAACTTGGGGACTATAAGTGTAAATTTAGAAAGTTAGGGACTAAAGGTGAAAAACAGGCAAACCTCAAGGACTATCCGAACATTTTTCTCTAAAATAAATTAAAATAAAATAAATGGGCAGGTTTTCTAACTTTATATTGGTTATACCAAGAAAAATTTTACCGTTCTTGAGTGAAAAATGTAATATTTATAAATTATTCTAATATATATATTATTCTAAGGAACACATTTGTTCAAGGTAATCCAAGAATTTCAATGTGTTTTGGATGCGATAAAACGTTGTATCACAAACACAACAATATTATAGTCGCTCATATTATTTTTCCAAATAATCAACATATCAAGATTTGTTGCACCAGGATGTTCTTGCATAGCGTCCAGAAAATACAATTTGGATCAATCATGTTGCAATAGTTAGACCAGACTCTAATTGAATCAATGTTAGATCAATCGTTTTATACCCAATAGTTAGATCCATACACATAAAAATGTATCTTTGTGAGAATTATTAAGAACTCAATTAATGGGCAATGATTTGTCCACCTCTTCAGTACATAACAATAGGAACTCAATGAATGGACACTAGTCCGTCCACATACCCAGTACCAAATAATAAAGCAAAAAAAAAATAAATAAATAAAATAAAAACCACTTAAGAAAGGTAATTAAAAAATTCAACATCAATGGTTTGAGTATTTTTTTTTCCTGTTTAATGACAAGGTAAAGAACCAATGTGTGTGTAAAGTATGCTTTTGTATATATGCACTTAAAATGTGATAAACATTGATTTTGTTTGAAGGGTGCTCTATCTGAAAAATTGTTAGTGCATATGTCTGTCACCTACGTCTTAATGTAATAAAACGAGTAGCGTTAAATACGAATTGTATGTGTAAAACCAAACTCATCCGTACGGAGGAGGACATCCACACGGATGAAGCTCATCCGCTCAAATGGCATGTGGTTCGCACAAGTGTGTTGTGTTATTTAGTCCATGCGAGAGTAGATCACTAGTCCGTACGGATGAGAACTAGTATAAATAGGAGGTCGGACTAAGTGTTCAATGACGTGTAAGTGTGGACTTTGGGGCGAAGCACTGTTAAATTTGTACCGTGATTGAAGATTTTTTATAAACATTAGAAAATTGTGAAATCTTGTGTTTCTGCTTACGTTTGATGGATTCCGCACAACAAGCATAGGTTTAGATATCACCGTGACGTAATCGAACAATCCGTAAGTAGGACCTTTTGAATTTGACACTTTTGAAAAAAAAAATTCTCCCCTTAAATTGAAAACATTCATTTCAAAATCATTTTAGATAGATAATTTTTTTTATAAAAATTTAAAAACAATAGAAATTTTCAAAATGTCAAAAACATTGAAAAATGAAAATGAGATTACGTATTCAAAAAGAGGAAATGATAGTAAATCAGTGGACTATCAGTGCATGCTAAAGAATTGTAATGTTTAAAATGATTAAACAATCTCACTAAAGATGTGTCGGTAGGCTCAGCTAGACTAGTAGCTTTGCGATAACGATACAAGCTTAAATGAAAAAGCCTAGTTATAGTGGGAAACACGATTGAAAGCATAGTACTTAGTTTTGTCCTTCGTGACTGTGTACCTACCGGTAATTGTTGAATGCTAAAAAGCATAAAAACCGGTCAGTTTGTGAACTTTCACAACTTACTGAAAAAGTCACTATAATTGTGTATTTCGTTTCGCAAAGATATAAACTTGTTTTATTTCTTTATTTTGTTTAAGCATTGGACTTCCTCTGCGTATACGAAAGTATCGAACTGGATGATAATGCTTGAACATTTCTACTTTATTTTACTTGGTGTTTTGTTTAAATCTTGAATCACTTCTTCGTAAATGAGAATATTAAACTGGTGGTTAAGATCTAAACAATTTCAACTTATTTTTATTTCTTATTTTGTTTAAACATTGGACTTTCTCTGCGTATCGAAAGATCAACTTGATTGTTAATGTTTAAACATTCTGCGTTATTTTCACACATATCACAGTTGATGAAAGTTTAAAGGCATTACTTGAGTCAGTGTATTACACGATGAGGGAATATGCTGAGATTGTGGGGTCCATAAGAACTTAGTGCAAATTAATATACCTTAACATATCAGTAACCATTACCAAAGTGTTTAGATTGAGTTTAAGTGGACAACAATATCGACAATCCACGTGAATTGTTTAAAGTAAGTGTTTCTTAGAACAATGGTGCAACTGATATGTCATATTAAACTGGTATGATCCTCTAGCATGTTTTCTCACAAAAACAGAAATTGTAAATATTATATTTCAGTTTGGTTACATTTCAGCATTTTATAATCAAAATCCAAAATGACTTTATTTCAAAATCTTCCATTGAGACGGGATAAAGATGAATGTGAGCCGAATAAACAAGATTATCTAGAAATTGTTTGTGGGAAGCATTATTTAAGGGGGAGACTGTAATGTTCATCTGAAGATGCGAATCAAGAGTGTAGATCAAGACTACGGCACCAGCCTAGGGGGAGATTGTTAGTGCATAAGTCTGTTGCCTACATCTTAATGTAATATAGCGAGTTGCATCAAATATGAATTGTATGTGTGAAACGAAGCTCATCCGTACGGAGGAGGACATCTGCACAGATCAATATCATCCGCATAGATGAGCATGTGGTTCGCACGAGTGTGTTGTGTTATTTAGTCCGTGCGAGAGTAGATTACTGGTCCGTATAAATGAGAACTAGTATAAATAAGAGGTCAGACTAAGTGTTTAGTGACGTGTAAGTGTGGACTTTGGGGCGAAGCACTGTCAAATTTGTACTTTGATTGAAGATTGTTAATAAACATTAGAAAATTGTGAAATCTTGTGTTTCTGCTTATGTTTGATGTTCTTTTTTAATACGCAGTGACCCTGGTCCATTGCCTTTCAATTGTCAAACATAACAAAAATATTTGTAAAGTATAAAATTATCCAGAAATAAGAATGATTAAATTTCTCATGCATGCACTGATATTCAGACTAAAAAAGATTAAGATGAAAACTGCAAAATGAAAGATTTGTAAATGTGCCAAAATTACATGACAACTTCTACTAAAGTAAAGAGATTTCCTTTTGTATCTGCATTGAAGTTTGTTGTTGGATTCTTAACCGTGTTGCAAAAACAAGTCTTCTAGAAAATTGAGTAGTTGTAATTTTCTGAAGCCCTCTTGTAATATAACATATCTCATGCAGTAAGGAAGAACAATAGATAACCAGGTTGACTTTGATATATATCAACAAATACAAACCTATGCAAAATCAATAGCCATGACATTTCCTCAAGAGCGAAATCCCAATGTCATTTTAGACGTCTCTCCAGTGTGATTTTAAATGCATGCAAGTACATTATTTTGGTAGACACAAAAAAAGAATGAAATGGAATGTTCTAGAATACTTAATTAAAATAGAAATTAATATGTAACATTCCGTATTTTTGTACATTCTATTGTTAGAAACTTGCAATCGTATCCCATTTTAGTCATTGTAATTCGAGACGTTTAATCAATGGAAAATCACGTTTTTATTCATACTTGGTTGTTCATGCATACACAATACGTAATCCATCATGAAATTCACAATTTATACATAACGTGATGTACTTTATGCATACATTATCATTCACGTTAATCATGTATACTTGCACATTATAACATACTTTTATTACACCCTAGATACATGAGAACACATTAAATTATAAGTCTATAGCTCAAAACAACATAAAAATCAAGTCCAAGGGTCAAACTTGAACAAAAGTCACCAACTTTGAAAAAACATCCCCTCACACGACGCGAGGGGTAAGTCTCCCTGGCTTCGCGCGTCGCGAGGGGGTAGAATCCACAGAAAGTTGTTTCCTTCATCCGGGTTGGTCACTTTCTCACCTCCTTTCACCCCCAATCACTTTCTAACTTCATTAACACACAAACCCTAAGCCACCACTATAAAACCAAGCCTCCCACACATCTAGTTTACATATGGACGAAAACACCATGTGTTTTCATCAGGGGGGGTGTTTTCATATGAGCAGGGGTGTTGGCCAAAGATCCATAATAAACTATACAATCCCAATTAACACAAATTACACTATTATCATATACTCAAATATAATATGCACCCCAATTATAAAATATCAATCACAAAACTATTTAACGTTTTACAAATGTAAGCGTTGTGAAACAAACAAGTCGAGTAACAAACAACATAAACAATTAATGTGCAATTAATGCGAAGATGGAAATCTTGGAAACTCGAGTTGTCACATTATCCCCAACTTGAAAGAAATTTCGTCCCGAAATTTAGCACATGGTTACTGAGGAAGCTAGTTGTGTTGTGTTGTGTAGTTTACTGGTTTTCCTGGGGTGTCACATCATCCCCCCGTTGATTTGGAATTTTATCCCGAAATTTTGTAGTAGCTTCAGCCTCAGTAGTAGTTGCATTGTTTTCGAACAACTGGGGATATTTGAGTTCCATTTGGTCTTCTCGTTCCTAGGTATACTCTGGGCCACGACGGGAGTTCCAACAAACTCGAACAAGAGGTATTCTGGTGTTCTTGAGGACCTTAACATCCCGGTCCGTAATTTCAACCGGTTCTTCGACGAAATGCAACCGTTCGTCGATAGTGAGCTCCTTCAAAGGAACTAAGAGGGTCTCATCTGACAGACACTTCTTCAGATTCGACACGTGAAAGACGTTGTGAACTGCACTGAGTTCAGCTGGTAAGTTCAGTCTGTAGGCCACTTTGCCTATTTTCTCAATGACTTCAAATGGTCCAACGTATCGTGGATTGAGTTTGCCCCTTTTGCCAAAACGAACAACACCCTTCCAGGGTGAAACTTTGAGTAGTGCTCGATCCCCAACCTGGAACTCGAGTAGTTTCCTGTCTTTATCGGCGTATGCTTTCTGACGGTCACGAGCTGCCGCCATGCGTTGTCGTATTTGAGCAATCTTTTCAGTAGTATCAACTACCATTTCTGGACCTGTGATCTGACTGTCACCCACCTCTACCCAACAAAGAGGTGATCGGCATTTACGCCCGTACAATGCCTCAAATGGAGCGGCTTTAATGCTGGTGTGGTAGCTGTTGTTGTACGAGAACTCCACTAACGGGAGATGTTTTTCCCAGCCGTTGCCGAAATCGATTACACATGCACGAAGCATGTCTTCTAAAGTTTGAATAGTGCGCTCAGACTGTCCATCCGTCTGAGGGTGATAAGCTGTGCTCATGTCTAAACGAGAGCCAAAAGATTTGTGCATTGCTTGCCACAGTTCTGAAGTAAAACGTGCGTCACGATCAGAGATAATGGAAGTTGGCACCCCGTGCCTTGAAACCACTTCTTTTAAGTAGATGTCTGCTAAGGTAGAGAACTTGTCTGTTTCCTTAATAGCCAGGAAGTGTGCAGACTTAGTGAGTCGATCCACGATCACCCAAATAGTATCATTCCCACGTTGAGATCTAGGCAGGCCAGTAACAAAATCCATGGAAATTTGCTCCCATTTCCATAGTGGTATCTCAGGTTGTTGGAGTGGGCCTGAAGGTTTTTGATATTCGGCTTTGACTCTTGCACAAGTCAAGCACCTGCTGACGTAAGTTGCTATGTGAGCCTTCATGCTAGGCCACCAGTATGTAGTTCTGAGGTCGTGGTATATCTTATCCGAACCAGGATGTACTGAGTAGCGAGACTTATGAGCTTCATCCATTACAAGCTCGCGTAAGTTACCATAGAGTGGGACCCAGATGCATCCTGTTACATAGTAGGCGCCGTCTGCCTTTTGTTCCAACCGTTGTCTTGAGCCGCGTAGAGCTTCAGCCCTGACATTTTCTGGTTTCAATGCTTCTACCTGAGCATCTCGTATCTGTGCAGGAAGACTAGACTGAATAGTGAGTTGTAACGCTTGTACACGCCTAGGTGTGGTATCCTTTCGACTGAGGGCGTCGGCCACCACATTGGCTTTGCCCGGATGGTACTTTATAGCACATTCGTAATCGTTCAGTAGTTCGACCCATCGACGTTGTCGCATGTTCAACTCTTTCTGCTTGAAGATATGCTCAAGACTCCTGTGATCGGTGTAGATGGTGCACCTGGTACCGTACAGGTAATGTCGCCATATCTTGAGCGCAAAAACAACAGCTCCCAGCTCTAAATCGTGTGTAGTGTAATTCCGTTCGTGAATCTTAAGTTGGCGCGAAGCATAAGCAATAACTTTATCCCGTTGCATCAACACACATCCAAGACCTTGGATGGATGCGTCGCAGTAGACTACAAAATCGTCCGTGCCTTCAGGCAATGAGAGGATAGGTGCGCTACAAAGTCTATCCTTTAAGTGCTGAAACGCGGTTTCCTGTGTATTACCCCAACGGTAAGCAACACCTTTCTGTGTTAGTAATGTAAGCGGCTGCGCAATCTTTGAGAAGTCTTTGATGAACCGTCTGTAATAACCCGCCAAACCCAAGAATTGGCGTATTTCGGTTGGTGTGCGAGGTGCAGGCCAGTTCTTGATCGAATCTACCTTGGATGGATCGACATGAATCCCATCCTTGTTCACCACGTGGCCTAGAAAGTGGACTTCACAAAGCCAGAAGTCGCATTTTGAAAACTTGGCGTACAGTTGTTCCGTTCGAAGGAGTTCCAAAATAAGTCGTAAATGCTGCTCGTGTTCCTCCTGACTCTTCGAATAGATCAGAATATCGTCAATGAAAACAATAACAAACTTGTCAAGATAAGGTTTACACACCCTGTTCATAAGATCCATGAAAACCGCAGGTGCGTTCGTTAGCCCGAATGGCATGACCAAAAACTCGTAATGGCCGTAGCGAGTTCTGAATGCTGTTTTGGAGACGTCCTCATCCCGGACTCTCAATTGATGATAGCCTGACCTCAGGTCAATCTTCGAGTAATAGCTCGACCCTTGCAACTGGTCGAATAAGTCGTCGATGCGTGGAAGAGGATAGCGATTCTTTACGGTCACTTTGTTCAGTTCGCGGTAATCTATGCACATACGAAAGGTACCGTCTTTCTTCTTCACAAATAATACTGGAGCTCCCCAGGGCGAAGAGCTAGGACATATGAAACCCTTTTCCAAGAGTTCTTGCAATTGCTTAGACAGTTCTTCCAGTTCAGTTGGAGCTAAGCGATAAGGTGCTCGAGCTATAGGTGCTGCTCCTGGAGCTAGCTCGATCTGAAATTCGACCTGGCGGTGAGGCGGTAACCCAGGTAACTCTTCAGGAAACACTTGAGGAAAGTCGCGTACAACAGGAATATCCTCTAACTTCTTCACTTTCGTCGATGTATCTGTAACGAGTGCTAAAATAGCTGTGTGGCCCTTTCGCAAACACTTCTGTGCCTTCAAGAAGGAGATGATGCCACTCACGACACCACTCTTGTCGCCTTGAACCTCGAGAGGTTCTTTTCCAGTACGGGGAATGCGAATGATCTTCTCCTTGCATAGGATCTCTGCTTGTTGTTGGGATAACCAATCCATACCAATGACGATGTCGAAACTACTCAGAGTTATAGGAATGAGATCGATAGAGAAAGTCTGACCAGCGAGGATAAGATTACAACCCTGAACTATGTGTGTGGCCTCTAGACTTTTACCGTTAGCTAACTCTACGACATGTTTGGTGTTCAAAAGTGTTGGTGCGCGTTTAAGCATTTGACTAACTTTCAGAGACATATAACTGGTATCCGCACCCGAATCAAATAATACAGTAACATAAAAGTCGTCGAGAAGAAATTTACCCATAACCACATGAGGATCGTTCCTTGCATCACCCTGACCAATCACAAATGCACGACCCCTAGCACCATTGCCGTTGTTGTTTCCCCCATTGTTGTTCCCGTTGCCCTGATTGTTGTTGTTATTCTGGTTCTGGTTTAACTGGGGGCAGTGTCTCTTGAAGTGACCTTCTGCACCACAATGAAAACATCCCTTGTTACCCTGTTGTTGGTTCTGCTGCGTTTGCTGCTGCTGTTGATTCTGAGTTACAGGTCGTGGGCTCCTACAATCCTTGGCCTCATGACCCATCTTGAGACACCTCAGACAACGACCCTTGTTGCACTGGCCACTGTGGTGCCTGTTACACTTGTTGCACTTTGGGTGATTTCCTTGATATCTTTTCTGCCCCTGACTACCAGAGGTTTGCTGACCCGGACTCTGGTAGTCATTAGTCTTGCGTTGCTGAGCTTGAGACTGAACGGTAGCTGAACCCCTGCTGGAATCCCCTTCCCATTTCCGCTTATTGTCACTGGGAGTAGCAGGAGTAGCTGAAGTGGTAGCGGTAGTAGTAGCGCTGATACGTTTAGGCAGCTTGTTCTGCTCTACTGCCTGATCAGTGAGGCGATGAGCTAGCTTGACGATCTGTTGAATGGTGCCAAGATTTGCTAAGGTTACATGACTTTGAATCTCCGACACCAGACCCTGAAGATACAGTTCGATACGCTTAATGGGAGGGTCTACCATAGTGGGACACAGAATAGCCAACTCGTTTGACCTTTTGGTGTATGCTTCAATCTCTGACCCCGTCATCTTCAGATTGTAAAACTCTACCTCTAGCTTATGAATGTCATCACGGCTACAGTATTCTTCTTTGATCAATTCCTTGAAATCGTTCCAAGGGGTGGCGTTAGCAACAGCCAACCCTAACATCTGAACTTGCGCATTCCACCAAGTCAGCGCAATGCCTTCTAGAGTACCAGTGGCGTACTTCACCCTGCGAGCCTCAGGGCATTCACACATCTCAAAAACGGATTCGAGCTTTTCAAACGAATGGAGGAGTCTAACTGCTCCTTCCGTGCCACTAAAAGTAGTAGGACGACAGTCCATGAAAGTTTTGAAGGTACAAACAGGTGGCTGAGCGTGCTGACCTGTTGTGTATAAGAACCAGGACAAGATTAAGCACAAGAGTTGGTTTAGGAGTATAGGATCTAAAGATCCTAGTGTGAGTTACAACTGCAGGGTATACCTCCTGCTTGTGCGGCTGCAAGTGCCGCAGCAACTCATTCATTAATAAGAGCCGTCAACTAGGCTTGTGTCATGTTAATGCGTCCAGCCATAATCTTCATAGCAAAGGTAACATAAGTAAGAGAGGTTCGCGAATAGTGCGATGACAAAAGAGAGTGAGCACACAAGTATTCTCAAGCAATAGGAGTTATGTGTATCTAAGCATACCATGAGCAACGTTCTATGTAATTCTAGCAAGTAGGCAATAAAACATATACCATATTACCTAGGATGTTGAGTCTTGCACGTGGAGCGAGGCGTCGTTGTGGATCGTTGAGCACTGTACTGGTTATAGTCTGGTTTTAATAAAAATGTTTTCCCCTTATTAAAACCGAGTTCTCTATAACCAATGGCTCTGATACCAATCTGTCACACCCCCAAAATCCACACGCGGAATATCACCGCTTGGAGGCGTGACTGACCAGGATCAAGCCACCAATCATATTGAACATATAAGTAATAAGTAAAAGTAAATGTAATCCATCACAATACAATTGGTGTTCAATCAGAAACATAGCATAGGTAGCGGAAGCATAGTTATGAAAATCCAACACAAGTGTTTAGTTTAAAGAGTCATAAAGTTTTCATCAAAACATCCACAATCCGTGCCCACAACGACCGCGCCTCCCGTGCAAGCTCCAAGAGTACCTATGGTCCTGCAAGGCATATAACAGAAAGTCAACAACTAGTTGAGCGAGTTCACAGTAAGCAAGTTCGTTGCATAACTATGCGTTATTAACTAAGCCGTTGTGTAGATTCAATTGGTGGGGGCTTCCCATTTCTGTATTTACTAGACTAGTTGTACCATAAGTGTTCTTCTTGACCCGAGAACAGGATTTCGTACGAGGTTTACGTAGGCTTTACGTAAGTGCCCTTCTCAACCCGAGGACAGTGGTACGCGGGGGTTTACGTAGGTTTTACGTAAGTGTCCTTCTTCACCCGAAGACAGTAGTATGTATGAGTTTACGTAGGTTTTACGTAAGTGCCCTTCGCAACCTGAGGACAGTGGTAAGTACAAGTTTACGTAGGTTTTACGTAAGTGTCCTGCTTATCCTGAGGACGATGGTAGAAAGTCTAGTAGCAGTGTAAGAACAAGTAATTGTTCAATCCCGTTATTTAAAACCCATTCCCTACCCCGGGAATCCCATGCCTTGGTAAGAGTGTGAACTCACATTGGTTTGCTCGGTATGCTAGACTATGTGCTCGCAAGAAATCAATCACGTCAATCAGTACATGTTTGTAAGGTTTCGCATGCAATCAATATCACAGAGTGTGATTGACAGTTAATATTATGTAACACACAAACAGTTAGTCACATTCATGCAACTCAAGCTTTACATTAGAGGCTTTCTCAGTTTGTTTTAACTCAGTTACTCAACAGTCTTGGTAAACTTAACGGTGTTAATCAGGATCAGGAATAGTATACATAAAAGAGTTAACACACTTAATGAAGTCACTGTGTCATAACAGAGTTATATCAACATTAACAGAGATATCACATACAATAAGTTTAACATACGTAACCTAGTTAACATAATAACAGAACTAATATACTAACTAAGTTGCTGAACTAACAGAGTTATTGTTTAACAAGTTTAACAACTGAGTAAATAACTAACAGGGGTGCACACTTAACAGAATTGCAACTTTATTTAACAGAGCTAACATATCAACAGGAGACTAACAGAGTTAACATATATAACTTAGTTAATAATATTAACAGGAAAATTAACACTTGGGCCGAAATCTAAGTTGGGCCGAGTTCACTTTGACGAAATCCCTATATGGCCGAAATCACTTATATGGCTGGAAACACATGAGTGCCGAAATCACCTTGGCCGAAATCACCTTAGGTGATTTCGTTGATGTGTGGGTTTCGTGAGGTGGGGTGGTGTTTTCGTTAGTATCATCATCATCAACAACAGCAGGTTACGCATACCCAGCAATCCTATCTCATTAACAGTTTACTATTTCAACCAGCAATCGTTCAATCAGAAGAATCGACATCAGCATAAAATATTTTCAACAAGAACAGTTTCTATATTTCATACCCACATTACGAACCCACCAAATCAATAGCTTATAATCGATGCACTTAACCACAGAGATTAACGAAGGCCAGTTAATAACAGAGATTTTAACCCATTTGTTAAACAATCGATGTTCAATCGTATGCTCATACATATCTCATGATAGCAGTAATACAGAATATTAAATAAACAATCTATGGTGATTTCGATCAAACAAACAACAACAATGGTCGATTACTAACCTAAACCAAAGAGACAACAAAACCAAGTGATGTATATGTTCAAGGCTGCCGTCGGGTTTCCAAAAGGAGAGAGAAACAATGTGATTAGGGTTTGCCAAATGAGAAACTTCTCCGTGAAGGTTGTGATAAAATGAATATATAATTCCCCACTGGGCCTAAAGCCCATTTGCTGTTTTCACCAGCACATATGGACGAAACCACCATGTGTTTTCATCAGGGGGGTGTTTTCATATGAGCAGGGGTGTTGGACAAAGATCCATAATAAACTATACAATCCCAATTAACACAAATTACACTATTATCATATACTCAAATATAATATGCACCCCAATTATAAAATATCAATCGCAAAACTATTTAACGTTTTACAAATGTAAGCGTTGTGAAACAAACAAGTCGAGTAACAAACAACATAAATAATTAATGTGCAATTAATGCGAAGATGGAAATCTTGGAAACTCGAGTTGTCACAAACTAGGGTGGAACATCACCATTTTAAGGTCCAAAGTGGAGTTAAAACTTTGTTTTCATCAAACTTTTCAAAACCATGTTCATCGTACTTCATTTCTTGAACACTTTCAAGTTGCTACAAATCCCAATGTTTGGATAGGTTGGATTGATAAATGTTCTAGAAATGATAAGTGTTTTATCTCACTTCTAAGTCACCAAACAACTTCCAAGTAACAAAGTGAATACGGCTACACCAAGTCTCAAAACACTATCCATGTTTGGAATGCACTTGTCTAGTCAAATCACTTGGTTGTTTAGGTGAATTAGATGATTTAATTTATGCTTTTAAGTTTACGTTCTTATAATCTAAGTCACCAAGGAGCTTTCAAGCAATCAAAGTGGACGTGCTACATCAAGTCTCCAACCATTATCATGTTGGAAGCACTCGTCCAGTTAAACCTACTTGGTTGCTTGGTGAATTAGATGAACTATTTACATTCTTGTACTTATGTTTCATGACCTTCTGAATCATCCAGGTGATGATTTGTGCATTGGTGAACTATAGGGTTAATGGATTAATTCAACCCATGCATGACCATACTTGACAATCTAAGACTTAGACACAAAATATGACTATATACATACAAGCATACTGTCTAATCCGAAACCAAACAATGATACCAACCAAAATCATGGTTGAATGTTGTACTAAGGTGAAACTTATCTTAGTTTTAGCTTGCTCATTTTGGCTTCCAACGGGTGCAATACTCATAAAGGACACAAACCAAAATGGTTTCCAAATGAGTATCTAAACAAGATATACTTTCGTGTATTTTATGTTTACAACTTCACGAATTCATTTCCGTCATCAAACTCTATGAATTTACATACCTTTGCTTATCCTTTTAGGATAACTTTGGTGTTCCAACCTCCCAAACGCTTACTCACCCTCGATGGAATTAACTTAGCAAACCCTGACTATACTTGACCCCTTTTCGATTTAAAATCACTTTGGATGTAACATGCATAATTTAGTAAACTCACAAATGCACACAATCAAACTCATGCAAACACTCAATCCACCAAACATGCTATTTACCATGTGTTAGGTTTATACATGCTAGATATACTTGAATGCATACTATTTGTCATTAACTTTGCAAGCCTAACTTAACATGTATAGTGCTATAGGAGTAGCATACCACCCGTTTTATGGTCGTTGTTAAGTATTCTATCATAACGGATTCGTTCACTTCGGTGACGAGATTACGCTAGTGGACATTTTGGTTTGACTCTTAGTTTATACATGCTAGTATATTGCTAAACTTAGTATACATTTGCCATGCAGGATTTGAGACTTTTATACGTATGCTATGTAAACCAAACTAGTATGCTCACCGACCTTTTTGTGTTGACATAAACTTTAATCCAAGGATGCGGGCGGATGCAAAACTACTAAACCTTTGTCATTAAATTACCGGTAAAAAGATAGGTGGATAATTTGTTTAAACTAAAAATAAGACTAAACATATACTTTTAAAACGTAACAGACTCCAAATACAAAAACAGATAAATAGCCTTGCTTTATGAACAACAGGAGCATGTTAACTAAGTTGGTTTTGCCACTTAAAACACTTGATCAATTTTCTATTTTTCAAAGACAATTAGTATCCCTTTCGGGAATCCTAACATGACAACTCTTTGGAAAGTTAAAACGATAAAACACACTTTAACCACCTAAAATTGTTCTTTAATGCCCAATTGACATATGTCTATGAAAATCCCCTAAAAATAAGTTAGTCATCCGTTAGGAGTTTTCTAACTTCACTTAATCAAGGAAAGTGACACCGATAAACACAATGTAACCACTGAGACAAACATAAACTAGATTAAATAACAACTGAGTTCATTTTACAAATCTTGAACATAAATTCAACAAGAAAGCAATTTTGGCCTAAATTACTAACAAAGTTAACAACTTATGTCAAGAATTCATAACAACACCATCTAACCCGTTAAGGTCCTTCCGTGAGGGAAAGAATTCTTGATTAATATTAATTACCCCTTATTAAACCACTAACCATTTCTAGTATCATGGTGTAAACACTTTAAACTAGTTAAAACTTTACTAATACATGATTAATTAAGCATCTTTTTGCAAATATCTTAACTAACCACATACTAATCATCCAAGACAATTAACTATAATCAAGAATTCAACATCAATAAACACGGTTGCAAACTAATCATCAAGGATTAACTTAGAAAATGCTTAAGTGTCATTACAAACATGGTTAACATACTAATGGTTGTTTATGAAGCAAGGATTACTAGTGTTTTTGCCCATAGGCTACAATAATACATAAATCATCAATCAAAATGCTTGGATGATAACAAAACAATGGAAAGATTCAAGAATCAAACCATAAACAAGCACAAGATTGAAGGTCCGGATGATAACGGAGCTTCTAAGCACGATAGTGGCTTGAATCCGGGAGAAAGTGTAACCTCCGGAGCCTGATAATTCGCATGAAGAGCTCCCAAAAGTCCGGAATTGTCGAACTGATTGCCCCCTGTTGTTTTTAATAACTTTTTCGATTGGCACGGTCATGTCAATAAAGGGCACGGTCGTGCACTGTTCAGAAAATCTTGTGACGTCAGCAGATCTTGGACCGGTTTTCAGATTGGCACGATCATGCCATCCGACGCACAGTCGTGCGTCTCTGAGAAGTGGCCGGCACTACCAACTGCACTGGCAGTGCTTCCGAGAACAATAGGCCGGCACGATCGTTCTACCCAACGCATGGTTGTGCGTTTCTGACGATTGCCGGCACTGCTGATCGCACCAGCAGTGCATCTCTGAGCTTGTCCTGATTATCGGATCGGCACGGTCGTGCCGATGTTGGCACAGTCGTGCCAATAGGTGAAGACTTCTTCACATAATCTTTGTAATTCTGCCGTCTCGCTCGGAAAATCCTCGTTTTCTTCATCTTCTTTTTGGACGCGCTGTTTGAGGCCCGTAAACAAAAATATACACGATTAAATGTCTAATCCTCGGTTTTTTGGCCGAAAACGCGTAAAATGGGGGAATAAAGTATGTGTATTTTAGCGAATATCAAACCTCCCCACACTTAAACCTTGCTTGTCCTCAAGCAAGCTAAAATTAAAATAGAATAAAAGATGGTTTCTAACAAGAATAATTAATTTACAAACTACATACAAACACACATATATACGGTTTAGCCGGTTTTTCGAAAGGCAACATCAAAGGACTCAAATCAAACAAGCACATGCAAATATATGCTAATTTTCACACATCTCACAATGTTCACACATACTCGGCTATATTTGTGAAACATACATATAATGTGTATGTGTAAACGCTCGATGCCTAGACAATGAAACGTGTAATATCATAAGCTTGTCACAAGATCTCATCTCCACCAACTAACATGTGAAAAAGTGTAAATCAAGAGGTCTTCACGGGTTGTAACGATACGCTAGGGTGAAGGGTGTGGAATTGAAATTTTTAAGTGACTAAATGGTTAAAACTCGGTAATTACATTTAACAAGCGTAAAACAACTAAACTATACATAACTAACGCCTTAAAAAGACACCTTTTGTGTTATCGAGCTAATCGACGAAATTTCACTATTTTAGCACTTAAAATTGCTTGAATCTTGTCATCTTCACCCTATTTTAGGGCGTTTTATTTTCTGATTTTTGTAATAACATATTCTAATGCTTTTGTTCAACGAATAACTAATTACAAAGAACGCTAGTTAAACGATAATTTTAACCGAGTTTTAACACGAAGGGTTAAAAATAAAAAGGCTAAATTTGGCTAAGTGGGTTAATTGGTCGGGTAAAAGAAAGAAAAACACGGGGAAAGGCTCAACATGGTTAATCCTAGTGGGGAACGTGGGGTTTGAGAAAAATAAACCAAAGAACAAGGCTAATAACAAAGTGTTTTCTAAGTGCCTTTATCATTTTTACACAATCTCACACATTTATGGTCTCACACATAATGCTAGTGACAAGTTCTAAGCTACACGAGACATCCGGCTCACTCCTACTCCGAAATGTACAAACATATGAAGAATCTAAGGCTCAAACATGCTCACATAACGGTAGGAATGGGTAAAAGTGCGAAAATTAACATGCAAGTCGTTCTTTGTTTGTCACGTTTTTTAGTTATTTTTTTCGAAATTTATTTGGCTTGTCGGTTCTTTATCGTTTCCGAAGCTTTCTAAAACAACAACTAACCGGTTTATTTAATAAAAAAATAGACACACTTTTTTTCTTTTTCTTTTTTTTAGGACAAACAAAGTCACAACGTTAAACCCCCTCCCCACACTTGAACTTCGCATTGTCCCCAATGCGAAACCCAAAAATATAGAGAAAAAGGCGAATAACACTCCCCTGAAGATGAACGAAGATGGTACGATGCTCCACTGCCAGTTCTGCTCTCTCTTTTCGGTCCAACATGTGCTCCAAAAACCTACATAGACGTCACCACACAAATCATAACACGAGGCAATAACTGTTCGCAACATAAAACATATACTAGATAGTAATAAACATCCATACATAAACTAAAGAAATAAAAGACAATGTCTGAAAAATAATAATAAAAAAACATATACGAGGGTGTTTACAATAATAACCAAAATGAACACCCCAAAAACAAACTACTAAAAGATCAACATAAACAACAAGTCAGAAGCTCCTCCACTACTCATCGTCGGCATCACCACCGGTGCCCGATGTGCCCGCCCCGCCTTGATCACTTGGGTTCCCAAATGGGAACTACGGGGGCTCACCGAAGTAATTGTGATAAGCATTCTGAAGACCACCAAAAAATGTACGAAAACCATGCATGCATCTCCTGTCGCATGAAATCCTGGTTTACTCGCAGTTGCTCCTGATTTACTTGCATCTGCTGAAACTGACTGTAGAGCTCAGGGTAAGACGGGATGCTTGGTGGCCTGGTGGCCAGTCCTGGGGCTGGTGCTGGTACTGGTGCTGGGGCTGATGCTGTGGTGGCTGCAGCAGGTGCTGCGCTGGCTCCTCAAGCTCATGCATCTCTACATCCTCCTTGTCAGCTGGAATAGGTGGCAACGGGTCCCAAATCTCATTGTTTAAACCTTTTAACCTTGGGCCGTTATCAGTATCAACGACCAAACCCATAACTTTCAACGAGCGGATGTCCACAGCAACTCCATGACGTACCAGAGTCAAACCGGCTACAACCTCATCAGTCATGATACCCAGTGCGTAGGCGAGCTGGGTTACCTATTCACCTCCGTGAATCTGGCTGCTGGCGGTCCTACCAGCGCTGTGCATGAGAAACTCAGCCATAAGTGCGGCGAGGTTAATGTGAACCCCGTCTGCAATCGCTTATAAGTAAATGGCATCCGGCGTGTGACAGTTTCCCAAACTGTCCATGCGACCCGCTATCGTGTGACTGATGATATGATGGAGGATCCGAAGCAGCAAGTGATGTGCTAAAAAGTAGTTTAATTAAAGTAACTAAATTAACCTAATTCTAGACTCTAAGTAATACTCTAGACTCTCTAAGACACACTAAACTACTAACCGGCAAGTGTACCGATCGACTCTAGTATAGCTAATGTAAGTCCGGATATCGAACCCACGCAACTCTAATTAATTATGCTAATTACTTTATCTAGACTGACTCTGACGCAACGCTTAACTATTTTTATGTTTTTTTTTTTTTGGGGGGGGGGGGGGTTCTAAAAATCCTAAGAATGTAATTAAAACTGAATTAATTAACTAAGCAAACTAAACGAATTGATGGGGACTTTGCTCAGATGATGGAAACATTACCTAGACTGGAATCCTGATTGCTTTTAGTTAAGATTATATTTGGAAGTTGTCTACTATGGAACCGGGATCATGAAATTCTCACATCTCGGGAAATCTAAAGGACCCCTAACCCTTCTCAAGAGCACGCTATGATCCCCTAAAGGTTGTTAAATTACCGGTTATTAGACTCTCTTGCAAGACATCTAATGGATTTATAAAAGTATCCTACGAGGCTCACTCCCTGTCGAGATCTAAACAAAGGATAGACTTGTTTTCTCAGTTAGACTTGCTAGACAATAGCCAATAGGTTTACTCCTAACGAAGCTTCTACCTTTCAGTTTAATGACTTAGAATTAACAATAACCTCGCACTTTGCAGCTATTGAGAATTAGTAGAACACTTGATTTTAAGAGATTACCGAATATTACTTCTAAGGTTTATTACATAATTCAACCTTAAAGATTAAAGATTTATTATGTGATATAGACACTCACCAAAATCTAAAACCTAGCACAACTCCATTATGTGATAAAGGTCGTCACCGAGATTCATGCGAAGCAATAATCAATATTCAAACAACATCAAGCACACAAACACATCTAACCATAGAACAAGTCGTTTACAATTCATAAATAATCCATAGTTTTCATAATTCCATAATAATAATCAAAACTTTAGCAATCATTCATCCAATCTAGGTAGTTAAACAAATTAGCCAAGAACCATAGTCTCAAGAATAATAAAACAAAGTCTCAAAAAAGAATTCATCAAAGTTAAAACAAGAAACTAGAAAATAAAACAAATCGTAAAGTAGAACCCGTAAATTCCTTGAGTTCCAAGCTTCCCGCTTAATCCCGATGATTCCGTGGCTCAAAACCTTGCCAAATGTATTCAAAAACTTGTCCCTGATGGTGCCACTGCGTCTGATGTGCAGCCGTATATGATTCTTCGTCCCCCAATATATTCAGAATGATGTCCTCTTTTTTTCGCATACGTATATATTTCACTAGGGTTTTTTTAAATAATGATCTATACTTGTTAAAAGGCCCACTATAATTAAATCTGCACACACCGATGGCCTAGGAGCCTTTCACGGCCCATGTTCCACATCTGCCAAGCCCACTTAATTTCCTCCAAAAGTAGATGCACGTACGTCTCCGTGTATAGAATATTGTATATGCGAAAATTATGGCTGCCTACCTTAGTATAAATATAATATTCGAATTAGCAGCAGTTGCTTTTCTTTTGATTCTTGTGTAGTCCAGTAACCACCAAATAATAATAATAATAATAATAATAATAATAATAATAATAATAATAATAATAATAATAATAATAATAATAATAATAATAATAATAATGTGATGGTAGCCTCCTTCAATATAATAATTTGCCTTTTGTATAATAACTAGATTTAAACCCCGCGCGCGTTGCGCTGCCGATTCCACCACGATCACCATATAGTTTATACCAAACACACCCCTCATGTTTTGTTTTCGCGCTCACCTCTTCAACACAACAATTTTGTATTTTTGTATTTATCTAATATAAAAGCACCCACGTATTTATGCGGATATCAAAACATACCGTAACGGATATTGGAAACGAAAAAGAAAAAACGAGAAAAAACAAAGAAAAAGAAAAGCAAGAATGACTCAATAAAACCTTATGTGATAGTTATAATGTTTAGAATCAAAACATTCCAACTTATTCTTGTATTTATTCGTCAACTTCAACATCTTGTTTGTTCACCAATGTTAACCTGAAGCATCAGCAAAATGAATTAAAATGGCGAAAAAGTAGCATAAACAAAGTCCAGCCTTGACATTGATGGTCAAACAAACTAATCTTTAACTTCTAATTGGTATAATACCTGAAAGTGTCATAGAAGGTCTAACTTGTAGTAAACAGGATGATTTGTCCAAAATAGAGATTTGCGAAATGTAAAGATGCTACCACCAACATGTACATTGCAACATAACAACCTTTGATCAAAATCCAAAAACATCATACATATTAGTCATCTGGAACCGCATTTCGAACGAATACCAACATAGCATCCTTTAACCAGAAATTCGAATTTGTGATAACATCTTTGCTGAACGGTATATTAAATAAGTACTTTTTGGAGACATACGCATAGTATTGTCAATTGGGCCATATGAACAACGAAAGCAATAACTTACAAACCTGCGACAACAGTTGTAAACATATCTTGTTTCACAGCCGTCTCTTCCTTGGTTTTGAAGTTGGATTCCCTTTTGGTGTCCTATGGTTGTGGGCTACCAGGATTAGGAAGATTATCGATCGCTGAAGCTAGCCGTTTATCACTGCTATAAATTACCTCGTTATACTTCTGGTCTGTCATCAACATTTCAAAACACAAAATAATTAGAAATAATGGTGATAAGCAAGTTACGCACACAAACATCATATTGGGGTGTTATGGCTTAAAACCGGACTGGACTCGGGTCGCCAGTCTGGTCAGTTAGTTCCGGACAGCATAGTTCCGGTTCGTTTACTTACACAGGATAATTTTGTGACTTTACTACCCAAGTCAACCATTCAAGATGACAACAGAAATATTCCAGATTCCCAGTGATCCATTTTGACAACCATAAATAATTTGTTGCATTGCAAATAAAACCCGGTGACCCATTTTCACAGCCATAAATAATTTTTTTTCAGTTAGTTAGACTGGGGAAAGAAATTAAAGCAATCCGTTCATAGGTAAACGGACAATACCTTAAAAGCATTATTGCAGACAGAGTTATCCATGGTCCAGAACCAGCTCATAAACAAAAGGCTCCTGGTTGGAAATGCGCTTCAGTTCACAGCATCTATCGGAGCCAGCGCACCATCTTTCACTACTTAAGCCACCCCTTCAAGCTAACCAATGTCTATGATCGATTCTAACAACACTGATGAAACAAATGAAACATGAATGGTACCAAATCTAAGTTATTTAACAAACTGATAGAATCCAAACTTCCATTATAACAAAGAATGCACATTTAAACCTTACAAATACGATTTTTTATCCCATGACGACTACAATTAGTTGAATGAAATGACATAAAAACATTCTTCCTTGGCTTACCGGTCTTACAATTCAATCAATGGAGCGCTTGCTTGTTGGTACAGGCTGGGCATTTGTACTGCTTGATATGCTCGCTTCTTGCTGGAGTTATATTGACACACAAATCAAGGAACCAAACCTCACAAATATCAAACAAAATTTGTTGTTAAAAAAATATTTATACAGCTGGTTGAGATGAATAAAATACAAAATATTTGAATGCCCAAACATTATGTCCCACGACCCATAACTATCTGGTTGGATTATACAACATCATAAAATCACTTTGAAACACCCTTAACTCATATGATCAATTCAAGCTAAAAAATAAAGTCAAGAAGCATACATCAAATGGATCTGTTGACAATATAACAACTTCTTTAGTAGCTTCAACATACTTTCCATTATCCATAAGCAACTTCATTGTTATATTATATAGAATAGATAAGTTGTGTATATTAATCAGAAGTATAAACAGTGAATAAGTTACTTTTATTGAGAATGCCCTGGATTTAGCAACCTGAAGCGACCCATTTAGCAAAACCAAAGTTAGCATTATAAACACGATTTTGATACCATTGATTAAGTATACAATGGACATAGAAGGATGACTAAATTCAAATATTGATGTGTGTGTATAGGCTCAAACGTAACAAAATGCAATGAATGATAGATGTGACATCATAGTAAGCTAAATAAAAATAGGATATTGATTCAAAGCACAATGTAATACAAACTTGTAATATACCTGATTAGATCAGAAAGCTCTATAACAATATATTAATATCCTCTTTTCTAGTTACAAGTTTTGTACCTCAACTTAGCATTAAGTCAAACAACTGGTGTGCAGGTCGGCAATTTCTGTTTTTTGTTGATGGATGGTAGAAGTTGCTCCTGACTTCTCCTCTTCTTCTAATCTGCCATCATTGGATTCACCCTTCAACTTCTCCAACTGAAAAGCTCAAACACTCACCTAGGGTCATAGGTCTATTTATTATTTTTTAATTGATCAAAACATAGTGTTTGTTAGCTTCAAAATACAACTAATTTGGTGATTTACCCTAATGTTTTTAGAATTACCAAGTAATATTCGTACATACATACAACTGATCAATTATCTCACTCCTACAAATCAATCGTAAATTGTAATTCTAGACATTCAAACCTAACTTTTTTGGGAAAAGGAAACAGTTATGAATGTCAAAACATTATTCACAAAACTCGTATGTTAAGATGTGGTAAGAGATCATGATTACCTTACATATGCATAGATTTACCATCAAAAGGAGTTCGTCGGAACCCTAAGTCGAACTGTCGAAGTCACCGTCTCTATCTCTCTCTTATACCGCACTCTATGTTTCTCTTGTTTCCCTCTTTATCTCTTTTGAAGGAAGCATCATGTGGTCGTGGTGTTGCTGCCGCGGAGGCAAATTGGGTTTGACGGAGGGCTCGCCAGAAAGCAGTCGGCGCCGCATCTCTCTCTCTGTCTTTCTCCCACTTGTATCTGCTCATTCACTCAGATGATGAAGCTGTGTAAAGTGAAACAAACGTGGCAGCAAGGGTTAAAACAAAGTGATACGTGTAAGACATTGGTGAAGAAAACAACCATCACAACCAAGAATACAAATACATCCAGCAAGAAATACCTTGAATGCACACAATACAACTCCCTAATACACAAACATGTTACAAATTTATAATATATAATAATATATGTTGTATAATCTATGGCCTTTCTAACTTATAAAATAAAGATAGTGGGCCCGGCTCAATCACGGGAAATGACTATAATTTTTATTCGGTCTCTGACGGTCTACTCTACTCAACTAGCTGGATATTGCTTTATTATTCTTTTTCGCTCCATTTGCACCAGAACCTGGTCCAACACAAAATAAAACCTGGCCCAACACAAAATATTATAACATAAACTAAAACTAAATAAAAACAAATAAAACTTATACAAAAATTGTACAATTTACACGGAACAAATATGTGTATTTTACCCTACATCAAATATCCCCACACTTAACCCTTTTTCATCCCTAAAAAAGAATTATGCAAACGGAATCAGAATCAAGTTAATGTTCGGGCACAAAAGCTAGTTTACTTTATTAAAATTAAAGCCCGTTTTAACCGCGATTGCAAGTATTTCGATCCTCTTAAACCCAAACCTGGTTCCAAGCCCTTATCATGTAATTTTAATTCAAGTTCGGTCAACTCACCTAGGGTCTCACACTAGAGTTGGCCGTTTCACCTAGTCCCGCCTCAAGCTTATAGAACAAAAGGAACAGTCACTGGACTAATTCCTAACCGTTTTATACCAAGATCAAGAGAATTTAACATCAAATTTTTTATCATTTTTTTTCTTTTCTCTTTTTTTTTTCTTTTGAGCTTTTTAGACTATGCATACCTTATTCCAGAGGCCTTCCCAATCAGAGTCACCATCCCCGAGAGAGATTACAATAGGCATCAGTATTTTTGCTTTTTTATTCAACAACCCCAGAGGTATTCCAAGTCAGAGTCACTATCCCCAACATAGATTACATAGGCCTTGTCAATTTTTTTAGTCTAGCTCTTTTTATTATTTTTTTTCTTTCTTTTTCTTTCCATGATAAGATAAGAAATTCTAAGGATCTTAACTTATAACGGCATACCTTATACTATTATTGGCGGTTTCGACTTCACTACCTCTCCTAGATGAAAACCCACTAGCAAACTAACAATTACGTATATTTTAGCTCAAAGAAACCTCAAACCGGGCTAGACCTACTCACATATCCCAAATTAAACACATGCTTCATTTATTTATTATCATATTATCATTATTTGCAACCCGAACAAAAATTGACATTTCTATCATTTTCCGTTTCAAATTCTGCAAACTTCTTTATTCAAAAGACATTTTCTGATTTTTCAATTTTTTTCCGATTTTTAATTTTTTTTTATTTTTTTGTATTTTTTTTTTCAAATTTTATGACTGAAAACTGACTCAACTAGACACTAAACCATAGTTCCCATTCCCACACTTAAACTCTACATAAGAAATAAAAAACTAAGGGCAAATTGGAAAGGACTTAGCTGGTTTTATGACGTGTAAACTCCCAGGGTCTCGTCCAATCCAGCTCCGATCGTATAGCATTTTGGTCGCGATCGGCTTTGACACTAATTGGTACACTCGGAAAATGCCTGACATCTGATAAGCAGCTCCAAAATCACCCGAATGGAGATTGAGTACGGGTGGTACATATCAAACCTGCATAGACAAAAACAAGCAAAAACCAAAGTAGTACTGACTCTAAAATAAAACCCGACTCAAACACTACTAAATTAGACTCATGGTACAAAATAAAAGACTCAAAATACAAACTCTACAAGTGGGCTATCAACTTTTCTAATACCCACGGAGGATCATGTAGACGCGGCTCACCTCTGTACCAAAACTCACGGGCTGTAGCACCATCATACCTATGATTACCCGAATCTCTCCAAACTCCCTCATATCTCTCACAACCTCTCAACTCATCATCGGGCGGTTTGAACTTAGACGTTTCAAACCTAAATCTATCCCCACACTAAGCCTTGCTCAGTGCTTCTATCTTAGATTCTAAGCACTTTACCCTTTTTTCAAGATCATCTACTCTCCCATTGGGTGGATCCCCACACTTGGGTCCTATCACTTCTTCTAGACTAGGACCACTTACCACCTCTTTCTCACTTCTCTCATCTTCCCCACTCTCCCCTACCAACGCCACTTCCTCTATTCTAGCATTTGACCCTCTCGTACTGGTAAACTTAAAAATTACCGACTCTTCTCCCGCTCTTAGTGTGATAGTGCCTAAGTAGACATCTATTAGAGCTTTGGATGTGTTCAAGAATGGACGTCCTAAAATCAACGGTACGCTTTCATCAGCTTCCATGTCTAGCACTACGAAGTCCACCGGGAAGACAAACTTATCAACTTTTACTAGCAAATTCTCTACAATTACCCGAGGATATTTAACTGTCTTATCCGCTAACGATAGGGTCATACGAGTGGGCTTAAAGTCACCAAGGCTAAGTTTTGCATAAATGAATATGGCATCAAATTAATACTAGCACCAAGGTCGGCCAAAGCATGTTTTTGGACATCACCACCGAACAAACACGGGATCGTGAAGATACCCGGATCAGTGAGTTTTTCCGGTAGGCTATTTGTGACTACGGCAGAGCATTCGACATTCAAAGAGACATTCGAAATTTCCTCTAATTTACCTTTCCCTTTAGTTATTTCTTTTAAGAACTTAGCATACTTCGGCATATGCTGGAGGGCTTCGATTAATGACATATTGATCTTAAGTTGCTTAAACATATCTAGGAAATACCCGTATTCCTTAGAGTGTTTTTGGTTCTTTAGACGCTCAGGGTAAGGAGTACGAGCATGATCAATCTCAGGACTCGGTCTAACTAGCTTAACAGGATTCCTAACACTCTTCTCTAGTGGAGGACCCTCTAACTCTATCTCTTCATCCACTGGCTCCTCTTCCTCTACTTGAACCGGTGGTGGACCAACCTCTCTTAACTCTAGACCCGACCTAGTAGATATAGCTTTAACGTGATGATTGGCTGTGTTGGGTTGGGAGTTATCCGAGAACTGATCGGAAGACCTTTCTTCTAACTGCTTAGCTATACCACCTACTGTCATTTGAAGATACAAGAGTGCGATTTGTTGGTTTTTATTGTGAAGTTCTTGATTTTTATTTATTTGCTCTTGATTCTTAGCGAAGTTACCAAATTCGGTTAAGGTTTTCTGAGTAACCTGATCTCTCACCATTAACTGAGCAAACATCTCCTCAATCCTACACTACCCTCTGAACCTTTACCACTAACCTGACCCTCTTGATTTGACCCCCCACTAGAAAATTGACCACCCAAACTTGAACTACCAAACTGACCCGTCTGACCTGACCCTCCACTAGTGTATAGACCTGGCCCCCTGTTTTGATACTAATCGGATGAAAAACCAGGAGGATTACCGGAGGAACAAAAATTATTCTTATTATGCCAGTTGGAGTTATAATTAGGATTATTATTATTAAACGGACCCCTAGACTGACCAGTAATGTACTATACCTGCTCGAGTGTAAGTGTGGGACAATCTATCGTATCGTGGCCCCCCTACACACTTCACATCTGTCTACCTTTTTCTTAATCTCATTAAGCTCTTGTTTGAAAGTTTTCTCCATCCTATCTAAAGTAGCAACTACCGATGAGTTCAAGCCAACTTGATGCACCCCTCGAGTGGCTGAGGAGGTACTAGTCACAGGAATGGAAGTCCTGTTGGTGGCGCTATAGTCCATGTTAGAATGGGCAAAACTCTCAAATAAATCATTGCACTCAACTACTGTCTTTTTACCCATGAGTTACCCTCCAGCAGAAGTATCAAACCAGGCTTTGATCTCGGGGGTGAGACCATTGTTGAACTTTTCAACGAGTTCCCAATCCGACAAACCATGCTGAGAACAACGAGAAATCAAGGTTTGGAATCTCTCCCAGGCCAGGTGATAAGGTTCATCAGGCTCCATTCGGAACGAATGGATCTGATCGCGTAGACGAGATGCATTTGCGGGTGGGAAATATTTAGCTAAGAAAGCATCTCGTAAACATGCCCAGGTGGTGAAAGTTCCCGCTGGCTGCGAATAGAACCAGACGACTGTGCGGCCAGTGAGAGAAAATGGGAAAACCTGAAGGTACCGGGCATCTAGATTAACACCCTCAATAGAGAAGGTGCTACAAAGGCGGGTAATTCGGTTAATGTGGACGGGAGCATCCTCATCATCACGGCCGTGGAATTGGCATGTATTAGTGATGGCCGTCATGATGTAGGATGGGATTTGCCAGGACCGATCATTGGCGATGTTGGGAAGGGTGATGGGTGAAGTAGCACCGGTGAAACTGGTGGTGGCTTGTTCATAAACGGTTCGGTTATTGGCCATTTGGGTAATAGGTGTAGGACTAGGTGTACGGGAACGGGAAGGTGGTGGGGAATTATGGGGTGGCGACTTCGGGGTGAAGTCAAAGTCTGGTGGTTTAGATTGGAGTGTAGAGTCAGAAGCGGCGGAAGATGAAGAAGAAGAACTAACCTGTGACGAAGAAGAGGAGAAGAAAGACTTGATCGTAAGCGGTTTGGGCGGAGGTCCTTGCGAACGCGTATGGGGCATCCTTTGCAAAACCGAAAACAAGCAAGTAATATGAATCTAACGAAAGACACAAAAGTAAAATAAAAGACACTAGAATTTTTTAGACTCCTAAGACTCAAAAACACACAAATAGCACGTAATTATATCAGATAAAGTCCAAACAAAGTAATCAACTCAATTGCCAAGAGTCCCCGACAACGGCGCCAAAAACTTAATGTGCTAAAAAGTAGTTTAATAACATTAACTAAATTAACCTAATTCTAGACTCTAAGTAATACTCTAGAATCACTAATACACACTAAACTACTAACCGGCAAGTGTATCGATCGACTCTAGTATAGCTAATCTAAGTCCGGATATCGAACCCACGAGACTCTAATTAATTACGCTAATTACTTTATCTAGACTGACTCTGACGCAACGCTTAACTATTTTTATGTTTTAGGGGGGGGGGTTCTAAAAATCCTAAGAATGTAATTAAAACCGAATTAATTAACTAAGCTAACTAAACGAATTGCTGTGGACTTTGCTCAGATGAAGGAAACACTACCTAGACTAGAATCCTGATTGCTTTTAGTTAAGATTATAATTGGAAGTTGTCTACTATGGAACCGGGATCATGAAATTCTCACCTCTCGAGAAATCTAAAGGACCCCTAACCCTTCTCAAGAGCACGCTATGATCACCTAAAGGTTGTTAAATTACCGGTTATTAGACTCTCTTGCAAGACATCTAATGGATTTATAAAAGTATCCTACGAGGCTCACTCCCTGTCGGGATCTAAACCAAGGATAGACTTGTTTTCTCAGTTAGACTTGCTAGACAATAGCCAATAGGTTTACTCCTAACGAAGCTCCTACCTTTCAGTTTAATGACATAGACCTAGCAATAACCTCGCACCTTGCAGCTATTGAGAATTAGTAGAAAACTTGATTTTAAGAGATTACCGAATATTACTTCTAAGGTTTATTACGTAACTCAACCTTAAGGATTAAAGACTTATTATGTGATATAGACACTCACCAAAATCTAAAACCTAGCAAAACTCTATTATGTGATAAAGGTCGTCACCAAGATTCATGCGAAGCAATAATCAATATTCAAACAACATCAAGCACGCAAACACATCTAACCATAGAACAAGTCGTTTACAATTCATAAATAATCCATAGTTTTCATAATTCCATAATAATAATCAAAACTTTAGCAATCATTCATCCAATCTAGGTAGTTAAACAAATTAGTCAAGAACCATAGTCTCAAGAATAATAAAACAAAGTCTCAAAAAAGAATTCATCAATGTTAAAACAAGAAACTAGAAAATAAAAGAAATCGTAAAGTAGAACCCGTAAATTACTTGACTTCCAAGCTTCCCGCTTAATCACGACGATTCCGTGGCTTAAGACCTTGCCAAAAGTATTAAAAAAATCGTCCCTGATGGTTCTACTGCGTCTGATGTGCAGCGGTATATGATTCTTCATCCCCCAATATATTCAGAATGATGTCCTCGTTTTTTCGCATACGTATATATTTCACTAGGTTTTTTTTAAATAATGATCTATACTTGCTAAAAGGCCCACTATAATTAAATCTGCACACACCGATGACCTAGGAGCCTTTCACGGCCCATGTTCCACATCAGCCAAGCCCACTTAATTTCCTCCAAAAGTAGATGCACGTACGTCTCCGTGTATGGAATCTAACTATATATAAAAGGAGAAGTAGAGCTGACGTAATTTTGCATACGTGTCAACCAACTAGAGATGCCATGTAGGTTTTGCTGATGTCATAAATAACAATTAAAATTTTAATATATTCTATTATTTTTTTTTCTAATCATATAATATATAAAATATATATTAGTGTGTTTTAGAGATATTGGGGGGAAATTTGAACTGCATGGGGAAGTGTTTTTTGCATTAATTGTTTCTGAACACCATCATCATACTTCCTCTCAAGTCTTCTTCTTCTTGACATATATCACATTCACCCTAATTCTCTCACACATACAAACGTCGTTTCTTCTTTAATCTCTTTTTTCCTCTTCAGATTCAAACTGTTTCGGATGGATCTGATCTTGCTGGATGATCAGACCGATGCAGATGATTTTGTCATATGAGGCTACGATGGCGAGATCTGGCCTGTTGTTGCAACATATAAACCATCGTTGTCGGCTGCCGTTCGCGGCTGTCCTAGGAAATGTTGGTTGTAATCCATGTTCGGTCGATGATGATGAGATCGATATGACCTAAGACCACGTTTTTTAGATTGTAAGGGATATTCAGTCAATGATGTTGATGAGATGCTTCTCACCTGAGACTAAAATTATGGTGTTTTCCG
This sequence comes from Helianthus tuberosus, assembly GCA_030545235.1. NCBI lineage: Eukaryota > Viridiplantae > Streptophyta > Magnoliopsida > Asterales > Asteraceae > Helianthus > Helianthus tuberosus. The sequence goes on from JARYGA010027071.1 coordinate 107,647, forward strand.
ATAATTCTAGGGTTGCCGGTGCTGCAAGAGTGTTTTGGTAGGAAGCTAGGGTTCCGGGCACTTTCCGGTAACTTAGATACGTTTCCGATGAAGCAAACGTCGGCCCGAATATACGCGAGGTGTGACATTTTGCAATCATTTGTCAAATTTTATCTATTTTTTTTAATATATGGATGGTATGTCTCATTCTTGATCTGATAATTGTTTTAAGGTTTGATTGGACTGTGATTTAATTGGACTGTGATTGTATACATGTGTATCTGAGAACTACAAATTGATGATAAGTGTTAGTTTAGTAAACCATAATTTAGGGTTGTTTAATGTTTGAATTTGCAATTTGATTACTTGAGGAATTATGTAGATGAATCATTTACTGTTGTAGAATACTTCCTAATTTTGCAATTTGTAGATTATTTATAATTTGGAAATTATTTATAATAAATTTTGATGCCATGAGGTAATGACAGTAATTGATAGTTGTTTTGTTAGTAATTTACATGTATCTTTGCTAATTTGATTTGGGGTTTTTTCTTAAGTTGGGTTTCTGTTTATGTATTGATTACACCCTGAATCATTTAGGGTTAACTGTGATGGTGAATTAAAATTAATGCAAAGTGCATTTTTCTTGTCCTTTTAAAATGAGGCTATGATGATTTTGTAGATCTGAGTAAAAATTGAATGAAGATAGCATCATGGCATGGCAAGGTTATAGGATGGCAGTTATTCATGCAACCTCTCTTGCAGCCATGGTGTTGTCATCTTTATGCACAATCTGTTGGGATTGAACCCTACCAAAGGAACAGTTGATTAAAGCCAAAACTGGATCAGAACAGTGGATCCAGCATAAGCACTGCTGTATTCCAACTTTCCCCTTGAAAGTGATTCTAACAACTGACGGCCTGTATCCACTGTCATCATACAACTGCTGTTCTACAAACAACTGATCATGTATAAAGACTGATGAAGACTAAAGCCTTGATGATCAATCTACTGTTATGGGTCAAGCACTGCTAAAGAAACAAAGTACTGCTGGAGTCACAACAGTGATAAACGAATTGATGTGGACTTTGCTCAGACGATGGAAACATTACCTAGACAGGAATCCTGATTGCTTTTAGTAAAGATTATATTTGGAAGTTGTCTACTATGGAACCGGGATCATGAAATTCTCACATCTCGGGAAATCTAAAGGACCCCTAACCCTTCTCAAGAGCACGCTATGATCCCCTAAAGGTTGTTAAATTACTGGTTATTAGACTCTCTTGCAAGACATCTAATGGATTTACAAAAGTATCGTATGAGGCTCACTCCCTGTCGAGATATAAACCAAGGATAGACTTGTTTTCTCAGTTAGACTTGCTAGACAATAGCCAATAGGTTTACTCCTAACGAAGCTTCTACCTTTCAGTTTAATGACTTAGACTTAGCAATAACCTCGCCCCTTGCAGCTATTGAGAATTAGTAGAACACTTGATTTTAAGAGATTACCGAATATTACTTCTAAGGTTTATTACGTAATTCAACCCTAAAGATTAAAGATTTATTATGTGATATAGACACTCACCAAAATCTAAAAGCTAGCACAACTCCATTATGTGATAAAGGTCGTTACCAAGATTCATGCGAAGCAATAATCAATATTCAAACAAAATCAAGCACGCAAACACATCTAACCATAGAACAAGTCGTTTACAATTCATAAATGATCCATAGTTAATTCACAAATCGTAAAGTAGAACCCGTAAATTCCTTGACTTCCAAGCTTCCCGCTTAATCCCGGTGATTCCGTGGCTCAAAACCTTGCCAAATGTTTACAAAAACTCGTCCCTGATGGTTCCACTGCGTCTGATGTGCAGCCGTATATGATTCTTCATCCCCCAATATATTCTGAATGATGTCCTCTTTTTTTCGCATACGTATATATTTCACTAGGGATTTTTTAAATAATGATCTATACTTGTTAAAAGGCCCACTATAATTAAATCTGCACACACCGATGGCCTAGGAACCTTTCACGGCCCATGTTCCACATCTGCCAAGCCCACTTAATTTCCTCCAAAAGTAGATGCACGTACGTCTCCGTGTATGGAATATTATATATGCGAAAATTATGGCTGCCTCCCTTAGTATAAATATAATATTCGAATTAGCAGCAGTTGCTTTTCTTTTGATTCTTGTGTAGTCCAGCAACCACCAAATAATAATAATAATAATAATAATAATAATAATAATAATAATAATAATAATAATAATAATAATAATAATAATAATAATAATAATAATAATAATAATGTGATGGTAGCCTTCTTCAATATAATAATTTGCCTTTTGTATAATAACTAGATTTAAACCCCGCGCGCGTTGCGCTGCGGATTCCACCACGATCACCAGATAGTTTAACCCAAACACACCCCTCATGTTTCGTTTTCGCGCTCACCTCTTCAACACAACAATTTTGTATTTTTCTATTTATCTAATAAAAAAGCACCCATGTATTTATGCGGATATCAAAACATACCGTAACGGATATTGGAAACCAAAAAGAAAAAACGGGAAAAAACAAATAAAAAGAAAAGCAAGAATGACTCAATAAAACCTTATGTGATAGTTATAATGTTTAGAATCAAAACATTCCAACTTATTCTTGTATTTATTCGTCAACTTCAACATCTTGTTTGTTCACCAATGTTAACCTGAAGCATCAACAAAATGAATTAAAATGGTGAAAAAGTAGCATAAACAAAGTTCAGCCTTGACATTGATGGTCAAACAAACTAATCTTTAACTTCTAATTGGTATAATACCTGAAAGTGTCATAGAAGGTCTAACTTGTAGTAAACAGGATGATTTGTCCAAAATAGAGATTTGCGAAATGTAAAGATGCTACCACCAACATGTACAATGCAACATAACAACCTTTGATCAAAATCCAAAAACATCATACATATTAGTCATCTGGAACCGCATTCCGAACGAATACCAACATAGCATCCTTTAACCAGAAATTTGAATTTGTGATAACATCTTTGCTGAACAGTATATTAAATAAGTACTTTTTGGAGACATACGCATAGTATTGTCAATTGGGCCATATGAACAACGAAAGCAATAACTTACAATCCTGCGACAACAGTTGTAAACATATCTTGTTTCACAGCCGTCTCTTCCTTGGTTTTGAAGTTGGATTCCCTTTTGGTGTCCTATGGTTGTGGGCTACCAGGATCAGGAAGATTATCGATCGCTGTAGCTAGCCGTTTATCACTGCTATAAATTGCCTCGTTATACTTCTGGTCTGTCATCAACATTTCAAAACACAAAATAATTAGAAATAATGGTGATAAGCAAGTTACGCACACAAACATCATATTGGGGTGTTATGCCTTAAAACCGGACTGGACTCAATTTGCCAGTCTGGTCAGTTAGTTCCGGACAACATAGTTCCGGTTCGTTTACTTACACAGGATAATTTTGTGACTTTACTACCCAAGTCAACCATTTAAGATGACAACAGAAATATACCAGATTCCTAGTGATCCATTTTGACAACCATAAATAATTTGTTGCATTGCAAATAAAACCCGGTAACCCATTTTCACAGCCATAAATATTTTTTTTTTCAGAGCAGCTATCGGAGCCAGCGCACCATCTTTCACTACCCCCTCTTACGACAGGGGTTCTGGCGATTGGAAAGGGGCCGACAACTCAAGTATCGCTTGAAAAGGTTTACGCTTGAGGGATTCGTAATGAGGAATCCCCTACCCAAAACAAACGGTGACTCTGGATGTAAGAGCGATCGATTGAGATCGATTTCTGCAAGCCAGCTCACCCGAGATGAGACCGGTTATCTCATCTCGGGTGAAACACTGATGAAACAAATGAAACATGAATGGTACCAAATCTAAGTTATTTAACAAACTGATAGAATCCAAACTTCCATTATAACAAAGAATGCACATTTAAACCTTAAAAATACGATTTTTTGTCCCATGATGACTACAATTAGTTGAATGAAATGACATAAAAACATTCTTCCTTGGCTTACCGGTTTTACAATTCAATCAAGGGCGCGCTCGCTTGTTGGTACAGGCTGGGCATTTGTACTGCTTGATATGCTCGATTCTTGCTGGAGTTATGTTGACACACAAATCAAGGAACCAAACCTCACAAATATCAAACAAAATTTGTTGTTAAAAAAATATTTATACAGCTGGTTGAGATGAATAAAATACAAATGTGACAACTGTGTTCTGTAAGCATCAGATAATGTAAAACAATGTGGATTATCAATAAAACAATGTGCTTTGGTGTTATTATGCGTGTATTTATGTTTGATGATTTTACAATTTGATTCGAGTCCGATTTCAAGCTTTAAATCACTTTCTGGAAGGTTATACGCAAACTGGTGCATAAACGCAATCAGTTTAACGCGACATATATCCCGAAACTGTGACATAAGCCAAACATACCCCAAATATCCTTTACATAACTTAGAAATAAGTTTCGAAGGATTCGGTATGGCAAAAACATGTTTATTTGAACTAAAGAACTATTTATGACAAAACTGCGAAACTAACGTTGGTGACCACCCGGATAATATTTAAATCTCAAAAATTTTCTGCTATGATTAAAATTTTATTTTTTAATCAGGTCAGTGTTGAAAAATAAATTAAAACGCCTAAAAACGTTATTTTTCAAGTTTAAAGCACGTACCGCGTGTTACTGCGTTACACAGAGCTTCTACTGCAAAACACGGACAACACAGCCAGTCTTGGCAACTGAAATTTAATTCAGTAATATTTTGGCAAGTTTATTTTTATAGTATAATAAAAATAATTTAGAACGCCATAAACCGGGATTTAAACGCTAGATAAAATACCCGGTATCCAGTTAAACACCCGTTTTAGCCTACATATGGCAAGTTTATATAAAAACTTACACTTCACCCCCTCCCCCATATACATATACGGTTTCAATATATGTGAGGGACCCACCATATATTTTTCCTAGATCACCAAAATATTTGTTTCAAGATCTTGTTTAACACTTGTCCTTGCATGCTCTCATGAAATCCTCTTTATATCTTCATCATATCAAGCAAGATCATTTCATCACTCCACTCAACCTCTCTCTCTCCTCTCCCAACCGTCCCCATCTCTCTCTCTCTCTATCTTCAAATCTTCAAGTCTTGTTCTTCACATTCAAGTCCCTTTCCTAGCAACCTTCAAGTTAGTATGAAGATCTAAAGGTGATTCCAAGGTGTTCTCAAGTGATTCAAGATTCCTATCATCAAAAATCTCATCCTACAACCTACTTGAATCTGGAAGGTATAACATTTATTTTTAAATCATACTTTTGATTCTTGGTTGTTCTTGATGATTTGAAGTTTCTCTTGAATCTTGGGATTTTCACTAAACTTGAAATCTAAAATGAAAAGGGTCTTGTTACAAAATAAAAATGGTGGTGTATATATATGTATATAACCGTACATATGTATGTGTGTATATGAGTTTTGAAGTTTGTTATCTTTTTAAGTACTTGTTTATGTTGTTACATGTTCTTGAATGGTGGTAAAAATGCAAGTATTTAGTGATTTATGTATGATATGTTAAATGTAAATTACATCAGCAAATAGACCTGAATAAATCTCATATTTGATGCTTTTAAACTGTTTTAGATCAGGTTACAAACACTAAAAATAACATTATTTGATGTATTATAATGGCATGAAACTTTGACATAGGTTCGATAGCTTTGCATGTTGTACATATAGCTTAAAAAGTGGTAAATTAGGTGAAATTTGCATGATTTATGTGCTTTATTTAAGATCTGCACTATCATGAGTATAACCATTATTTTATTCAGTAAATAACATGGGTTGTGTTAAAATTTCAAGTCATTTCGATTTGGGATGGTTCGGGTAACGTTTGACGCAAAACTATGAGTTAAAACGGCCGAAAATCGCCTTTTCGGAGGACTTTTATAAAACTGTTTTAAATCAGTAACCAAACTGATATATTTGGTATAAAAATAAGTATTTTAACTTTTATTAAGTTTACTTGGTGATTGGTTAGTCATACGTGACTTCCGACGCCCAAAAATGTTACCGAATCACTAAAATAAGTGTTTTTCGACATACACTAGAATGGGTTGTTCATGGGTTATTTTATGTGTTACAATCTGCTATGTGTTTTACAATATGTGTATGATTATGTGTTAGTGTTGACAAGATCAGGTGTGTTACACTCGAGTACATATATACCAATACACCAAAATAATCAAAAATAATAACTTTTCGAGAAATCTCAAGTTATGTGAAAATTCTAAGTATCGGAGAAACTTCGGTATTTTTGTGAGTTTGATTATTAAATCATTCTTATCTAATTTAGGACGAATAAACAATTTGAGGGATTGTGTTAACGTATAAAAACGCACCCAAAGGTGAGTACATAGACCCCTCTTTTACTGTTTTCAAACTGTTTTGGGGTGAAACACATGTGCCTACTTGTTACTTTCGTGCTTTCCATTGTTTTTACATCATATACTTGCTATGTTTATTAGTACACTATTAGTACATGTTTTACATTACATTTTCTGCTATGTATGATGACTTGGCATGCTAGCATATTGTTTTACATTGCATCTCTGTTGCATATGTTCTCGTAACATATGGACACATTATTTACATCTCTACCTTGTATGTTCACTTAAGCATACTAGGTACATTATTTTCATAAAACATGTTTACATTTGGTATATCATTTGGTTTGTTTAACGGGACTAAATTACATTCATTAACACCGATCATGCCGCTCGGTAGTAGGTAGTGGTACCATAGGACTTGACAAATCCCGTTCCTAAAACCCTAGGTTTGTTTGGGTGGAAGGAATGACCTAATCCGAAAACATTTCTTTGATAACCTTCACTCTAAGGTTATCCGTCTGTCTCAAGGCTTGGATGTAGGCGTTTAACATTACCGCATAAATGGTTGTATCAGTAAAGCATGCATTATTCTACAAAGCATAATTTTTTATTTATTCAAATACTTTGTTTTGTACATTTTTACTTGTGGTTTAAGTAGTCTCATTTTACTTACCATACATAACTTTTGATTATACATTACATGATTTACATTGATGGTTTTTACATAAACATTTGACATTTGACTATACATAAACAAATTTTACATTGATGGTTGTTTGGGAAGAGGTTTAAGTAACGAGACGTGTGTAATATGATACAAGCATGGTGGATACGCCGCTGGTACTTCCTATATATAAGTGCTTGTATTATATTACATGTCGTAGTGTTATTTAAATCATTTCAATTTGGACTCATATATTTTACACAAATGACATATTTTTCACAAGCCATTGTTTTACAAAACAACTTATTTTATACAAACTCATTTTACTTGGTTATCCATTTAACCCTACATTACTCTTTTACATATCATCTACTTTATCATCACTTTTCATCTGATGTACAAAACAAAACATTTTATAAGGTTCATGACTACTTTTGCTAAACATTTTTCTTCAAACTTATTTGTCATGAATCCCAAATCAATAAAACATATGTATCTCACAGGCATTTTTATGCTGACGTACCTATTTTCACATGTGTTTCAGGATATGATGCGTAGGATTTATCAAGATACACTTAGGTAGACTTGGACCTTAGCAACAATAAAAGATGCAAGACTAGTTAATTATGTTATATTTCTTGTTTGTTAAGACATTGTAACTCTCTTAATCAATAAAACGAAATTTCAATTTTCCATGTGTTATGAAACAATGATTCTGTTACAACACTCCCCGACGATTCCGCCACGTTTTGTTGTTTTTACGTGGTCGGGGTGTGACAGAAAAGTTGGTATCAGAGCTCATGGTTATAGGGAATTAGGTTATTAGTAATGCTTTGACCTAGTCTATAACCTTCCTAGGACCCTAACGCGAGTTTACTTGCTTTTAGTTATAAAACAATACCGTTACCTATCCTTAGGCGACGACCACAACAAGAACATAAGTTTCAAAACCGCCTTGAAAACTAATAATCTGTTCTAGGATGATTGATTACCAGGTTTTCAACCCTCTAAGTATTCAAAATCTCGTCAAAGTTTGGGTCTTATAATGTGAACACGTGCAAACTGGAAGGGTGAATGCCTGTACCCTGAGTTTTCTGTCTAAGGCTAGAGTGTTCGTATAAATCCGCAGTGTCGGACCAGTCACTCTTACCTGGGAACTCTTGGGATGAGTGTTCACTTATGGGCAAGAAGGTCTTCATTGATACATTAATATGACCCGTTTACTTTGATTAGTCACCGTCTCGTTTGTTTTCCTTAGGTAACAAAACGAATGATCGCAAATTCTATGCATTGCCATTCTGTTTTGATTATCCGATAACCTTTCACTTGTTTCTTCCTATGTCTTTCATTCTCTTCTAGAATGTCTCTTCCTCTCAGCAACGGTCAAATGTCCGAGCAGACTGCCAAATTTGCCCAGTGAATAGGCGAAGTGATCCTGAAGACCGTCGAATTAGCTACTGCCATATATCAACTCCAGAATGAAGCCACGCAGGAACCATCACAGGAAACAGAAGCCAAGCCTTCACCAAAACCGAAGAAACGTAAAGCTTCAAAGACTTCTCCAGTCGTTGCACCAAATCAAGCAGGACCTAGCCAAGTGGCAACACCGCCTGCTAAGAAGCAATACAAGGGAACGACATCGTTATGCGACAAATGTAAGGGGCATCACCAAGCTCACTTACAGTGTCGTCTATGTGTATCATGTGGGCGAGTTGATCACCTGGCAAATATTTGTCGAACTAACCCAAACCAAGGTGGTCCAAATCAACCACAAGCCAACCCTGTCCAAGCTCGCTTTCAACCTGGATCGTGCTACAACTGTGGCAAGATGGGTCATTTCGTGAACAAATGCCCAAAGATTGCTAATGCAAATCTGACCCTCGGATGAGCAGTTGGCTGATTAGAAGATGTTGCTGTCTTATGCTTTTGTTTCTTTTGTTTTCTTGTAATGCGAAACAATCTGTTTTGTTCATAAATAAATTGTTGTTCACAATTCTGATGTACAATTGTAGTTACATATGTGTATGGCATTACCTATGATACCTACATCAAGGAACTATGTTCTTTACAAACTACTCTTGTGATTTCCCCCTTTCAAGTGATCACTCATGATTTCCTCATGAGACGAAGTACAAGAAATATAGCGAAATTATGAGTAATCGTGCTTTTTTGCACATCTGAACCTTTGAATCCTTGGTTAGATGACTGAGGGTATATTCAATCTCGTACCCATATCACTTCATTCTGGTTTTCGTAACAATATACATAGTATAAGTATTTAAAAAAAAACAACCTTCATGATTTTAAAAGATTTCATATAGTTTGAAAACAATTTTTCAAATGCATTGTCTATGTGTTCAAAAACAACCTCCATGATTTCAAAAACATTGTCTATGTTTTCAAAAACAACCTTCATGATTTCAAAATGTTTCATATAGCCTGAAAACAATATTAACACAATATAGTTTCTTATCAAGTGCATGATTTCAAAGAGCATTATTCATATTTTCAAAAATTTTACCTAGCATGATTTTAAAACATTTTTACCTAATACACCTACGTATGATTTCAAAAGTATTATATAAGATTTCAAAAACATTAAACACGTTTTTAAAAGTAACCCCATGCCTAGTTTTCAAAAACATTTTTCTCATACATTAACTTAACCTTCAAATTCTACTTCATATGTCGCCTTGACATATCTAGCATCTCAACTTCATAAGCATTTTTACTTCATGTTTTGACTTAAGCACATCCAGTGCAAGGTTTCAAAACATCTTCAACTTCTAAAATCCATATGGGATCTTTTTATCTTCACAATTAGACCCTTGTGGATGATTATCATTTAAATCAGAGTCCTTAATTAGATTCCTTGTATGCCTTAATTCGAACATTTCGGTTCCTTATAATCGAAATCGAATTTTCTCTTTAAAATCTTTCTATCTTTATAGTTAGATTCTTGGAAATATTTAAAGCACCAATCAAAATCCACTGATTGGATACCTGGTGTACTTTGAATACATGTGCTCTGTTAGCAGAACAAATTAACAAAATGATAACAAATTAAAAAAAAATCAAGTTAAACAATTATGTGATTATGTGTTTATGTATTTTGTGTTTTCTTTTATGCATTTTGTGTTTTTGTATACTCTGGATATTCATTATCCAAATCCTCATAGAATCTTTCATATCTTCACATGAGGGATTCGTAGTAGGATATTCAAAAAGGTACTACCTTAAATCCTTATTGGGCTTCTACGTGATAGTCAAGACCCTTGGATCATATAGTACCATTCCATGATTCATAAGAGACCCTTTTAGAGGTATAGTAAAAAAGATTGATTCAGAATCTGGTTAAGAATGACATGTGCTGATATAGCTAAACAGACTCCTTGGTAGTCTATTTAAATCATTTAATGATTTAATTAAAAGGACCCTATGGTGGTCTAGTCACAATCATCACAGGCTCGTTCATTGTTTTATTCCCCTACACATTATAAGATGCACTACGTGACTATGCAAGGAATTACATAATTATGGATGCATACATAATTACGAAATTCAGTGCACAGAAACCCAGTAAGATTTATTATGTGTAAGAACCGATAGTGACAACAACAACAAAATGTGAACGATGTAACGGGGGTACGGTGGACGCACCAATAACGCTTAATAGACTTATATATAAGTGTCCCTCCTACATTGTAAGCGTGATGTTATTTAAAGTTACTAGAAGTTCAAGAACTCTAACCAGTGTTGTTCGATCTTTTCAACTTCATTTTCAAGCTCTCACAAGTTTCCTCTAAATAAAATTTCGGGATGAAATTTCCTAAACTAGGGGAGACTGTGACAACTGTGTTCTGTAAGCATCAGATAATGTAAAACAATGTGGATTATCAATAAAACAATGTGCTTTGGTGTTATTATGCGTGTATTTATGTTTGATGATTTTACAATTTGATTCGAGTCCGATTTCAAGCTTTAAATCACTTTCTGGAAGGTTATACGCAAACTGGTGCATAAACGCAATCAGTTTAACGTGACATATATCCCGAAACTGTGACATAAGCCAAACATACCCCAAATATCCTTTACGTAACTTAGAAATAAGTTTCGAAGGATTCGGTATGGCAAAAACATGTTTATTTGAACTAAAGAACTATTTACGACAAAACTGCGAAACTAACGTTGGTGTCCACCCAGATAATATTTAAATCCCAAATATATTCTGCTATGATTAAAATTTTATTTTTTAATCAGGTCCGTGTTGAAAAATAAATTAAAACGCCTAAAAACGTTATTTTTCAAGTTTAAAGCACGTACCGCGTGTTACTGCGTGACACAGTGCTTCTACTGCAAAACACGGACAACGCAGCCAGTCTTAGTAACTGAAATTTAATTCAGTAATATTTTGGCAAGTTTATTTTTATAGTATAATAAAAATAATTTAGAACGCCATAAACCGGTATTTAAACGCTAGATAAAATACCCGGTATCCAGTTAAACACCCGTTTTAGCCTACATATGGCAAGTTTATATAAAAACTTACACTTCACCCCCTCCCCCGTATACATATACGGTTTCAATATATGTGAGGGACCCACCATATGTTTTTCCTAGATCACCAAAATATTTGTTACAAGATCTTGTTTAACACTTGTCCTTGCATGCTCTCATGAAATCCTCTTTATATCTTCTTCATATCAAGCAAGATCATTTCATCACTCCACTCAACCTCTCTCTCTCCTCTCCCAACCGTCCCCATCTCTCTCTCTCTCTATATTCAAATCATCAAGCCTTGCTCTTCACATTCAAGTCCCTTTCCTAGCAACCTTCAAGTTAGTATGAAGATCTAAAGGTGATTCCAAGGTGTTCTCAAGTGATTCAAGCTTCCTATCGTCAAAAATCTCATCCTACAACCTACTTGAATCTTGAAGGTATAACATTTATTTTTAAATCATACTTTTGATTCTTGGTTGTTCTTGATGATTTGAAGTTTCTCTTGAATCTTGGGATTTTCACTAAACTTGAAATCTAAAATGAAAAGGGTCTTGTTACAAAATAAAAATGGTGGTGTATATATATGTATATAACCGTACATATGTATGTGTGTATATGAGTTTTGAAGTTTATTATCTTGTTAAGTACTTGTTTATGTTGTTGCATGTTTCTTGAATGGTGGTAAAAATGCAAGTATTTAGTGATTTATGTATGATATGTTAAATGTAAATTACATCAGCAAATAGACCTGAATAAATCTCATATTTGATGCTTTTAAACTCATAAAAAAAATGATGTTGCTATGATAGTATGCTTTAGGCACTTGTACATATGAAAATATGCTGATTTAAAGCTCAAGAGATGATGAAAAATGGCTATATGACAAAACTGTTTTAGATCAGGTTACAAACACTAAAAATAACATTATTTGATGTATTATAATGGCATGAAACTTTGACATAGGTTCGATAGCTTTGCATGTTGTACATATAGCTTAAAAAGTGGTAAATTATGTGAAAATTGCCTGATTTATGTGCTTTATTTAAGACCTGCACTATCATGAGTACAACCATTATTTTATTCAGTAAATAAGATGGGTTGTGTTAAAATTTCAAGTCATTTCGATTTGGGATGGTTCGGGTAACGTTTGACGCAAAACTATGCGTTAAAACGGTCGAAAATCGCCTTTTCGGTGGACTTTTATAAAACTGTTTTAAATCAGTAACCAAACTGATATATTTGGTATAAAAAACACTAAAAATAACATTATTTGATGTATTATAATGGCATGAAACTTTGACATAGGTTCGATAGCTTTGCATGTTGTACATATAGCTTAAAAAGTGGTAAATTATGTGAAAATTGCATGATTTATGTGCTTTATTTAAGACCTGCACTATCATGAGTATAACCATTATTTTATTCAGTAAATAACATGGGTTGTGTTAAAATTTCAAGTCATTTCTATTTGGGATGGTTCGGGTAACGTTTGACGCAAAACTATGCGTTAAAACGGTCGAAAATCGCCTTTTCGGAGGACTTTTATAAAGTTGTTTTAAATCAGTAACCAAACTGATATATTTGGTATAAAAATAAGTATTTTAACTTATATTAAGTTTACTTGGTGATTGGTTAGTCATACGTGACTTCTGACGCCCAAAAATGTTACCGAATCGCTAAAATAAGTGTTTTTCGACATACACTAGAATGGGTTGTTCATGGGTTATTTTATGTGTTACAATGTGGTATGTGTTTTACAATATGTGTATGATTATGTGTTAGTGTTGACAAGATTAGGTGTGTTACACTCGAGTACATATATACCAATACACCAAAATAATCAAAAATAATAACTTTTCAAGAAATCTCAAGTTATGTGAAGATTCTAAGTATCGGAGAAACTTCGGTATTTTTGTGAGTTTGATTATTAAATCATTCTTATCTAATTTAGTAGGAATAAAAAATTTGAGGGATTGTGTTAACGTATAAAAACGCACCCAAAGGTGAGTACATAGACCCCTCTTTTACTGTTTTCAAACTGTTTTGGGGTGAAACACATGTGCCTACTTGTTACTTTCGTGCTTTCCATTGTTTTTACATCATATACTTGCTATGTTTATTAGTACACTATTAGTACATGTTTTACATTACATTTTCTGCTATGTATGATGACTTGGCATGCTAGCATATTGTTTTACATTGCATCTCTGTTGCATATGTTCTCGTAACATATGGACACATTATTTACATCTCTACCTTGTATGTTCACTTAAGCATACTAGGTACATTATTTTCATAAAACATGTTTACATTTGGTATATCATTTGGTTTGTTTAACGGGACTAAATTACATTCATTAACACCGATCATGCCGCTCGGTAGTAGGTAGTGGTACCATAGGACTTGACAAATCCCGTTCCTAAAACCCTAGGTTTGTTTGGGTGGAAGGAATGACCGAATCCGAAAACATTTCTTTGATAACTTTCACTCTAAGGTTATCCGTCTGTCTCAAGGCTTGGATGTAGGCGTTTAACATTACCACATAAATGGTTGTATAAGTAAAGCATGCATTATTCTACAAAGCATAATTTTTGATTTATTCAAATACTTTGTTTTGTACATTTTTACTTGTGGTTTAAGTAGTCACATTTTACTTACCATACATAACTTTTGATTATACATTACATGATTTACATTGATGGTTTTTACATAAACATTTGGCATTTGACTATACATAAACAAATTTTACATTGATGGTTGTTTGGTAAGTGGTTTAAGTAACGAGACGTGTGTAATATGATACAAGCACGGTGGATACGCCGCTGGTACTTCCTATATATAAGTGCGTGTATTATATTACATGTCGTAGTGTTATTTAAATCATTTCAATTTGGACTCATATATTTTACACAAATGACGTATTTTTCACAAGACATTGTTTTACAAAACAACTTATTTTATACAAACTCATTTTACTTGGTTATTCATTTAACCCTACATTACTCTTTTACATATCATCTACTTTATCATCACTTTTCATCTGATGTACAAAACAAAACATTTTATAAGGTTCATGACTACTTTTGCTAAACATTTTTCTTCAAAGTTATATGTCATGAATCCCATATCAATAAAACCTATGTATCTCACAGGCATTTTTATGCTGACGTACCTATTTTCACATGTGTTTCAGGATATGATGCGTAGGATTTATCAAGATACACTTAGGTAGACTTGGACCTTAGCAACAATAAAAGATGCAAGACTAGTTAATTATGTTATATTTCTTGTTTGTTAAGACATTGTAACTCTCTTAATCAATAAAACGAAATTTCAATTTTCCATGTGTTATGAAACAATGATTCTGTTACAACACTCCCAGACGATTCCGCCACGTTTTGTTGTTTTTACGTGGTCGGGGTGTGACAACAAAATATTTGAATGCCCAAACATTATGTCCCACGCCCCATAATTATCTGGTTGGATTATACAACATCATAAAATCACTTTGAAAACACCCTTAACTCATATGATCAATTCAAGCTAAAAAATAAAGTCAAGAAGCATACATCAAATGGATCTGTTGACAATATAACAACTTCTTTAGTAGCTTCAACATACTTTCCATTATCCATAAGCAACTTCATTGTTATATTATATAGAATAGATAAGTTGTGTATATTAATCAGAAGTATAAACAGTGAATAAGTTTCTTTCATTGAGAATGCCCTGGATTTAGCAACTCGAAGCGACCCATTTAGCAAAACCAAAGCTAGCATTATAAACACGATTTTGATACTATTGATTAAGTATACAATGAACATAGAAGGATGACTAAATTCAAATATTGATGTGTGTGTATAGGCTCAAACGTAACAAAATGCAATGAATGATAGATTTGACATCATAGTAAGCTAAATAAAAATAGGATATTAATTCAAAGCACTATGTAATACAAACTTGTAATATACCTGATTAGATCAGAAAGCTCTATAACAATATATTAATATCCTCTTTTCTAGTTACAAGTTTTGTACCTCAACTAAGCATTAAGTCAAACATCTGGTGTGCAGGTCGGCAATTTCTGTTTTTTGTTGATGGATGGTAGAAGTTGCTCCTGACTTCTCCTCTTCTTCTAATCTGCCATCATTGGATTCACCCTCCAACTTCTCCAACTGAAAAGCTCAAACACTCACCTAGGGTCATAGGTCTATTTATTATTTTTTAATTGATCAAAACATAGTGTTTGTTAGCTTCAAAATACAACTAATTTGGTGATTTGCCCTAATGTTTTTAGAATTACCAAGTAATATTCGTACATACATACAACTGATTAATTATCTCACTCCTACAAATCAATCGTAAATTGTAATTCTAGACATTCAAACCTAACTTTTTTGGGAAAAGGAAACAGTTATGAATGTCAAAACATTATTCACAAAACTCGTATGTATAGATGTGGTAAGAGATCATGATTACCTTACATATGCACAAATTTACCATCAAAAGGAGTTCATCGGAACCCTAAGTCGAACTGTCAAAGTCACCGTCTCTATCTCTCTCTTATACCACACTCAATGTTTCTCCTGTTTCTCTCTTTATCTCTTTTGAAGGAAGCATCATGTGGTCGTGGTGTTGCTGCCGCGGAGGCTAATTGGGTTTGACGGAGGGCTCACCGGAAAGCAGTCGGCACCGCATCTCTCTCTTTATCTTTCTCCCACTTGTATCTGCTCATTCACTCAGATGATGAAGCTGTGTAAAGTGAAACAAACGTGGCAGCAAGGGTTAAAACAAAGTGATACGTGTAAGACATTGGTGAAGAAAACAACCATCACAACCAAGAGTATAAATACATCCAGCAAGAAAAACCTTGAATGCACACAATACAACTCCCTAATACATAAACATGTTACAAATTTATAATATATAATAATATATGTTGTATAATCTATGGCCTTTCTAACTTATAAAATAAAGATAGCGGGCTCGGCTCAATCACGGGAAATGACTATAATTTTTATTCGGTCTCTGACGGTCTACTCTACTCAACTAGCTGGATATTGCTTTATTATTCTTTTTCGCTCCATTTGCACCAGAACTTGGCCCAACACAAAATAATATAACATAAACTAAAACTAAATAAAAACAAATAATACTTATACAAAAATTGTACAATTTACACGGAAAAAATATGTGTATTTTACCCTACATCAAATATCCCCACACTTAACCCTTTTTTGTCCCTAAAAAAAGAATTATGCAAACGGAATCAGAATCAAGTTAATGTTCGGGCACAAAAGCTAGTTTACTTTATTAAAATTAAAGCCCGTTTTAACCGCGATTGCAAGTATTTCGATCCTCTTAAACCCAAACCCGGTTCCAAGCCCTTATCATGTAATTTTAATTCAAGTTCGGTCAACTCACCTAGGGTCTCACACTAGAGTTGGCCGTTTCACCTAGTCCCGCCTCAAGCTTATAGAACAAAAGGAACATGCACTGGACTAATTCCTAACCGTTTTATACCAAGATCAAGAGAATTTAACATCAAATTTTTTATCATTTTTTTTCTTTTCTCTTGTGTTTTTCTTTTGAGCTTTTTAGACTATGCATACCTTATTCCAGAGGCATTCCCAATCAGAGTCACCATCCCCGAGAGATATTACAATAGGCATCAGTATTTCTGTTTTTTTATTTAACAACCCCAGAGGTATTCCAAGTCAGAGTCACTATCCCCAACAAAGATTACATAGGCCTTGTCAATTTTTTTTAGTCTAGCTCTTTTTATTATTTTTTTTCTTTCTTTTTCTTTCCATCATATGATAAGAAATTCTAACGATCTTAACTTATCAAACCTGCACAGACAAAAACAAGCAAAAACCAAAGTAGTACTGACTCTAAAATAAAACCCGACTCAAACACTACTAAATTAGACTCATGGTACAAAATAAAAGACTCAAAATACAAACTCTACAAGTGGGCTATCAACTTTTCTAATACTCACAGAGGATCATGTAGACGCGGCTCACCTCCGTACCAAAACTCACGGGCTGTAGCACCATCATACCTATGATTACCCGAATCTCTCCAAACTCCCTCATATCTCTCACAACCTCTCAACTCATCATCGGGCGGTTTGAACTTAGACGTTTCAAACCTAAATCTATCCCCACACTGAACCTTGCTCAGTGCTTCTATCATAGATTCTAAGCACTTTACCCTTTTTTCAAGATCATCTACTCTCCCATTGGGTGGATCCCCACAGTTGGGTCCTATCGCTTCCTCTAGACTAGGACCACTTACCACCTCTTTCTCACTTCTCTCATCTTCCCCACTCTCCCCTACCAACGCCACTTCCTCTCTTCTAGCATTTGACCCTCTCGTACTGGTAACCTTAAAAATTACCGACTCTTCTCCCGCTCTTAGTGTGATAGTGCCTAAGTAGACATCTATTAGAGCTTTGGATGTGTTCAAGAATGGACGTCCTAAGATCAACGGTACGCTTTCATCAGCTTCCATGTCTAGCACTACGAACTCCATCGGGAAGACAAACTTATCAACTTTTACTAGCTAATTCTCTACAATTACCCGAGGATATTTAACTGTCTTATCCGCTAACGATAGGGTCATACAAGTGGGCTTCAAGTCACCAAGGCCTAGTTTTGCATAAATGAATATGGCATCAAATTAATACTAGCACCAAGGTCAGCCAAAGCATGTTTTTGGACATCACCACCGAACAAACACGGGATCGGGAAGGTACCCGGATTAGTGAGTTTTTCAGGTAGGCTGTTTGTGACTACGACAGAGCATTCGACATTCAAAGAGACATTCGAAATTTCCTCTAATTTACCTTTCCCTTTAATTATTTCTTTTAAGAACTTAGCATACTTCGGCATATGCTGGAGGGCTTCGATTAACAACATATTGATCTTAAGTTGCTTAAACATATCTAGGAAATACACGTATTCCATAGAGTATTTTTGGTTCTTTAGACGCTCAGGGTAAGGAGTACGAGCATGATCAATCTCAGGACTCGGTCTAACTAGCTTAACCGGATTCCTAACACTCTTCTCTAGTGGAGGACCCTCTAACTCTATCTCTTCATCCACTGGCTCCTCTTCCTCTACTCGAACCGGTGGTGGACCAACCTCTCTTAACTCTAGACCCGACCTAGTAGATATAGCTTTATAGTGATGATTGGTTGTGTTGGGTTGGGAGTTATCCGAGAACTGACCGGAAGACCTTTCTTGTAACTGCTTAGCTATACCACCTACTTTCATTTGAAGATACAAGAGTGCGATTTGTTGGTTTTTATTGTGAAGTTCTTGATTTTTATTTATTTGCTCTTGATTCTTAGCGAAGTTACCAAATTCGGTTAAGGTTTTCTGAGTAACCTGATCTCTCACCATTAACTGAGCAAACATCTCCTCAATCCTACACTACCCTCTGAACCTTTACCACTAACCTGACCCTCTTGATTTGACCCCCCACTAGAAAATTGACCACCTGAACTTGAACTACCAAACTGACCCGTCTGACCTGACCCTCCACTATTGTATAGACCTGGCCCCCTGTTTTCATACTAACCGGATGAAAAACCAGGGGGATTACCGGAGGAACAAAAATTATTATTATTAGGCCAGTTGGAGTTATAATTAGGATTATTATTATTAAACGGACCCCTAGAGTGACCGGTAATGTACTCTACCTGCTCGAGTGTAAGTGTGGGACAATCTATCGTATCGTGGCCCCCCTACACACTTCACTTCTGTCTACCTTTTTCTTAATCTCATTAAGCTCTTGTTTGAAAGAAGTCTCCATCCTATCTAAAGTAGCAGCTACCGATGAGTCCAAGCCAACTTGATGCACCCCTCGAGTGGCTGAGGAGGTACTAGTCACAGGAATGGAAGTCCTGTTGGTGGCGCTATAGTCCATGTCAGAATGGGAAAAACTCTCAAATAAATCATTGCACTCAGCTGCTGTCTTTTTACCCATGAGTTTCCCTCCAGCAGAAGTATCAAACCAGGCTTTGATCTCGGGGGTGAGACCATTGTAGAACTTTTCAACGAGTTCTAAATCCGAAAAACCATGCTGAGAACAACGAGAAATCAAGGTTTGGAATCTCTCCCAGGCCAGGTGATAAGGTTCATCAGTGTCACACCCCCAAAATCCACACGTGGAGTATCACCGCTTGGAGGCGTGACATGACCAGGATCAAGCCACCAATCATATTGAACACAACAAGTAATAAGTAAAATTAAACCACAAAATATGAAAGGTGTTTCAAATCAAAAACATAGTTAAGTGTTTAGCGGAAGCATAATTGTAAAACCCAATGTAAGTATTAAGTACGAAATAATGTAATGTTTTTAGCATGGCACACACTGCCATGTCCCACAACGACCGCGCCTCCCTGTCCAAGCTCTAGGAGTACCTAACGACCTGCAAGGCATGTAACAACGAGTCAACAACAAAGTTGAGCGAGTTCACAGTTGGTTGTTTAGTTATAGTGTTTGTAAATCATATGTTTATTTCGTAAACCATGTACTGTATTAAACTGTATCGCAGTTTCCCAAACATGTTTGCGATGATTAGTGGGGGCTTCCCATGTGTATCGTATTAATCCGTATCGCGGTTTCCCAAACATGTTTGCGATGATTAGTGGGGGCTTCCCATGTTGTATGTTACTAGACTAGTCGTATCCGTACGTGCCCTTCTTAATCCAAGGACCGTAGCAAGTATGAGTGTACGTAGGTTTTACGTACGTGCCCTTCAATCCGAGGACAGTATTAAGTATGAGTGTACGTAGGTTTTACGTACGTGCCCTTTCCAATCCGAGGAGAGTGAAAAGTAGTTTAATAGTAATGATAGTACGAGTAGTTATTCAATCCCATTCCCAACCCACCGGGAATCCCATGCTTTAGGAGTGTGAACTCACCTTGGTTTGCTCGGTAGATTAAGTTACTTGTTTAACAAAAGTGGTCAACCCGGCCCTACCATGGTTACCAGAATTAGTCAGTCACAAGAACACACATCTATGTACTTGCATTTACTACATAATTTACAAATAAGTAGCACGTATAATATAACACAGATCATGGCAAGCGATTTGACGTAAAGGCAATCTCAATTCATATCACGACATAATACAAGTGGTTCAATTTACATTCGGAACATGTGGGCTTCGTATTGCAACATCACTGACCACACAACACCATGCATTACTTAGACTCAACCAGTTTCGTAGCTCCCAACCCAATCGGCCCAGCTAGCAATTAACATCATAAACTACCCAATTCAATAATAAGTTCCAGCCCAAGTACTGAAGACATATACCATCCATTATGATTTCAAAAAAGTAACACATGCTGCGAATGTATACAATACACCCACAATTAACCGGCCCAAATTACAGGAACCCTTCAGCCCAATATGTCAATTAAATGAGATTAATATTCAAGTCCCAGCCCCTCTTTCAGCCCAACCGTATGACCTGGACCGAGTGTAAAGCCCATCTACGATTCGGCCAGTTAAATAACACTCGGCCCAACCTTTAGGATGTGTTTTATGGTTTAACTTCTTGTATTAGTGGGCTGATAATTAAGTGCTAACCCATGCTCCTTTACGGCCCACTCTAGTTACTATCACAGAATGTAAATCAATTTTATTTTCTAAACTATGTTGCAACAAATTTGCTTAATTAGTCAAATAACTTTCAATTTGATTATTACCAATTATCACGACTCAACATATGATCAACAGTTCCGTAATACCCTAATTCAGAACTTATATTCAGTAGCATAATATTCGGTTCATATTGGTACACACAAAAGTTCACAAAATCACAATAAAGATTCTTCGAATTAACACTAGGATTTACTACCCAGTCTCGAATATTTTTGCATCTGCTTATGACCCCAACAATTTAAATATTCCTCACTCTAGGTTATCAAGAATATAACATAAGGTGCAATTTATTGATTCATCTTTCAATCACTGTCATCACTATAATACAACCGAATTCATAGGTTACCTTGCCTGATTGTTTACAGTTTACAATATCACAACCAACACCAAGAACCCCCATTATTATTCGATCAAGTCGTTGTTATATGTTTCTAACTTATCACACATAATCCCTAACATAAACAATCAAGATAACCACTTAATGTTAATCGAGGGGAGGGAAAAATAACTAACCGAAGATGAGAAAAAAAAACACGGAAGAAGAAGGGGCTGCCACAAGTCCGTGAATGTTAGGGTTTGGGTATACGGATGCGTTCAGGAATTATAGGTGCCACATCCCATGCACAACCTATATAGTCTGGTGGGCGAGTAGACTTGTGGGCTCGAGATTGGTTTTGGGCTTGTGCAACCCAAATAATTAAATATGTACAAAGCCCATTCTATGGTTAAACACATACTAGACAAGGCCCACTCTAAGGTTCGAATACATGGGCTTGGTTTGGGCCCCTCGAGTATGCATGTGCGTTGTCCCAATTGTGCGTACCCCAAGTATACAACATGTTAACTGACCGAGTTAAAAAACACAGAATGTTCAACGCAGCTCATTGGAGAGAAACAATCGAGAAGGTAAAATCGCAAGATTAGCGTTACAAACCTTGAAAGTTCGGGTTGTCACATCATCCCCAACTTGAAAGAAATTTCGTTCCGAAATTTAGCACGTAGTCACTGAGGAAGCTAGTTAAGTTGCATGGTTTCCTGGTTTTCTTGGGGTGTCACATCATTCCCCTGTTGGTTTGGAATTTCATCCCGAAATTCCGCAGTAGCTTCTGCCTCAGTAGTGGTTTCATTGTTCTCGAACAATTGGGGATACTTGAGTTTCATTTGGTCTTCTCGTTCCCAGGTGAACTCTGGGCCACGACGGGAGTTCCAACGAACTCGGACAAGAGGTATTCTGGTGCGCTTGAGGACCTTAACGTCCCGGTCCGTGATTTCAACTGGTTCCTCGACGAATCGCAACTGATCGTCGATAGTGAGCTCCTTCAAAGGAACTATGAGGGTCTCATCTGACAGACATTTCTTCAGATTTGACACGTGAAATACGTTGTGAACTCCACCGAGTTCCGCTGGTAGGTTCGGTTTGTAGGCCACTTTGCCTATTTTCTCTGTGATTTCGAACGGTCCGACATATCGCGGATTGAGCTTGCCTCGTTTACCAAAACGAACTACACCTTTCCAAGGTGAAACTTTGAGTAGCACTCGATTCCCAACTTGGAACTCGAGTGGTTTCCTGCGCTTATCAGCGTAGCTTTTCTGACGGTCACGAGCTGCTGCCATTTGTTCTCGTATTTGTGCGATCCTTTCTGTTGTGTCTACTACAAGCTCTGGACCCGTGATTTGGCTATCACCAACTTCTGCCCAACAAAGCGGTGATCGGCACTTACGCCCGTACAGTGCCTCAAACGGAGCGGCTTGGATGCTGGTGTGATAACTGTTATTATACGAAAAATCCACTAACGGAAGATGTTTTTCCCAGCCGTTGCCAAAATCGATTACACATGCACGAAGCATGTCTTCTAGAGTTTGGATGGTGCGTTCAGACTGCCTATCTGTTTGCGGGTGATAAGCTGTGCTCATGTCTAATCGAGAGCCAAAAGATTTGTGCATCGCTTGCCACAGTTCTGAAGTAAAACGTGCATCACGATCAGAGATAATAGAGGTTGGCACCCCGTGCCTCGAGACAACTTCCTTAAGATAAACGTCTGCTAGAGTGGAGAACTTATCCATTTCCTTAATAGCCAAGAAGTGTGCAGACTTTGTGAGTCGATCCACGATCACCCAAATAGTATCATTCCCACGTTGAGATCTAGGCAGGCCAGTAACGAAATCCATGGAAATTTGCTCCCATTTCCATTGTGGTATTTCTGGTTGTTGGAGTAGACCCGATGGTTTCTGATATTCAGTCTTGACTCTCGCACAAGTCAAACATTTGCTGACGTAAGTTGCTATGTGAGCTTTCATGCTAGGCCACCAATACGTAGTTCTGAGATCGTGGTACATCTTATCCTAACCAGGATGTACCGAGTAACGAGACTTATGTGCTTCATCCATTACCATCTCGCGTAAGTTTCCATAGTGTGGGACCCAAATGCGCCCTGTAACGTAATAAGCGCTGTCTCCCTTTTGTTCTGATCGTTTCCTTGACCCACGTAGGGCTTCAGCCCTGACGTTTTCTGGTTTCAATGCTTCAACCTGAGCATCTCGTATCTGAGTAGGAAGACTAGACTGGATAGTAAGTTGTAATGCACGCACGCGTCTAGGTGTAGTATCTTTTTCTACTGAGGGCGTCGGCCACAACATTGGCTTTGCCTGGATGGTACTTGATCGCGCATTCGTAATCATTCAATAGCTCGACCCATCGACGTTGTCGCATGTTCAACTCCTTTTGCTTGAAGATATGCTCGAGACTCCTGTGATCGGTGTAGATGGTGCACTTGGTACCGTACATGTAATGTCTCCATATCTTGAGTGCGAAAACAACAGCTCCCAGCTCCAGATCGTGTGTAGTGTAATTTCTTTCGTGAATCTTAAGTTGGCGTGAGGCGTAAGCAATGACTTTATCCCGTTGCATCAATACACAGCCAAGACCCTGGATTGACGCGTCACAATAAACCACGAAATCGTCTGTGCCCTCTGGCAATGAGAGAATAGGTGCGCTACAAAGTCTATCCTTTAAGTGCTGAAAAGCTGATTCTTGAGCATCACCCCAATGTAGGTGACTCCTTTCTGGGTCAGTAGAGTAAGCGGCTGCGCAATCTTGGAAAAGTCTTTGATGAACCTTCTATAGTAGCCCACCAAACCCAAGAATTGGCGGATTTCTGTTGGTGTGTGAGGTGCAGGCCAGTTCTTGATCGAGTCTACCTTGGATGGATCAACATGAATCTCATCCTTGTTTACCACGTGGCCAAGAAATTGGACTTCACGAAGCCAAAAGTCGTGTTGGATCGTTGTTTGACCCGATTGAGTCGATCAGAAGAGTTTAAGTCCGGTTCAAAGGAGGAATCAGAGAAACGGACACAAACACAGCTTGATAATCTAATATTTGTCTCTTATATTGCGTTTAACATTGTTTACAACCTGACAGAAAACCGGCAGCACTTCGTTACAGTTCTGAAGGATGCGTACCGAATGAACTAACATGTGCACCTTATATAGTAGAGATGATTTCGCTTATGTGAACATGACATATGAGCGAAATCACTTGTATCTGATTTCGCTTATATGGACATGACATAAAAGCGAAATCACCTGATGACTAATAAGCGAAACCTTACACAAATGACATATAAGCGAAATCTAACTTATGACACAAAAGAGAAATCAGACTAGTCACATGAGCGAAATCTCATATAATGCTTTGTCTTCTTGTAAGGTGATATCATTGATGATGTCATATTGATGATGTTATCATTGTATATGATAACATCATGTTGAATCATATCCGCAACGAACTGAGACTCGATATAAGACGAAGTTGACAGATGAATGCACTAACAGACTCCCCCTCAGATGTTGACGAGTCTTAAGTGTCGAGTCTTCTCAGTCTTCAGACTATATCAGCTTCAGGCTCCCCCTTTTATCAAGCTTCCGTGCTTTGGGATCGACACCTAGCTTTCCATCTACAAGCTTCTCTTTGCTTCAAGCTTGTCTTCAGACTCCCCCTTAGACTCTACTCTCGGGATCGTAGTCTGGACTATCTGCAACACTCAAACATCTATAAATACAATGTTTTCGTATTATCAATCAAATTCTCTAACCCACTCCCCCTATCAACAAACTTTATAGATTTGGCAGTGTTAAAGAATCCAACTCCCTCACAGTTTATCAGCCAAGTCCAAATTAATGACCTTGGAGATATCACAAACTGTTTTTGATTTTTTTTTTAATTTTAATTCAAGTTTCAAATTAATGAACTTGTTTTATTTTTAGAAACACAATCAGCTTACTTAGATTTTGAAACTCAGCATTTCAGATATCGGTTGTCGAAAATAAAGCATAAATCAAAATCTTTTTGTATTTTCTGAAAATAAAAAGCAATAAAGAAATATGTACAAACATATTTACAGACAATATTTTTGTTTGAGTATGCGACAGAGGATCATATCAGTTTTTGACAAGTCACAAGTATCGTTGAGCATAATAACACTTTAAGAATTAAACAATTCACTTAGATTGTCGATATACTGATCCACTTAAATTTTCACACAAACTTCAACTGATTCAGGATACGAATTAGATGTATTAAGAACTTAAACTCATTCATGTGTCCCACCTCTTGAATATACTCCCGTATCCAGATCCCAATATTCAGTCTTACAGGTAATTATAACACAAATGATATCTGTAAGGGGTTAATAAATTATGAAGAATCATGAGAGCTCAGGTCAGAACTACCGTTCAGCAGAGAGATCATGACTCAACTTGTGGGTATGTCCCCTTTAGAGGATCTTTTTTACAACAGCATTGCTAAGCAATTTTATTGTCTTATCATATATGCTGAGGGTAATGCTATGTTTCAAGCATTTGCAGAAAGTATTATTCGAGGACTAGGTCAGAACTTCCATTCAGCAGAAGTCCCGGAATAATACCCCAGACATCATTGAGTATAAAAACCTAGTATATCAGATTATGAGACCTTTCAAACGAGATTTCAGGGGTTACCTATATATCCAAGTAGTGTTCCCCACGGAATAAGTAAGTTTGAATTTAGGTTTATATCCCGAAAAAGTTTACTAACTGTATAAAAATCTACCGACACATCCACGGTGAGATCGTTTAACACATTTAAACTTTCCAATTCTTTAGCGTACTGTAACTGTCTACTGATGTCCTATCATTTCCTCTTTATACACAAAAACTCAATTTTTTGAATTTTGTCATGTTTTTGACTTTTTCAAATTTTTCAAATGTTTTTCTATTTTCTGACAATATTACTCCCCCTAAAATGCAAAATCATATAAAGAAAATTTGACAACCAACACTGATAGCTTTGTCTCGCCATCCATTTTCTGCTAACGTGCTCTGTTTTGCAGAAAAAGCAGTAAATACCCCCCATGATTTACAACACATTGATTTTTACAGTTTGAAAACCGTTTTTCAATCTGGTGAAAGTAATCATGTTTGTTCAGCCATGAGGGTTTCGGCATATTCAATCAACACATATTTTTGTATTTTTTGAATATTTGACAAAAATTAAAAACAAACATATTTTTGGTTTTCAAGTTTTCCCATTTTTAGGGTTTTTGAAAATATTGTTTATTTATGTACAGAAAAACATATAAATTCCCTGTTCAACCAAACCAGGGTCCAGCAGCAGCCTCCTTCTCTTGTTGTGCCAGATTGCTCCAACCTCCATTCTCACAATCTTTGAATTCCATGAGCACCTACACAAACAAACTACTCAATTACTTGAACAATTTAGCCCAGGTCTGTTGAACCTTAGGCATTTCAACACAATAGGTTTCATTCAATGATGGAAATTCTTTGTCATTTTTCATAAAAAACTTTCTCAAATTTTACATCAACTTTTTCATCTTTTTCAAGAATCACCTGTTTCTTTACACTCCATGTTTGACCTTTAGGAGTACCACGTTTGTAAAAATGTGAATCTTTTTGAACACTTTGTTTTTGAACAACAATTTTTTGTTTCCAAAACTCTTGAGGTTTTGTCATATCAACTGATTTTTGCCAACTTTGTGTTGTTCTAAATCTGGGTGTGTGAGAATTCCAAGTATGTCTAGAATCGAACCTATTCGGGTCTGATTTCCAGTTTTGATTCGAAGCAAACTTGTTTGTGTTGTACCTCCAAGTTTGTTTTGAGTCAAATCTGGTTGACCTTTGTCTCACATTCTCAGATTTTTGTTTCTCAGCATCAATCTTCTTTTTGTCAACATCCACAGGTTTTAGATTAGAACACTTGCGTGCAAGATATCCTTTTTGATCACATTTGAAACATGTTCTCATGGACACATCTTTGACCTGTGGTTGTTGCTTTTGCTTTTTAGCAAAGAATTCATCATTAAACTGTCTCATTTTGAGTTCTTTTTCTTTTTCTAAACTACCTCCTTGAACAAAAGTCATTTTTGTCTGAAAATTCGGCGTCTCATTTTTGTTTCGATTTTGTTTCTTCTTATAACCCAAACCAGCCTTCATGTTCTTCTTTTTGAAACCAGGTTTGTTATACGAACCTTTACGACTCTTACCAACAAACTTTGAAATTTCAGACTTCTCAATCTCAACCATTTTGAAAACTTTATCAACCTTTTCTGAAATCACATTCTGAATCGGGAATACAACATCTAAGAACAATTTGTCTGATCCAATCATGGTATAAACCAATCCTTTTGAATCATCATTCAAATTTTTCTCAGATTTTATGTTTTTCAGATATTCATCATGAAGATTTCCTTCATCTTCATCCTGTGATTCAGATTTACCACCTCTGAATCATGAGAATCATCAGATTTGGAATAGGTTATGTCAATGTTGTCTGGCAATTGGTCTACCATGTTGTAAGTTTTTTCGACCTTTTCCTCATCATAAAATGCAAACTTTTCCGGTGGTGGAACTTGATGAAACTCTGAGCCAATGCCTTTCTTGTTCTGCTCAGACTCACCATCACCCGGTTTTATATTGAAAATTCTTTCAAGCACATATGACGACACGTGGTAACTCTTTAACTTGTTGTTATCCTGTTCTAAATCAGCAATCTGTCGCTTTAACTTAGCAACATCCTCAATATAGGAATTAACAACATCTTGTTTTATAGCATACATTCGTTTAAGTTCTTTGGTTGTTTCAGAAAGTTAATTCATTCTTGATTGAGCATATTTCATTTCGTCTTTTACTTTATCATATGACTCTTTCGTAATATGATATGATAATTTCATAGAGTCATATTCCTTTTTCATTTCTTGACAAGCAATTTCTTTTTGTTCACATTCATTTGTCATTTTCAAAATCTTTTCTCTCAAAACTTCATTTTCTTTCTCTAATTTGTTACATTTTTCTGAAAGTTTTTCATCATTTTCTTTAAAAACCTTTTCTTTTTCCAACATCTCTTTGCATTTTTCTTTGAAAATGTTTTCTATTTTTGTGAATTCAAGATCTCTTGTTCTGAATTGCTCATCTTTTTCAGTACAAGCTCTGCACGGTTCCATGCAATTCTTGCACTGATCAATCAGTTTCAAGTTTTCAGAATCAGAATTTACCTCAGTGATTGGCACTTCGGTGTTTTCAGCAACCTCTGTCTGCTCAGCAAAATTCTGCTTTTCTTCAACACCGATTTCATCACCAACATTATCAGCTTCCTCATTCTCATTCTCATTCTTTTCTTCTTTTTCTTCTTTCTTCACCTCTTCTTCAATCTGCTGTTCTTCAGTAACAGCTTTCTCAACCTCTTCATTCACAACAACTTCTTCACTTTTGATTTCCTTCACAGCTTCAACTTCAACAGTTTCTCCTTTAACCTCTTCAGCAGCTTTCTTCAGATTGTTCACCATTTCTTCAACATTCTTCTTCATTCTCTCCTCATCCCTTTTTCTCAGACACGATAACATAGCATATCTGATCTCCTTTTCAAATCTCTTAACATATGTGTCATCTTTCAATACATTTCTATAATATTCAGCTCTCAACGGGACTTTGAGAAGAACATCATCGAAGATTATGTCTTTCTTGGGAACAACTGGTTCTCCTTCTCTGTTATAATAGCATTCTCTCTTTTTATCCCATCTTTTGCTACCGACAGCCATCTCATACTCCTCTTGCATATCATCCATTCTGTTGTAGACCACGTTTCTTTCTCTGTAGGTCTTCTCACTTAAGATCTCTTCTCGAGTTTTCTCTTTGATCTCAACTTTTTCTTCACGGATTTCAGCAATGTCTTTGTCTTTGTTTTCATCTTGAATCTCAGCAACAAAAACAAACTTTCTTTCTTCTGTCATAGCTCTTCCTTTAGCTGTTTTACGAACATTCTCTAAACGATCTTCTTCTGGACAAACTGTGCTCCAGTCAAATCCTTCATCAGGATAGATTACTGCATATGCTCTTGACTTTTCTTTTGGTTTATCTTCAATCAACTTTGGCTCTTCTCTGCTTCGATGGTAGATTGCCTTTCGATAATAGTCATCGTTGAATGGATGTTCATTTCCACCAACTGCAGAATTAGTACATTCTCTCTTGAAATGACCTTTTTGCTTGCATTTGAAGCAGGTCACTTTGGATTTCTCGAATCCAAGTTTTGTTGACGCACCTCCAAGAGATTGTTTCCCGGTAATCTCCATATACCTCTGAGCTCTTCGAATACAACTAGCTAAACACCAACGGATGTCAATGAGCACGGATGTCAATGAGCTCCATCTCTTCCGGATCAATCTGGTCGTAATCTTCTTTGGTCAATTCGGAATTTCCAATTTTGCCAGCTACAAGACCTTCATATGACTCCAGAACAGATGCAAGGAAACTCATTTGCTGCTTAGCTGCATTTATGCTCATTGCAGGAGAATTCTTCAGTTTAAGAGCAATGTTGCACAGAATTTCTTCAGATTCATCAGAATTTGTCTTTGAAGATGAATGATATCCAGAATGATGACTTGTTGACGTTGTTGATGGTTCTTTCATCTTTTCACCACTAAATGCTGTTTTTGGTGAACCAACGCCTTTATCAGAAGGAACACTGCCTTTGTAGTACAAGCCAACGTTTTGTTGATGTGAAGAATCAGTCATCTTGTTTTGCTTTTGTAGCTCCAGATCATGACTTTCAATCTTTTCAAACAAAGCATCAAGAGTAATTGTATCATACAAAGCATCATTTTTCAAAATAAAAACAAACGTTTGCCACTGATGAGCTCGTGGTAACGCTTCAATCACTTTGTCTATCAATTCCTCTCTTGTTTTATTTATCTCTAATCTCTCCAACTCAATTTTAAGATGACAAAATCTCTCAATCATTTGCCTCACCGGCTTTCCTTTTATGTTATCAAACAGATCAAATTCTTTCTTTAATAAAGCGATTTTGTTCTTTTTAATCTGTTTACCCCCTTCAGCTTTAACACGTAAAGCTTCCCAGACAGACTTAGATGACCCATCATGAGTTAGTAAAGCAAAAATATCATTTCTGATTGCTGACTGGATCAATGCTATCATTCTCTGTTCAGCTCCGTATTCAGCTTTATCTTCTTTGGAAAACTTCTTGAATACTAGATCTTCGCCTTTCTCGTCTTTTGGTTTTTCATAACCATACTCCAAACAGAACCAACTTTCATGAGCATACGCTTTCGCCCAGTTAATAAAACGTTCTTTCCACCAGGTATAATCTTCAATGCTATCAAGAGTTGGTGGCTTTGAGTGAGTTCCGTAAAAGTTATCATGCTTGATGTTTTCGTTGAGCACCTTCGTGATGGTTTTTGGTGTAACATTTGCTACATCAGACGATTCGGATGTGAACGCGTTGAAAAACGTGTTGTAGAATTCCTCAGCCATGATGTAAACCTGACAGTCACAAGAAAACAAAGAAACAAACAATCAGTTTAACAAAACTGTATACGTAAAAATGGGTTGATGAAATTAATCGAAGACTCGTGTCGAATATTTGTGAACTCGTGTTGAAAACTCGCGGACTGACTAAACTCCAAAACGAACAAACTTAGTGAATGAACTAGATCAAATGGGCTTCCAATGGATCGTAAACAAAGAAGTTCACTTTGACTTGAAAATGATTTAGGCTGAAGACCTTTAACTTTCTAATTTGGGTCAATAAGTTGATGTTGAAACTTGGGCCGATGACAATACTGACTTTGATTCCCTTTATATATGTTCCACTTGAACTATTATATCATCTTTTATATATGTAATAGAAATTTGCCGACACCAAAGATAATACAAAAACTACACAAGTGCCGATGTAGAAGACTTTAAGACAACCGACAAAATTATCTTTCTTCACTTGCACATGAACCGAAAAAGTTGATCATTACTCAAGTCTCATTGGACCAACACTACCTAGTGGGACGGTGATGTTACAACCAATGTTAATTCACGTGATGGACTTTAAAACTTGTATCAAATGGGCCAACACTATGAATCTTGGACTGACAAAATGTAGTTCACATGAACTTATTCTAGTTTCTCGTGAATCTATGTCTACCACATTAATCAACAACACATGCAACTGACAACTTTTAAGAAACAAAGTTCAAATCTGATTTTGCCTTGCAATAAGTGGACATTGAATTCAAATCACATTAGCCGAGACAATGCAATATGGCTGCTTTCAATACACTTGTAGAACCGAGACACTTTATCAAGTTTGGGACCCCAATTCACATGCAACTTTGACTAAAAAAAACAACCATGTGACTGATTGACATCCTCGTAGACTGTTATACACAACACAATGAATGCACTCAATCGGTTCACCCTACTCAATGCACTTTCGATAATATCACATGAAATACTGACACTTTGGAG
This sequence comes from Helianthus tuberosus, assembly GCA_030545235.1. NCBI lineage: Eukaryota > Viridiplantae > Streptophyta > Magnoliopsida > Asterales > Asteraceae > Helianthus > Helianthus tuberosus. The sequence continues at coordinate 139,724 of JARYGA010027071.1, forward strand.
CTGAATTTCTAATTGTCACTAAAGTGAAACCATAGTTGTCACAAAAGTGGAACCTCAAATTGTTCAAATAAGCGGAATCTCAAGTTGTTCAAATGAGCGGAATCTCAAGTTGCTCAAATGAGCGGAATCTAACTGATGATGTCACCTTTTGCACGAGTTCAAAAAAAATGAAACCTCAAAAATACTAAGATTTAGGTCGATTCAGGCTATGAAACTTTCAAGGATTTGACACTACAACATTCCGAGCAAGATGTGTAAAACTGAACCGATTCTGACCGTAAAAAATTTTGAATTTTGAAAAAGAATAGTGTAGAAACAGAATTATTCGGCTGAAATGTATAGAACTCTTCTTCACTAGCTCTGATACCACTTGTTGGATCGTTGTTTGACCCGATTGAGTCGATCAGAAGAGTTTAAGTCCGGTTCAAAGGCGGAATCAGAGAAACGGACACAAACACAGCTTGATAATCTAATATCTGTCTCTTATATTGCGTTTAACATTGTTTACAACCTGACAGAAAACCGGCAGCACTTCGTTACAGTTCTGAAGGATGCGTACCGAATGAACTAACATGTGCACCTTATATAGTAGAGATGATTTCGCTTATGTGAACATGACATATGAGCGAAATCACTTGTATCTGATTTCGCTTATATGGACATGACATAAAAGCGAAATCACCTGATGACTAATAAGCGAAACCTTACACAAATGACATATAAGCGAAATCTAACTTATGACACAAAAGAGAAATCAGACTAGTCACATGAGCGAAATCTCATATAATGCTTTGTCTTCTTGTAAGGTGATATCATTGATGATGTCATATTGATGATGTCATCATTGTATATGATGACATCATGTTGAATCATATCCGCAACGAACTGAGACTCGATATAAGACGAAGTTGACAGATGAATGCACTAACAAGTCGCATTTCGAAAACTTGGCGTACAACTGTTCTGTTCGAAGAAGTTCTAAAATAAGCCGCAGATGATGCTCGTGCTCCTCCTGACTCTTAGAATACATCAGGATGTCGTCGATGAATACAGTAACAAACTTATCCAGGTAGGGCTTGCACACTCTGTTCATAAGATCCATGAAAACCGCAGGTGCGTTTGTTAACCCGAATGGCATGACCAGAAACTCGTAGTGACCGTAGCGAGTTCTGAATGCTGTTTTGGAGACGTCCTCGTCCCGGACTCTCAGTTGATAGTAGCCTGACCTCAGATCAATCTTTGAGTAGTAGCTCGACCCTTGCAGCTGATCGAACAAGTCATCAATGCGTGGAAGTGGATAGCGATTCTTCACGGTCACTTGTTTAGTTCGTGGTAATCTATGCACACATCCTGAAGGTACCGTCTTTCTTCTTCACAAATAATACTGGAGCTCCCCAGGACGAAGAGCTAGGACGAATGAAACCCGTGTCCAAGAGTTCTTGCAATTGTTTGGACAGTTCTTCCAGTTCGGTTGGAGCTAAGCGATAAGGTGCTAGAGCTATAGGCGCTACTCCAGGAGCTAACTCGACTTGGAATTCGACCTGGCGATGAGGCGGTAGCCCAGGTAAATCTTCTGGAAACACTTGAGGGAAGTGCGTACAACTGGAATATCCTCTATCTTCTTCTCTTTCGTTGATGCGTCAGTAACGAGTGCTAAAATAGCAGTGTGGCCCTTTCGCAAACACTTCTGGGCCTTAAGAAAGGAGATGATGCCCACAACAGCACCACTCTTGTCGCCTTGGATCACGAGAGGTTCTTTACCAGAACGGGGAATACCAACAATCTTCTCTTTGCAAAGGATATTTGCTTGCTGTTGGGATAACCAATCCATCCCAATGACGATGTCGAAACTACCCAAGACTATAGGAATAAGGTTGATGGAGAATGTCTGACCAGCTAAGACGAGGTTACAACCCTTGACTATGTGAGTGGCCTCTAAACTTTTACCATTTGCTAACTCTACGACGTGTTTGGTGTTTAAGGGAGTTGGTGTGCGTTTAAGCATTTGACTAACTTTTAGAGACACATAACTGGTATCGGCAACCGAATCAAATAAGACAGTAACATAAAAGTCGTCGAGAAGGAACTTACCCATCACTACGTTAGGATTATTCCTTGCGTCACCCTGACCCAACACGAACGCTCGACCCCTGGCACCATTGTTTCCATCATTGTTTCCCCCGTTGTTGTTCCCATTGCCCTGATTATTGTTGTTGTTGTTGTTCGGATTTTGATTTAACTGGGGGCAGTCCTGCTTGAAGTGGCCTTCAGCATCCCCTGTTACCTCGCTGTCGCTGCTGGTCCTGTGGAGCTGGTGGTCGTTGTTGTTGGTTCTGATTCGCAGGTCGTGAGCTCCTGCAATCCTTAGCTTCATGACCCATCTTGAGACATCTCTGACAATGACCCTTGTTGCACTGACCATTGTGGTGCCTGTTGCATGTGTTGCACTTCAGGAGATTTCCTCGATATCCACCCTTCCTTTGACTACCAGAAGATTGCTGACCAGGACTCTGGTAGTCATCAATCTTTCACTGCTGTGCCTGGGACTGAACCGTAGTCGAACCCTTGCTGGAGGTTCCATCCCATTTTCGCTTGTTGTCACTGGGAATAGCAGAAGTAGTAGTAGTAGTAGTAGTAGTAGTAGTAGTAGTAGTAGTAGTAGTAGTAGTAGTAGTAGCACCAATACGTCTAGGCAGCTTGTTCTGTTCCACTGCCTGGTCTGTGAGACGATGAGCAAGATGAGTAACATCCTGAATGGTAGCAAGATTAGCAGCAGTCACATGGCTTTGAATCTCTGGTACTAAGCCTTTGAGGTACAGCTCGATACGCTTGATGAGAGGATCCACCATAGTTGGACATAACACTGCCAGTTCATTGGATCGCTTAGTATACGCCTCTATCTCTGACCCCGTCATCTTCAGGTTAAAGAACTCCACTTCCAGCTTGTGGATGTCATCACGATTACAGTATTCTCGCTTGATCAGTTCCTTAAAGTCGTTCCATGGGGTGGCATTAGCAGCTGCCAGCCCTAACATTTGAACTTGCGCGTTCCACCAAGTCAACGCAACGCCTTTGAGAGTACGAGTGGCATACTTCACCCTACGAGCCTCAGGGCATTCACACATTTCGAAGACCGATTCGAGCTTCTCGAACTAGTGGAGAAGTCCAACGGCCCCTTCAGTGCCATTGAAAGTACTAGGACGACAGTCCATAAAGGTCTTGAAAGTACACACAGGAGGCTGAGCGTGTTGACCTCCTGCCTGGGCAGCTGCGAGTGCTGCAGTAACTTGTTCAGGGATCAAAGCCGCCAACTGGGCTTGAGTTAGGTTAACGCGTCCACTCATGATATTCATATCAAAGGAAACATGAGTGAGAAAGGTTCGTGAAAGAACGATGACAGAAGAGAGTAAGCACACAAGTATTTTCAAACAATAGTTGTTACGTTTATCTAAGCATATCACGAGCAAAGTTCTATGTAACTAGCAAGTAGGCAATATAAACATAAATCATATCACCTATAGTGTTGAGTCTTGCACGTGGAGCGAAGCGTCGTTGTGGATCGTTGAGCACTGTACAAGTTATAGTCTGGTTTTAACAAAAACTTTTTCCCTTATTAAAACCAAGTTCACTATAACCAATGGCTCTGATACCAATCTGTCACACCCCCAAAATCCACACGTGGAGTATCACCGCTTGGAGGCGTGACATGACCAAGATCAAGCCACCAATCATATTGAACATAACAAGTAATAAGTAAAATTCAACCACACAATATGAAAGGTGTTTCAAATAAAAAACGTAGTTAAGTGTTTAGCGGAAGCATAATTGTAAAACCCAATGTAAGTATTAAGTACGAAATAAAGTAATGTTTTTAGCATGGCACACACTGCCATGTCCCACAACGACCATGCCTCCCTGTGCAAGCTCCAGGAGTACCTAACGACCTGCAAGGCATGTAACAACGAGTCAACAACAAAGTTGAGCGAGTTCACAGTTGGTTGTTTAGTTATAGTGTTTGTAAATCATATGTTTATTTCGTAAACCATGTACTGTATTAATCTGTATCGCGGTTTCCCAAACATGTTTGCGATGATTAGTGGGGGCTTCCCATGTGTATCGTATTAATCCGTATCGCGGTTTCCCAAACATGTTTGCGATGATTAGTGGGGGCTTCCCATGTTGTATGTTACTAGACTAGTCGTATCCGTACGTGCCCTTCTTAATCCAAGGACCGTAGCAAGTATGAGTGTACGTAGGTTTTACGTACGTGCCCTTCAATCCGAGGAAAGTATTAAGTATGAGTGTACGTAGGTTTTACGTACGTGCCCTTTCCAATCCGAGGAGAGTGAAAAGTAGTTTAATAGTAATGATAGTACGAGTAGTTATTCAATCCCATTCCCAACCCACCGGGAATCCCATGCTTTAGGAGTGTGAACTCACCTTGGTTTGCTCGGTAGATTAAGTTACTTGTTTAACAAAAGTGGTCAACCCGGCCCTACCATGGTTACCAGAATTAGTCAGTCACAAGAACACACATCTATGTACTTGCATTTACTACATAATTTACAAATAAGTACCACGTATAATATAACACAGATCATGGCAAGCGATTTGACGTAAAGGCAATCTCAATTCATATCACGACATAATACAAGTGGTTCAATTTACATTCGGAACATGTGGGCTTCGTTTTGCAACATCACTGACCACACAACACCATGCATTACTTAGACTCAACCTGTTTCATAGCTCCCAACCCAATCGGCCCAGCTAGCAATTAACATCATAAACTACCCAATTCAATAATAAGTTCCAGCCCAAGTACTGAAGACATATACCATCCATTATGATTTAAACAAAGTAACAAATGCTGCGAATGTATACAATACACCCACAATTAACCGGCCTAAATTACAGGAACCCTTCAGCCCAATATGTCAATTAAATGAGATTAATATTCAAGTCCCAGCCCCTCTTTCAGCCCAACCGTATGACCTGGACCGAGTGTAAAGCCCATCTACGATTCGGCCTGTTAAATAACACTCGGCCCAACCTTTAGGATGTGTTTTATGGTTTAACTTCTTGTATTAGTGGGCTGATAATTAAGTGCTAACCCATGCTCCTTTACGGCCCACTCTAGTTACTATCACAAAATGTAAATCAATTTTATTTTCTAAACTATGTTGCAACAAATTTGCTTAATTAGTCAAATAACTTTCAATTTGATTATTTCCAATTATCACGACTCAACATATGATCAACAGTTCCGTAATACCCTAATTCAGAACTTATATTCAGTAGAATAATATTCGGTTCATATTGGTACACACAAAAGTTCACAAAATCACAATAAAGATTCTTCGAATTAACACTAGGATTTACTACCCAGTCTCGAATATTTTTGCATCTGCTTATGACCCCAACAATTTAAATATTCCTCACTCTAGGTTATCAAGAATATAACATAAGGTGTAATTTATTGATTCATCTTTCAATCACTGTCATCAATATAATACAACCGAATTCATAGGTTACCTTGCCTGATTGTTTACAGTTTACAATATCACAACCAACACCAAGAACCCCCATTATTATTCGATCAAGTCGTTGTTATATGTTTCTAACTTATCACACATAATCCCTAACATAAACAATCAAGATAACCACTTAATGTTAATCGAGGGGAGGGAAAAATAACTAACCGAAGACGAGAAAAAAAAACACGGAAGAAGAAGGGGCTGCCACAAGTCCGTGAATGTTAGGGTTTGGGTATACGGATGTGTTTAGGAATTATGGGTGCCACATCCCATGCACAGCCTATATAGTCTGGTGGGCGAGTAGACTTGAGGGCTCGAGATTGGTTTTGGGCTTGTGCAACCCAAATAATTAAATATGTACAAAGCCCATTCTATGGTTAAACACATACTAGACAAGGCCCACTCTAAGGTTCGAATACATGGGCTTGGTTTGGGCCCCCCGAGTATGCGTGTGTGTGTTGTCCCAATTATGCGTGGCCCAAGTATACAACATGTTAACTGACCGAGTTAAAACAACACAGAATGTTCAACGCAGCTTGTTGGAGAGAAACAATCGAGAAGTTAAAATCACAAGATTAGCGTTACAAACCTTGAAAGTTCGGGTTGTCACAATCAGGCTCCATCCGGAACGAATGGATCTGATCGCGTAGACGAGATGCTTTGGCGGGTGGGAAATATTTAGCTAAGAAAGCATCTCGTAAACCTGCCCAGGTGGTGAAAGTTCCGGCTGGCTGTGAATCGAACCAGACGGCTGCGCGGCCAGTGAGAGAAAATGGGAAAACCTGAAGGTACCGGGCATCTAGATTAACACCCTCAATAGAGAAGGTGCTACAAAGGAGGGTAATTCGGTTAATGTGGACGGGAGCATCCTCATCATCACGGCCATGGAATTGGCATGAATTAGTGATGGCCGTCATGATGTAGGATGGGATTTGCCAGGACCGATCATTGGCGATGTTGGGAAGGGTGATGGGTGAAGTAGCGCCGGTGAAACCGGTGGTGGCTTGTTCATAAACGGTTCGGTTATTGGCCATTTGGGTAATAGGTGTAGGACTAGGTGTACGGGAACGGGAAGGTGGTGGGGAATTGTGGGGTGACGACTTCGGGGTGAAGTCAAAGTCTGGTGGTTTAGATTGGAGTGTAGAGTCAGAAGCGGAGAAAGATGAAGAAGAAGAACTAACCTGTGACGAAGAAGACGAGAAGAAAGACTTGATCGTAATCGGCTTGGGCGGAGGTCCTTGCGAACGCGTATGGGGCATCCTTTTCAAAACCGAAAACAAGCAAGTAGTATGAATCTAACGAAAGACACAAAAATAAAATAAAAGACACTAGAATTTTTTAGACTCCTAAGACTCAAAAACACACAAATAGCACGTAATTATATCAGATAAAGTCCAAACAAGGTAATCAACGCAATTGCCAAGAGTCCCCGGCAACGGCGCCAAAAACTTGATGTGCTAAAAAGTAGTTTAATAACATTAACTAAATTAACCTAATTCTAGACTCTAAGTAATACTCTAGAATCACTAAGACACACTAAACTACTCACCGGCAAGTGTATCAATCGACTCTAGTATAGCTAATCTAAGTCCGGATATCGAGCCCACGAGACTCTAATTAATTACGCTAATTACTTTATCTAGACTGACTCTGACGCAACGCTTAACTATTTTTATGTTTTAGGGGGGGGGGGGTTCTAAAAATCTTAAGAATGTAATTAAAACTGAATTAATTAACTAAGCTAACTAAACAAATTGCTGTGGACTTTGCTCAGATGAAGGAAACACTACCTAGACTGGAATCTTGATTGCTTTTAGTTAACATTATAATTGGAAGTTGTCTACTATGGAACCGGGATCATGAAATTCTCACATCTCGGGAAATCTAAAGGACCCCTAACCCTTCTCAAGAGCACGCTATGATCACCTAAAGGTTGTTATATTACTGGTTATTAGACTCTCTTGCAAGACATCTAATGGATTTATAAAAGTATCCTACGAGGCTCACTCCCTGTCGAGATCTAAACCAAGGATAGACTTGTTTTCTTAGTTAGACTTGCTAGACAATAGCCAATAGGTTTACTCCTAACGAAGCTCCTACCTTTCAGTTTAATGACTTAGACCTAGCAATAACCTCGCACCTTGCAGCTATTGAGAATTAGTAGAACACTTGATTTTAAGAGATTACCGAATATTACTTCGAAGGTTTATTACATAATTCAACCCTAAAGATTAAAGATTTATTATGTGATATAGACACTCACCAAAATCTAAAACCTAGCACAACTCTATTATGTGATAAAGGTCGTCACCAAGATTCATGCGAAGCAATAATCAATATTCAAACAACATCAAGCATGCAAACACATCTAACCATAGAACAAGTCGTTTACAATTTATAAATAATCCATAGTTTTCATAATTCCATAATAATAATCAAAACTTTAGCAATCATTCATCCAATCTAGGTAGTTAAACAAATTAGTCAAGAACCATAGTCTCAAGAATAATAAAACAAAGTCTCATAAAAGAATTCATCAAAGTTAAAATAAGAAACTAGAAAATAAAAGAAATCGTAAAGTAGAACCCGTAAATTACTTGACTTCCAAGCTTCCCGCTTAATCCCGACGATTCCGTGGCTTAAAACCTTGCCAAAAGTATTCAAAAACTCGTCCCTGATGGTTCAACTGCATCTGATGTGCAGCCGTATATGATTCTTCGTCCCCCAATATATTCAGAATGATGTCCTCTTTTTTTCGCATACGTATATATTTCACTAGGTTTTTTTTAAATAATGATCTATACTTGCTAAAAGGCCCACTATAATTAAATCTGCACACACCGATGACCTAGGAGCCTTTCACGGCCCGTGTTCCACATCTGCCAAGCCCACTTAATTTCCTCCAAAAGTAGATGCATGTACGTCTCCGTGTATGGAATCTTACTATATATAAAAGGAGAAGTAGAGCTGACGTAATTTTGCATACGTGTCAACCAACTAGAGATGCCATGTAGGTTTTGCTGATGTCATAAATAACAATTAAAATTTTAATATATTCTATTATTTTTTTTTCTAATCATATAATATATAAAATATATATTAGGGTGTTTTAGAGATATTGGGGGGAAATTTGAACTGCATGGGGAAGTGTTTTTTGCATTAATTGTTTCTGAACACCAACATCATACTTCCTCTCAAGTCTTCTTCTTCTTGACATATATCACATTCACCCTAATTCTCTCACACATACAAACGCCGTTTCTTCTTTAATCTCTTTTTTCCTCTTCAGATCTTCAGATTCAAACTGTTTCGGATGGATCCGATCTTGCTGGATGATCAGACCGATGAAGATGATTTTGTCATCTGAGGCTACGATGGCGAGATCTAGCGTGTTGTTGCAACATATAAACCATCGTTGTCGGCTGCCGTTCGCGGCTGTCCTAGGAAGCGTTGGCTGTAATCCATGTTCGGTCGATGATGATGAGATCGATATCACCTAAGACCACGTTTTTTAGATTGTAAGGGATATTCAGTCAATGATGTTGATGAGATGCTTCTCACCTGAGACTAAAATTATGGTGTTTTCCGATAATTCTAGGGTTGACGGTGCTCCCAGAGTGTTTTGGTAGGAAGCTAGGGTTCCGGGCACTTTCCGGTAACTTAGATACGTTTCGGATGAAGCAAACGTCGGCCCGAATATACGCGAGGTCTGACATTTTGCAATCATTTGTCAAATTTTATGTATTTTCTTTTGAATATCTGGATGGTATGTCTCATTCTTGATCCGATAATTGTTTTAAGGTTTGATTGGACTGTGATTTAATTGGACTGTGATTGTATATATGTGTATCTGAGAACTGCAAATTGATGATAAGTATTAGTTTAGTAAACCATAATTTAGGGTTGTTTAATGTTTGAATTTGCAATTTGATTACTTGAGGAATTATGTAGATGAATCATTTACTGTTGTAGAATACTTCCTAATTTTGCAATTTGTAGATTATTTATAATTTGGAAATTATTTATAATAAATTTTGATGCCATGAGGTAATGACAGTAATTGATAGTTGTTTTGTTAGTAATTTACATGTATCTTTGCTAATTTGATTTGGGGTTTTTTCTTAAGTTGGGTTTCTGTTTATGTATTGATTACATCCTGAATCATTTAGGGTTGACTGTGATGGAGAATTAAAATGAATGCAAAGTGCATTTTTCTTGTCCTTTTAAGATGAGGCTATGATGATTTTGTAGATCTGAGTAAAAATTGAATGAAGATAGCATCATGGCATGGCAAGGTTATAGGATGGCAGTTGTTCATGCAACCTCTCTGGCAGCCATGGTGTTGTCATCTTTATGCACAATCTGTTGGGATTGAACCCTACCAAAGGAACAGTTGATTAAAGCCAAAACTGGATCAGAACAGTGGATCCAGCATAAGCACTGCTGTATTCCAACTTTCCCCTTGAAAGCGATTCTAACAACTGATGGCCTGTATCCACTGTCTTCATACAACTGCAGTTCTACAAACAACTGATCATGTATAAAGACTGATGAAGACTAAAGCCTTGATGATCAATCTACTGTTATGGGTCAAGCACTACTGAAGAAACAAAGTACTGCTGGAGTCACAACAGTGGAAGGAGAAAGCAATAGTTTAGTCTTTCCTTTGTAATGCATTGTAATCAGTAGTTAGCTAAACGGTGCTTGTATTAGATCAGTAGTTTTAGGTTGTTAGGAGGTTAGATGTCACTTTCATGGTGACGTCAGCCAAGATGCTCTAGTGGTTTGCTCGTGCCTATAAATAGAATAGTACCCTGTACTGTTCTATTGGCTCTTTCACCACTTGTCTCCTTGTACGAACAATCACTGTGAGCTCAGGCTGAGGGGGAGTTTGTGATACATGGATGCATTGTAATTGGTGTTTGAAATAAATTCAATCATTCGGTTCTATGTTAAAATGTGTGTTGAAAGCATTTCTCCTATTTGATTGTGTGTGAAAGTTTGTTTCCATTTACATCCCGCTGTAATTACTTGTTCATCTTCATTATTATCAAACATAAAACACAATCAATTGAAACTCAGATCCTAACAATTGGTATCAGAGCTAGGACAATCAAATTTGATCTAACAATTATTTTGACGTAAAAGTTCAGCTCACAATCGTTGATACTTATTATTGTTCGTTTCGTTGAAAAACAGAGCAAGGTTTAATCACGAACAAAGTTGATTAATCAGGGTCTGTAAAACAACCAAGATGACGTCACAATCACAAGATGCTAACAATAGCATCGGTTCACTCTTCAAACCACCCATGTTGAAGCGCAATGAGTACAACATCTGGCAGAGAAGGATGGGTCACATCCTTGCTCAACAGAATACCAGATGTTGGAAGTCGGTTATCTTTGGACCACATGTTCCAATGGTGCCGAGTGCTGAGGATTCAAAGAAGTTCGAAAATAAAATGTCACACCCCCAAAATCCACACGCGGAGTATCACCGCCTGGAGGCGTGACTGACCAGGATTCAGCCACCAATCATATTGAACAAGCATGTAAGTAATTAGAAAATCCAACCAATACAATTGGTGTCCAAACAAAACATAGTTTAAGTTGCAAGCGGAAGCATAATGATTAAATCCAAAACCAAATATAAGTACAAATGTTTAAATGTTTAACATGGCACACAGTTGTCCATGTCCCACAACGACCACGCCTCTTCATGCAAGCTCCATAAGTACTTAACGACCTGCAAGGCATGTAACAACGAGTCAACAACAAAGTTGAGCGAGTTCACAGTTGGTGTTCATTGTTAAGTTGTTTCAAAAACCATGAATTCATTTGTAAGTTGTAAGTTAATCAGTTTACCCTGTTTCCCAAACATATCCATAGTTGGTGGGGGCTTCCCCATGTTAACCACTAGACCTGTTTACCATATCGACCACTGACTAAAGTAAGTTGGTGCCCTGACGTCAATGTCTATCATCATTAACTAGTGCCCAGATCCATTAGTTCACGCCCGTCCTCTGCGGCACGGTGTGAGGCTTGTCAAACCTAAATAGCGCTATCTAACTAATGACCCGCTCGCCATTGGCCCGACGATTAAGTCGATATAAAAATGAGGGACTTCATGATAGAGTTTTTGGTCTAGCATCAGTGTTGTCACCCTTCAATAAAGAGGGTGTGTACGTAATCCCCAAACCAGGAGACTACGCAGGTTCCGATTAAGTTCTTAGTATGTGTTGTCACCCTTCAATAAAGAGAGTGTGTACGAAATCCCCAAACCAGGAGATTACGTAGGTTCCAATCAATCCCTTATCGCATGTTGTCACCCTTCAATAAAGAGGGTGTGTACGTGTTCCAAACCAGGAGATCACGCAGTTTCAGTTTAAATCATTTACCCATTCCCAACCCCTGGGAATCCCATGCCTTGTGAAAAGTGTGAACTCACCTCGATTTGCTCGGCAGATAGTCTACTTGCTAAAATAACTTTTGGTCAATCGCGTCCTATTATAGTTATTACATCTAATCAGGTTCGTATTTCAAACGTTTCCCGTAATAAAACATAATAATAATTCCAAATAGCACGTAAGCACGTATTCATATCAATATGGCATAGACGTATCCGCACATTAAATACGATTAGTCGTTTAATCTAGTCCGTAGTGTGCAATCCCTAATAGTTAAGGGCCCACATCAGTGTGGCCCAATTTTTATCATGAACCCAACAGCGTGCGACTAAACTACTGGTGTGCGAATAGGAAGTGTATAATTAATCCATGTTAGTGTGTGGCTGTACATTTTGTTGAGCCCAGGTAGTATGTGAGGCCCAACACAATTATAATCCAAACAAAGAAAATACAAAGGTCTCAACAAATTATCCTAAATCAAGCAAAGCAGGTAAAGACAAAATACCATAGATCCTATGATTTCAATTCACCAATTGCTCCTGTTGTACCCTACGCATGTCTAACTGTACATTAATAAAACACATCATATGCATGACAGATTGTACCATTACCCAGGTTGTATATTATATTCATTCATTCCTCAATCAACATTCTCATTACTTACTACAACTAATTAAATAATCATCATCCTCATCGCCATTATCATCTTTAAACATTCAACAGACATGAGTATTCAATCGTGTGAAAGACATCCCCTCTATATATATATATATTTTTTTTTCTAGCCTTTTAAATATGGATGACCAGGTTGTAAACTTGGCACATATGGTTGTACGTTTCTAAGAACCCAGCAAATACAAAGCAATGAAGCATCAACATGGATCATTATCATCTTTCAAAAAGATCTTAACATTCAATCAGATATCGTCCCTTAGAGTTATAAATCAGAAAGTATTACCCTTTATCTTTCTAAAACTATTAACCAGATTCGAGTGTCATGATGTTCTCGTCACTTAGCAGGTATCATCGTCCTTATTACTCTACAGTTATCGTCATTACTCAAAGCCAGAAGAACATCATCATTCTCATTGCTTTTAAACAAATCAACATAGATCATTCTTTACTCTTAAACATCAAACATGCACAATACATACACAGATCATCGAACAAGTATATATATTTTCATATACTTTCATCTAATCATTCAATCACAGGCATCAAACGAAGCTAAGGTTGGACCGAAACCGAAACAACACGTTCGTAAAACGAAGTAACGAGATATGTGGGGCTTACCGGCGATCGGTGAAGGAGGAGTGGTGATGTGCTCCGGTTGCCGAGGGAGGAAGAGAGACGAGAGGTGATGCGCGAGACGGTGGAGAAGCTACAGCCGATTGCCGTAGGGTTCGGATGACATGCGTGAGGGCGTACGTACATGTATATGTATATATATACTTTTGGCTGAATATTGGCGGTGGAATGCTTGTGTGGGCCGATGTTAGGGTGGGCTGGGGGTTAGGGTCACGCAATTGTACCAACAATCCGATTTCAAACTTCCCATGTATTATTATTATTGTTTCATTACAATTATTATTGTTATAAAAATATATATTATTTATTTATTTATTTAGTTATTTTTTTTAACTAAACCAACAAATACGTTTGCACAAAGAGTTAGCAAAGTCGTGAATAATATCCACACAATGTTTTGACCGTTAAAGGTTTCGGGTTACGCGAGGAGGTTGGGTCGACTAGGGCGACAAACATAATTAATTTATCAAATAAAATACATATGGGATTCGATTTATAAAGGCGAAACAAACGGTTTGTACCTTGAAGTTACGGGTTGTCACATCATCCCCAAGTTGAAAGAAATTTCGTCCCGAAATTTAGCACGTAGTTACTGAGGGAGCTAGCTAAGTTGCGTGGTTTTCCTGGTTTTTCCTGGGGTGTCACATCATCCCCCTGTTGGTTTGGAATTTCGTCCCGAAATTCCGCAGTAGCTTCAGCCTCAGTAGTGGTTGCACTTTTCTCGAACAACTGGGGATACTTGAGTTTCATTTGGTCTTCTCGTTCCCAGGTGAACTCTGGGCCACGACGGGAGTTCCAGCGAACTCGAACAAGAGGTATTCTGGTATGCTTGAGAATTTTAACATCTCGGTCTGTAATCTCTACAGGTTCCTCGACGAATCGAAACTGATCGTCGATAGTGAGTTCCTTGAGAGGAACTATGAGGGTCTCATCTGACAGACACTTCTTTAGATTTGACACGGGGAATACGTTGTGAACTCCGCTGAGTTCTTCAGGTATGTTCAGTTTAAAGTTGTTTTCAAAAACCATAAGTTCATTCGAAAACCAGTAGTTAGATAGTTCCTTGGGTCGTGCGAATGAATCCAACTTACGTCTGTGTAGTTGTGAGGTTCCAAAGGAAAAATACGAAAACGTGTTCAAGGGAGTATGATCGTATCAACAATACACCGCCACCCTCAAGGTTTCGAGGAGTGATCACCAATGATCGAAAGTCGAGGCTTCCATTTTCTTTAAGCTAGAGCGTGTTCGTTTCAGTATCTCAACATGGAGTAGTGAGAACGTAAGGTCACTGTGGTAAGAGGGCGATGGTTTAGTCTAAGCCAATGGTAGAAATTGGACATATCATTAATCAATATTCACGTGTTGGTGCAAGACCTAGTGCAAAGATTCCGCATATGAAAGAAAAACTATCATGACATTAGAGTACGTCTCTTGTAGTGTAAGGTGGGTCAGGTAAACGTATAAATTATCGTGTTTTCCGGTAGGTTTAGTGATCCACAACTCTGTCCCCAATTGTCCTGAAGACTATTTCACCAGTAATGGCTTCCATTCGCTAAGTTGGGTATACGTGAGGGCTAATCAAGTAGAATAAGAATAAACCATCCAACAAGGTAATAAAGTAGTCTTGTGATCGTTGAAAATCATGGTATGGTTGTTGGCATTTCGTTAAATCAGTTGCCAATCGAATAAACGGGGAATTAATGAGGTTCATACGAAGAATCGAGCGAAAACAGGGGTCCATCAATAACCGAAGGACTCGACTAGCTAATCTGTTGTCTAGAAGTAATTTCCAGTAGTGGTTCATGGCGGCATGGCACAAAAAGGGAAGTTCGTTGCATCGCGGTCGCGCGAGTGTATCATTTGTCCAAAATAGAGTTTGGTGGGTAAGGTTGCGAGCTGCAAAACGACGAAGGCGTGTAACTGTGGCTGCTTCGTTTCTGGTGACGATGACAGGCGAAGGTGATAAGGTTCGTCAACAGGGATGCATAGGTATAGTTCTCCTAAATCCAAGTACGTTTGAGCCAGGTCTGGTCTTCGTGAATGTTGACGTACAATCCGAATGTACGGAGGGTCAGATGGCGACGTCATGTCTAGATAAGCGTATGACTAGCTAGAACACCTAAACAATGGTCGTAGTGCGGTGACGAGGGAACAGAAAAGAATTTGACCACCACTTGTCAAATTTCAAGTAAACATTCGGGTGTCATATATAACGCATCAGGGTTAATAGATAACATGCTACTACTCTAACTGGGCATACCATATGCAACACACAATGTAAATGTAAACTAGCAAGTAGGCAATAAAAAAATAAATCATACCACCTAGAGTGTTGAGTCTTGCACGTGGAGCGAAGCGTCGTTGTGGATCGTCGATCACTGAACAGGTTATAGTCTGGTTTTTAAAAAAAACTTTCCCCCCTTTTTAAAACCAAGTTCACTATAACCAATGGCTCTGATACCAATCTGTCACACCCCCAAAATCCACACGCGGAGTATCACCGCCTGGAGGCATGACTGACCAGGATCCAGCCACCAATCATATTGAACAAGCATGTAAGTAATTAGAAAATCGAACCAATACAATTGGTGTCCAAACAAAACATAGTTTAAGTTGCAAGCGGAAGCATAATGATTAAATCCAAAACCAAATATAAGTTCAAATGTTTAAATGTTTAACATGGCACACAGTTGTCCATGTCCCACAACGACCACGCCTCCTCGTGCAAACTCCATAAGTACTTAACGACCTGCAAGGCATGTAACAACGAGTCAACAACAAATTTGAGCGAGTTCACAGTTGGTGTTCATTGTTAAGTTGTTTCAAAAACCATGAATTCATTTGTAAGTTGTAAGTTAATCAGTTTACCCTATTTCCCAAACATATCCATAGTTGGTGGGGGCTTCCCCATATTAACCACTAGACCTGTTTACCATATCGACCACTGACTAAAGTAAGTTGGTGCCCTGACGTCAATGTCTATCATCATTGACTAGTGCCCAGATCCATTAGTTCACGCCCATCCTCTGCGGCACGGTGTGAGGCTTGTCAAACCTAAATAGCGCTATCTAACTAATGACCCGCTCGCCATTGGCCCGGCGATTAAGCCGATATAAAAATGAGGGACTTCATGATAGAGTTTTTGGTCTAGCATCAGTGTTGTCACCCTTCAATAAAGAGGGTGTGTACGTAATCCCCAAACCAGGAGACTACGCAGGTTCCGATTAAGTTCTTAGTACGTGTTGTCACCCTTCAATAAAGAGGGTGTGTACGTAATCCCCAAACCAGGAGATTACGTAGGTTCCAATCAATCCCTTATCGCATGTTGTCACCCTTCAATAAAGAGGGTGTGTACGTGTTCTAAACCAGGAGATCACGCAGTTTCAGTTTAAATCATTTACCCATTCCCAACCCCTAGGAATCCCATGCCTTGTGAAAAGTGTGAACTCACCTCGATTTGCTCGGCAGATAGTCTACTAGCTAAAATAACTTTTGGTCAATCGCGCCCTATTATAGTTATTACATCTAATCATGTTCGTATTTCAAACGTTTCCCGTAATAATACATAATAATAATTCCAAGTAGCACGTAAGCACGTATTCATATCAATATGGCGTACACGTATCCGCACATTAAATACGATTAGTCGTTTAATCGAGTCCGTAGTGTGCAATCCCTAATAGTTAAGGGCCCACATCAGTGTGGCCCAATTTTTATCATGAACCCAACATCGTGCGACTAAACTACTGGTGTGCGAATAGGAAGTGTATAATTAATCCATGTTAGTGTGTGGCTGTACATTTTGTTGAGCCCAGGTAGTATGTGAGGCCCAACACAATTATAATCCAAACAAAGAAAATACAAAGGTCTCAACAAATTATCCTAAATCAAGCAAAGCAGGTAAAGACAAAACACCATAGATCCTATGAATTCAATTCACCAATTGCTCCTGTTGTACCCTACGCATGTCTAACTGTACATTAATAAAACACATCATATGCATGACAGATTGTACCATTACCCAGGTTGTATATTATATTCATTCATTCCTCAATCAACATTCTCATTACTTACTACAACTAATTAAATAATCATCATCCTCATCGCCATTATCATCTTTAAACATTCAACAGACATGAGTATTCAATCGTGTGAAAGACATCCCCTCTATATATATATATATATTTTTTTTTCTAGCCTTTTAAATATGGATGACCAGGTTGTAAACTTGGCACATATGGTTGTACGTTTCTAAGAACCCAGCAAATACAAAGCAATGAAGCATCAACATGGATCATTATCATCTTTCAAAAAGATCTTAACATTCAATCAGATATCGTCCCTTAGAGTTATAAATCAGAAAGTATTACCCTTTATCTTTCTAAAACTATTAACCAGATTCGAGTGTCATGATGTTCTCGTCACTTAGCAGGTATCATCGTCCTTATTACTCTACAGTTATCGTCATTACTCAAAGCCAGAAGAACATCATCATTCTCATTGCTTTTAAACAAATCAACATAGATCATTCTTTACTCTTAAACATCAAACATGCACAATACATACACAGATCATCGAACAAGTATATATATTTTCATATACTTTCATCTAATCATTCAATCACAGGCATCAAACGAAGCTAAGGTTGGACCGAAACCGAAACAACACGTTCGTAAAACGAAGTAACGAGATATGTGGGGCTTACCGGCGATCGGTGAAGGAGGAGTGGTGATGTGCTCCGGTTGCCGAGGGAGGAAGAGAGACGAGAGGTGATGCGCGAGACGGTGGAGAAGCTACAGCCGATTGCCGTAGGGTTCGGATGACATGCGTGAGGGCGTACGTACATGTATATGTATATATATACTTTTGGCTGAATATTGGCGGTGGAATGCTTGTGTGGGCCGATGTTAGGGTGGGCTGGGGGTTAGGGTCACGCAATTGTACCAACAATCCGATTTCAAACTTCCCATGTATTATTATTATTGTTTCATTACAATTATTATTGTTATAAAAATATATATTATTTATTTATTTATTTAGTTATTTTTTTTAACTAAACCAACAAATACGTTTGCACAAAGAGTTAGCAAAGTCGTGAATAATATCCACACAATGTTTTGACCGTTAAAGGTTTCGGGTTGCGCGAGGAGGTTGGGTCGACTAGTGCGACAAACATAATTAATTTATCAAATAAAATACATATGGGATTCGATTTATAAAGGCGAAACAAACGGTTTGTACCTTGAAGTTACGGGTTGTCACATCATCCCCAAGTTGAAAGAAATTTCGTCCTGAAATTTAGCACGTAGTTACTGAGGGAGCTAGCTAAGTTGCGTGGTTTTCCTGGTTTTTCCTGGGGTGTCACATAAGAAACCTAAAAACTATACTGAAACTGATTTTCAAAAGTTCGAACTGGATGCCAAGGAATTTAGCATCGTTGCATCTGCTTTGCCCATTGAAATCTATGCTGGACTGTTACAATGTAACAGTGCGAAGGAATTATGGGATGCACTTAAGGAACAATTTTGGGGGGGGGGGGGGACTGAAGAAGTAATTGAAAACAACAGGGAAATTCTGAATAAGCAGTATGAAACGTTTTGTCATGTTAAGGGTGAAACATTAACCCAACAGTTTGAGCGATTCAGTTGTCTCATTAGTGAACTAAGACTTGTTGATGTTAAATTTACTAATTCAACTCAAAACAGCAGGTTTCTTAGATCACTACCTGAAAAATGGGATACAATTGCATTTGTGACCAGAAACTCTGTTGAGTTCAAAGATCTGACACTGACCCAACTTCATGGTAGACTCCTGACCTATGAAAGGGAGTTAAACCAGAAAAAGAAGTTGCAGGAGTCTGGCAAAGTTGCAGATGACTACACATTTGGCAACACAGCTCTTTTGAGTCAGGAAGAGACTGGCAGCAATAAGGATCAGAGTTATGATCATTTTATTGACATAACTGCTGGTGCAAATTTCAACTCAGATCCTCACTCATCCAACTTTGCTTTCACAGCAAATGGAGAAAGCGAGATCTCTGATAATCTGTGTTTTGAACTCAATGATTTACAGCATTTTGATCCCACTGACTTAGAAGAAATGGACATTTTGCATCAATTGGCTTTGCTTAGTGTAAGAACAAGCAAATTCTATAAAAGGACAGGGAGAAAATTCCCAGGGTTACATGGGAATTTAAAAGTGGGGTTGGATAAGTCAAAGATCAAGTGCTATACGTGCAATAGGCTAGGTCATTTTGCTAGGGAATGTAGGAGTCAAACCACTGGTCCAATTATTACTCATCCCATCTTAAACCCTAGACCACAAAACCGAAGCATTGTGCACTATGCCCAATATACCCCTGCAGCCCATGTTAACACTGCTCACTATGCTGCAACCCCTGTTCCTGTGCATTATGTTCAAACCACTGTTCCACAAATTCAGTGTGTTCAAGCCCCTGTCCCTCAGGCTCAAGTGCAATCAGTTGCACCTCAACAAGCTGCTCGAGCAGTGGTTCAACCAGATCATCAAAGCTTTTTCACCCAAGGCTTTGTTGACTGGAGCAGTATACCTGATGAGACTGGTGATGAAAATTTTGAACTCTATGCTTCAAATGATGCTCCTAATGATGAATTTTGTTTTATGGCATTAGAGTCAATACCAGAAGGGCTGGAAACTGAAGGAGAACAGCTAAGTGCTGAAACAGTGGATGAAGTTGCTGAAGCAGTGGTTACTGCAGTTGCTGGTGAAATACTGCTGGGAGAAAATTAAGAACCCCTAATAGAACCACTGTCCGACGCCTGGTCTGAAGAAGAAGAGAAGAACCATGGTGAAAAGGAAGAGAAGGTGACTGACGAGAAAGAGCATGTTTGTGACTGTGCCATGAAGGCTGCAGCCAAGGTATCATCTCAGGTTCTTGAAAATCTGTGTTCAGACAAATGCATCATAGCATTTGCTAACATTAAAGAGGTGAATGAAAACCTTAGGGATAGAGTGTTAAATGATGAAGTCAAATTTGAGAAGTCTTTAAAAGAACTTAAAATCAAATTAGCTGAAAAGGATAAAGAAATCTGCAGTCTAAAAGAAGATCATAGCATTACCAAAAACCAACTCCAAACTATGATAGAAAAATATCAGGTTTGCAAAAAGGAGTTGGAGTCCACCCAAATCACTTGTGAAAAATGGGAGGAATCTTGCAAAGGTTTTGAGATAATGCTTGAGAAACAGCTTGAAAGCAATGTGAAATTTGGCATTGGATTTAGAAAAAAATGATCAAGTTGAAAACAATGCTGCAAATCAAGCTGGTTCAGTTGAAATCATTCCAACCAACAAGAATTGCCAAGAAGTCAAAATAACTGATAAACTTGGTAACAAAATCACTCTGGAAAGATCTGTGGGGTCCTCAACTTTTGAGAAACTTGAGAGGTACCAATTTAAACCCACATGGTCTAATGAGTGTGACATTCTTGAAAACTTTAAGCCCATGGACTTCACAACCACTGATGGTGTAAAAGCTCCTAAAGCAAAGGTCATTCCTCTCAAAGACATCCCAACATTAGTTCAAAACTCTGTTGCAAAGGAGTCTGATAAGAAGAAAAGAAGAGAAAAAGTTAAAAACCTGTTTTGTGATTTATGTGAAAAGAAGAATCATCTAACAAAAGACTGTTTTCATCTAAAAGCATATGATATCAGCAAAACAAGTGTTATTATACCTGCTGAGAGCTGCACCATTTGTGGTAAATCAAACCACAAAACTGAGGAATGTGTGTATCTCAAATCCTTTGATGTAAAAAAGAATGAGTACACTGCAAAAACATCCTTGAGTTCATCAAATCCATCTGTCAAATTCACCAAGAATCAACCACTATTTGTGCCAGTCCAAACAGCTGTTACCAAGCAGCTGAACCAAACCTCTGTTAAAAGAGATGTTTAGGTGACTGATGCACCCCCTGCAAACCAATACCACAAAGGTAAAGGTAAACCACCATACCAAAGGGTCCGACATATTTATGAGGTTTACAAAAAGCCTTCTAAACCAAGAGTGAACATGCACCTCTTTGGTTATCAACAGCTGATAGGGCAAGACCCCCAACAGTGGTTAGAGAAAAACAGTTCCAAAACTGTCCAAACCCCTGAGCTAACCAATGTCCATCCACTTGAATTAACCTAGACACTATTGAGACCCCATCCAAAGCCTTATTGGCTTTGGAGAGCCTAATGAACTAACCTTTTACTTGATATGCAGGGAGCTTCTGCATGCTTAGATAGTCTTTGGTATGTAGATAGTGGAGGCTCCAGGCACATGACAGGATGTAGAGCCCTACTAAAAGACTTCAAAACTCATGGAGGGGGTGATATATCCTTTGGGAATAATAGTAAAGGGAAGGTTCTGGGGTCTGGTATAGTTCAGTCTGGTAAAGTTAAGTTTGAAAATGTCAATCTGATAGACAATCTAAAATTCAACCTCTTAAGTGTCTCTCAAATGAGTGATAAGGGCTATGGCTCATTCTTTACAAAAGAGTGTTGTAGGATTGTTGGACCAGAAATGGTTGAAAAGATTGAAGAAATAATAAAAAATGGAAAAACCCAACTTGTTACTCAAAGAAGTGGCAATGTTTATGTGGTGGATATGTCAAAAGAGAGCCCCAAGACTGATGCCTGTCTGTTCTCAGCTGCCTCTAACAAAGAGACAGAATTATGGCACAGGAGATTGGGGCACACAAATCTCAAGACAATCACTGTTATATCCAAACAGGGGTTAGTAAGAGGTTTACCTCAAAAACTGTTCACCTGTCCTGAGCATTGTGTTTCCTGCCTAAAAGGAAAGCAACATAAAACCTCATACAAATCAATTGAAGAGTCCAAAACAACCAAGTGCTTGCAAATGCTTCACATGGATCTGTTTGGCCCAGTTAAAGTCATGAGGCTTAGGAATAAAAGATATTGTTTGGTTATTGTTGATGACTTTTCTAGGTTTACATGGACTTACTTTTTACACTCAAAAGATGAGACTGCAGGCATTCTGCAAGACTTTGTTACACAGGTTGAAAAGCAGTTTGACTTGCCAGTAAAAGTCTTCAGAAGTGATAATGGCACAGAGTTCAGAAACAAGGAGTTAGATGATTTCTGTGTGTCAAAAGGAATTGTAAAGTAGTACAACATTCCAAGAACACCAGAACAAAATGGGTTATTAAAAGAAAGAACATGACTTTGATTGAGGCTGCCAGAACCATGCTTGTTGATTCAGGTTTGCCATTAAGTTTTTGGGTAGAGGCAGTAAACACTGCTTGCTATATCCAAAACAGAGTTTTAATCAACCCCAGGCATCAAAAGACTGCCTATGAACTGCTGTATAAAATAAAGCCATTAATCTCATATTTCAAAGTTTTTAGCTACCCATGTTTCATTTTAAACTTAAAAGATTCTATCTCAAAGTTTGCAGCCAAAATTGATTGTGGTTATCATTTGGGATACTCAACCACTGCTAAGGCCTACAAAGTGTTTAACACAAGGACTAAGATAATGGAAGAGACTTTGAATGTGACGTTCAATGAACTTTCATCAATGAAAATCCCAGCCAACCCTGCAGAATTATTTGATCTTAATAAATTCACATTTGAAAGTGTTGCTGTCAAGTCTAACAATGCAGGTCCATCAGAAAATCCTCCATCAGACTATGGATATGTAGTCATTATTCCTCAACAAAAGTCTACCTCAATGGGAAGAGCAGCAGATGTTCAAAAGAGTTGTCAAAGCTCATCCACTGCTACCTCAATAGTTGTTGACCAAGGTAGCCCATCCTCATCAACCACTGTTGACAAAAGCCATCAAACAGTGGATAAAAGTCAACAAGTTTTCACACCTGTTCCTCCTATTCCTCCACCTCCATTTGAAGCCACTGCTGGATTATCAAAGTCACCAGCAGTGGTTAGCTCAGATGATTCACATCTGCAGCCTTCACCATTGAATGCCATTATTCCATATAAAGGAAATCTAATCTTCTTGAAGTCTCATCCACCTGACCAAATCATTAGCAACATCAATGAAGGGGTGCTCACAAGAAGTCAATCCCAAATCATCTGTCTTTTTGCTGGTTTCCTATCTCTCCATCAGCTAGTCAAGTACCAAGAGGTACTGAAAGACAACAGCTGGGTAGAAGCCATGCAAGAGGAGCTCCAACAGTTTAGAAGACAACAAGTTTGGGAGCTTGTACCACTGCCAGAGGGTGTGAGTCCTATTGGCACAAAATGGGTCTTTAAAAATAAAACTGATGAAAGGGGTATAGTTGTCAAGAATAAAGCTAGGCTTGTGGTTCAAGGGTTCAGACAGGAATAGGGCATTAACTATGATGAAACATTTGCCCATGTAGCAAGACTAGAAGTTATCAGATTGTTCCTGGCCTTTGCTGTCAACCACAACATCAATGTGTATCAAATGGATATCAAATGTGCATTCCTCTATGGTAAGATTCAAGAAGAGGTTTATGTTTATTAGCCTCCAGGCTTTGAGGATCCATTTAATCCAAATCATGTCTATAAGCTAAATAAAGATTTGTATGGACTGAAACAAGCACCAAGAGCCTGGTATGAAACTCTTTCCACCTTTCTACTTTCCATTGGTTTCACAAGAGGTAAAATAGACAAAACACTGTTTTTAAAATGGAGAGGAAAGGATTTGATGATTGTCCAGATTTATATGGATGACATCGTCTTTGGAAGCACATGTAATAAAATGTGTGAAGAGTTTAGGCAACTCATGATAGCTGAGTTTGAGATGAGTGCAATGGGTGAACTCCAGTGCTTTCTTGGTCTCCAAGTAAGGCAACTGCAAAATGGCACTTTTATCCATCAAGGCAAATATGCCGAAGAACTTTTAAAGAAATTTGAGATGGATGATTGTAAGCCATGCAGTACACCCATTGCAACCAATAAAATAGTCATGTCTGATGAAAAGGATGATTTGGTTGATCAAACTTTTTATAGAAGCATGATTGGGTCTTTATTGTACCTAACTGCATCTAGGCCAATCAGCCCCTAGAAAGTCAAACCTTTTTGCTGTAAAAAGGATATTCAGATACCTAAAAGGTGCTCCCCCACTTGGTATCTGGTATCCATCTGATGGAAATATCAAGCTTTCAGGTTTCTCAGATAGAGACTTTGCTGGATGTGACAAGACAAGGAAGTCCACTTCAGGAGGGTGCCAATTCCTAGGCAGTTGCTTAGTGTTAGGTCCGGTTTGTACTGGATCTGATTGACACAAACGTAGATGAATCAATATTGATCAAAGTGCGGAATCCTTTGGATCAAGTCACAGAAGTACGGCAAAGTATTCAACGTTTAAACACTGTCTGATCTTTCTATTAAGATGCTTTGAAAGTACACAAGTGCCAGTAGAAGTCAGACTTGACAGAGTACACCAACAGAATCAACAGAAGTCAAAAGTTCTAAATGACATACCCTGATGGGGTATTTATAGGCAACTCAGGAGGTTAATAAGTGATGTCCGATCGGATGGCAAGATTGCTGTCCGATCGGATGATAGTGCTATCCGATCGGATGGCCCATCCGATCGGCTGACACAAGTCAACATGTTGTCAACACTTTTACATACAAGACCCATATCCTGAGTTGTCTGACTACGTACATACATACATAAACATAATTGTTCTCAAAGGACATAAACATACAAAATACGACTAAATACTGACGGAAGCTACAGACGTATGAACTAACAGACTCCCCCTCGAATGTAGCTGCAGTTCCTTCCTGCATAGTCTTCAATCCTTCCTGTTACGCCTTCGTTCTTTGGCTCTCTGTCTTCTCTTTTCAGCCTTTTCTTCTAACATTCTTCGTCTTATATGCCTTCCCTCTTCGATCCACCATTTTCTATATACCGGATCACCATCACGCTTCCGGTCCCATTTGGGAATCTTGTTTTCCTCTTTCTCGATTGGCGTTTGATCCGTTGGTATCGGCCTTCCCATCTTGCGCTTGCCAAGTTCAGCTGCTCTTTCAGCAATCTCTTTAAACTTTTGGTTGCGCTTGTACCTTTTCAAGAATTCATCAATCTCAAGATCTCTCTATTTCGTCTTCCAATATCTTCCTGAGTTGATGTCTTGAGCAAAACATACATCCACGATCGTTTGATACTGCAACACTTGTTCTTTGTCTCTCTTCTCATATACAATCTTGTTATAGAACAAGCAGTCGATGTCTTTCTTTGAACAGTTAACAAGCCACACAGGATCCAGAATGCTGATTCTTCGTGACTTTCCGATGGACTTGTCGAACAATGAGATTACCGCCTCAGCTTGTTGTTTCATTGTAAAGCCAGCCTTCAAGTAGATCATGAAAATCTTTCTCAATTGCTCTGAGAGGCATGTTCTTCAAACATCGTGGAGGTTTGATATCTTGCGTTATATCTTTTTCTTCGTTTTCCAACATTGTGACAATTTGTTTTGGTCATTGAGGCTTCCAGTCAGGATATCCAACCTTGGCCTGCTGCTTTATGTAATCCCACAAATGTTGATCATGTACTTTCACTTCAAGACCATAATAGAATTGCTTTATATTCTTCGTCTGCACAAGTTCATCAACATCCCACCATGGAAGTGTTTTGATATCTGACAAGTATTCAAAATACTGAACACCCTGTTCACGTCGGATTGCATAAACCTGCAGATCTTCTAGATATCCCCACAATAAAATGTCACCCCATGAGATGTCTTTGTTGTGAGTGAAGTACTAAAGTGCCCTAAGAGTCTTCCTCTCTTTCGGCATCACTTTAAACTACTTTTTCCTTTCCTCAGCCAGATTTTCTCTTGGGATTGTCTTTGGAATACCTTCACTTGAAACCTTTTCCACTATCTTGTTGGTGCATGCGTATGTCGACTTCGTCTTGTATCGAGCCTTGCATTATTCAGAGCATAAATATCGAGAAATCAAGTCATGAAGATGATTTCGTTTGAAGCTGCTGATTTCGCTCGAACTGCATATTTCGCTTGAAAGATGATATTTCGCTTGAACTAGTATTTCGCTTGTATTGAGATTTCGCTTGAGACATGTTCAAGCGAAATCACAACTCTATAAATAGCTTTCAAGCGATATCATTTGTAATACTTCTGAAATTTTCTTGTTTCCGACGGCGAAGCTCTGTAGAAGTGTCTACAGGATTGTAACGTTTCAGAATCAATATACAAGACAGTTTAAAGTGATATCTTGCTGAATTCAACTCATTATGTCTGTTTCCGCCTTTCATTTTGAGTAGAACATCTCTGATTGACTCATTTCGGGTCCGAAAACGATCCTACAATTGGTATCAGAGCTTAGGAGGAGGAGTTCTGCAGATTTCAGCTTGATTTCATTCATTTTCTTACTTCTACACCTTCTTTTATCAATTGAACAAGATTAACGGTTGAAATGGCCTGAATTTTTCACAACATAAGCGAAATACAGTTTTAACAAACCCTTGAGAAAATCAGATCAAAATTCGGACTAAAACTGATAAAAATGGACTGAAAACCTAATTTCGCTTGAACGAACCAAGAGATTTCGCTTGAAATATTGTGATAATTCCAAGCGAAATAAGTGATTTCGCTTGTGTAGGTGATTCCGCTTGAAAATCACCTGATTTCGCTTGAAAACATTGATTTCACTTGAAAATCATTTTAATTTCGCTTGAAGTTGTTGTGCAGGTAATTTCGCTTGGAGTGATTCTGTTGGAAGTTTTAATTTCACTTGAAAGTGACTGTTTTGTGAAAAAGTTTACCGAATCATGAGTGAAGAATTTTACAACGCATTTGCAACATCCCCGACTACTCTGGCTACCATTGCTCAAAACATGAACTTGGAAAATGAGACTGGAACTACACAAAAACCCCCAAAGCTAATGAGCATTGAGGAGTATTACGGTTGGAAAGATCGGTTTAAAAACTGGGTTCAAGCAAATCATTTGAGATCTTGGGAGTGTATTTTGAAAAAATATGTACTACCACGTACTGATCTGCAAGTTGAGAAAGAAATCTCTGAATTCACTGATAAAGAACGTGACATGTAGAGAGCGGAAAAGATGATGATTAGTCTACTTCAGCAAGCAATTAAAGAAGACATCTTTGTATTGCTTCAACATGACAAAACTTTAAAATCAATTTGGGATGCTCTTAAAATCAAATTTGAGGGAAGTGAGAAGATGATCAAAAGTAAAAAGGCATTGCTTAAGAAAGAATTTGATCTATTCACAAGTCTGCCAGGAGAAGATACAAAGAAGTTGATTGAAAGATACTGCCACTTAGTGCGTTCTATGTCGTTATTAAGCATAACCAAAGAACGAGAGGAATGGGTCGACAAATTAGCTGATGCTTTACCTCAAAAAGAATGGGGTACATTTTTGATGATCTTAAAGAATACTGGAGAATATGATGGTTTGACAATTTCTCAGTTCATCGAGAAGATTGAAGGTCGAGATCTTGAACAGCAAAAGATTGTGAGGATGAATAATCCGAGTGGTCAACAAGATGTGAAAATGTATTACAAAGGCAGTGTTCAAGAGGTTGAAATGAGTCCGAAAATTCAAACTGCTTTTAGTGCTGGGAACTCATCTGGAAATGTTGATCAAAGTTCAAACAGTAGCAGTGGATTTTCTTCGTATCCAAGTGTTAATCCAAGGAGTTCAATTTCAAGCTTTCATTCTCAAAGCTCAAAAGGTGGAAATGGTTGTGTGATACAGTGCAACATTGCATTGAATCTTCCAGATGGTCAAAGTTTTTCTGAAGAAATTGCAAAAGATCACATGGCGTTACTTGCAACTGTGCTACAATCTTATGAAGGATTGGTTGCAGGAAGAATCGGAAATCCTATGCGGACGAAAGAAGATTATGATTAGATAGACACTGAAGAAATGGAACTCATGGACATCAAATGGTATCTAGCTAGTGTCTTGAGGAGAGCAGAAAAGTTTAAAATGATCACAGGAAGAAATGATTTTCTGGATGCACATGTTTCTACTTTAGGTTTTGATAAGTCTAAAGTTACTTGTTTTCGATGCAGGGAGAAAGGTCATTTCAAGAGGGAATGCAAAAATCGAGAAGCAAGTGAAGCAAAGAATCCATTCGGAAAAGATGATTACTACTGGAAAGCGATATATCAGCAAGTTGGTCAACAACAACAAGAACCACAAGTGGCTCATGGTAGAAAAGTAATAGAAGATTTTTCAAAAATAGTATGTTTAGTGAATCAAGAAGGATTCAACTGGGATAAATACATTCCATCCGACTGCAAAGCTTGCCTAATCAATCAAGATGATGAAAGGTTACCAGAAGGATTTAGTTGGAATAAGTTTGTGGATGAGAATGGGGAGTTTAAAGCTTTAATTGCTAAGATAGTTCAAGAACCTGATTTGTTTACAGAATGGATGAAAGCGATTGGTGTTCATGAGAAGAATCAAGAAGAAAAATCTGTTTCATCCGATGAAAGTTCAGAAGAAGCAACTGTTTTTGATCAAACATCATCTGATTCTGGTTCTTTAAATGACAGTTCTGAGAAAACAATCGATTTTGATCAAACACCAACTGATGACAGTGATGATGATGAGGAAGAAAGACATATTAATGTTGCAAAAACTCATCTATCTCCTGAAAGTTTTCAATTTTATTTTGCAGATTGTTTGGAGAAACTGAAGGAAAGACGAGCAGCAAAAGAACAAAAGAAAATGAAGTGTGAAAGTGTTGATAAAAACGAAGAGACTGTTCAAAATGAAGAAGTTAAAGCTGAAAAGGTGATTGAAGCTGAACCAGTGATTGAGGTTGAAAAGGTCATCGAAGTTGAAAAGATTGTGTTAGTCATCAAGCCTTGCTTAAAATGTTTAGAATCTTGCAAGCAATGTGCATAAAAAGATGAGAAACTGAATGAGCAAGAAAAAATGAAAGAACAATTATTGTTCAATCTCAATTATGTGAAAGAGTCGTATGACGTTTTGAATAGAACAGTAACTGGTCTTCAAAAGACAAATTCTAAGAGAGAAGATGCATTGAATATGATTAATGCTGTGATGATGACAAAGCAGAAGGCGATTAATCACTACATTGAAGAATGTTCGAAATTGCAGCGGGAGTTGGAAAATGAAAAGATTGAAAATGAAAGAATCAGACGATTATTACAAAGCTATTCTAGTTCTGATTATCTGATTGATCGAATTTATCCAACTATAGCAGGTTTTGAAGCATTTAAAGATGAGAAGCCAAAGAAGAAGGATACTGGTAAGAAACAGAGTGCTAGTTATAACAAGTGTCCGCCTCCAATTTGGGAAGGATATTCTCCTAGAAAACCAAATGAGGAGCAAGTCGAAAAAGCAGTCAATATAAAGTTAAAGTCCGATAAAACCGATGAATTACCAGAAAACATTGACGTCGTTTTTACATCGTCTGACACTGATCATGAGCCCGAGTTAATAAAAAAGGCGATCGATCAGGTGTTGGATACAGATGAGTAGTCGGAGTCAAAGTCTAAGTCTGAAAGTCCGGGATCATCATCAGTCAACAGTCAAAAATCGTCGGTTAAACGGGTTTACAATAAAGAATTTATGTTATCAAAATCTAATTTGAATGATGAAGCAATCAAAGTGGCATATACATTGATTGATTTAGACAAATTATATTCCGATGAGGAATTTCCAATAAGAAGTGTTAATTTTGAAAAGATCAAAAAGGTTTTCAAACTAACAGAAATTAATATTTCTGAAATAAAAGATGTAAATCTTACTGAAAAACCTAAAAAATACACTTCAAGAGTTTAGCAACGGTTAAACAAGAAAAAAGGTTATGGTTCTGGTTTTCAAAAGAAACCAAACCATAACGGTAATTTCAAAAAGAAAGGTCTTGGATTTATTCCACCAGAAAATTATAAAAATGAAAAATATGTTCGAGATTTTAAATAAAAAATGAAATTTGTTTCAGGTGGAAGTGCTGAAGAAGAACAGAAGAAACCATTCTGGAGACAGTCAAATCAGGAGTTTCTTGTTGAGAAGAAGAGAATGGGGACTGGAGTTTTTCATAGAAAAGAGACTAGAATCTGTTTTAGATGCAATGAAGCTGGCCACATTGCATGGAATTGTCCGTTGGATACAAAGAAAAAACAGGGAGTTTCTGAAAAACTTAAAGAAAAAGTTGTTGAGAAAGATGAAACACCAACTGAAAAATTCAAAATTTTTGAAAATTCAACATATGAAGTTGGTGAGTGTTCAAAGAAATTTTTTTTACAAAAAGAGAGCCAAAGACAACCAAATGTGGGTTGTTAAGAAGTTTGATGAGAAAAATAGCGATGAATCTGATTCCACAAAGTTAGACGAGCAACAAGTTGAGTTAAAAAAAGAAAACTCAGTACCTCCAATGGATGATGTTCATTTTCCACCATTGAGGGCTAAAAATTTTAAATCAAAAGTTAGGAAGGTTGAGATCTCGATTCAGTTCTATTCTGAGAAGAAATAATTTGATATCGAGAAAGCGTTTAATGGAAATGTGAAAATGATTTTTGGAAAAATGGTTGAGGGTAAGGTGAAAGGGGTAAAGGACTTCTATGAAACAAAGAAAGCAACATTTTACCCAAGTGAAGTTGAGGAGGAAACATCCAAGTTTGGTGAAGTTTGGATGTCTGTTTTTCACAAGTAAACATCTGGAATGGCCGGAGCTCCCAAGTTTGTAATCGTGGAGCAGGAATCGGCATCATTCTTAATAAAAATTGATTTTGTGAAAGTTTCTTAGAAAATTGTGAAATTTTTACAGGTTGTGGAATTGCCGGAACTCCCAGGTTGGAAAGTGAGGAGTAGGTATCAGCATATTCCTTGGTATTTGAGTTTGTGATTTTTCTTAACTGTGGTAATCAAGGACATTAAGTTGTACTTGTTTTTCCTACGATTATTTGAGAAACAATATGACAAACCCCTAACCTACAAGTGGTTAAATCAATCAACAAAATTTTTTTTCCGGAAAAATTATTTTGGTTAAAACAAACTTAAGTGTTTTGAAATCATAATGAGAAAATAGTTTGTTGTAAGGGGGAGTTCTGAGTGTTTATGCCAAGTGGATGGCGATTTGATTCGATTCGATATTAGTTGTCATTTTACTTGTATAGTTTGTTTTCAAATTTCCATAAATGTGTTTTGTCACACCCCGACCACGTAGAACATACAAAACGTGGCGGAAATGTCGGGGAGTGTTGTAACAGAATTAATTGTTTCAAATCCATGGTAATTGAAGTTTCGTTTTATTGATTAAAAGTGTTACAATGTCTTAACAAACAAGAAATACAACATATTTAACTAGTCTTGTATCTTTTATTGTCACTAAAGCCCAAGTCTGCCTATGTGTATCTTGATCATCTTATGTAACAGCTCCTGAAAAACACATGTGAAAATAGGTACGTCAGCATAAAAATGCCTGTGAGATACATAGGTTTTGTGAAAATAGGTTTCATGACTTATGTTTGAGAAAATGTTTAGTCATGAACCTTGTTATTTGCTTTGTTTTGTAAATCATTTGAAAATCGATAAGATCAGATGATAAGTATAAATAAATGTAAGGTTAAATGAATAACCAAGTAAAATATGTTTGCATAAGATAAGATGTTTATAAATCAATGTCTTGTGAAAAGTATGTTATTTGTATAAAATGTTCTATGTCTCAAACTGAAATGATTCAAATAACGCTATGATATGTAATACCATACAAACACTTATATATAAGAAGTACCAGCGGCGTATCCACCATGCTTGTATCATATTACACACGCATCGTTACTTAATCATTTAATCAAACCAAACCCACCAATGTAAGAAGTCTATGTTTAAAACAATTGTCAAATGTATTGGGTAATATGTCAAAGTATTCATGTCAAGATGTAATTCATATCAAAATGTCTATGTCAAATATCCGTGTCAAATGTCTATGTCAAATATCCATGTCAAATGTCTATGTCAAAATGTCATGTATGGCAAGTGAAATGTCTCAACTAAACCATATGCACAAAAACAAAGTATTGAAGTAAAACTTGGTTTAAATCAAAGTTATGTTTTGTGGGAAATACATGATCAATGTCAATCATGTTAAAATGTCTATGTCGAAATGTCTATGTCAAATGTCTATGTCAAAATGTCATGTAAAACGATGTACTAAGTAATGCACACAATGGCAATACATAGCATGAAATGTAATGAAATCATGTACTATAATGTACTAACGAACATAGCAGTATATGATGTGAAAACAGGAAAGCAGGAAAGTAACAAGTAGGCACATGTGTTCCACCCCAAAACAGTTTGGAAAACAGTAAAAGAGGGGTCTATGTACTCACTTGAGATTGCTCAGAAGTCCTAGGATAACCACCAAGCAAAGCTAGAGATCGCGGAATATCAAACGGCACCTAATATAGGTAACTACATTAATAAACCGGACCTAAATCGGAAGACTGGGTAGCATGAGGGTTTGTAAACCAAATGAGTGTAGGAACTCATGTGATATGGTTAATCAAAGCCTACATACTAAATGAAACTTAACCTAAGTGTCTACGACCCATTACGACCCGTTTAGGTAGATTATGCTACTTTAACGCGTCGTTCGCGTGAAACGCGTTCGGACCGCCTAACTAGCCCTATGACAAGTGTTATATGCCTAAACATATTACATAATCAGTTATGTGACAAAGGTTTAGGTTACA
Source organism: Helianthus tuberosus (assembly GCA_030545235.1). Classification (NCBI taxonomy): domain Eukaryota; kingdom Viridiplantae; phylum Streptophyta; class Magnoliopsida; order Asterales; family Asteraceae; genus Helianthus; species Helianthus tuberosus. The sequence continues at coordinate 172,675 of JARYGA010027071.1, forward strand.
TATGCTTAATTACCAATTATACATGAAAAGGGTATTCTGGTAATTTACCTAAGGCATATAAACTACCTATCATACAACTACTTAAACGATGCGACCATAGGGTATAACCTCGGAAGGTTATTCCCTACCTACTATGGTCACCTAATGTGTTTGGTCGGATCCTAATGATCGACCAAACTGGGTCGGGTTCGAGGTATAAGCGATTTATCAGATCGCTTACCCTACGACCCTAGACAACGTGGTAATCAGTGGGCATAGTCCCAAGGGACTATGACCAACGTGATTACACTCACGTTGCGAAGTTCAAAAGAACTTCGCATTGACCATTACTGGTCAACGCTGAAAGTCAAACAAAGTTTGACTTTCGGACTCGAAAAGCAATAAAATAAGGAAAAGAACGAAAGAATACTTACGAAGGGTCCCCGAATGCTAATCCCGATTCAAGAATCTCAGGTATGAAACAATGGTTTCAACTTAGAGGTTCTCAATTCAGAATTCTAGTGCAAAATGAGGTTGTGTGGGTTGGGTATTTATAGGAATACCCGAACCGTTAGGATCGTTCCATGGAAAACGTGCCATGAATCCAACCCGTACACTTGTCGGAACCTTATGGTGGCTGGAAATCCATCCTTATCAGATGACTAGATAATTAGGAACATGTGGTTGTGGATTAAACATGTGCAATCTGCTGTTAGAAACACTGCATCTGGTCTGTGCAAGGCTAGCGCACCGCTAGGCCTTAATTTGGCAGATTTACACTTTTGGTCCCTGTAGTGCAATCAGCCCATTTTCGACACGTTTAAGGCCCGTTAACCCCATTTCAAAGCTCTAAAATGAAGTTAAAGTATAGGGAACTTTAAAATGTGTTCAAAAATATCTCGGATGTCGGTTCGTTTGGCCGTACGGTCGCGATGTTCGCTTAATTACGACGGAATGCGCATAAGCACGAAAAAACGAACCAAATGACGCGACGAATGGATTTTTCTTATGGCGAACACTAAAATAAAATATTTTAGTGCTTACATAAATTTTTGGATGTCCGGATGTATTCAGAACGTAAGTTACGCGTAAAAATGCAAACTTGTGCACTTTTTGACGCTTTTAGTCCCTGAATGACACAAAAGTTTATTTTAGCATACCGAACACCTCAAAGCCTATTTCTAAGCTATGTAAAGGATATTTATGGTATGTTTAGCTTATGGTCATGTTCCGAAAGGTCTGTTACAGTTCAAATTGGCATACTTTCACAGTTTGTCAACTTTAGTCCCTGTAAGCGATTAAACTTTGATTTCACCACACCAAACCTTTCAAAACTTATATCTAAGTTATGTAAAGGTTATTTAAGGTATGTTAAGCCTATTTCACTATTCCGGAGTGTTCGTTGGATTAAACTGGTTATATCTACTCATCAGAGCGCGTATAACCCTCCAGAAAGCGATTTAAATCTTGAAATCGAACAAGAATTGATATGTGTAAACGATACACATATTTTTACAAATCCCAAGTATGAAATACTATATTTCATTGGTTTGGCATTTGTTTGATGGTTGGAGTGGCACAGGTGTTACAGTCTCCCCTACTTTAAGAAATTTCGTCCCGAAATTAATTCGTAGGAGTCTATCTGTGACTTTGTGTGAAGTAACCATCAAAGATAAGCAAGGCATAATCCTGTTATTTCTCTTTAACGGACATTTTTCAGAATTGAAAAATGAACGGAGTTATTTTCAACAGGCATTCTTCAGAAACGAAATTGAACGAAAGGAGTCATTTTTCACCATTTCTTCAGAAACAAAAATGAACGAAAGGAGTCATTTTTCACCATTTCTTCAGAAACCAAAAATGAACGACAAGAGTCATTTTTCACCATTCCTTCAGAAACCAAAAATGAACGACAAGAGTCATTTTTCACCATTTCTTCAGAAACCAAAAATGAACGACAAGAGTCATTTTTTTTCACCATTCCTTCAGAAACCAAAAATGAACGACAAGAGTCATTTTTCACCATTTCTTCAGAAACCAAAAATGAACGACAAGAGTCATTTTTCACCATTTCTTCAGAAACCAAAAATGAACGACAAGAGTCATTTTTCACCATTCCTTCAGAAACCAAAAATGAACGACAAGAGTCATTTTTCACCATTTCTTCAGAAACCAAAAATGAACGACAAGAGTCATTTTTCACCATTCATTCAGAAACCAAAAATGAACGAAAAGAGTCATTCTTCAGACACATGACCAAACTAGCTGTGGTTTCCGTGCACTGAATTCCATAATTATGTATGCATCCATAATTACGCAATTCCTTGCATAGTCCGCACAATTTGCTTGTAATGTGGAGGGGAGGAAAATCAAACCTGTGATGAGCGTGACTAGACTACCATAGGGTCCTTTTAATTAGATCTACAAACGATCCTTTTAATTAGGCCACCAAGGAGTCCTTTCAGCTATATCATCACATGATATCCCTAACCAGATTTTTTTTTGGATCAATCTGATTACCTAGACCACTCAGGGGTCTAATTATGGAATAGTACAATATAATCCAAGGATCTTTACTATCACGTAAAAGCCCATTGAGGATTTAATATAGTACCTTTGGATATCCTACTATGAATTCCTTATACAAAGATATGGAAGATTCTTCGAGGATTTGGATAACAAAAACTTGGATTACACAAAAACATAAAAGGAAACACATAAGCACATAATCACATAGTTGTTTAACTAGTTTATTAATTTGTTATCTTTGGACACGGATACTTAAAGCACACCAGGAATCCATTTCGTGGATTTCATTTGGCACTTTAATCATTTCAAGAACCCATCCATGAAGATAGGATGATCTACCAAAAATTCGATTTTCGTTTTCAGGAAAACGCAATATTCGAATTAAGGTACACAATAATTTAGGACATACGGAAATACCCTTGGGTACCCTATTAAAAATTTATAGTGGTACTTGGGGTATTCGTACGGAATTATAACTTGCACCTTGTACTTCGTTTCTTTGAAAGAGACGGGTACTTAGGATTCTTGTGGAAAACGCAAGAGATTGTAAAATGGAAGAATTTTGGGGGTAGTTTGCTTTTCAAGGAATATGATTCCTTGATTGTCGGTATTGTAGGGGATATGTTGTTTATGCATACAACCACATAAATACATTGCAATATAAATAAAAAGATTTATTTATTAACAATGATAACAACTGTTTCATGGACCTTGACAACAAAAGAAAATAATACATAAGATGTGATTATTTCTAAAGAGTGTTGTCTTCTAGTCGGTCAGATGCTCATCTCTGTGCTGGATTAGCATTAGCACGCTTTGGGCAATTTCTTCGGAAATGTCCCATCTCGCCACACTTGTAGCAAGAACCTGGTGGAAAGCGAGCTCGAGCAGTTTTAATGTTAGCTTGATTTGGTGCAACTGCTGCTACGCAAACTTTTGCTGTATGACCTTTACGTCCACAAATTTGGCATTCGCGGCACTTCACATTAACATGATGATAAAGGTTACATTGGTTGCACAAAGGTGAAGTTCCATTGTATGGTTTCCTAGCACGGGGTTTAGCTGGTTGGTTGGGGGCGGCTTGATCATTGTGAGCGACCATGGCGAAGTTCTGAGAAGCCTTTTGCTTCTTTGACCGCTCAAGGGATCCAGTCTGTTCATCCATGGTCTTTGATTCCTCGATCGGTTTCTTGTCACCCTTTCGGAAAAGCTTACGTTTCCTGATCTGAGATTCAGTCAGGGTTGCAGATAACTCAATGGCCTGCCTAACCGTAGTGGGGTTACTACCAGTAACAATGTCTTGAACTGAGTCAGGGAGACCATCAATGTATTTTTCGATTGCCTTATCCAAAGGCGTGACCATGGTAGGACACAACAGGCTCAGCTCCTCATATCGATCAGTGTATGATCGATGTTCGCCGCTGTCTTGCTTAAGGTCGTCGAATTCCCTTTCCAATGCCCTGATCTCGTGACGAGGACAGAATTCCTTCATCATCAGTGCTCGAAGTTCTTCCCATGTTTGTGCCAGTGCCTCTTCGGCACCCCTATCTCTCACCACACCGTTCCACCACGTCAAAGCTCGTTTCTCAAAGACACTAGATGCGAAGTCTACCTTTCGCTCATTTGGACATTGAACATGTCTGAAGGTGCTCTCTAGACTCTCGAACCATTGCAGAAGTGCAGTCGCTCCTTGAGACCCAGAAAACTTTGATGGCTTGGCCGAGTTGAACGTCTTGAAGCTGCAGAGGGCATTATTGTTGTTGATAGCTTGGTAACATTGAGCAACTACGTTCGGGATTGCAGCAGTCATTTGCTGTGTAATGACAGCTGCCAGCTCGTCAACAGATACTGGATTTTCGCGTCGTGGAGGCATTCTAAAAGAGAAGAACATGAAAGGAAACGAGTGAGAGAATTAGACGAAATGAATGAGATGAAACAAATCTGATGAAAGCAAGGATAGTGGTCATTTGTTTGTTACTAAAGGCAAACAAATGAGATGGTGACTAATCAAAGTAAATGGGTCAATATAATGTATTGCGAAGACATGCTCGCCTATAAGTGAACACTCATCCCAAGAATTCCCAGGTAAGCACAACTGGTCTCGCGTCTGATGAGATGTATACGAAGTGCTTGCCTAGACAGAAAACCCAGAATACAGGCATTCACCCTTCCAGTTTGCACGTGTTCACATTATTTAAAACCCAAAACCTTGACGAGATTTTGAAAATTCAAAGGGGTTCAAAACCTAGTAATCAATCATCCTAGAACAGATGATTAGTTTTCAAAGCGGTTTTGAAATATATGTTCTTGTTGTGGTCGTCGCCTAAGGATAGGTGACGATATTGTTTTATGACTAAACGCAAGTAAACTCGCGTTAGGGTCCTAAGAAAGTTATAGACTAGGTCAAAGCATTACTAATAACCTAATTCCCTATAACCATTGGCTCTGATACCATCTTTTCTGTCACACCCCGACCACGTAGAACATACAAAACGTGGCGGAAATGTCGGGGAGTGTTGTAACAGAATTAATTGTTTCAAATCCATGGTAATTGAAGTTTCGTTTTATTGATTAAAAGTGTTACAATGTCTTAACAAACAAGAAATACAACATATTTAACTAGTCTTGTATCTTTTATTGTCACTAAAGCCCAAGTCTGCCTATGTGTATCTTGATCATCTTATGTAACAGCTCCTGAAAAACACATGTGAAAATAGGTACGTCAGCATAAAAATGCCTGTGAGATACATAGGTTTTGTGAAAATAGGTTTCATGACTTATGTTTGAGAAAATGTTTAGTCATGAACCTTGTTATTTGCTTTGTTTTGTAAATCATTTGAAAATCGATAAGATCAGATGATAAGTATAAATAAATGTAAGGTTAAATGAATAACCAAGTAAAATATGTTTGCATAAGATAAGATGTTTATAAATCAATGTCTTGTGAAAAGTATGTTATTTGTATAAAATGTTCTATGTCTCAAACTGAAATGATTCAAATAACGCTATGATATGTAATACCATACAAACACTTATATATAGGAAGTACCAGCGGCGTATCCACCATGCTTGTATCATATTACACACGCATCGTTACTTAATCATTTAATCAAACCAAACCCACCAATGTAAGAAGTCTATGTTTAAAACAATTGTCAAATGTATTGGGTAATATGTCAAAGTATTCATGTCAAGATGTAATTCATATCAAAATGTCTATGTCAAATATCCGTGTCAAATGTCTATGTCAAATATCCATGTCAAATGTCTATGTCAAAATGTCATGTATGGCAAGTGAAATGTCTCAACTAAACCATATGCACAAAAACAAAGTATTGAAGTAAAACTTGGTTTAAATCAAAGTTATGTTTTGTGGGAAATACATGATCAATGTCAATCATGTTAAAATGTCTATGTCGAAATGTCTATGTCAAATGTCTATGTCAAAATGTCATGTAAAACGATGTACTAAGTAATGCACACAATGGCAATACATAGCATGAAATGTAATGAAATCATGTACTATAATGTACTAACGAACATAGCAGTATATGATGTGAAAACAGGAAAGCAGGAAAGTAACAAGTAGGCACATGTGTTCCACCCCAAAACAGTTTGGAAAACAGTAAAAGAGGGGTCTATGTACTCACTTGAGATTGCTCAGAAGTCCTAGGATAACCACCAAGCAAAGCTAGAGATCGCGGAATATCAAACGGCACCTAATATAGGTAACTACATTAATAAACCGGACCTAAATCGGAAGACTGGGTAGCATGAGGGTTTGTAAACCAAATGAGTGTAGGAACTCATGTGATATGGTTAATCAAAGCCTACATACTAAATGAAACTTAACCTAAGTGTCTACGACCCATTACGACCCGTTTAGGTAGATTATGCTACTTTAACGCGTCGTTCGCGTGAAACGCGTTCGGACCGCCTAACTAGCCCTATGACAAGTGTTATATGCCTAAACATATTACATAATCAGTTATGTGACAAAGGTTTAGGTTACATATGCTTAATTACCAATTATACATGAAAAGGGTATTCTGGTAATTTACCTAAGGCATATAAACTACCTATCATACAACTACTTAAACGATGCGACCATAGGGTATAACATCGGAAGGTTATTCCCTACCTACTATGGTCACCTAATGTGTTTGGTCGGATCCTAATGATCGACCAAACTGGGTCGGGTTCGAGGTATAAGCGATTTATCAGATCGCTTACCCTACGACCCTAGACAACGTGGTAATCAGTGGGCATAGTCCCAAGGGACTATGACCAACGTGATTACACTCACGTTGCGAAGTTCAAAAGAACTTCGCATTGACCATTACTGGTCAACGCTGAAAGTCAAACAAAGTTTGACTTTCGGACTCGAAAAGCAATAAAATAAGGAAAAGAACGAAAGAATACTTACGAAGGGTCCCCGAATGCTAATCCCGATTCAAGAATCTCAGGTATGAAACAATGGTTTCAACTTAGAGGTTCTCAATTCAGAATTCTAGTGCAAAATGAGGTTGTGTGGGTTGGGTATTTATAGGAATACCCGAACCGTTAGGATCGTTCCATGGAAAACGTGCCATGAATCCAACCCGTACACTTGTCGGAACCTTATGGTGGCTGGAAATCCATCCTTATCAGATGACTAGATAATTAGGAACATGTGGTTGTGGATTAAACATGTGCAATCTGCTGTTAGAAACACTGCATCTGGTCTGTGCAAGGCTAGCGCACCGCTACACTAAAAGTGTAGCGCACCGCTAGGCCTTAATTTGGCAGATTTACACTTTTGGTCCCTGTAGTGCAATCAGCCCATTTTCGACACGTTTAAGGCCCGTTAACCCCATTTCAAAGCTCTAAAATGAAGTTAAAGTATAGGGAACTTTAAAATGTGTTCAAAAATATCTCGGATGTCGGTTCGTTTGGCCGTACGGTCGCGATGTTCGCTTAATTACGACGGAATGCGCATAAGCACGAAAAAACGAACCAAATGACGCGACGAATGGATTTTTCTTATGGCGAACACTAAAATAAAATATTTTAGTGCTTACATAAATTTTTGGATGTCCGGATGTATTCAGAACGTAAGTTACGCGTAAAAATGCAAACTTGTGCACTTTTTGACGCTTTTAGTCCCTGAATGACACAAAAGTTTATTTTAGCATACCGAACACCTCAAAGCCTATTTCTAAGCTATGTAAAGGATATTTATGGTATGTTTAACTTATGGTCATGTTCCGGAAGGTCTGTTACAGTTCAAATTGGCATACTTTCGCAGTTTGTCAACTTTAGTCCCTGTAAGCGATTAAACTTTGATTTCACCACACCAAACCTTTCAAAACTTATATCTAAGTTATGTAAAGGTTATTTAAGGTATGTTAAGCCTATTTCACTATTCCGGAGTGTTCGTTGGATTAAACTGGTTATATCTACTCATCAGAGCGCGTATAACCCTCCAGAAAGCGATTTAAATCTTGAAATCGAACAAGAATTGATATGTGTAAACGATACACATATTTTTACAAATCCCAAGTATGAAATACTATATTTCATTGGTTTGGCATTTGTTTGATGGTTGGAGTGGCACAGGTGTTACATGTTTGCATTTTAGGGGGAGTAAAAATTTTCATTTTCAGAAAATCCAAAAACATTTGAAAATTTGAAAAAGACAAAAACATGATAAGATACAAATTTTCATTTTCAGAAAATCCAAAAACATTTGAAAAAGACAAAAACATGATAAAATACAAAATGAGTTTTGTTGTCAGAAAAGAGGAAATGATAGTATATCAGTAGACAGTTACAGTATGCTAAAGAAATGTAATGTTTAAATAGCGTTAAACGGTCTCACTGATGATATGCCGATAGGTTTTTACACATTTAGTAAGCGTTTTCGGGATATAAACTTAAATTCAAACTTGCTTATTTCGTGGGGAACACTACTTGGATATATAGGTAACCCCTAAAATCTCATTTGAAAGGTCCCTCTTTCTGAGATATTAGGTATTTATGCTTGCTTGAAATATAGCGCTGCCCTCAACAAAAATGATGAAACGATAAAATTGATAATTATTGCTGTTGTAAAAAAGATCCTCTAAAGGGGACCCACCAAGAGTCGAAGCCGTCATCTCTCTGCTGAACGGAAGTTCTGACCTGAGCTCTCACGGTTCTTCGCAATTAACCCCTTACAGATATTATCTGTGGTATACTCACCTGTAAGACTGAATATTGGGATCTGGATACGGGAGTATATTCAAGAGGTGGGACACATGAATGAGTTTAAGTTCTTAAAACACCTAATTCATATCCTGAATCAGTTGAAATTTGTGTGAGAATTTAAGTGGATCAGTATATCGACAATCTAAGTGAATTGTTTATTTCATAATGTGTAACTAAGCTCAACGGTACTTGTAACTTGTCAAGAACTGATATGATCCTCTTACACAAACTCACAAAAATATTGTCTATATATATTTCTTTACTGTATTTTTTTTCTTTCAAAAAATCCAAAAAGATTTTTGACAACTGATGTTGGAGAGCTGATTTTCAAAATTCCAAGTGTAAACATGATGAGCGTGTGGTGAAGGAGAGTGTGTGTTTAAATGAAGAAATTTTTTAAAAATTCATACAAGTGGTTCATCAGATTCTAATCATTGATAAATCATTATGTTTTAATTTGAGGAGGAGTCTGGATAGATAAATTTGTAAATTGTTAAATTTGTGAAATTTATTTCTGGGTTAAGAATGTGCAGGTTAGCCAGGTTTCAATCCTGAACAAGATGTGAGCCAGGTAACGATTCTGAAACTGCTGATGCTGATGAACTTAAGGAATCAAGAGACCTGAAGAAAGAGCATAGAGCCAAGATATCTGAGTGATAGAGAGCCAGGTTCTGATACCTGAAGACTATGTGATTTCAACAAGCCAGACTGCGATCTCAGCAAATCGAAAGGGGGAGTCTGAAGACATCCGAGTAGATAAGATTGTTCGAGGAGAGTCTGTTAGTGCAGATGAAGATAGAGAGCGATCTGACTGATAAAGATTGAAGATGTGAAGACTCGACACTTTAAGACTCGTCAACATTCGAGGGGGAGTCTGTTGGTGCATGCGTCTGTCGACTTCGTCTTGTATCGAGTCTTGCATTGTTCAGAGCACAAATATCGAGAAATCAAGTCATGAAGATGATTTCACTTGAAGCTGCTGATTTCGCTCGAACTGCATATTTCGCTTGAAAAATGATATTTTGCTTGAACTAGTATTTCGCTTGTATTGAGATTTCGTTTGAGACATGTTCAAGCGAAATCACAACTCTATAAATAGCTTTCAAGCGATATCATTTGTAATACTTCTAAAATTTTCTTGTTTCCGACGGCGAAGCTCTGTCGAAGTGTCTACATGATTGTAAACGTTTCAGAATCAATATACAAGACAGTTTAAAGTGATATCTTGCTGAATTCAACTCATTATGTCTGTTTCCGCCTTTCATTTTGAGTAGAACATCTCTGATTGACTCATTTCGGGTCCGAAAACGATCCTACATATCTTTCTTCTGATCTCATCTTCATTTCGATCCTTGAACATTTCCGCCAAAGAAGGAAATGTTTCATCAATTCCAGAATAATGAAAATCAGTTTCTTCATCGGATGAATCTGAAGCATCTTCAACAATAACGTCATTGTAGTGATCAGCTTCCTGAGCATACCTAGGCTCAAATACATTTTCAGATGACTGAGGTATCTCATCTTCAATGTCGAACTTAAATTTTGCATCATTCAAACCCAGCTCCTCCAACATTTCTTCCCTGGACCTCGGTATCTCTATCTCTCTCTCATATTGAGCATTTAAGTAAATCACAGTTGGCTGAGAAAGATATACCTGGTCAGTATGTTGATTTCCAGACGTAGAGGCTCCTTGATGATCATCATCCTCTAGTTCATTGATTTCATCATTCAGAAAATCTTCAATTCTCTGCTCAACATTAGGATTCTCAACCAGCAACCCAGATGCACCGTGATCATCATCATCATTACCCTTATCATCTTTATCATCTTTATCATCTTTCTAATCAGACTTATCATCATTGTCATTTTCATCTTCATCTTCTTCTTCATCACCAAACAATTCTTTGTCAGAATCATCATCAACATCTCTCCTCGAGCTATCTTAGCTTTTCTTCTCCTTTCTTTAACTTTGATTTGGCGAACAATCTTTTTATGCTATAAGGTACTGAAGAAGCTTTACCAATAAGAATAAAATTTTGTGTTTCTTCCTCTACTTCTTCCTTTTTCCATTCCAACATTAACACTTCTCTCGCCTTCTTCTTCTTTTTCAATACATTTACTCGGCGAATGATATCATAAAGATCAAAAGATTCAGAAGACTCGCCGACTAGCACGAATTCCTGAGGATCTACTTCAGCTTTAGTCATTTCCACATCAATTTGACTTGAAGACTCACCAGCTTCTTGAGTTTCCTCAATAACACTTGTGTTCTTCTGTGTGGCTTCTTCAGCCAGTCGCCTTTCTCTTTCAATTCTCCGTTCCTCAGCTCTTTTAACCTCAATCTCATTAAAGGCAGCATGAACATCGATTTTCAAGTGACTTTCCATGACAACATATAACATGTTGAGCTGATTGTCCTTGATCACTTTATTAGCTTTCATGGCTTCCATCTCTAGCTTCATAGCTTTCATTTCTTTTGCTGATGCTTTAGTAAGTTCACTAATCAACTGATTCAATGTCTGATTGATAACGTTCATCTTTGCTAGCTTTTGATTTAAATCAGAAATTTCTTCTTGCATGATATTAAAGAGCTTTGTGTTGTCTTCAACATCATCTTCCATCTTCTGTATGTTCTCTTCTTGATCTATCAAGACCATTCTAATTTCATCACTTGTTTTCATTAGCATTTCAATCTGCTTCTTTAAAGCGTCACGCTCAGCTTCAACTTTAGCTTCGTTGTTAAACATGTCGTAATCTTCATCTGGAATGTCTTCTCTGTATACTCCAGTTGTAGGAGGAAGCTCTCCGAATAGATTATCAAAAGTTGTATTCTTCTGTTGAGAGGATTCAGGTTGATCTTGTGGTGGTGGTGGAGGAGTAGCAGCTTTATACCCCATGATTTCAATATAATCATCACCAACAATTTTCTTTTGAACCTCAACCTCAGGTACTTCAACATTTTGCACCTCTGGTTCCTTCGGAATCTCAACACTTTAACTCTTTTCTACTTCAGTAACCTTTGATGTTTCAACATGTTTTTCTTTCTTTCTATCTTTTTCTTTAGGCAATTCAGCACCAGTTTTATTTGCCCATACTCTTCTAGGAATCACACCTGTTTGAACTGACTATCGCTTTGCTCTTTGCTTCTTTGGCTCATCAGGTGGCATATAAGTAGAGTCTTCTTCATCAGATGCTTTTTGCTTCTTTGTTGGCTTTTTCTTCAACTTAGCTTTGCCTCTACGAATTGTTAAAGGATCTAGTTCTGATTCTGACTCAGTAGCCTCAGAATCTGCTTCTTCACTTGAATCATCTTGAACCACACCTTCAAGCTCTTTTCCTTTGACGCTATCATTCAAATGAGTTCCCATGGACTCAACAAAAGACTTTAAATAATCCTGAGTTTAGAAACATGTATCCCGTCCAGGAATAGGATACATCTTTTAAACTCTACGACCACGGATGACATCCTTTATTTAACACGCAGCTTGTAGACACATGCATACACCTGCCAGATCCATTTAGTTCCCTGAAATACTTGTAGTTTGAAAAATAAACAAAAGTTGAGCGAGTTCATGTGTTCGTTAGTGTGTATGTATAAACCTTTGTAACGTTGTAAGTATGTATGTAAGTCCTTGGTATGTAGCATTAAGGAAAAAGAGATCACAAATGGGTTGCAAGGCCATTGATATGTGTGAAGTGATGCAGGAAGACTCAAACCTAGCAGATTTCGTTGTGAAGACATAGTCACCTCATGGTCCACTCAGCGGACTTAGGAGTGGGGCTCGCTACACCCGAATAGATCTATCACTCATGTCCCTCGGTCCTACAACGAGGATTAATGGCCTTTAGTAGCCACCTACCCACTCACATGATCTAACGATGTATGAAAGTCCCTCCTTAAGCTAACCATACCATGTATAAAAATGTCTGTATAATTGTAACATGTATTTCACCCCCGAAGTTATAAAACTGAAAACAGTTAAGAGAAAAGGGGGACATGAACTCACAGTATTGCGTCTTCAGTCTGTGTAACCCAAGTCTCCTTTGCAAACACGACTATCTACAGGGAACTAATGTCTATTAGACGACGGGCCGTGCCTTTGCTTAGTATGAGGGTTTTTGAGTTACGTTACTTTGATATTATTCCAAGTTATAACTTCTTGTTTAACATAACGTATTCCAAAATATATATATATTTTTCACAAAAATAATATATTTTCGCTTCTTAGTTTCCAAAATAATATTTTACCGAAAATATATTGCAACGGTGTCTTCCGGAATATTTCATAAGTTACGTTTTATTGTTCGGCTTCACAATATTAAATGTGTAACTTATATTTCATCCCTTGTGATTTTTGGTATTATTTTGGGGTTGTCATTTCATGGTCTTTTGTCAAGATATATTATTTTACCCTAAAATAATATGACTAGTTCACAAATCATGCAATTATTCACACAAGTGTCTTAATACAAAATATATATTCTAAATATATATTTACCCATTTTTATTTACAAAAGCCATCCTCCAATACTGGTATTTTTGTTACAAAAATCTATGGCAAAGTTTATATTGGTAACATAGTTTAAAAGTATACTTGTAACACTTGTCTAGAAAATATTTTCCAAGTGTTGGAATTTTTAGAAAATTTCGCCATAGTTTCCTTTGTAAATGGAGGTGTCCATGCTATATAGCATATCATTTTCTTTGACATATAACACATTAGATCATTCTCACATAACCAACCCGACATTTAGACATGCAAAATATTACTTATGTCATTTCAGCTTTAGTATTCAAAACTGGGCTGTTTTCGGGCATTTTAATAAAATAGTTAACTTACTTCAAAAATTCGAAATTTTTTTACAGAACGGTTTAAAGGATCCAAATTTTATTGTGTAAAAATATCGGTATCCAGTTCATTACCAATATTTTATAGAAATTCATTTACCGGACTGCAATCAGATTTGTCACTTTCTGACTGTAGTCTACGGAATAATTCGTTTAAAATTCATCGTAAGTCCGATTGACGAAATTCCAGTTGGAGGATGACCGCGACGTCAGTGATCATATATAGTATAGATTTCATGAGCTAGTTCTACTCAGGTTTCAAGTTATGATGAAAAATACAACACACATTTTCTGCAGCAAAAACGCAGCTTGAGCTACTGTCCAAAAACAGACCTTTAAAAATAGTAAACGACCTCAAAGAATTACGATTCTAGTGTCATTTGATCCGTTTTTCGAAAATACATAATTTAGACTTCAGAAAATCAATTTTTCGATTTATAACGGTCCGTTTACAGCCAGTTGAAGTTGGCTGAAAATGTTACTCAGCATGCTGTTTCTAGCTTAAATGTTACTAAAACGCACACATACGATCACCATAACTTTCTAATAACGATTGACAACAGGTCATAAGTCATTTACAACAGGTTATAGTTCATTTAACTCAAATTAATCATCATATTTCATCTCATGGTCTTTATGTAAAGCCTTATGTTCATGTCTTATGTTCGTGTTCTTGTAGTGTTCATATGATTTCATCGGAGCATAATCTTTTAACCATGAAAATAGAAGTAGACAAGATTTTAAGGAAGTCTTACAACTAGCTTAAAGCTAGGGATGAACTCAAGAACAAAAGATGATGAAGATGGTGTGTAAAAGCAATCTATAAGCTCCTTCAAGATCTCCAAGCTTCAAGCTTCCAAGGATCACCTTCTAGCACTTGAATGGACTTGAAATTTGATGAATATGGTGGTGATAGGGTGGTGGTGGTGGCAGCGCAACCAAAGCCGAGAGGGAGAGAGAGATGGTGAGTGAGAGGGTGAGATGAATTTGCAAGATATGAAATGATGAGATCTCTAAGGCACCATGATTATATTCTTACATCTTCTATATTTTGTCAAGTAGATCAAGCAAGCTATCCATTATAATATTGAAGAAATCTTGTGAGTTGGTTGTGGGTCCCCACTTGTGACCGTAAATGGGTATAGGGGGGGGGGGTTAATTGTAAATTTTGGTGATAATAAGATCTAGGCAAATCTAGGAAATCCAAGAAAATCTTTGAGCAATCCAAGGAAAATCAAATAATATCAAGGGAAGATTGAGTTAAGATTTTGAAATCTTGGGTGGGGCCACCCCCTTTCAACAGTAAATCATAATGCGGGGGGGGGGGGGGGGTATTGTGTAACTTTGATGGTAAATGATGTTAACTAGTTGGAAGTTAAGTGTAATATCTAGTGTATGATGTGTATGGCGCATTTTATAGTGTGTTGGGGTATTCGGGGACCATAACTAGTCCAAAAATAATGAAACAATGTTTCTGACAAAATTTTGGTGTCCCGGGTAATGTCCGGTTGTTCGGTTAGATACCGTTCAGTTAAAGTGTTAAATTGTACCGTATAGTGTCCTTTATGTATCTTTTTGCAACACAATTAATTCCCAACACTTAGGAAAGCATTCAGGACCATTTAGTCAATTCTCTGCATAATACGAGTATGTTAAAGGCTGAATTTTTGCTGAAAATGCAGAATTATGTACTTAAAATGGGTTTTAGGCACTTTCCGGCACTCAAACTATCACCTAGTGACACAGTCTTATGGTCCTCACTTCCCTACACCCATACTAGTGTAGTACTTTGTCCCTGGCCCATACTGGGTCTCAAAACACTGTCTGTCTATGTACTGGTACTGTCAGATTATTTCTGAGTTATCCGCTAACTGTGCTTTGTGCATCAAGTATGTCACTAAAGTTTGTATGTAATGAGTGGAGTGACAGTATGAAATGTGATGCATATGTATGTAAGTTACATAAATTAGAAAGCAGTTTACGTCATCAGTTGTAATCAAGCACAGTCATTAAGCACGTAATTAAGATTAGTTAATAGTACGGATACCTGGTTTAGTGAGGGTTATCACACTCGGTTCATGAGGTCCATGAAAACCACAGGTGTATTCATCAATCCAAACGGCAAAACAAGGAACTTGTAGTGTCCGTAACGTGTCCTAAATGTTGTTTTGGAGATGTCTTCGTCTCGGACGCTCAGCTGATGATAGCCCGATCGTAGATCAATCTTGGAATAGAAACTCAACCCTTGTAACTGGTCGAATAGATCATCGACGCGTGGAAGTGGGTAACGGTTCTTCACAGTCACTTTGTTGAGTTCACGGTAGTCTATGCACATCCAGAAGGTACCATCCTTCTTCTTGACAAACAACACAGGGGCTCCCAGGGTGACGAGCTAGGATGAATAAAACCCTTTTCTATTAACTCTTGTAACTGTGTGGACAACTCTTCCAATTCGCTTGGGGCTAGTCGGTATGGTGCACGAGCTATAGGTGCAGATCCAGGAGCTAGCTCAATTTGGAATTCAACTTGACGATGAGGTGGGAGGCCTGGTAATTCCTCAGGGAATACCTCAGGAAAGTCGCGCATGACAGGAATATCCTCAATCTTCTTCTCCTTAGCTTAGATGTCAGTGACGAGTGCTAGAATAGCGGTACGACCCTTTCGCAAACACTTTTGGGCTTTTAAGAACGAGATGATGCCTGCAACAACACCACTCTTGTCACCATGACTAGTGAGGGGTTCACCGATAGAGCGAGGAATGCGGGCAATCTTCTCTTTACAGAGTATTTCCGCTCGGTGCTGGGATAACCAATCCATCCTGATAACAACATCAAAACTTCCAAGGAAAATGGGGATGAGGTCGATAGTAAAATTCTGACCGGATAGCACAAGTTTACGACCATTAATAATGTGAGTGGCCTCAAGGATTTTACCATTAGCTAGTTCGACAAAGTGGTTGGAGTTCACGGGAGTTGAGGCACGCTTAAGCATCTTACTAACCCTTAAGGACATATAGCTAGTATCGGCTTCAGAATCCAATAGTACAGAAACAAAGTAGTCGTCCAGTAGAAACTTACCCATCACGACGTTGGGATCATTCCTTGCTTCTCCAAAACCAATCATGAAAGCTCGCCCTTTTGCACCATTATCTTCATTGTTGTTCTGATTATTGTTCCTATTACCCTGATTGTTGTTGTTGCGGTTTTGATTCAACTGAGGGCAATTTCTCTTGAGGTGCCCTTCGGCTCCGCACTGGTAGCATCCCCTATTGTTACCCTGCTGCTACTGGTTTTGTGTGGCTGCTTGTTGTTGTTGTTGTTGATTCTGTCTTGCTGGATATGGGCTCCTACAATCTTTAGCCGCATGCCCTGGCTTATTGCACCTTGGACAGTGGTTCCATTCGCATGGCCCACTATGGTATAGGTTACACCGATTGCACTTCGGTTGGTTTCCCCGATATCCACCCTAGTTTTGGTTGGTCGTAACTTGTTAATTAGGGCTCATGTTGTCTTCAATCTTTCTCTGTTGGGATTGGGGTTGTGAGGAACTAGAACCTTTGCTTGAATTTCCATCTCACTTGTGTTTGTTGTCGTTTGGAGTATCAGCAGTAGTACTAATCCGCTTAGGAAACTTGTTCTGTTCGATCGATTGGTCGGTAAGAGGGTGTGCCAATTGAATAACACGCTGAATCATGGGAAGGTTTGCTGAAGTGACCATGCTCTGTATCTTTGGAACTAAACCCTTGATATAGTGCTCGATGCGCTTGTAAGCGGGCTCATCCATGGTGGGAGATAGTGCAGCCAAGTCATTCGATCTCTTTGTGTATGCTTCTATTTCAGACCCTACCATCTTCAGGTTGTAGAATTCCACCTCGAGCTTATGAATATCGTCCCGGTGAAAATATTCTTCTTTGATCAGGTCTTTAAACTCGTTGTGTGGCATTGGTAGCCGCTAATCCAAGCATTTACACATGCGCGTTCTACCTGGAAAGCACGCTTCCTTGAAGTGTTCCAGTAGCATACTTTACCCGATTGTTGATAGGGCATTCGCACATTTCGAAAACAGACTCAATCTTCTCAAACCAATTTAGAAGTCCCACGGCCCCTTCAGTGTTATTGAAAGAGCTAGGTCTGCAATCCATGAAGGTCTTGAATAAGCATGCTCGATGTTGAGCAGGTTAACCTGTCGCGTATAATGATTTTAGTAAGGCTAAGAGTGACAGAGTGACACAAGGATAGGATCTAGACATCCTAGGATGGTTCAAAAAGGTAGGTGTACCCCTTAGGTGGGCTGCTAAAGCCTCCGCAACCTGAGCGTTTATCAGGGCCGTCAACGAGTCCTGAGTCATGTGAATACCACCACGTCCACTCATGATCTTCACATCCATAAAACACAAAGTGAGTGCGATCACGTATGAGTGTGAAAGGAATAACAGGAGAGAGTTTTGAACATAGCACATAAAGTTCCATGTAAGCAGTTGGGTGTTAAAGAAAGCACGTTAGGGTTAATAGATATCTTGCCACTAAAACCCTAAGAACTAGGCATACCACACGTAATACATCAAGTAGATATCAAATAGGCATATACATGAGTTATACCATCTAAAGTACTGAGTCTTGCACGTGGAGCGAAATGTCATTGCGGACCGTTGAGTACTATGCAGGTTGTAGTCTGGTTTTTCTCAAAATGTCTTTTTCCTTTTTAAAACCAAGTTCACTATAACCAATGGCTCTGATACCAATCTGTCACACCCTCAAAATCCACATGCGGAGTATTACCGCGAGGCGTGTGACAGACCACGATCATGCCACCGATCATATTTAACGATAAATAACAGTAAATAAAAAACCCCATCACAATCAATACGATTAGTGTTTAAGTACTTAAAAGACTAAAACAAAGTTTGAGTATCAGCAGAAGCATAAAGCTTAAAACCCAATTAAAAGTTAAAGTTCATATTGTCATATAAGAACCCAACAACAGTTCTTCGCCACAACGACCCCTCCACCGTGCAAGCTCCAGCAAAGTACCCAACGACATGCAAAGCATGTAGTAGCGTGTCAACATAAAGTTGGCGAGTTCACAGTTTATCAGTGTTGTTCCAAAAACGTAGGTTGTTAAATTACTTTGTTTTATAAAACACGAAATGGGGAGCTACCCCATCTTTTTAAGCTACTAAACTCGTGCCATACCGAAACTAACTGTAGTCATGTTTGTGCCCCAAGACAATGTCTATCATCATTGACCGGTTGCCCAGGCATAATAGTTCACTCCCGTCCTCTGCAGCATGGTGTGAGGTTTGTTAGACCTAATAGCGCTACTCACTAATATGTCGTTTGCCAGGCCTCGGCGTTTAATCGGCATAGAATGTGTGGGGACTTTTAGATAGAGTTCCGTCTAGTCCGCTTAATACATGTAGTATAATAGTAATTTAACCGTATTCCATCCCCAGGAATACTAGGCAATCCCAAACCATGGAAAGTGTTGTTCGTTCCCAACCACCAGGAATACATACTTCTAGTAAAATGTGTGAACTCACCTTAGTTTAGCTCGGCAGATTAAATTACTTGAGCTATTATGGTGAACCACGTCCTATTCTGGTTACCATACAAGTCAGGTTCGTATTCACATAATTCACGTATTTGTACACATAACTAACAAGTAGTACACACATGGTATCACACATATCACAAGCCCAATACGTGAATAGTAACACTTTGGCCCAAAAGTTATCACATACTAATGTGCGGAACCATTCGAAGTGTACGGTTCACCCTAAATGTAAGGGCCCAATCAATTCAATGCTCAAAGTCAAGTGTGTGACCCAGTAAGTGTGCAGCCCACTTTATGTGTGTGGCCCAATATTATGTGTATGGCCCAATGCAGGTGAGTGTGCGGCCCAAAACTTTAAACCATCCATTAAAGTGTATGGCCCACTATAGTGTGCGACACATATAAGAGTGTGCCGCTTCACCATAGTGTGCGGTCATGCCTTAATAGGTTGTGCAGTGTGCAGTCCAGGTGCGTACCTTACAGGATTATGCGGACACCAAGTGTGCGGTATGCATCAAGATGTTGCACGACATGCAGTCTAGGGTGTACGGTATACAGGTGTGTGACGAGTAAGTGTGCGGGGTTAGTTAACCCTTGCCGTAAATCACGGTCAAACGGTCAACTACCCATGTTTCCCATGATCAAACAAACATTTTCAAACTTCACAATTTTCCATAGATTTCACAAAAACCCTAATCCACTGCCGTTTCATCTCATCAACAAAATCACAAACATTCACATCCATTTACACGAACACACATTATGAACAACATTAACAACAACCGTCCATACGGATCAATGAATAACATACCATCCATTATCATGAAAACACTAATATCAAGGAATCAGGGTTCATCATTATCATCATCATAAAATCATCAAAACCCTATCATATGCATGATCCCTAAATCATTGATCAACCATCATAAACAACTTCTAATTACATGGTAACCATTATCATTGTAACTAATTCATCACAAACCCTTATTGTGACAACTCGTATTTCAGAACCTATCTTTGTGTTAATGTAACGTATGTGGATCCTATGTGATTATGTGAACTTGGTTGATTAATGAAATGTTGTGTTTGATATGTATTATGTGTAATGTATGTATGTATATGAATGAACCGATCGCACAACACAACCCGATCGCACAAGCCCATTCGGGCTACACTCTTTTGTAATCGAACCGTATGGGCAGCCCATTATGATGGGTTCGGCCCACCTCTCACACGCATAACCTCAGGAGGAGGTTAACACTTTTCATTTGTTGCAAAATCTCATAACACACAAACCCTACTCCTCTCCTCTTGAAGCTGACGACAACACATCCCTATCTCTCGAAGTTTTCTTACTTGGATCGATCCTATCCTTCTCTTAACCGGTTAGTGTTTGTAGTATTGGTTGTATGATATTGTGATATATATACGTTACATGATGATTTAGTGTTATCTTGTGATTGAATATGATGAAAGTTGTTGAGTTTTAGTATATGTAAATCGGCTCACATGTATGGCATCTTAGATCAATATGGAGTTGTTAATCACATGATGTTGTTGATGATCTAGAATCGATGGAATGTTCATCGGCTGATTAGACGAGTATATGTGGATAATGTGTTGGATTATTATGATGATATGTATGATAGTGATATAGAACGTGAATATGCGAATTTGATTAAAGGTTAAGTTGTGTTTATGCTTGAACATGTCTAGGGTTCATAGGAAATTGATGTAAAAACCCTTGTTGATCGATTATTGTTTATGATTGGAAACTGTTAAGTGTTAGCTTTGATTGATCGAATGAAAATAGGAAACTATTCGAATTGATTGTAACTGATTTGCATGAATCATGGAAATACTAAAACTAATCGCACAAGACTCCCTGATCGCACAAGATCAGATCATACAAGATCTGATCAAATCGCACAAGTGCAAACGCACAAGTTGGGTATAAACACATAAAGCACATAGTACTGTTTTATTATGCATGATCGCACAAGGCTTGGGTCTCACACGAACTTTAGGGCTGTTGGGCCTTAAAGCCCAATGTCCATTCGCACAACCCAACAGGATCGCACAAGTCGTTCGGAACGCACAAGTTCATCCGGATCGCACAAGACTCATGTTTATTTGTTTGGGCCGTTTACATGTTGGGACTTTATTTATATTGGGCCGGGCTTATGATTGGATCGCACAACATGCTGTGGATCGCACAACATGTTGGGCCGAGTTATGTTTGGACTTCATATGTTAAACAGTTATCTTCCAAAGTGTTCTATGTGTATGCCATGTATGCCATGATCGTTACGTGTTCTTGATTTGTTAAAATCTGTGTAAACATACGTGCCTCACTTGAACCTAGACCTGACTTGTATGGTAACCATGTTAGGACGTGGTTGACCTCTAGCAGCTCGATTGACCTTTTGTTTATCTGCCGAGCTAACCTAAGGTGAGTTCACACTTTCTACAAAGCATGGGATTCCCAGGGGTGGGAATGGGTTAAGGAATATGGATTCCTCGTCCTCCTTGGGTAGGACAGTACGGGTTAAGGAATATAATTCCTCGTCCTCGTGGACAGTTAACTTTCACTAGACCAAAACTCTATCACGAAGTCCCTCATTTTATATCGACTTAGGGGGTGTTTGGCCTAGCTTTTTTAGCTAAGCTTATAGCTTTTTTAGCTTATTTTTACAAAATAAGCACTAATGGGTGTTTGGTTTAGCTTTTTAAGCTTATGCTTATTAGCTTATATAAGCTAATTTCAAGAAGCTTGTGGGTTGATGGTTATTTAGCTTATTTGTATAAGCTTATTTGATGAAAATGGTTTTTTTACTTATTTGCCCCTCAAATGGTGGATTAACAAACAACTAAAGCATTTCCCCACCTTTCAATTATATTACCTGCATCTCTTTTTCATGCATTACTAATTATTTACCCACCGTTCAATTAGATTACCTGCATCTCTTTTTCATGCATTACTAATTATTTACCCACCGTTCAATTAGATTACCTGCATCTTTTTGTAATTGGCAACTAATAATAAAAAAACAAAAATGAAATAATGCATGCTTTAATATAAAACATTTCCGTATAACTACCTGCATGCATCTCTTTTGCATTTAGTTGTCTTTTGCATTTAATATTTCATCACATTTCCACCAATTAGTTGTCATTTGCATTTAGTATTATACCTACCTCATTTCCATTTCTATTAAAGATACAGTATAACTTAATTACATTCAAAATTGAAGCAAACTTCTGTCGTGAAAACCTGCAGCCATATTGAAATTTTATTTAAAGAAGCCAGTTTCATTCTTATGAAAACTGCAGAAAGTTAAGCAAATATGGAGAAAAGATCAACTCTTTTAATCCATCTACCATCTCTCAAACCATTAACTCTTGCCTTAAAAAATCCTATTTATCAAACACCCATCTACCATTTATCAAGCATTCAAAAAATTTGCTTGAAGTGGAGTAATACCAACCTGTTTTCATATACTGAGGTAATTTGTTCTTTTCGTTTTTTACTTATTGAATTGTTTTTTCTTTGTTTTAATTTTCAAGTCATGGACTTGAACCATGATAATGACGTTGTTGTCATGAAAACTAAGAAAAAGAAAATAAGATCATTATGGACGGATGAAACTCATATGATATTTCTTGAGTTATGCTTGAATGAGGTTAGAGTTGGGAACAAGCCAACTGGTTACTTTAATAAATTAGGGTATGAGAATTTGGAAAAGTATATGAAAGAGCGTACTGGGAAAACTTTCGACTACAAGCAAATTAAAAATCATTGGGAAACTATGAAGAAAGAATGGAAGTTGTATGATCGTTTAATGAGACTTGAATCTGGAATTGGGTGGGATCCCGTGAGAAAGACGATTGATGCATCGGATGAATGGTGGGATGAAAAAATAAGGTAATATTTTGTTTTTTTTAGTTTTTTTTATAGTTCATTACAATCAATTTTGAAAATTTATGTTGAAAAAATGAAAGTTTGGTTATATTAGTTTTGATATTATTATGTTGAAAAAAATGAAAGTTTGGTTATATCATATTATAGTCAAATGAAGTTGACGATATTATCAGCTTTGATATTATTATGTTTGAAAATTTATGTTGAAAAAAATGAAAGTTTGGTTATATCATATCATATGTACGTTGCCTCTTTATCAACAAACATTTAGATACATAAATTTAAATGGCTTGAGTTTTGTATAGGGAGATAAGGACCTTTCCAAGCTAAGAGGGCAAAATTTAGAGATGTATAAGATGTATTACGAGCCTTTATTTCGAGATTGTGTTGCAGTTGGAGATAAGACTAAGACTCCTTCTGATTTTGCGAACATGATCGATAAAGATGAAGAGTTGATTGAAGGGAAAGGTGATAGTGACGAGATAAATGTGTCCAGCGATGACCAAGAACCTATTTTCTCCGAAAATAGTTTAACCAAAAGGAAGATGTCTAAGAATGTTTCATCTTCTCGTTCAACTAAGAGAAAGACTTCAATAACTTCTGCATTTGAGGACAAACTTGATAATGTTATGCAGGCACTATCATCGAGAAGCTCACAATCGTTTCCACCGCAAAACCCGTCACCTTCCACAAAAGAGTGCATGGATATTGTGTTAACCTTTCCTGGTTTTGAAGAAGGTTCAAGGAATTATTGTCACGCACTAGACATTTTCTTGAAAAAGCAAGCTCGTGAAAATTTCATGGTTCCAACAAGTGATGTGGCAAAGATGGAGTTTTTAAAATATCTAATGGAAAAATGATTATGTGTGTTTCCTTAGTGGTTAAAATTTCTATTGGAAAAATGACTTCTCATTTATGTGTGTTTTTAGGCTTATGTAGTTTTTAAAACATCTAATGGATAAATGATTATGTTTTAATCTTAGTTGTGTTTATCTATATGTGTGTTTTTTAATAGGATGGATACAGCACATGATACTAGAATTTTCAATGAAGCATTGCGTAGGCCCGAAGTTAACTTTCCACGTCCAATAGGTGGTTAGTACCATTCCATGTTTGCTTAAACCTTATGTTTTGCTTAACTTTTTATATAAGTAATACTATTTATTTTATTCATTATAGATAAATATTACGTTGTTGATGCTGGATATCCAAATACTAGAGGTTATCTTGCTCCATATAAAGGAACCAACATTCGTTATCATCTACCAGATTTTCGTCGTGGAAAAACGGTTGCTAGTCGTGCTCCTAGAGGACCTAAAGAGATATTTAACTACCATCATTCATCATTGAGAAATGTCATTGAACGAACTTTTGGAGTATGGAAGGCTAGATGGGAGATATTACAACATATGCATGTCAATTACACCTACAAGACACAAGTGAAGATCGTGCTAGCATCTATGGCAATTCATAATTATATTAGAAAAAAAGATACATGTGATGAAGGATTTACCAGGGCGGAACAAGAATCTTACACTCCAAAGAATGGTCGAGGATCTAATGACATTAATGAAGTAAATGAAGACACAAGTACACAACGTAGAATATATGATTTATACATGAGTGCAGTTAGAGATATGATTGCAGGAGATCTAACCAAAGCAAGATGAATGTTTATTGAATATGAATTTATTTTTGTAGAAGTTTTACGTTATCCTCGACATAAATTTATCCAAAAATGATGGTATAACTCATAAAAACAAGGTAGATACATATAAAATATAAGTTATGTGATAATATGTAACCATGCCCTTTTTGGTCATTTTACTAATATAAGCTAAATAAAAAAAGCTAACACAAACACTTAAAAAGAGCTTATCAACTTGTAGAATATAAGCTAATCCAAACACTTAAAAATAGCTTATCAAATGAAAGAAAATAAGCATAAGCTAGGCCAAAAAATAAGCATAAGCCAAAAAAATAAAAGCTAGGCCAAACACCCCCTTAATCACCGGGCCAATGGCGAGCGGGTCATTAGTTAGATAGCGCTATTTAGGTCTGACAAGCCTCACACCGTGCCGCAGAGGACGGGCGTGAACTAATGGATCTGGGCACGTTAATGATGATAGACATTGACGATAAGGGCACATAAACATGACTAAAGTCAGTGGTCGATATGGTAACGAGTCTAGTAGTATATACATGGGGTAGCCCCCACGGCCGAAGAGCCAGATAATTAAACATGGGGTAGCCCCCACGGCTGAATAGCCAGAGTAAACGGGATTTAAACAGAACACGTTTTCAACTATGGGGTAACCCCCACGGCAGGATGCCAGCTAAAGGAAACCATTTTTGGAACAACTTACAACCAACACCCAACTGTGAACTCGCTCAACTTAGTTGTTGACTCGTTACTACATGCTTTGCAGGTCACTAGGTACTTAGCTGGAGCTTGCATGGGGAAGAGTCGTTGTGGGACATGGACAGTTGTGTGTCATGTTAAACCTTGAAACGTTTAAACTTATTTTTTGGTTTTAAACATTATGCATCCGCTTGCAACTTAAACTATGTTTTGTTTGGGACACCAATTGTATTGTGTTGGATTTTATGATTACTTACCTTCTTGTTCAATATGATTGGTGGCTTGATCCTGGTCAGTCACGCCTCCAAGCGGTGATACTCCGCAGGTGGATTTTGGGGGTGTGACAGATTGGTATCAGAGCCATTGGTTATAGAGAACTTGGTTTTAATAGGGGAAAAAGTTTTGTTAAAACCAGATTATAACCTGGACCGTGCTCAACGGTCCACAACGACGCTTCACTCCACGTGCAAGACTCGACATTCTAGGTGATATGGTTTATGTTTTGTTGCCTACTTGCTAGATTACATAGAACTTTGCTTATGGTATGCTTAGATAAACGTAGCAACGATAGTTTGAAAACACACGTGTGCTTACTCTCTTCTGTCATCGCACTTTCACGAACCTCTCTCACTCATGTTTTCCTTTGATATGAAGATCATGAGTGGACGCGTTAACATGACTCAAGCCCAGTTGACGGTTCTGATTAACCAACAAGTTGCTGCGGCACTTGCAGCCGCACAAGCAGGAGGTATACCCTGCAGTCTAAACTCACTCTAGGATCTTTAGGTCCTACTCTCGTAAACCAACACTTGTGCTTAACCTTGTCCCTTCTTACACCCACGACAGGTCAACATGCTCAGCCACCTGTGTGCACCTTCAAAACTTTTATGGACTGCCGACCTACTACTTTCAGAGGCACTGAAGGAGCCGTAGGCCTCCTCCACTGGTTCTAGAAACTCGAATCTATCTTCGAGATGTGTGAATGCCCTGAGGCTCGCATGGTGAAATATGCTACTGGTACTCTTGAGGGGATAGCGCTCACGTGGTGGAACGCTCAGGTCCAAATGCGGGGGTTAGTTGCTACTAACGCCACCCCCTGGAACGATTTCAAGGAATTGATCAAAGAAGAATACTGTAGCCGTGATGACATTCATAAGCTGGAGGTAGAGTTCTTCAACCTAAAGATGACGGGGTCATAAATTGAAGCGTACACGAGAAGATCAAACGAGTTAGCTATTCTGTGTCCTACTATGGTGGATCCTCCCATTAAACGTATCGAACTGTATCTCAAGTGTTTAGTGCCAGAGATTCAAAGTCACGTGACCTCAGCAAACCTTGGCACCATTCAGCAGATCATCAAGTTGGCTCATCGCCTCACGGATTAGGCGGTGGAGCTGAACAGGTTGCCAAAGCGTATTAGTGCTACTACTTCTGATACTCCCAGCGACAACAAGCGAAAATGGGATGGAGCTTCAAGCAAAGGTTCAACTTCTGTTCAGTCTCAGCAGAGAAAGACTGACAACTACAAGAGCCCTAGTCAGCAATCAACTGGTAACGAAAGTCAAGGAGGGTACAGGGGAGTTCACCCCAAATGCAATCGCTGTAACCTACACCACAGCGGGCCATGCACCAGGGGTAACTGTCATCGGTGCAACAAGCCAGGCCACGCCGCAAAGGATTGCAGAAGTTTATACCCCACGAATCAGAATCGTCAACAACAAGCCCCACAAAATCAACGCCAGCAGCAGCAGCAGCAGCAGCAAGGCATCAACAAAGGGTGCTTTCAATGTGGAGCTGAAGGCCACTTCAAGAGAGATTGTCCCCAACTGAACCGGAACCAGAACAACAACAACAATAATAACAACCAGGGGAATGGAAACAACGGGGGTAACAACGGCAATGGTGCAAGGGGTCGTGTGTTCGTTATTGGTCAGGGTGAAGCGAGGAACGATCCAACGTTGTGACGGGTAAGTTTCTACTAGACGACTTTTATGTTACTGTCTTATTTGATTCGGGTGCCGATACTAGCTACGTGTCCTTAAAAGTTAGCCAAATGCTTAAGAGTACCCCAACACTTTTGAACACCAAGCACACTGTAGAGCTAGCTAATGGTAAAAGTTTAGAGGTCACACACGTAGTCAAGGGTTGTAACCTTGTTCTTGCTAGTCACACTTTCTCTATCGACCTCATTCCTATCGTTCTGGGTAGTTTCGACGTTGTCATTGGGATGGATTGGTTATCCCAACACCAAGCAGAGATTCTTTGCTATGAGAAGATCATCCGTGTTCCTCGTTCAGGTGATGAACCTCTTATGATTTGTGGCGACAAGAGTGGTGCTGTGGTGAGCATCATCTCTTTCCTTAAGGCCCAGAAGTGTTTGCGTAAGGGCCACACTGCTATTTTGGCTCTCGTTACTGACACCTCGAAGAAAGAGAAGAAGATAGAAGATTTTCCGATTGTACGCGACTTTCCTGAGGTATTCCCTGAGGAATTACCTGGTCTTCCGCCTCATCGCCAGGTCGAATTTCAAATCAAGCTAGCTCCTAGAGCAGCGCCTATAGCTCGAGCACCTTATCGTTTAGCCCCATCAGAACTAGAAGAGCTGTCTACGCAACTACAAGAACTCTTGGATAAGGGTTTTATTCATCCAAGCTCTTCGCCCTGGGGAGCTCCAGTGTTATTTGTGAAGAAGAAAGACGGTACCTTTCGTATGTGTATCGACTATCGCGAACTCAACAAAGTGACTGTGAAGAATCGCTACCCTCTTCCACGTATTGATGACCTATTCGACCAGCTGCAAGGGTCGAGCTTTTACTCCAAGATTGATTTGAGATCGGGATATCACCAGCTGAAAGTCCGAGAGGAGGACGTCTCCAAAACAGCCTTTAGAACTCGATATGGACACTACGAGTTTTTGGTCATGCCTTTTGGGCTGACAAACGCACCTGCGGTTTTCATAGACCTTATGAATCGAGTGTGCAAGCCTTACCTAGACAAGTTTTTTATAGTGTTCATCGACGACATCCTGATCTATTCTAAGAGTCAGGAGGAACACGAGCAACATCTACGACTTATTTTGGAACTCCTTCGAACAGAACAACTTTACGCAAAGTTCTCGAAATGCGACTTCTGGCTTCGTGAAGTCCATTTCCTAGGCCACATGGTAAACAAGGATGGGATTCACGTTGATCCATCCAAGGTTGATTCAATCAGGAACTGGCCTGCACCGCGTACACCAACAGAAATTCGCCAATTCCTAGGTTTGGCAGGTTACTACAGGAGGTTCATTAAGGATTTTTCCAAGATTGCATAACCTCTCACCTCACTAACGCAGAAGGGCGTTACTTATCGATGGGGTAATGCACAAGAATCGGCATTTCAGCACCTAAAGGATAGACTTTGCAGTGCACCTATTCTTTCATTGCCAGAGGGCACAGACGACTTTGTGGTTTACTGCGACACATCAATTCAGGGTCTTGGTTGTGTGTTGATGCAACGAGATAAAGTTATTGCGTACGCCTCACGCCAACTTAAAGTTCACGAAAGGAACTACACTACTCACGATTTAGAGCTGGGAGCTGTTGTTTTTGCACTTAAGATATGGAGACATTACCTATACGGTACCAAGGGCGCCATTTACACCGATCACAGGAGTCTCGAGCATATCTTCAAACAGAAGGAGTTGAACATGCGACAACGTCGATGGGTCGAGCTACTGAATGATTACGAATGCTCGATCAGATACCATCCGGGAAAAGCCAATGTGGTGGCCGACGCCCTCAGTCGAAAGGATACCATACCTAAGCGCGTGCGAGCACTACAACTTACTATCCAATCTAGTCTCCCTGCACATATACGAGATGCTCAGGTAGAAGCATTGAAACCAGAAAACGTTAGGGCTGAAGCCCTACGTGGCTCAAGACAGCGGTTTGAACAAAAGGCAGACGGTGCCTACTACGTAACAGGACGCATTTGGGTCCCACTCTATGGAAACCTACGAGAGCTTGTGATGGATGAAGCACATAAGTCTCGCTACTCAGTACATCCTGGTTCAGATAAGATGTACCACGACTTTAGAACTACGAACTGGTGGCCTAGCATGAAAGCTCACATAGCAACCTACGTTAGTAAATGTTTGACTTGTGCGAGAGTCAAGTTCGAATACCAGAAACCCTCAGGCCTACTTCAACAACCAGAGATACCACAATGGAAATGGGAGCAGATTTCCATGGATTTCGTTACTGGCCTACCTAGATCTCAACGTGGAAATGATACTATTTGGGTGATCGTGGATCGACTCACAAAGTCTGCACACTTCTTGGCTATTAAGTGTAACACCTGTGCCTTCACGGCCATCAAACAAATACCAAACCAATGAAATATTATATTTCATACTTGGGATTTGTAAAAATATGTGTATCATTTGCACATATCAATTCTTGTTCAATTTCAAACTCTAAATCGCTTTCTGGAAGGTTATACGCGCACCGATGCGTAAATATAACCAGTTTAACGCAACAAACACTCCGGAATAGTGACAAAGGCTTAACATACCTTAAATAACCTTTACATAACTTAGAAATAAGTTTTGAAGGCTTTGGTATGGCAAAAACAAGTTAATTCGCTTACAGGGACTAAATATGACAAACTGCGAAAGTATGTCAATTTGAACTGTAACGAACATTCCGGAACATAACCATAAGTTAAACACACCTTAAATATCCTTTACATAGCTTAGAAATAGGCTTTGAGGGGTTCGGTGTGCTAAAATAAACTTTTGGGTCATTCAGGGACTAAAAGTGTCAAAAAGTGCACAAGTTTGCATTTTCGCGCATAACTTACGTTCTGAATACATCCGGACATCCAAAAATTTATGTGAGCATGACTATATTATATTTTAGTGTTCGCCATAAGAAAAATCCATTCGTCACGTCATTTGGATCGTTTTTCACGCTTATGCGCATTCCGTCGTAATTAAGCGAACATCGCGTTCGTACGACCAAACGAACTGACATCCGACATATTTTTGAGCATGTTTCATGTCCACAATGTTTAGGCAACATTTTAGGGCCTTAAAGTTGGCTTTACGGGCCTTAGAAGTGTCGGGAATGGCCTTAAACACGTGCAGGGGCTGAAACTGTCATTTTTGAAACTTATTTTCGGATCAGAAGCCCCAAGCGGCCCGCATTAGATTTGTCTAATGCTGAAGCGGGCCGCCTCAGCCTCTGCAGACCAGATTCATTGTTTTTACAGCTGGTTGCAGCTGTTTAGCACCTCCAATCCCTCTCCCACATGTCAATTCCCTATGGTGAGTGGCCATTTGACACACCACAACATTCCAACACATGTACGGCCTTGATCGTGCCCTCTTTTCCATGAAACGATCTCAACGGTTACCCGAAAACTATATATACCCATCCACCCCCATTGCATTTCTTACAAGAATTCTGATTTTGAGAGCTCTAAGTTGAAACCATTGTTTCATACCTGAGTTCTTGGATCGGGATTAGCATTCGGGGACCCTTCGTAAGTATTCTTTCGTTCTTTTCCTTATTTTATTGCTTTTCGAGTCCGAAAGTCAAACTTTGTTTGACTTTCAGCGTTGACCAGTAATGGTCAATGCGAAGTTCGTTTGAACTTCGCAACGTGATTGTAATCACGATGGTCATAGTCCCTTGGGATTATGCCTACTGATTACCACGTTGTTTAGGGTCGTAGGGTAAGCGATCTAATAAATCGCTTATACCTTCGAACTCGACCCAGTTTGGTCGATCATTAGGATCCGACCAAATACATTAGGTGACCCTAGTATAGGGCATAACCTTCCGAGGTTATACCCTATGGTCACATCGTTTAAATAGTTGTATGATAGGTAGTTTATATGCCTTAGGTAAATTACCATAATACCCTTTTCATGTATAATTGGTAACTAAGCATATGTAACCTAAACCTTTGTCATATAACTGATTATGTAACATGTTTAGGCATATAACACTTGTCATAGGACTAGTTAGACGGTCCGAACGCGTTTCACGCGCACGACGCGTTAAAGTAGCATATGTTACCTTAATGGGTCGCGATGGGTCGAAAGCACTTAGGTTTGGTTTCATTGTAGTATGTAGGCCTTGTTAAACCATATCATATGAGTTCCAATACTCATTTGGTTTACCAAGCCTCATCCTATCCGATCTCCCGATTTAAGTCCGGTTTATTTATATAGTTTTAGATTGCCGACTGATTCCGTGCTCCCTCTAGCTTTGTTTGGTTGTTGTTCAAGACCTCCAAGCATTCTCAGGCGAGTACATTATTCCCCTCTTTTACTGTTTTCAACTGTTTTGGGGTGACTCATATGTGCTAAAAGTTTTCGATGTTATAACGATGGTTTCAAAAACGATTAAGACTATTTATACAAAACTAATAACGATTTCATAAAGTGAACAAACTTGTTGGTTGTAGTTACATAACAAATGACATTCATTAGCTATGATCAAGCCGACCAGTATTAGGTTATGGTACCATAGGATCTGACAAATCCCGTTATTTTACTACACCCGTGGTTATGTGTGGGTATGGTAGGTAGCGACTGAATCTGTAATTGTTAACTTACCCTATGGAGGTTTGTTAATACGAAAACGAGAAGCGACGAGTGATGAGTCACGAAGGTTTGAATGTTATTAGCGAGACGATCATATAAGTAGTTTCACGACCTAAAACGAATTTAACGATTGGGTAAACGATAGGTTTTCACACGATGTTTTAACGATTGGGTAAACATTTTAACATGATTGACATTTGATCATGCATTTCTCACAAAACATAACTTTGATTTAAACCAAGTTTTACTTCAATACCTTGTTTTTGTGCATATGGTTTAGTTGAGACATTTCACTTGCCATACATGACATTTTGACGTAGACATTTGACATGGATATTTGACATAGACATTTTGATATGATTTACATCTTGACATGAACATTTTAACATATTATTTCAATACATTTGAAAATTTGTTTAAATATGGACATCTTACATTGGTGGTTTGTTTGGGTAAGTGATTTGAGTAACGGTGCGTATGTAATATGATACAAGCATGGTGGATACGCCGCTGGTACTTCCTATATATAAGTGTTTGTATGGTATTACATATTGTAGTGTTATTTGAATCATTTCAGTTTGAGACATAGAACATTTTATACAAGTAACATACTTTTCACAAGACATTTATTTACAAACAACTTATCTTATACAAACTCATTTTTACATGGTTATTCATTTAATCATGCATTCTTCTCTTATTATACATATCACCTGAACTTATTATTTTTCAAATGATTTACAAAGACAAAGCAAATTACAAGGTTCATGACTAAACATTTTCTTAAACAGAAGTCATGAATCTTATTTTCACAAAACCTATGTACTCGCCAGCATTTCTTTGCTGACCTCGTTTTCACATATGTTTCAGGTATTGTTGGATGATATCGATTGATAAGTTGCATGCTCACATAGGACTGGACAAGGCCTTAGTGACTCAATAACAAAGATAGACTATGTTTAAATAGTGTATTTAGATTTCCAGACGATGTAATTACTCTATGTTTAATAAAACGAAACACTTTTGATATCCATGGTTATGAAACATTAATTCTGTTGCAACACGCCCCGATGTTTCCGCCGCGATTTGTTGTTTTACGCGGTCGGGGTGTGACATTAAGGAAACGGATAAGTTCTCCACTCTAGCAGACGTATATCTTAAGGAAGTTGTATCGAGGCACGGGGTGCCCACCTCTATTATCTCTGATCGTGATGCACATTTTACTTCTGAACTGTGGCAAGCAATGCACAAGTCCTTTGGCTCACGTTTAGATATGAGCACAACTTATCACCCGTAAACGGATGGGCAGTCTGAACGCACCATCCAGACCCTTGAAGACATGCTTAGGGCATGTGTGATTGACTTTGGCAACGGTTGGGAAAAACATCCGCCACTAGTGGAATTCTCGTATAATAACAGTTACCACACCAGCATTCGGGCCGCTCTATTTGAGGCATTGTACGGGCGTAAATGCCGATCACCTCTTTGTTGGGCAGAGGTGGGGGATAGTCAGATCACTGGCCCAGAACTTGTGGTAGACACAACAGAAAGGATTGCTCAGATACGACAACGAATGGCGGCAGCTCATGACCGTCAGAAAAGCTACGCTGATAAGGGCAGGAAACCACTCGAGTTCCAGGTTGGGGATCGAGTGCTACTCAAAGTCTCACCCTGGAAGGGTGTTGTTCGTTTTGGCAAACGAGGCAAACTTAACCCATGGTACGTTGGACCATTTGAAATCATTGAGAAAATAGGCAGGGTGGCCTACAAACTAAAGTTGCCAGTAGAACTCAGTGGAGTTCACAACGTTTTCCATGTGTCGAATCTGAAGAAGTGTCTGTCAGATGAGACCCTCATAGTTCCCTTGAAGGAGCTCACTATCGACGAGTAGTTGCGATTCGTCGAGGAACCAGTAGAGATTACTGACCGAGATGTGAAGATTCTCAAGCGTACTAGAATTCCTCTCGTTCGAGTTCGTTGGAACTCCCGTCGTGGCCCAGAGTTCACCTGGGAACGCGAAGATCAAATGAAACAAAGGTATCCCCAATTGTTCGCAAACAGTACAACCACTACTGAGGCTGAAGCTACTGCGGAATTTCGGGACGAAATTCCAGATCAACGGGGGGAGGATGTGACACCCCAGGAAAACCAGGAAAACCATGCAACTTAACTAGCTTCCTCAGTGAGTACGTACCAAATTTCGGGATGAAATTTCTTTCAACTTGGGGATAATGTGACAACTCGTATTTCAGAACCTATCTTTGTGTTAATGTAACGTATGTGGATCCTATGTGATTATGTGAACTTGGTTGATTAATGAAATGTTGTGTTTGATATGTGTTATGTGTAATGTATGTATGTATATGAATGAACCGATCGCACAACACAACCCGATCGCACAAGCCCATTCGGGCTACACTCTTTTGTAATCGAATCGTATGGGCAGCCCATTATGATGGGTTCGGCCCACCTCTCACACGCATAACCTCAGGAGGAGGTTAACACTTTTCATTTGTTTCAAAATCTCATAACAAACAAACCCTACTCCTCTCCTCTTGAAGCCAACGGCAACACATCCCTATCTCTCGAAGCTTTCTTACTTGGATCGATCCTATCCTTCTCTTAACCGGTTAGTGTTTGTAGTATTGGTTGTATGATATTGTGATATATATGCGTTACATGATGATTTAGTGTTATCTTGTGATTGAATATGATGAAAGTTGTTGAGTTTTAGTATATGTAAATCGGCTCAAATGTATAGCATCTTAGATCAATATGGAGTTGTTAATCATATGATGTTGTTGATGATCTAGAATCGATGGAATGTTCATCGGATGATTAGACGAGTATATGTGGATAATGTGTTGGATTATTATGATGATATGTATGATAGTGATCTAGAACGTGAATCTGTGAATTTGATTAAAGGTTAAGTTGTGTTTATGCTTGAACATGTCTAGGGTTCATAGGAAATTGATGTAAAAACCCTTGTTGATCGATTATTGTTTATGATTGGAAACTGTTAAGTGTTAGCTTTGATTGATCGAATGAAAATAGGAAACTATTCTAATTGATTGTAACTGGTTTGCATGAATCATGGAAATACTAAAACTAATCCCACAAGACTCCCTAATGGCACAAGATCAGATCATACAAGATCTGATCTAATCGCACAAGTGCAATCGCATAAGTTGGGTACAAACACATAAAGCACATAGTACTGTTTTATTATCCATGATCGCACAAGACTTGTGGATCGCACAAGACAGTGCCGATCGCACAAGGCTTGGGCCTCACACGAACGTTAGGGCTGTTGGGCCTTAAAGCCCAATGTCCATTCGAACAACCCAACAGGATCTCACAAGTCGTTCGGATCGCACAAGTTCATCCGGATCGTACAAGACTCATGTTTATTTGTTTGGGCCGTTTACATGTTGGGACTTTATTTATATTGGGTCGGGCTTATGATTGGATCGCACAACATGCTGTGGATCGCACAAGGTTGTGCTGATCGCACAACATGTTGGGCCGAGTTATGTTTGGACTTCATATGTTAAACAGTTATCTTCCAAAGTGTTCTATGTATATGCCATGTATGCCATGATCGTTACGTGTTTTTGATTTGTTAAAATCTGTGTAAACATACGTGCCTCACTTGAACCTAGACCTGACTTGTATGGTAACCATGTTAGGACGTGGTTGACCTCTAGCAGCTCGATTGACCTTTCGTTTATCTGCCGAGCTAACCTAAGGTGAGTTCACACTTTCTACAAAGCATGGGATTCCCAGGGGTGGGAATGGGTTAAGGAATATGGATTCCTCGTCCTCCTTGGGTAGGACAGTACGGGTTAAGGAATATAATTCCTCGTCCTCATGGACAGTTAACTTTCACTAGACCAAAACTCTATCACGAAGTCCCTCCTTTTATATCGACTTAATCGTCGGGCCAATGGCGAGCGGGTCATTAGTTAGATAGCGCTATTTAGGTCTGACAAGCCTCACACCGTGCCGCAGAGGATCGGCGTGAACTAATGGATCTGGGCACGTCAATGATGATAGACATTGACGATAAGGGCACATAAACATGACTAAAGTCAGTGGTCGATATGGTAACGAGTCTTGTAGTATATACATGGGCTAGCCCCCATGGCCGAAGAGCCAGATAATTAAACATGGGGTAGCCCCCACGGCTGAATAGCCAGAGTAAATGGGATTTAAACAGAACACGTTTTCAACTATGGGGTAACCCCCACGGCAGGATGCCAGCTAAAGGAAACCGTTTTTGGAACAACTTACAACCAACACCCAACTGTGAACTCGCTCAACTTAATTGTTGACTCGTTACTACGTGCTTTGCAGGTCACTAGGTACTTAGCTGGAGCTTGCATGGGGAAGAGTCGTTGTGGGACATGGGCAGCTGTGTGTCATGTTAAACCTTGAAACGTTTAAACTTATGTTTTGGTTTTAAACATTATGCTTCCGCTTGCAATTTAAACTATGTTTTGTTTGGGACACCAATTGTATTGTGTTGGATTTTATGATTACTTACCTGCTTGTTCAATATGATTGGTGGCTTGATCCTGGTTAGTCACGCCTCCAAGCGGTGATACTCCGCAGGTGGATTTTGGGGGTGTGACACTTATTATCATGCAACACTAGTTATTTAGCAACCTTCTAACGATCAATCAACATCAAATCGATCTATAAACAAAAACCCTATTTCATTCTTTGACCCCATATATACTAATAACACACAACATGATCACAAAATTTCAAATCAGACACAATCAACGTAGTTTAATAATACATAATCAAGGTTAACAAAGAATGTAAATTAACTCAATGTTGAATCATACTAACCGAAAGAGTGTAAGGTGTTTGCTTGAATAAGAAAGATAATACTTCACGAAGAGGAGGGCTTCGAAAAGAGGGTGCTACAGTCCATGATTGAGAGAAGACTAGGGTTTGGTATTTTGTGTGTTGCAAAAGAAAACATGGGGACCGTATACACATGTGTGCACATGTACGCATTCCCGTTTAAAAGATTTGGGCTCAATTTGGGCTCGAGGAAATTGGGCCGAGAACCACAAGGCACATGAGTGTGCGGTTGTGAAGGGGGTATGCGACCCGAGAATTTTGTGCAACTAGATGATCCCCAATAACTCACAACATATAATAACCCCAAGTTGAAAGAAATTCCGTCTCGAAATTTAGCAAGCAATCACTGAATAAGCTAGTTTTATTGAGCGTTTTCGCGAAGTGTCACAGTTTAGGTTGGTCACCACCATTATTCACCTCCAACTCTCTCTAAATATCATGTTTCTTAAGATCACTAACCACCATCATAATCATTCACCAAAAGAGGAAACCGATTTATGGAGTAACATCCTAATGTTCATTAATCCGGTACACAAGTTATGACTTCTTGTTTCTATTAAGTTATC
Organism: Helianthus tuberosus; assembly: GCA_030545235.1. NCBI lineage: Eukaryota > Viridiplantae > Streptophyta > Magnoliopsida > Asterales > Asteraceae > Helianthus > Helianthus tuberosus. Next base: position 210,136 of record JARYGA010027071.1, read on the forward strand.
GAAAGAATTGATCAATATGTGGTATCAGAGCTTATGTTGAATAAATCAATTCTATTTATTAAGAAACAATAGTTTTTAGGATAACCCACTTAAAAATCGGTTTCTTTATATAGTTTAAAAATATGTTTTTATGAACGTTATGCAATTAAAATATATATATATATATATATATATATAATTGTTATGCAATTAAAATTTCTTAAATTTTACAAATAATACTCTATCAAACTCATCTTACTAAGTAAACTTCACACTTTAAAAAATAAATAATCGTAATGGTATAATGTCGGGACAACCCCTAAGCTTGCTAGAGGTGATGCATCTCCGATCTCACCCGGATCTTTTCGATCGAGGAAACCATGGTGATAAAAATGCACATTGCGAATCCTAAGAATTTAAATAAATAATCAATACAATTACTTGTGGTTGTTATGTCATAGTCAGTGCTTTGGAACTTTGTCTTTCATCGTGTGCTTATCTAAAGGAATCACCAAAACACAACCCGTGACTAGATCTTTTTCCTAATTCCCCTTTTTACCATTTAAATATTTTGGGGTGTATCATGTGCATTTTCATTATTCAAGAACATGCAAAGTTCAAAGTGTAATTTTGTGGTTGTTGGGATTTGTTCATTGTTTGTTATGCTAACCATTGGTGCTAATCAACATTGCTAACTAGTATTCAGATGGATCCATCGGCTGATTAGATTCTCCATGGCCATGGGTTATAGTATAGTATCGCTAACACATTTAGATTCACTCGTCGGTGGTCTTGAGTCTCATATTCACAATATTCATTACATTTACACCAATTTTACTATTAGTGCATGTTCTGTGTGTCCGTCGCTGTGCGAATAGGCTAGATAAAGTGTGTTGAACATTGTATAGATGAGAGTAGAAAACTCGATTTTGTATTCTAAAAGGTCCCTTCGCACGCAGGAGTGCTTCGCGCGAAGGGATACATCCCACTCGCACGAATGGGCATTAGTCCATTCGCTCAAAGCCATCCATCCCAGTCTCATTCACACGGAGGGGATCACCTATATATAGTAGATGTGAGTGAGAGCTGAGAGAAATATTAATTCTTAGAGGGTAAATGCTAGATAATTTTTCTCCAACTTGTAAAAGATGTAAACTCTTTCGGTATGAATGAAGCATTAAACATATGATGAATCTTTCTGCTTCTACTCTATTCTTAGTACTAATATTCTACCGAATTAGTTCTATCGGGTACAAACTTCCGTCTAATCCCTCCGGATCTAGGACTCTCAATTGGTAGCAGAGCAACGGTACCGATTCAATCGATCTAACAGTTGATTGAATCATCTATGCTCATGAATTGTGGGTTTATAGGGGTTTTAGACGTAAAACATCAAATTGAAGGTCAATTCATGGATGGAATTTGAAATTAAAGACATCATTACATTCGAAATTGATTTTCATTCATATCTATGAAATATCATCATAAAATTCATAGAAATAAAGATTTTAGATCGAAAAATTGGTTTCAGCAGCGTTTGAACGAATGGAACCATGCCCAATCGCATGAAGAGAGTTCCCATTCGCACGATGGGACCAACCCTTCGCACGAATGAGCCAGATTCCTAAAAAAAATCATTTTTTATCGCAGTGATAATACGAGTGTCCAAAAAAAATTTGGTGACTGGAAATTTTTTCGAGATTTTAGCGACAAATACGGGCTATTCGGGGACATTGACGAGGACTTCAGAGAATAGATATGATGATGCGATCACAGAATGTTGAAGATAGTTGGGTAGTCATGATACCTATGCAGAATGTTTATCATCTGCGCTATCTGACTATTAATGGGCTAAATCATAAAATATGCATTGATAGAAAACCGACTTTTATGGGTCAAAATGACACATTTTCGGCATAGTTGGGTTTTTCAAAGAATAGAGATGACTAAATTGCCAAGTTTGAGGGGGAATTCAGTGATATGGTTTAGAGAGGTTAGAATTTGTAAAAATGAGGGGGAATAAAAATTTCATTAGAATATATGGAAATTTTGGCATTTTTGAAATTCATGTCATGCTGCATTCGGGTGGTTTCCGACTTCATATTGTCCAGGGATGCATAGGATCTAGATTCGTTAGTTTGTGATCATAGGAAGTTTAGATTATACACATCAGGGTCAGATTGTTGTCTTAGGGTTTGAGTCTCGGGTCTTCGTCAAGCTAGTTAGCAGGATTAGCGTAAGGAGATTGTGATATCACAGATTTATGATAGGGAAAGTGTCAGAATGGTTAATCTTCAAGCAGAGAAATTGTTTTTCAGGCTAACCGCCGGGGAATGATGATGTTTGTTGATTAAGTTGATGTCGGGACTAACGGAGAAAACTATACATTTGTTTTCGTGACTGAAGAGGAAGAATGTGAATCTGATCATGGAAGATTGTTTCTGAGATCTTAATTCGTTACCAGATGATTTGTTATCCGATGAAGATTTGCTGATTGTGGAGATTACCGTTTACACAGATCAATTATTCAGCAGTGTGCTTAAATATGATTACGGAAAACGTGATTTCAGATTTTCATAGGTATTCATAGACTTGAAGTTTACCGGTGTAGTGATTCGAAGTTTCAATCAATTGTTGGTTAGGTTTATAAGGATTAAGAGATTGAGCTGAAGTGGTAAATCAAAAACCAAACGTGGATGTGGTTAATGTTGAAACAGAGATGCTGCACCAATTAGTTTCAAGTTGGTGATTATTCGTGAAGATTGTGGTATAGCAAATCAGAGGAGGTTGGAAATCATGCAAACTAAGACCTGAAGATTTATTTCAGGGGGAATTTGTTTTTAACGAAGATAATGCTACCCGAATCATCAATCAAGGGGGAACAATTGAATATATCAAGATGTCTGATTGAAGTTGCAAAATATTCAAACACGGCTTTCGTTTTCAAAATCAAGCTTCAACAATGATGTACAAGGGGGAAATTGTTAGTGCATATTCCGTGTGTCCGTCACTATGCGAATAGGCTAGATAAAGCGTGTGTTGAATATTGTATAGATGAGAGTGGAATGTTCGGTTTTGTATTGTAAAAGGTCCCTTCACATGAAGGAGTCCTTCACATGAAGGAGTCCTTCACGCGAAGGGATACATGCCACTCGCACGAATGGACATTAGTCCATTCGCTTAAAGCCATTCATCCTAGTCTCATTCGCACGGAGGGGATCGCCTATATATAGTAGATGTGAGTGAGAGCTGAGAGAAGTTTTGGTTCCCAGAGGGGAAATGTTGGAGAAATTTTTCTCCAACTTATAAAAGATGTAAATTCTTTCGGCATGAATGAAGTATTCAACTTATGACAAATCTTTCTATTTCTACTCCATTCTTAGTAATAATATTCTACCGAATTAGTTCTATCTCGTCCAAACTTCCGTCTAATCCCACCGGATCCTGGACTCTAATTTACATCTTCATGTTGATTGTTAGTCATGGATTATTTAATTGTTGGTTATCACTTAACTACTATTGAATAACATATTAATATTTTCTTGTTAAGACAAATAAACAAATAATAGTTTTATTTAAATATTTAGATTTACTCACCAACTTATGTTGATCCAATAAACTATTTTACACATAATACAAGTGAACAGGTTTGAAGAGGTTGATGATGACACGTAGGGACGATTGCTTTAGACAATAAAACGGATTATTTCCTATGTTATGTTTTGTTTGGACAAATTGATTGGTAATTGGTTTTGTGACATTGATTTAATATGGATATTAATAATATTTAAACATCTTGTCATAAGTTGTGAGCAATCAATCATGCCCTGTTCACCTAATCCACTGTGGTTCGGGGTGTGACAATATTCAAATGACATTTTACTTAAATTCATGAATATTTCACTTCTGCCCAAAGATGATGTGTTGCATTTGTGTATTTCAAAAATAATATGTGCCTAATAAATTAATTGTTTCACTTCTACTCAAAGGTGACGTGTTACACTAAATTTCCACCTTTTACACATGCTTGAATAATTTCACTTCTACCTAAAGGTGATTTATTTTATTGTTTAACTAGAACTTAGCTTAGTCTATTTTTTTGGTGTTTATAATACACATTATCACATCTTCACAAATATACCGATCCTTACATAAATGATTTTTTTTATAATATAATGATCACTAATTTAGTTTACCTTACTCGATTACCCCATAATGTAAATCATTCTAAAATTTCTTCTCCAAGTTTGCATCTCATCCATTCTAATTTTTCAAAACCTAAGATGTTTTTTGCTTCACAAAAGATTTTCTATAAAATTTGCTTTTATTGGATTTTGATTATCTATTAAGACATGACAATCCTGCTGCTCTTTCTGATAAAAGTACTGCAAAAGAAAACTAAAGCATGACATGTGGGATAAGTTAACTGTTTCATCTCTTATAATAATCAAGAACTCATTTAATTATTACTATCTTGTGAGCTATTCCAGATTCTAAATTTCCTAAGACTAATATGTATTCGTTGGAAGAATCAAAAGAAACTCTGTAAACTCATGCATTTAATCTAGATTCTAACCACAAGGCTCAGTGGCATCTGTGAATGCATTGTATGTACAATACCGTGACCCATAATTTAAGCCCTTATACATGGAAAACAATACATTTTTCTAGTAAGTTACATACTTTCCACCAATACGCTAGGTTGCCTTAAGAATCAACTATAACACTCTGAAATACCAAATGAAAAAGAGAGCATTGAAGACTTACTGTGATAAGCCAGCTACCATGTTTCCTCGAACAGTAACAGTTCAAGAGGTGCTGCATTAAAAATTTGATAAAAAAGTGTTGCATTATTTTTCAACATGAAATTACTGTTTTGTTTATGACCAAATAGAGGAATTTAAATCTTTGTATCGCATATTCATAATATGCTTGTGGATCCAATAACAAATATGTCAATACCCATAAATATTATGCAAGCGCTTATAATAATGACGGGTTTACTGATGACGATGTACAACTGCATATCGTGCTATGAATGGTTAATTATTATTTTTTCCTCATCCATTTTGATTTGTTATCTCTAAATATGTATCAGCTATCCCAATGAGCATATAGACAAATAATTGTACAAATCTAACATTAAAGGCTTACTTGTCAATTGGTCCTAACTACTTAGGTTTTAAATTTGGACTGTAGTATAATTAATAGGGGTCTTGAGTTGAATATCCATTCAGTGACTGTATTTCCCTGCTATGATTTTGGTTAAAGCTAAAATTAGTATTAACTTCTAATCAGACTTATCTAATACTCATAATAAATGATAACTCCGTCAAGTGGGAGAATGTAAGAATATATTTAATATATATCTTCATATAGCCATTATTATCATTTATATTATAATTGATCATGGACCTTATTGCCCCTATTCATTAAATGGTAAATATTTGATGGACGTATTTGCCCTTACTTGAGAATAGGGTTTCCCATTGGGTGTATATATAGAACTTATTAGAGAGGGTTTAGGTTGTCCACCAACATTTTGAACACCGCCATTATTCACCTCCCCCCTCTCTCTCTAAATATCATGATCTTCAAGATCCCTAACCACCATCATAATCATACACCAAAAGGGGAACCCGATCTATGGAGTAACATCTTAATCATCATTAATCCGGTACATAAGTTCTGACTTCTTGTTTCTATTATGTTAATCTAAAGAATTGATCAACAATACAATCTTTAACCGTCATAGTCCCGAGATCAACCACTTACTCGATGGTAGCCACTATTACAATAAATATTTCGGGAATGCAATCAAGGAGTTCTTTTTAACTTGATCCTTGTCATCGAGCGTGGCTTTCAAACTTCTAAATTTTTTGCTACTATCCCCTAGCTTTCCAGCAAATTCTTCAATGGTTTCGGTATCCTTCATCTTCACTTGATCATGTTCCCACTTCAAATATTGTAACCGAGCTTGCGGCACGCGATCTGTACCTAGAAATCACACCCGGAGCACTTCCCAAATATCTTGTGCACTTCGTGTTGCAGCCACTTGTGATAAAATATTTTCTGAAAGTGCCGAGTATATGATTGATCGTGCAACCTTGTTTTTCTTCTCATCTATGACGTCTCCAGTTGGATCCACCGCTTCCCACAACTCTTGAGCACCAAAAACCGACTCCATCATAACCGTCCACGTATCGTAATTGGTGGACGTTTGTTTCGGCAAACAACATTTGACGAACACGTTCTCCCGTTAATCACCATGGCTTTATTCGGTTGCACACCATCTCCATCAACCATTGCATTGCTACTGGAACAATTTTTTATACTAAACAAAAACAAATCTGATGTGACTACTTGAATCAAACTTCTAATCGCAATTAGGCTTCAACAGCCTTGCGATTTCACGTTAGCCGCTGGTTTCTTAAACTATAAACTTTACGATCACACCTCAACCAGTGCAAGGCAGTCTCGTGATATTCTGTCTTCAAACTTAGTAGTCTTTCAGTCATCATTGTCTAAATATCCAGCCTCGGATCTGTGAGGCTCTGATACTAATTGTTAAAACGGGTTCTTAATCAAAAAGAAAAAAACACGAGAATGAATGACACCGCTCGACTCTATTTATTATAAACCAAAAGCACAATTTTTCCATTTTCTCATCCACAACTTCTTGTCCCTTTATTAGTTCTACAAGTGCCTTAAGCCTACCGATACAATCTTCAACCGTCATAGTCTTTATCTTCGGGTCGGTAATTTTAGCTTTTTTCGATTAATAAAGATTGAAAAGCCATACGTGTGTTTTATATTTCTTGATACCGTTGTTTCGTTTTAAACAGACTATGCATGCACATGGTGCAAGTTCTTTAATGCATTTAAAACACACTAGGTAACAATTTCTCACTTGATGTAACATACGACATGAAAATAATTAGGTTTTGGGCTTTTTTTTCGGTTTATTTAAATAAATGAGTCATGTTCAATTATAATGGTAGACCTATTAACATGTTAAAATTAAGATTACAAAATAAACATCTTACAAGTTCAAAAAGCGAAGATCTTTAGGACACGCATAGCTTCATTAAAACTTGTGACTTAAAAGCATTCTTTCTTTTTGGAAAATGCTAAACATATCACTAAGACTATGCATGAAAATAATCACATAATGCGATATTTATATTTTTTGTTAATAATAAGTTAGACATGGAATTCATAAAACTACGCATATATGTGCACACCAAGAAGAGAAATATATCAGAATTTGAAATGAACACCATATGTATATATCGAAAAATATTTCGTTATTTCATAAATTTTCCAAGCAATACAAGTCAAATATTGTATAAAGCATCTATCTTAGAGGAAATTTCATACAAATTTACATGACTTGAAGGATTCTCCCATTGCAAAAGTTCCATGAGACCCTTCTCAATCTCCCTAGCCTCCCTTACCAACCCTCTCATGCAAAAGGCAAAAGCACTTGAACTCAATACTACCTCATGCCCCTTCACCTCCTCACACCCTTCACCAAAAACAAGTTCATATGATGTTTTTAGATAGGAATCAATGATATTGTCTATCTCATCCTCACCATTTGGTCCATGTGTATGTAATTTATTTTGGCGAATTGGTAACTTCCCCAACTCAAGATCACTAGATGTGTCACAAGCATTATTCTTTTGAAGTTCCTTCCCAAGTTTGTTTAGTGATTTCACCAAAACAATACTTTCAAAACACTTGAGTGAAGGTTGAATCATTTCTTTAAAAAGCTCAACCTCACCTACCACTTTAGCTAAACTCAAGTTTTCTTGTTGTAAAGAAGCATTTGCATGGTTTAAAAAGACTAAAAGACTTACCATGTTTGACAAAGTCTTCAACAACTTATTGTAACAACCACCATTAAAGGGCAAAAACCAAAAGTTGGGTTCCATTTCAGCCTCCTCAATGAACTTTCTTAACTCATTCATATTAGCTTTGAGCTTCTTTAGATCACCTCCAAGACACTCCTTTTGACCGCCATGACTCACCGTGCATATACACTCATTCAAAACTTGGAGGCTCTTGGAAAGTTGGATCTTGGCTAAAGTTGAAGCTCTCGTGGGCCGAAACATGAGTTCAACAACGATTGAACACGATAATCCTATAAACGCTTCAACAATTCTGATGATAGCGAATTCCGTTGGTGACCCAAAATGCTCCCTACCAAGAATTAGCACAGCCCCAATTACGGCTGACACCCCACCAGCTGGACCATACATACGGCTTCTCCTTAGTAGGCTGCAGAATATGAACCATGGAAGAAGAATCAAGAACCTAACTTCAACATATTTTTCAAGAACAAAGCAGCCCAATACTCCATATACAGTTCCCAACACAGTTCCTTGAGCTTTGAGATTGGATACCCTAAATACGGCTTCTCTTGAAGCTGCAAAACTTATTGCTACAGGCAGTCCAGACCATATCCCATTTTCTTTACTATATATCAGCCCAAATAGAACAGCAAAACCTACTGATAATGAACATTTCAATGCTACTGTGAACCTTCTGTGCATCACAAATGCGCTAATCCATTCGAAAAGGCCCTCTTTTTGACCCTTTTTACTCGGTTCATCGGTTGGTGAGGGAGGGTTTTTTAGTGAATTGTTTCTCATCTTTCTTTGAAGTAAATTGGAACAAAATAAGAAGAAAAAAGAGGGCAAATCTTTGTGGGTTTGTGGGAAAGGATGGGGGGAAAGCATTAGATTTTCATGGTTTGATTCAGGAAAAGTTGCAAATTCAAAAGGCATGCAAGACTTTAACTGATCAAAGGTTTGGCTTATGTTTTCTTGAAGGTTATGCAAGTGATCTTTAAGATCTTGATAAAGGATTTGTGGTGGAAATGGATGAATATTTTGCAAAGCAATTAGCATGCCTTGTATTGGCATCTCTGTATCTTGCAACTTTTCTGCTGTTTTCATGCAGTAGGGTTTCAAGAAATTTATTGGAATTGTCTCCCATTTCATGCTTTCCTGCACACGAGATTAAATATTTTCATAAGAACACTTTATTTTTAATGAATTTTACTACTAAATAAATTATTTCACTGACATACACGACATATTGAATCAGTTGGTGATTACTAATGGAAACCACTCTAACTTGGCCAACAGTAAACAAAAAGGGCCGTCGGTAGCAACAGATTACCGACGGATACATGGAAAAAGTTGTTTGTTTATATGAACATTAATTTTATATCTATTTACCTATTTCTCTTTTAACAAGATTCATAGTCTTTAGATATAATATTTTGTTTTTAAAAGAAGTATTTATATATAAAAAATGAAATTTGGATCTTACTTTTTTAGACTTGATGGCATTTAGGAGTTTGCTTCCTTTAATGGATAGTGACTTGGCCTGTGAAACAAATGCTTGTGCACTAGTGTCGTCATTCGCACAAAATGCCTTCACACACAGTTTTACCATCTCTGACGCATTATCTGCATAAAGCTTGCACTTCTTTTTCACCTAAATAAATTACAACATTAAATTAGTTGCTATTATATAATACTCCATAGATATAGGGAAAGTTAAAATAAAAACCACTAGTTAACGCGAAAACTAATTAAAAAAACCTAAAAACCGCGTGAATCACTATACTACTTGATTCACACGGTTCTCGCCGGTTGAGACAAGATGCTTTATATACACCGTATTGCATTCTGTTTGTATTCTTAAGAACTTTTTACATACCAATTTTTTTTTCATACCAATTTTCCCTATTTTAGGTATACAAAAAAACCTTTTTTCAAAAAAAAAAAAAAAAATTAGTGCACATGTGTAATAGTACACATGTGTATGTGTACTACACATGTGAATTTTTAAACATGTGCACTACAAATTTTTTTTTTTGAAAAAAGTTTTTTTAATATATAAAAAAGCGTTTTTAATAAAAAAATTTGCAAAAAAGAAATTGGTGTGTTTTTTAGGGTTTTTTAGTTAGTTTTCGAGTTTTCACGTTAAAAGTGTTTTTATTTGAACCATCCCCTATGTATGTATATGGTGTATATATGCATGCATGACTGTTATTCTATACAGATCCTGCATAAAGCTTGCATTTCTTTTCACCTTTTACTGGCTTAATGTTGTTTGGCACTTTAATAAATAACTCACAAGTACCAACTAGAAAATTAAATATTTGAATTGATGCATATGATCTATAACCGATGTGCAAGCAAATTATATACAAAAATCAATATAATCAGTATACGTATAATGATTGGTTAAAACAATATCATAAATAATGGATAACTTGTGAGCTTTACAATTGCTCAAACCATACTCATGACACCACTATATTTTGTTTGCATTTGTTGGAAGTGGAAGTCGAAAATGTGAGCCTCTGATATAAGCAAAGTACAAGATGCACTTACATTTGTACGGTTGCAACCATATATAAAATTAAGGGAAAATTACCAAATTAGACGCTTGACCAGACACTTTTCCAAAATAGCCATTTGACCAGGCATAAAAAAGCCTGGTCACGCTCCCCCATGCAAGTGAACTCTCATTTTTATGCACCTTCATAAATTCAGGGTGTAGCGGCTTGGGGGTAAGTAGCATGTGTTGAAAGATCATAAATTCAGGGTGTAGCGGCTTGGGCATGGGTTGAAAACTCATAAATTCAGGGTGTAGCGGCTTGGGCATGGGTTGAAAGCTCATAAATTCAGGTGCATAAAAATGAGAATTCACTTGCATAGCGGCTTGGGCATGGGTGACAAGGCTTTTTTATGCGTGGTCAAATGGCTATTTTGGAAAAGTGCCTGGTCAAGCGGCTAATTTGGTAATTTTCCCTAAAATTAATCCCTTTAACTTATATCAATTTACATACGATTGTTACTATATAGATACATAATACATAATCCATACGTACAAGTAAATATTTTGATAACATGCAAAACAAAAGAAATCATTAATTTTTTCAAATTATCAAAAACTGTAAAATAGATGAAAACGATATAAATGCAATTTTTAATGCTTTTGTTCCCAAATTAAAAAGAAATATTTTTAAACTGGGGTGAAGGTTAGAAGGGGCAGGGGGCGCCCAATTTATATAAAATTAATCCCTTTTAACTTGTATCAATTTATATAGTATTGTTATCTATATAAAATTAATCCCTTTAACTTATATATACATAATACATAATCCATACGTAACAGTAAATATTTTGATAACATGCAAAACAAAAGAAATCATTATTTTTTTCAAATTCTCAAAAACTAAAAATAGATGAAAACGATATAAATGCAATTTTTAGTGCTTTTCTTCCTAAATTAAAAAGAAATATATTTAAACATGGGTGAAGGTTAGAAGGGGCCGGGGGCGTCCGAACCACCGAACCTTTCACTCAGTAGTGTTATTTATATAACTTTCGTATAGAATATTTTTGGTATATACGTTTTCGACCCCCGAGTTCTATAGAAATTTTTCAGTAAATACGTTTTCGACCCCTCCGTCGGAAATCTCAAGTTTCGTTACTGTATTTAAATAAATTTCCATTGATATATAACTTGCACATGCATGTCTAACCTTCACATTTGTAGGTTACAGTTAAATATTTAAAAAGTATATAGTTTGATAGTTTTATTATCACATAAATATACACATAAATAAAAAAACATGTATTATTTATAAAAGAAATAATAAATTATATTTAGTTTGTTATTTTTGTTCTAATAATAGTTGTGTGTTAAACACACCTCATATAACATCTAAACATATGCACATATATATGTTCGTGCGGTGTTCCACTACTTCCACATGATCATAATGTGAAACGATGATAATAAAAAAATGATAATAAAATAATAAAAAATTATGGGCGTATAAATGCTTGTTTTTTTCTTTTGTTTTTAAATTGCAATAGTCAATACACTACAGTGTTGGTTTTAGTTTCTTATGCATTATTCGGCCGTTACCTGACATGTAGCCAGACCAGGATATGGAAGCAACAACGCGATGACACATGCCACCACCCCAACGGCGGTGCTAGCCGCCACGTGTACCGGATGCATAACCGGATCAGTTTCACCACCCTTATCATACGCCACCACGTAGATAATTACAATCTGCCCCAACGCTATTCTTTTAGACACCAAATGTGTCTTATGATCTGGCAACATCACCACAAACGCCGCCATACCCACCACTACCGCCGTAAGCGCCGTCGTCAGCTCCGCGGGCCCTATCGCCCAAAGCCCGAGGATAGCCGGAATGACGGTTAACACTGTCGCGCAAAACGCGTCCCAACAGCCACGAAAAGTGTCGCCTAGGGACGCGCCTGTGATGACGAGGATGACGGTGACGTAGGAGAACGCGGGGAAGGCGACTTCGCGTCGTAGGGCGGCGGGGCCGAAAAGGGTGGCGACAGCCACGATGGCGCAGGCGGCGGCGGTGCGGTAAGCGGCGGCTAGGCCGGAGAGCCATAAGGCACGGGTTTGGGGGTTAAGTTTAAGCATGCTGGTTAGCATTCTGATTAGTGGATAACTAGTTAATGAGGATTAGTAGAAGAAAGATATGAGAAATGTGATTGCGAAGGGTTATAGCCACCAATTTATACATGACCATTAATGGTGGACCCTATTAATTAGAAAATAGTGGGATTAAGTTTTTTTTAATTTGAATATGGTAAGCATTATTTTACAACCATAAATATATAAATATATAAATGAGTAAACTGTCATTTTGGTCTCTAAGATTTAGTTACTTTATTAGAAAACTCAAAACTTTTGAATCTGAGTTCCTATGATTTCAGTTTTATTGTCATTTTTATCCAAATAAAATCTTGTTTTTTTTTGTTTTTTTTCCTCCGTTTAATGAATGGCAAAATTGTCATTATAAGTTTTATTACAACAAATTAATTAACTAAAATAACAAATATCAGCATGTTCCCCAAATGCAAACCCTAATCTTCATCACCTCCTCCTCCTCTTCGTCACCACCGCCAAAGTCCTTGTTGTACAGTTAATATAGAAAAATTAAAGTACATGATATATTAAATATAACTAAAAAATATTTGTTTTTCTGTCGTAAAGTTTATTACGACAGTTAAAAAAAATAAGTAAATAATATAATAACAAAAAGTAAATAATATAATACCAGAAAGCATATTTCTAACAAATATGTGTTGTGGGGGAAATAAAAGAAAATAAACTGTAATGGTGAAATCCAAAATTTAGAAAGATGACTGGTGCAAAATTGAAAAGATAGAAACATGACTATTGCGCCGACATTTATGAATTAATAGATATATACAATATTACAGATAAGCACATAAGATTGTGTTTAGGGATCAAACCAGCAAAACAGCCCGGTAAGCCAGCATGCCGATTCAAAGTAGGTTCGGGTAAGATTGGTTTTATGTCAGAAAAGGTTGATTAAAAAAGTTTTATTTTTGGTTCGGGTCATAACGGGTCGATTAAAAAAGTTTTATTTTTGTTTGGATCAAAACGAATCGTTTTGGAAAAGGCATGGCTCTTAGGGTGTAAGGAGTGGTTAAACAATTGAGAGTGACAAACTAAAAAATCAACCAATGAGAGTGTGTCATGTCAAAGTGGTAAAATATGCTCAAAAGTGTTGGCAATGGTTAGAAACTTGGTGAAGTGGTAAACTAGTTTTTTTTTAAAGCAAAAAGGTGTGATTTGTTGAGATTGGAATGGACCCTACCCCACACTACCCTCTCTCTCACACTACCCTCTCTCTCTCATGATTCCCAAGCGGCAAGCCTACACCGATTTGGCAATGAAACCGCGCGGAAAAGGGGTCGGCGGCGGTGTTGCCGCATGGCAAAACCCTTTGCCGCACCACTCCGGACAACCTTAGATCTTAGAAGGTGCAAAAGTCTATCTCAATAATGTTCATTAATCACTATCATTTGAATAACTTCAATGTTAATTTTAATCTAAATAGTACTTTTACTTTGGGTCACCAAAATACTCATGTTTAACTCTTTGGTACCCAAGTAACTCTGGAATAGTACTTTTACTTTAGCGCATTTTAGGAGGAATGGTAACTTCGTATGGATACAATGAGCATCACAGAATACCAAACGAAATGGACCGTTTGGAATGGCTGAAACGAATTAATTTTCTCAGGTAAAAGAGTGCATTTGGACCAGATGCTGGATAAGATTAAAGTTACCTCTTTCAAATGGGTCAAAAATTGATCCAAGCTATAAGTGAATTTGAGTCAGAGAACTAGAGAGCTTTTAATTTTTCCTAATGTTGTTTTGATGTATTCAGTTGGGTATTGAATCTTTACAACTGTTGGGTGTATGTGTTTTTTAGCCACCGACTAGAAACCTATTGTGTATATAAATTGGATGAAGAATAAAGTCAATTGCTGTAAAAAAAAGGTCAAATAGCCATTGTTCTTAAATTGGGTCAATTAAATTATAAAATAAGAATAATTAGTAAAACATTTGTAAACATAATTTTTTATATGATATTTGACACACCTCCATTATTTAAAATTATTTTTTCCTACCCGGGAGGCTTCCGGATTATAACCTAGTAATAGAATATAACAGAGCATATCTTATATATATACTCCTGTTAACAATGTGTATCTACTCTACTAGGTCTAAACATAATTAGAGCTCAAATCACCTAAAATTATATAAAAATATCAACAACGATGAATAACAACATACAAGCATATAACAATCAAAATGGCAACAAAACTTAAATCATAGGGACCCAGATTCAAAAGAATTGAGTTTTGGAGTAAAGTGACCAAACCCAGGCTCTATATAAATATATACAAAACTCACAAAACATCCAATAAACAATCCTTTTATTTGTATATTTTATATTTATGATATTTTTATCGTTTATTATGTGTATTTTTATTATTACATAGATGTTAAAAATATTTTTATCATTTTTATAAGTAATTTTATAATTACATATGTAAACTAGTTTTTTAAACATATGTAATCATGGTTGCAAAAGGCGCTAGACGTTTTCAAATCGGATTTGAGAGCACTCGGGAAGTACTCGGCCTAGGCGGAGATTACTGTAAGGACCTTCAAAAATGTCCCTAAACGACCCGTAAGTGAAAACCCGTACCCCTGAAACCTTAACGTGCACGAAAAACCAAGAAAACAAGAATTTTGGGTTTCACGCGGGCCGCGTAAGAGTAAGCATAGGCTTACGAGGGCCGCGACAACTTATCAAATCTCCGGAAAAGCCAACAGGCCACGTGTCGCACACGTGGCAGACCTAGATGTGACACGCTAGCCCTAGTCTACGCCTAGGTGTAAGATGAAGACTAGGTTTACGCGGGCCGCGTAAACCCCATTTTTCAACTATAAATTGTTCAGTTCATGAGCAGTTCACCTGTGTCGAAAGTTTTGATCAAAAACGAAGTTCTACTGCTCAAATTCACATTTTCACATAGGGAGACGCTGCTACGATACAGGGTATTAACTCGATCGCTGCTACGATTCAATGTCCGACCGATTGAAACTATCTGATGGATGTTTAAGTGCTGCCCACATTAGGGCTATACTTTGTCATTCGTCGTGAATTCGATGGATGTTTAAGTGTTGCACTTTGTCATTCGTTGTGAGGGTTTTAATCTCGTGAGTTATCGTAAATGCTGTATTAGTTACTGACCTAGTTCGTATGCATTATTATTTAATCTAGGTTACAAGGCTTATCAGTAGGCTAAAACTCTGCCCGTTTAAATCTGCAATGTGAGTCATTCTCTTTTTACCAAATTGCTTTCAAAATCATGATTGTTTTCAAAGTTATAATTACTGGGATTAAGTCTTTGTAATCTTTAATTACTGCCGGTATGTGAGGTTTTGTATACATTACTTGATACCCGTCACCATTGGACAACGAGTTAGCTAATGGGTGATCTGACCATAGTCACATATACAGTCGAGTGACAAATACCGATTTGGGGTAATTGGTTGATAAAAACAATGTAATCACCCTTAATACTGTATATTATAACAATGTGTCGTTTTGTGCAACTTGAATGACTCGCCAGTATTTCCTTGCTGATAAAACATTTTTAAAACATGTTCCAGGTGATCTGCTGTGATCCAGGGAAAAGTGCCGAGTAGCACTACAAGCTTGGAGAAGTGGCTTAATAAAAATAAAGAAACATGTTTTTTGTAAAATAGGGATTTCCCAATGAAATTCCCTTGTTGTAAATTACGGGACTTATCCCTAATTATGAAATAAAATAATCAGGCATTTTCAAGTTTTAAAAAGATCATGTTAATAATTCCGCTGCCAAATTTAATTAAATATCACGGGGTTTCTGTCCCGCGGCTCTTGGATCGGGTAAAACCGGGTCGGGGGCCATGACAGAAAAAGGTGGTATCAGAGCCACTGATTTAAGCCAATTAAGTATTTAGAAATACTTAATTTTACTGATTGCCATTCTGTGATTCTGTGAAAATTTAATTTACAAAAATTTTAATTTTTGTGTGGATTTCTGCATATATGCTAACAGCATGAATGAGTTATTGGGCCGATATTGATGAACCTATGGAATTCCTACCCCAACCTCCGGAGAAACCAAAGCAGAAGAAAATAAGAAGATTCGTGGGCTGGAGGCGTGTGCGCAGGAAGAAACCAGCAACTCAGAAAGTTGCCAAGACTAAGGACCCAATGGATAAAGGGAAAGAAATAGAGATTGGGGAAAGTTCCAGGCAAGCCGAGGAAATGCCATTGTGGGAGGAGTTGGATCGCAAACTAACAGACTGTGATATCCTTAGGCCTGTCAATGAAAACCTCTTCACTTATCCTGCTGAAACCCATCTTCCAGTGAATTTGGAACCGGCCATCCCAGATCCCCTTGTCAATACCCGACCTCTAGGAGAGATGGAAGAATTGTGGACCAATGACTGGCAGTTCCAGAATCTCTTAAATAACCCTTATACCTTTTTCCCTCAGTTTGACCCAGAGCCTGCACCAAACCCACCGATGAGCAATGAGAACTTGGCTGAACTCCGCCATTTTGGAGAGGAGCTGGTGGACGCAGGGAATCGAATCCGGGAGGTGAGAGAACAGATCTCCTGGAAGTACGACGAGAGGGAACGTCGCTTCTGAGATGCCAGCAGATGGTGATGGTGTGGTTGTGGTTGTATAATAACAAAATAATAATAATGGTAGTAAAATATAATTCTGTAAAATAATTTAAAAATAAAACCTTTGTAAGATAACGGGTGTGTACGAAAGCATACTATAATATATAAAATATTGAACGTCGAAAAATTGACAATTTTGGCTATACGTGTTGGTGTGGTTATGTGCGATTGTTTTGTTATGTTTGGTTATTTTCTGCTAATCACTTATATATATATTAATTACCAGATGGAACATGCTGGTAATGAACCCGTTAACGAAGTTAACCAATCTGAACAAAACCATGAAGATCAATTTCTGAATATGCAAGATATCGAGAATATCGTTGCTCAGGGAATAGCCAATGCTATTCCAGCAATCCTTGTTGCTGCCCGAAATCCAGTTGAACCTCAATAAATTATTCCTAGCAAACGTACTCATGAAGACAACTTCAGTAATAGCGTAAATGGAGGCGGTAACATTAATAATAATGATAATGATGTACTACAAGCCCCAATTCTCAAAAGAATGAAAGCTGCAACGCCTGGTTGCACTTACAAGGAGTTTCTTGCATGTAAACCTGTTGAGTTCGTAGGCAATGAGGGGGTGACTGCGGCGCTACGATGGTTGGAGAAAACCGAGGCAGTAATCAAAATAAGTAAATGTGCCGAGGAAGATAAAGTCATGTACATTTCTAACCTTTTCAAGGAAGAAGCATTAGAATGGTGGAACACGGTATTACAAGCCAAGGGAAGTGACATGGCCTATGCCATGAGTTGGGAGGAGTTTAAGCGTCTGGTGGAAAGAAAATTCTGCCCAGAATATGAAAAAGAACACATGGCGAACAAATTTCTGAGCCACCAGATGGTGGATGTTGATTGTCGAGGGTATACTTCGAAGTTTTTCGAATATGCTCGAATTGTGCCTACTCTGGCTTCGCCAGAGCCGGTACTTATTTCTCGCTACATTTGGGGTTTAATTAGTGAGATCTGTGAAATTGTCAAAGCTGCCAGGCCCCGCACGATTGATGATGCGGTGGAATTAGCTAACACTTTGACTGACGGACTGGTGCGTACGCGAGAAGAAAACAGGAAGAAGGAATTGGCTCAGAAAATTACCCAAGGATTTCGTGTGGGTAATAATAGCAATTTTAAGAAAAGAGGAACTGGACAATCTTCCACTCCGCCGTTCTGCAGGAACTGTAGAAAGAAACATTTTGGAAAATGTAATGAAACCTGCAACTTCTGCAAAGCTGTAGGACAACTTGAAGAAGATTGCAGAAAGAAAACAAGGGTCTGCCGTAACTGTGGAGAAGCTGGGCATTTCAAACTAGAATGCCCTAAATTGGTCAAACCAGCTGACAACAACAAAGCTAAACCTGCAGACGGAGCTACCAAAAAGAATGCAAGAGCATTCCAGTGAACTACCCAGGAAGCCGAGCTAATCCCTGACGTGATAGCTGGTACATTCCTAGTTCACGACGTTTATGCAAAAGTATTATTTGACTCTGGTGCAAACCAAAGTTTTATAAATACTTCATTCTTCCAAGCTCTTAACTTACCCTTAACCAACCTTAGGGAGATTTTTACAGTCGAAACGGCATATGGGAGTTCTGTTAACATAGATAGGGTTTTACGAGAAGGAAAAATAGAACTCTTAGGTCATAAATTTTCTGCAAACTTGTTACCTATGAATTTAGCCGGATTCGATGTTGTATTAGGAATGGATTGGTTAGTAGCCAACCATGCTCGAATTCTTTGTGATAAAAATTCCATAGAGATTCATACACCTACAGGAGAATTAGTGGTGATTACAGGAGATAAGCCGCGAAAACCACTGAAATTCATTTCAGTAATGAAGTTGGCCAGTTATTCAAGAAAACAAGAAGTGGTGTATATGATTTCGGTAATCATTAATACGAAAGGTAAGGAACTTAAAGAAATTCTTGTAGTAGCTGAATACCCAGATGTATTCCCAGAAGAACTACCAGGATTACCACCCAATAGGGAAGTAGAATTTAGAATTCATCTAATTCCTGGAACTACACCGATAGCCAAGACACCCTATCGGTTAACACCCACCGAAATGTTAGAACTGAAAAAGCAGTTAGATGAATTATTAAGCAAAGGATTTATACAACCTAGTTCATCCCCGTGGGGAGCACCAATATTGTTTGTGAAAAAGAAAGATGGGTCGATGCGAATGTGTATCGATTATAGGGAATTGAATAAGGTTACAATTAAGAATCGATACCCATTACCTAGGATCGATGATCTTTTCGATCAACTTCAGGGAGCTAGATATTTTTCTAAGATAGATTTACGCTCCGGATACCATCAGTTAAAAGTACAAGAAGAGGACATACCTAAAACTGCTTTCAGAACTAGGTATGGTAATTACGAGTTTACAGTCATGCCTTTCGGACTAACAAATGCTCCTGCAACATTTATGGACATGATGAATAGGATCTGTAAACCGTACTTGGATAAATTTGTAATTGTCTTCATCGACGATATACTTATTTATTCCAAAACTCAGGATGAACACTGTCAGCACCTGCATGCACTCTTAACTTTGTTAAGAAAGGAGAAGCTTTACGCCAAATTCTCAAAGTGTGAATTTTGGCTACAGGAAGTACAATTTTTAGGACATATGGTGAATCACGAAGGTATTCATGTAGATCCCTCTAAAATAGAAGCAATCACCAAATGGAAAGTCCCGCAGTCAGCTATGGAAATTAGAAGTTTTCTAGGATTAGCTGGGTACTATAGACGATTCATTAAGGATTTTTCCAAAATAGCTGTGCCATTAACTAAGCTAACATGTAAAGAAGTAAAGTTTGAATGGGGACCTAGGCAAGAAGAGGCCTTTAGGATTTTGAAGCAAAAGCTAACAAACGCCCCAATTCTAGCCTTGCCAGAAGGAACAGAGGATTTTGAAGTTTACTGCGATGCTTCTAAGCTAGGATTAGGATGTGTGCTAATGCAACGCAAGAAGGTAATTGCGTATGCCTCAAGGAAATTAAAGAAGCACGAAGAAAACTACACGACTCATGACTTAGAGTTAGGAGCCATAATTTTTGCCCTTAAGATTTGGAGACACTATCTGTATGGAAGTAAGTTTACTGTCTATACATATCATAAGAGTTTAAGGTACATATTTGGACAAAAAGAATTAAACATGAGGCAAAGAAGATGGAAGGAGATTCTAAGTGACTATGACTGTGATATACAATATCACGAAGGAAAAGAAAACGTAGTTGCAGATGCCTTAAGTCGTAAGTATCATGCAAAGCAAAAGCGAGCTCGTGCTCTTAGATTAAATCTATAGTTAGATTTAATGGAACAACTGAAAAATATTCAGAAAACAGCAATCAAGAATGATGCTGAAGGAATGAAGGGACGAGTAAAAGAATTATAGCAAGGAAGTGATGGAAGTTAGAGATTCCACAAGAAAAGGATTTGGGTACCTAAGCAAGGAGAGTTAAGAAATAAGATTTTAGAAGAAGCCCATAAATCTAGGTATACCATGCATCCTGGTAACAATAAAATGTACCAAGACTTAAGGAATAATTTCTGGTGGATAGGAATGAAAAAGGACATAGCTAGATATGTTTCCAAGTGTCTTACTTGTTCACAAGTTAAGGCAGAACACCAGAAACCCTCAGGTCTATTACAACAATTAGAAATGCCTCTATGGAAATGGGAACTTATAACCATGGACTTTGTTACTAAGTTACCCAAAACCAGAAAATGTAATGACGCAATTTGGGTAATTGTGGATCGATTAACCAAATCAGCTCATTTTCTACCCATGAAAGAAACCTTTAGCATGGAAAGGTTAGCCAAATTGTACGTAGACGACGTAGTATCCTTACATGGAGTCCCACTCTCCATTGTATCGGATAGGGATAGTCGTTTCACTTCCCATTTCTGGACAAATTTCCAAGAAGCAATGGGAACCCGACTAAATTTAAGCACTGCATACCATCCTCAAACAGACGGACAAAGTGAAAGGATGGTCCAAACCCTGGAGGACATGCTTAGGGCATGTGTGATAGATTTTGGTGGAAATTGGGATGACCACCTACCCTTAACTGAATTCTCCTATAACAATAGTTATCATTCAAGCATCGAAGCTGCCCCGTTTGAAGCACTGTATGGACGAAAGTACAGAACTCCAGTTTATTGGGCAGAAATAGGAGAAAGTCAATTATCAGGTCCTGAAATTGTACAAGAGACCACCGACAAGATCACTCAAATCAAGGAAAGACTGAAAACGGCTCGAGATCGCCAGAAGAGTTATGCCGATAATCGACGCAAGCCACTAGAATTTCAAGTTGGAGACAAGGTACTCTTGAAAGTTTCTCCTTGGAAAGGAGTAGTTCGGTTCGGTAAGAAAGGAAAGCTAAGTCCAAGATACGTAGGACCATTCCCAGTAATACAGCAAATAGAACCAGTTGCATATCGCTTACAACTACCAGAAGAGTTAGCTGGAGTACATGACGTATTTCATGTATCCAACCTCAAGAAATGTCTATCTGACGAATCCCTGGTAGTACATCTCTAAGACATAGAGGTGAATGAGAAATTGAAGTTCGTGGAGAAACCACTTCAAATAGAAGATAGAAAGATCAAGTTTCTCAAGCACAAAATATTGGTACTAGTTAAAGTCAAGTGTGAGTCAAAAAGAGGACCCGAATACACTTGGGAGCTAGAATCGGAAATGAAGCGGAAGTATCCTCACTTATTTCAATAAATCTCGAGGATGAGATTTTAAATAAGGTGGGGAGGATGTAAGGACCTTCAAAAATGTCCCTAAACGTCCTGTGACTGAAAACCCAGACCCCTGAAACCCTAACGTGCATGATAAACCAAGAAAACAAGAATTTTGGGTTTCACGCGGGACGCGTAAGAGTAAGCATAGGCTTACGCGGGCCGCGACAACTCATCAAATCTCCGGAAAAGCCAATAGGCCACGTGTCGCACACGTGGCAGACCTAGGTGTGACACGCTAGCCCTAGTCTACGCCTAGGTGGCCCTCGCGGGCCGCTAAGATGAAGACTGGGTTTACGCGGGCCGCGTAAACCCCATTTTTCAGCTATAAATTGTTTAGTTCATGAGCAGTTCACGTGTGTCGAAAGTTTTGATCAAAAACGAAGTTGTACTGCTCAAATTCACATTTTCACATAGGGATACGTTGCTACGATACAAGGTATTAACTCGATCGCTGCTACGATTCAATGTCTGGTCGGTTGAAACTATTGGATGGATGTTTAAGTGCTGCCCACATTAGGGCTATACTTTGTCATTCGTCGTGAATTCGATGGATGTTTAAGTGTTGCACTTTGTGATTCGTTGTGAGGGTTTTAATCTCGTGAGTTATCGTAAATGCTGTATTAGTTACTGACCTAGTTCGTATGCATTATTATTTAATCTAGGTTACAAGGCTTATTAGTAGGCTAAAACTTTGCCCGTTTAAATCTGCAATGTGAGTCAATCTCTTTTTACCAAATTGCTTTCAAAATCATGATTGTTTTCAAAGTTATAATTACAAGGATTAAGTCTTTGTAATCTTCAATTACTGCCGGTATGTGGGGTTTTGTATATATTACTTGATACCCGTCACCATTGGACAACGAGTTAGCCAATGGGTAATCTGACCATAGTCACAGATACAGTCGAGTGAAAAATATCGATTTGGGGTAATTGGTTGATAAAAACAATGTAATCACCCTTAATACTGTATATTATAACAATGTGTCGCTTTGTGCAACTTGAATGACTCGCCAGTATTTCCTTACTGATAAAACCTTTTTAAAATATGTTCCAGGTGATCTGCTGTGATCCAGGGAAAAGTGCCGAGTAGCACTACAAGCTTGGAGAAGTGGCTTAATAAAAATAAAGAAACATGTTTTTGTAAAATAGGGATTTCCCAGTGAAATTCCCTTATTGTAAATTACGGGATTTATCCCTAATTATGAAATAAAATAATCGGGCATTTTCAAGTTTTAAAAAGATCCTGTTAATAATTCCGCTGCCAAATTTAATTAAATACCACGGGGTTTCTGTTCCGCGGCTCCTGGATCGGCTAAAACCGGGCCGGGGGTTGTGACAGAAAAATGTGGTATCAGAGCCACTGATTTAAGCCAATTAAATATTTAGAAATACTTAATTTTACTGATTGCCATTCTGTGATTCTGTGAAAATTTAATTTACACAAATTTTAATTTTTGTGTGGATTTCTTCATATATACTAACAGCATGAATGAGTTATCTGAAGCTCTTCAGAATATCACTATCCATTCTGCTGAAATGGAAGTTTCCGAGGGTTTTTCCAGTTATTGGTCCGATATTGATGAACCTATGGAATTCCAAGCCCAACCTCCGGAGAAACCAAAGCCGAATAAGAGAAGAAGATTCGTGGGCTGGAGGCTTGTGCACAGGAAGAAACCAGCAACTCAGAAAGTTGCCAAGACTAAGGACCCAATGGATAAAGGGAAAGGAATAGAGATTGGGGAAAGTTCCAGGCAAGCCGAGAAAATGCCATTGTAGGAGGAGTTGGATCGCAAACTAGTAGACTGTGATATCCTTAGGCCTGTCAATGAAAACCTCTTCACATTATCCTGCTGAAACCCAACTTCCAGTGAATTTGGAACCAGCCATCCCAGATCCCCTTGTCAATACCCGACCTCTAGGAGAGATGGAAGAATGGTGGACCAATGACCGGCAGTTCCAGAATCTCTTAAATAACCCTTATACCTTTTTCCCTCAGTTTGACCCAGAGCCTGCACCAAACCCACCGATGAGCAATGAGAACTTGGCTGAACTCCGCCATTTTGGCGAGGAGCTGTTGGACGCAGGGAATCGAATCCGGGAGGTGGGAGAACAGATCTCCTGGAAGTACGACGAGAGGGAACGTCGCTTCTGAGATGCCAGCAGATGGTGATGGTGTGGTTGTGGTTGTATAATAACAAAATAATAATAATAGTAGTAAAAATATAATTCTGTAAAATAACTTAAAAATAAAACCTTTGTAAGATAACGGGTGTGTACGAAAGCATACTATAATATATAAAATATCGAACGTTGAAAAATCGACAATTTTGGCTATACGTGTTGGTGAGGTTATGTGCGATTGTTTTGTTATGTTTGGTTATTTTCTGCTAATCACTTATATATATTAATTACCAGATGGAACACGCTGGTAATGAACCCATTAACGAAGTTAACCAATCTGAACAAAACCATGAAGATCAATTTCTGAATAGGCAAGATATCGAGAATATCGTTGCTCAGGGAATAGCCAATGCTATTCCAGTAATCGTTGCTGCTGCCCAAAATCCAGTTGAACCTCAACAAATTATTTCTAGCAAACGTACTCATGAAGTCAACTTCAGTAATATCGTAAATGGAGGCGGTAACATTAATAATAATGATAATGATGTACTGCAAGCCCCAATTCTCAAAAGAATGAAAGCTGCAACGCGTGGTTGCACTTACAAGTAGTTTCTTGCCTGTAAACCTGTTGAGTTCGCAGGCAATGAAGGGGCGACTGCGGTGCTACAATGGTTGGAGAAAACCGAGGCAGTAATCAAAATAAGTAAATGTGCAGAGGAAGATAAAATCATGTACGTTTCTCACCTTTTCGAGGAAGAAGCATTAGAATGGTGGAACACGGTATTACAAGCCAAGGGAAGTGACATGGCCTATGCCATGAGTTGGGAGGAGTTTAAGCGTCTGGTGGAAAGAAAATTCTGCCCAGAATATGAAAAAGAACAAATGGCGAACAAATTTCCAAGCCACCGGATGGTGGATGTTGATTGTCGAGGGTATACTTCGAAGTTTTTCGAATATGCTCGAATTGTGCCTACTCTGGCTTCGCCAGAGCCGGTACTTATTTCTCGCTACATTTGGGGTTTAATTAGCGAGATCCGTGACATTGTCAAAGCTGCCAGGCCCCGCACGATTGATGATGCGGTGGAATTAGCTAACACTTTTTTGGCGTTTTGAACCTGTTTTTGAATGCCTTATGTAGATCCTTATTTTCCTACATAACGGCCGTCTTTAGAAGATGCTTATTTTTTGGGGCATCCTTTATGGTGGGTGGATATATACTTGTTTGATGACATGGTGAAGACCAACGCCTGCTCTAATGTATTGATCCCTTCATGCCATCCATATATCTATCAAGAACAAAGTGACATGATGTCATATCAGTGTCATCAGTCTCTTTATCTTGAATATTTTTCTATCTCATTCAGCAAAAGATTATAGAGATACCCAACTCACAGAAGAATGCATTCAGTGAAACCACACTCAGATCAATACTCAATATAGCATAATCGAGGTTCTGCATCCGTGGCGTTTTTAAGTATTATTTTTTGGCGTTTTTAAAGTGAATGGTTTCTAGGTAATATGGCGTTTGTTTATGGTTATGTGATAAGTTGTTTGTGCAGAGAAGTCTCTCTTTATAGGATGTTTTTGGCCCGTAGTTTAGGCGGGTTTTTATTTATAATAAATGATATTAATAAAGTAGCCGTCTTTTCAGTTTACTGTATATTTTTACTGTTTTTTATGTTCAGCTTTTTATGAGTTTTTAGGGTCATAGACTTTCCATCTCCCAGGTTTGGCGTTTGTGAATGGGTTTAAGTAGTTTTTGGCATTTTTTTTTCATTTTTAGCTTTTATTAATTAATACTTTTGAAAATTACTTTCATTATAGTTTGGGAGTTTTTGGCGTTTTTACTCCATTTATGGCGTTTTCGTATGCATTATGACTGTTTTGGCGTTGTATTAAGATAATGTATTTTTTTATTCTAAGTTAAAAAATACATAGCAAACAACAGAAAAATAAAATTTAAAAAATAAAAATAAAAACAATTCATCTTCCAAATCTTCACTATCATCAGTCCCTTTCTTCATTGAATCATGTTCGCTGGTGGTTTAGCTTAGCAATGCTTGTGTTTTTTGGCCGTTTGGAAAGACAAAATGACATGAGTTTTTTTTTTTTTTTAATATGTATCTTCAAAAAACTCATTAGTGTCATTCGTTTTTTCATGCCATTAAAATATTCATCAGGAACAAAACACAGAAAATGACATAAGTCTGACCCCAACATCTTTTTGTTTATGATTTGTCCATCTCAAGCAGCAAAACGTTATTTAAGTCCCAGCACCTTAGCGTAGAATGCATTATCCGAAACTTTGGCGTAGAACAATATTTTGAATATACAAGAAACGATATTTGGCATTTTTGGCGTTTTACTAAGGAAATAGTGTATCTGAAAATAACGTCGATATTTTGGAATCTTTTGATGTTTGAGTGTTTTGGCATTTTCTAAGATGAATGGTATATAGTAGAAAATATGGCATTTTTGAGTAGTTGTGCTTTGATGTTTTGGTGATTTTGGCGTTTGTAAGTTGAATGGTATATAGTTGAAAATATGGCGTTTCAGGTTCTGGGGGGGTGTGTTTTTATGTCTTGGATGTTTTTTGTTTATATAGCGATGTGATTTGGTTGTTGGACC
Source organism: Helianthus tuberosus (assembly GCA_030545235.1). Taxonomy (NCBI): domain Eukaryota; kingdom Viridiplantae; phylum Streptophyta; class Magnoliopsida; order Asterales; family Asteraceae; genus Helianthus; species Helianthus tuberosus. The sequence goes on from JARYGA010027071.1 coordinate 236,769, forward strand.
GTTCTACGACCTTGAAACGTCAGTTAAGGCAGTTCATCTTTGAGTACGAAGGCGAAATCCACGTAAACAAAGTCATAACAGCTAGTTTCCTTTTAATCTTTCTTTTCTGATTGATTTACGTGCTTTTACAATGTAATCTGATACAAATCCGACAGCACTTCGTCTCACACACAATGACCAAGTCTCTACCAAATGAACAACACACTAACCTATTTATAGACCCTTTGATTTCGCTTGAGCCCATTTCAAGCGAAATCTCCTGATTTGATTTCGCTTGAAACACACATAAACCCTTTCAAGTGAAATCTACTAGATAAACATGTAAAACCCTAATTTAAACCCTATTGTGTGTTCATTCAACCTATCTAGACACAAGACTTGATTAAGACGTAATCAGCAGACATTCAATGCACCAACATTGGTCTGTAATGGTGCTTTATTCATCAGTATGGCGTTTTGGTATAGAGGTGTAAAGACGTTTTTACCCTTAATGAGGCGCGTCCACGTAATAAAATTGATCTTAATTATGAAAACGCCACAACGCCAATCTAGTCCATAGATTGTTTTAATCGGACGATCCATAAGCGTTCTCACCATTCTCACACTTTCTACCGTTTTCTCCAAATCTCGACCCTATATATATATAGGAGAAGGATCCATTAGGAACCACCCTTTATTGCGAGAACCGCGAGAACCAGTGTGAACACAAACAGTAATTCCTAAAAAATCTAAAAAACACCCAAATTTGTTTTTATTTTTTTACTATTTTTTTTGGAAAATCGCTATATTTTGTTAGTAAAAAAAATAAAAAACATTTTCAGAAAAAAAAAACCGAGTAAGAGTTATCCATGCACATGTGCATATGTATCATTTCTTTGTCAAATTCCGTAATTCATTACAAATATTAGTCAATTGAACTTTCATTTACACTACCACATGTAATACACTACTTTTTACGTTAACAATATTAGAAATGCACATGTGCATCTATTACTACTTTGAATACACTTTCTCTTTCATCTATCATTTCATCCATAATACACAAACATGCACATGTGCATATGTATCATTTCTTTGACAAATTTCGTAACTCATTACAAATATTAGACAATTGCACTTTTATTTACACTACCATATGTAATACACTACTTTATACATTACCAATATTAGAAATGCACATGTGCATCTATATGTATCAACATGAATTAAGATGTTTTGGTACATACTTTGAATACACTTTCCCTTTCATATGTCATACCATCCATAATACACTACCATTACCTCCTACCATCCATAATACAATATAATTACCTCCTACTATCCATAATACAATACCATTACCAATATTTTGACTTTATTACATGTATATCAACACCATTTATACGATCCAATCATCATATTACATCATAAAGTAACAACTATAGCCAAACCATCAACCACTAGATATAATTAACCAAAAAAACATGTATATGAGCCTACTTCTCCATTCAAAATCACAAACTTTTTGTACCAAAACATGTTATATCATGGTTATACCTAATGATGCACATATGCATTTTGAATATTGGTAATGTAAAAAGTAGTGTATTACAGATGGTATTGTAAATTAAAGTGCAATTGTCTATTACTGATAACGTATTACGAAATTTGTTGAAATAATGATACATATGCACATGTGCATGGATAATTGTTACTCGAAAAAAAAAAGTTTTTTTTTGGTAACTAAATATAGCGATTTTTGTTAAAAAATATTAAAAAAATAAAAAAAATTTGAGTGCTTTTTTTATTTTTTTTAGATTTTATTTTGTGTTCACATTGGTTCTCGTAATAAGGGTGGTTCTCAAATGAACCTTACCATTGATATATATACATATATATATATATATTGGATTAGGTTCAAGAGTGAACACTAGTGTAGCTTGCGAACTGAGTGAACTAATCCTGGCCATACACGTGTGTAGATCAATGGCCAGGATTTGATGTTGAAATACACTAGTGTATTTTACGATTTGACACATTTACCTCACCCCTTTCCCCCTTACACTACAAGAGTCGCATTTTGATCCTACGATAGTTTATCTAAATTATATGAAATCTTTTCGCTAGCTTTTGTACTGACCTATGCTTGTTGATTAATGCAATGTCTAATTCCTCCTATTGATTTAGACAAAACGGTCATTCCTTTACCACAGTGACACTACACCCTCGCTTCTCCAGGGAGTGAGACTAACACGAACTCACTCTAGTTTAAAGAATTTGGAAGGCTCGACTTTCGATCATTGGTGATCACTTCTTGAAACCCTGAGGATAGTGATGTGTATTGATACGATCATACCCTCTTGAACATGTTTTCGCATCCTTTCTTGAAACCTCTTGAATACACAGGCATATTTCAGATTCATTCACACGACCTAAGGAAACTCCTCCGAATTTGGTTGCTTAACGACTCGATAAATCACTAACTCATCTAAGTTCATGGATCAAGGTGAATTATTCCTCCTTCGCATGTGGGCGAGCCCAACAACTTTGATGGAAGTTTCAGTGAACCTTAACACTACAAACTCGTACAACAACCATTCTTCGATGGTAAATTCTTCTTATGATTGATATATCCACCTGACATCTCCATTTGACAAACGGCGTACTTTCTTTTAACTTTATACAACTTGCGTACGACCAGCTATGCTCTCGACTTCAGGTAAACCCCTGCTACAGATTCTTAAATGCTTATGCATCGAATGCGACCACCCTTTTTGCATGTTTCCACATCCATACACGATATAATTCTCGAATCCTATGATTCTAACGACATTCTTCGCGAACTTTCGCTTGGACGAGTTACTCTCTACGGACGTTACCCGAGGAGCATTGGGCCATAAATATCATAGACATGATGATATCACATGCATTGTCCCTGGAACCCGATACGACCGATATAGATCCCTAATCATGACATTCGAATTTAGCCTACCTTGACGGATATGTCACTTGATTTCTTCGGCGACATCTGAAACCACTCCAAGAACTAGTAGAACGATACCTATGCCTTACCATGGAGCTCCTACAACACAAACAACCTTATGTTAAGTTTCCAACGTGCGACTTTTGACGTCGCGAAGCCCGCTTTTCTTGATCGCATACACAAACCCTCACAGCTCTCACTCGAAAGATTGCCCAGGAATCCGCGTTTCAAACAGTTGAAGGTAAAACTCTGTAGTGCACCCATTCTTTCTTTAGCAGAAGGCACAAGACGATTTCGTTGTTTATTGTGACGCGTCTATCTAAGGACTTAGTTGTGTGTTGATGCAACGCGAGAAAGTCATTGCTTACGCATCACGCCAACTCAAGGCTCACGAAAAGAACTACACTACCCACGATTTGGAGACATTACTTGTACGGTACCAAGTGCACCATCTACACCGATCACAAGAGTCTCTAGCATATCTTGGATCAAAAGGAGTTGAGCATGCGACAACATCGATGGGTCTAACTCCTCAACGCCTACGAGTGCGCAATCAAGTATCATCCATGCAAGGCCAACATTGTGACTGATGCCCTCAGTCGTAAGGAAACCAAACCTAAGCGTGTACGTGTGTTACAACTTACTATCCACTCTAGTCTTCCTACCCAAATCCGTGATGCTCAGGTTGAAGCATTGGAGGATGAGAACCTTAAAGATGAGTCCCTGCGGGGCATGGAAAGGCGACTTGAACTTAAGGAAGACGATACTTATTATTTTGTTGATCGTGTATGGGTCCCATTCTATGGAAACTTATGAGAGCTTGTGAAGGACGAAGCGCACAAGTCTCGTTACTCGGTGCATCCTGGTTCTGAAAAGATGTACCAATATATCAAAACTTTGTACTAGTGGCCCCAAATGAAAGCTAACATAGCTACCTATGTTAGTAAATGCTTGACTTGTGCTAGGGTTAAGGTGATATACTAGAAGCCATCAAGGCTACTGCAACAACCCAAGATCCCCACATGGAAATGGGAGCAGATTTCCATGGATTTCGTCATTTGCTCACCTAGATCTCAGCGGGGAAATGATACCATCTGGGTGATCGTGGACCGACGGACGAAGTCTGCAAAATTTTTGGTAATCAAAGAAACTGACAAGTTTTCTACACTCGCCAATGTCTATTTGAAGGAAGTAGTTGTTAGGCATGGAGTGCTGACTTCCATTATCTCTGACCGTGACCCTCCCTTTGCATCTGAGTTATGGCAAGCAATGCATAAATCATTTGGCTCACGTCTAGACATGAGCACAGTTTATCACCCACAGACGAATGGGCAGACTAAACGCACCATCCAGACTCTAGAAGACATGCTTCGAGCATGTAACATCTGTGCTTGTAATCATTGTGAACAGTACAATTATCAATAAAACAATGTTATTTGATTCCAATGTTTGTTTTGTTATGTTTTACATTTTTCATGTTTTGACTTTTGTTCGATTTCAAACTCTATATCGCTCTCTGGAGAATTATACGCAAACTGGTGCGTAAACGTAACCAGTTTAATGCGAAAAATACTCCGGAACATCAAAATATACTTAACATACCTTAAATAACCTTTACATAACTTAGAAATAAGTTTTAAAGGCTTTGGTATGGCAAAAACAAGTTAATTCGGCTACAGGGACTAAACTTGACAAACTGAGAAAGTATGCCAATTTGAACTGTAACGAACATTCCGGAACGTGACCATAAGTTAAACACACCATAAATATCCTTTACATAGCTTAGAAATAGGCTTTGAGGGGTTCGGTATGCTAAAATAAACTTTTGGGTCATTCAGGGACTAAAAGTGCCAAAAAGTGCACAAGTTTGCACTTTCGCGCATAACTTACGTTTTGAATACATCCGGACATCCAAAAATTTATGTAAGCACTAAAACATTTTATTTAGTGATTGGCATAAGAAAAATCCATTCGTCACGCCATTTGGATCGTTTTTCGCGCTTATGCGCATTCCGTCGTATTTAAGCGAACATCGCGATCGTACGACCAAACGAACTGACATCCGACATATTTTTGAGCATGTTTCATGTCCACAATGTTTAGGCATCATTTTAGGGCCTTAAAGTTGGATTTACGGGCCTTAGAAGTGTCGGGAATGGCCTTAAAACACAACAGGGACTGAAACTGTCAAAATGGAAAGTTGTTTTCTGATCAGGACCCCCAAGCGGCCCGCGTAAAGGTAGGGCTATCCTTTACGCGGCCCGCGTCAGCCCTTCAGATTAGGAAAGGTCAAGTTAACAGCTTTTAACAGCCTTTAAACACTCTCCAAAGGTCAAGTGCCACATGTTAATCTCTTATGGTGGCCAAAATCAGTTACCACAACATTTCGACAAGTGTACGGGCTAGATCATTCCCCCTTTTCCAAGAAACGATCCTAACGGTGAACCGAAAACTATAAATACCCATCACATTTTCACTCATTCCTCACAAGAATCTGATAAAAAAGACTCTAAGTTGGAACCATTGTTTCATACCTGAGTTATTTTGATCTAGATTAGCATTCGGGGACCCTTCGTAAGTATTCCTTCGTTCTTTTATTGCTTTTCGAGTCCGAAAGTCAAACTTTGTTTGACTTTCTGCGTTGACCAGTTTATGGTCAATGCGAAGTTCGTTTGAACTTCGCAACGTGATTGTAATCACGATGGTTATAGTCCCTTGTGACTATGCCTACTAATTACCACGTTGTCTAGGGTCGTAAGGGTAAGCGATCTAATAAATCGCTTATACCTTCGAACCCGACCCATTTGGTCGATCATTAGGATCCGACCAAATACATTAGGTGACCATAGTATATAGGGAATAACCTTCCGAGGTTATACCTTATGGTCGCTTCGTTTAAGTAGTTGTATGATAGGTAGTTTATATGCGTTAGGTAAATTACCAAAATACCCCTTTGACGCCAAAATTCATTTTAAACATATGTAACATAACTTTTGACATCTAAACTGATTTGACAACAATATTAGACATGTTAAGGCATATGTTACTTGTCATATGACTAGTTAGGCGGTCTAAACGCGTTTTACGCGAACGACGCGTTAAAGTAGCATAAGCTTCCTAAACTGGTCGTAATGGGTCGTAAACACTTAAGTTAGGTTTCATTTAGTATGTAGGCCTTGTTAAACCATACTACATGAGTTCCAATACTCATTTGGTTTACGAGCCCTCATTCTATCCGATCCTCCGATTTAGGTCCGGTTATTAACAAAGTTACCTATATTAGGTGTCGTTTGATTCCGAGATCTCTAGCATTGCTTGGTGGTTATCTTAGGACTTCTGAGCAATCTCAAGTGAGTACATTAACCCCTCTTTTACTGTTTTCCAAACTGTTTTGGGGTGAAACACATGTGCCTACTTATTACTTTCATGCTTTCCTGTTTTCACATCATATACCTGCTATGTTTGTTAGTACATTATAGTACATGATTTACATTACATTTCATGCTATTTATGTCCATTGTGTGCATACTTAGTACATTGTTTTACATTACATTTCATGCTATGTATGTCCATTGTGTGCATACTTAGTACATTGTTTTACTTTACATTTCTGCTATGTATGTTGACTGATAGCATGCTAGCACATTGATTTACATGACTTTCTGCTTTGTATGTTAACTTAGCATACTTAGTACATTGTTTTCATATAACATGTTCACTTTTGCTATGACATTTGGTTTGCACAAACGAGACTATTATACGTTCATTAACATTAGCTACGCCGCTCGGTAGTAAGTACTGGTACCATAGGACTTGACAAATCCCATTCCTGACATCCCGGGTTTGTTTGGATGTAAGGAATGACTGAATCCGAAAACATTTCTTTTGATAACCTTGACTGAAAGGGTTATCCGACTGTCTCAAGGCTTGAATGTATGCGTTAACTTACCACATAAATGTTTGTATCAATGTAACATGCATTAATTTGCAAAACATAACTTTTTGATATATTCAAAATACTTTGTTTTGTACATTTCTACATTTGTATTATGTGACAATACTTTACTTACAATACATAACATTTGATTCACATTACTTGACTACTTTTGGACTTATAAACATTTGACATGGCTTATACAAGGACTTTTGACTATTGGTTTAAACATAGACTTTATACATTGGTGGTTTGTTTAACTGATTTAAGTAACGAGGCGTGTGTAATATGATACAAGCATGGTGGATACGCCGCTAGTACTTCCTATATATAAGTGTTTGTATGGTATTACATATCGTAGCGTTATTTGAATCATTTCAATTTGAGACATATAACATTTTATATAAATAACATATTTTTTACAAGACTCTGGTTTACAAACAATTTACTTTATACAACTCATTTTACTTGGTTATACATTTAACCACCCATTATTCTTTTATTTATACATATCATTCGATCTTATCGCTTTTTAAACGATTTACAAAACAAAACAATTTACAAGGTTCATGACTGACTTTTGATAAACAACTTTTTCTAAACTTATAAGTCATGAATCCTATTTTCACAAACCTATGTATCTCACAGGCATTTTTATGCTGACGTACCTATTTTCACATGTGTTTTCAGGAGCTTTTGCATAGGATGATGATCGTGATACTAGGGCGGACCTGTGCCTTAGAGACATAAAATGAAGATAGACTTAGTTTAATTATGTTCTGAACTCTTTGATTTCTGTTTTAAACAATGAAACTCTTATGTTGATAAATAAAATACAACTTTGTATGCTATGGTTATGAAACAATTAATTCTGTTACAACACTCCCCGACGTTTTCCGCCACGTTTTGTATGTTATACGTGGTCGGGGTGTGACAGAAGAGTTGGTATCAGAGCCAATGGTTATAGGGAATTAGGTTATTAGTAATTCTTTGACCTAGACTATAACCTTTCTAGGACCCTAACACAAGTTATCTTGTGTTTAGATCTTAAAACATGTACATCACCTATCCTTAGGTGATTATCAAAACAAAAACCAAATTTTTTTTTCCGAAACGATTTTTGAAAAACAATCTTCTGTTTTTGAATGATTTATTACAAGGTTTTGAACCCTCTTTTGTAAGGTTTTGAACCCTCTTTTGTAAGGTTTTGAACCCTTCCAGTTTAACTAAAATTTTTGGCTTATTGCCTTCTGAATTTTCAAAATCTCGTCAAGGTTTTGGGTTTTAAATAATGTGAACACGTGCAAACGGGAAGGGTGAATGCCTGTATTCTGGGTTTTCTGTCTAGGCAAGCACTTCGTATATATCTCATCAGACGCGAGACCAGTTGTGCTTACCTGGGAATTCTTGGGATGAGTGTTCACTTATAGGCGAGCATGTCTTCGCGATACATTATTTTTGATCCATTTACTTTGATTAGTCACTGTGTGTCATTTGTTTGCTTGGTAATGCGGACAAATGACCACCATCTTTTCTTTTGTTAATTTTGTTTCATCTCATTCTCTTCATCCAATCATCCACTCATTTCCTTTCATGTTTTCCTCTTTTAGAATGCCTCCTCGACGCGAAAACCAGATAGCGACTGCCGAACTGGCAGAAATTATTGCGCAGCAGATGGCTGCTCAATTCCCAAATCTCTTTGCTCAATGGCACCAAGCCAACAACAATAACAATGCTCCATGCAAATACAAGGATTTTAACTCGGCTAAACCACTCAAGTTTAGTGGTTCTGAAGGAGCGACTGGGCTTCTTCAATGGTTCGAGAGCATTGAGAATACTTTTCGCCACGTGCAGTGTCCTGACAATCGCAAGGTCGAGTTTTCTTCGAGTGTGTTTCAGAAGAGGGCTCTCACATGGTGGAATGGGGTTATGAGAGACCGGGGTGCAGAAGTTGCTCTAGCACAAACTTGGGCTGAACTTAGGGCCCTTATGATGAGGGAGTTATGTCCTCGTCATGAACAGCGAGCGTTGGAGAAAGAGTTTGAGGACTTGAAACAAGACAGTGGCGAGCACAGGGCATATACTGATAGATTTGAGGAGTTGAGTCTGCTTTGCCCGAATATGGTTACCCCACTCGACAAGGCTATCGAAAGGTACATCGACGGCCTACCTGACTCAGTACAAGACATCATTACTGGTAGTAACCCTGCCACTCTCCATCAGGCGATCGAGTTAGCAGCGACATTGACTGAGTCGCAGGTTCGAAAGGGAAAACTGCATAAAAAGGGTGACAAGGGTAAGAAGCAGGCATCTGACAAGGGAGATAGCAAGAAAGGTCAAAACAAGAAGGGAAAGAATTCTGGAGGGTCTAGGAAGCGGAAGGCTTCCCAAAACTATGTCGTTACTGCACAGGCCCAAGCTGCACCAAATCAGCCTGCGCAGTCACTAGCCAAGAAGCCTTATCTTGGCAATGCACCTTTGTGCAACAGGTGTAACGGCCATCATCCACCACACCTCCAGTGTCGTCAGTGCACCAACTGCGGAAGATCTGGTTATCTTGCCGCTACTTGTCGCATTCCTGTTAACCAGAACCAGGCAGTTCAGAACCAAGCCCAACAAGTTGCTCAGCCTCTCGCTCAGCAACAAGGTCAAGCTGCACGACCTCATTTTCCTCCTGGTTCATGCTACAATTGTGGGGATCTGACCCACTACAGGAACCGGTGCCCAAGGCTAGCCAACCAAAATCAGAATCAGAATCAAAATCAGGCTCCGGCTCGAGGTCGAGTCTTCAACATGAACGCTCAAGAGGCACAAGCAAACAATGAAGTGGTGAACGGTATGTTCTTTATTAATAATCAGCCTGCATCTGTTCTTTTTTATTCGGGTGCCCACAAGAGTTTTGTGTCATTGTCTTTTGAGCCAATGCTTCACGTGTCTAGAACGAAACTAGGTAAACCTTTGACAGTAGAAGTTGCTGGTGGTGAACCCATTGTTCTTGATTCTGTTCTTCGCAACTGCCAGTTGAACCTTAACGATCATCTTTTTCCTATCAACCTCACGCCTATGCAACTTGGAAGCTTCGACGTCATTGTGGGTATGGATTGGTTATCTAAGCATCGCGCATAGATAGTTTGTTCTAAGAAGATTGTTCGTGTGCCGCTTTCGACAGACGAGATCCTACAGGTTCAAGGTGAGAAACCTGCCGGTGGTCTCAAGCTCATGTCTTGTTGTAAAGCTCGGAAGTATCTGCGAAAGAATTATGTGGCCTTCTTAGCACATGTTACAGCAGATAAAGGCAAGGGTAAGTCTATTTCAGATATTCCTGTCGTTCGGGATTATTCTGAAGTATTCCCTGAAGATTTACCTGGTCTACCTCCAGCACGCCAAGTCGAGTTCCGCATTGATCTCGTACCTGGTGCAAATCCCATTGCCAGAGCTCCATATCGTCTTGCACCGTCTGAGATGCAAGAGTTATCTAAGCAGCTTCAGGAGCTCTCTGACAAAGGTTTTATCCGTCCTAGCTTTTCACCTTGGGGTGCTCCCGTTCTTTTTGTCAAGAAGAAGGATGGATCCTTTAGGATGTGTATCGATTATCGTGAGCTTAACAAGCTTACCATCAAGAATCGATATCCCCTACCGCGCATAGACGATCTCTTTGACCAGTTACAGGGCGCTTCTTATTTTTTGAAGATTGATCTGCGATCTGGATATCATCAACTTCGTGTGCATGAAGAAGATATTCCCAAAACAGCGTTCCGTACTCGTTATGGGCATTATGAATTCACAGTCATGCCATTCGGTTTGACTAATGCTCCTGCTGTTTTCATGGACTTAATGAATAGGGTCTGCAAACCTTATTTGGATCAGTTCGTCATTGTTTTTATTGACGACATCTTGATTTACACTAAGACGCGAGCTGATCACGAGCAACATCTTCGTCTTACGTTGGAACTCCTAAAGAAAGAGCAACTTTTTGCCAAATTCTCCAAATGTGAATTTTGGCTTAAAGAAGTTCAATTTTTAGGACATATTGTCAACGAACAAGGTATTCATGTAGATCCCTCCAAGATCGGTGCGATCAAGGATTGGGATACGCCTACTACTCCTACTGAGGTTCGTTCTTTTCTTGGTCTGGCGGGTTATTACCGCCGCTTCATAGAAAACTTCTCAAAGATTGTAGTTCCTCTAATTTCTCTAACTCAGAAGAACAAGCCCTTTGAGTGTGGATTTAAACAAGAGGAAGCTTTTCAAAACTTGAAGCAGAAGCTTTGTGACGCACATGTCCTGACTTTGCCCGAGGGCAATGACGATTTTGTCGTTTATTGCGATGCATCTAAACTGGGTCTTGGCTGTGTTCTGATGCAAAGGAACAAAGTCATAGCATACGCATCGAGACAGTTGAAGATACATGAGAAGAACTACACCACTCATGATCTTGAGTTGGGTGCAGTTGTCTTCACTCTTAAGATCTGGAGACACTATTTGTACGGAACAAAATGTGTGGTTTTCACGAACCACAAAAGTCTTCAGCATATCTTCAATCAGAAAGAACTCAACATGAGGCAACGACATTGGGTTGAGCTTCTAAACGACTATGACTGCGAAATTCGTTACCATCCTGGTAAGGCGAATGTCGTAGCCGATGCATTGAGTCGTAAGGAATGTACTAAGCTGCATTGTGTTCGTGTTTAAACTGTTATTCAAGCTCGATCTGATATCCAAGCACGCATTTCTCAGGCTCAACAATCTTGTGTTTCACAAGGTTTAATGGATAAGGAATTTCCCTATCACATAACACCTGATCTAGAACTGAAGGACAATGGATCATATTACTTCATTGACCGTTTGTGGGTCCCAAGCCAAGATAACCTTCGCACCTTGCTTATGGATGAAGCCCATAAGTCGCGTTATTCTGTCCATCCTGGCTCAGATAAGATGTATAAGGATCTTCGTATTCACTATTGGTGGCCTGGTATGAAGAAAGACATTGCCTTATACGTATCAAAATGCCTTACTTGTCTTAAGGTTAAGGCTGAACATCAACGTCCTTCTGGTTTATTGGTGCAACCAGATATCCCAGTTTGGAAATGGGAAAACATTACTATGGATCTCATTACTAAACTTCCGCGCACAAAGAAAGGTCATGATGCCATTTGGGTAGTTGTTGATCGTCTTACTAAGTCAACGCATTTCTTGCCAATCCGTGAGGATTTTCCTGCTGACAAACTTGCTAAAATCTATGTGGATGAAATAGTAGCTCGACATGGTGTTCCTTTGAACATCATTTCTGACAGAGATACTCGTTTCACTTCTCATTTTTGGAGAACAATGCAATCTGCTATGGGGACCCAACTTAACCTGAGCACAGCCTATCATCCGCAAACGGATGGTCAATCTGAAAGAACAATCCAGACTCTGGAGGATATGCTTAGAGCTTGTATGATCGATGTTGGTGGTAGTTGGGATTCACATCTTCCGTTAATTGAATTCTCCTACAACAACAGTTATCACACCAGCATCAAAATGGCTCCTTTCGAGGCTCTCTATGGTCGAAAATGTCGTTCACCAGTCTGCTGGAATGAGATCGGCGAGGCTCAACTTACTGGACCTGCCCTCATTTTAGAGACAACTGACAAGGTTAAGAAAGTTCGTGATAACCTTCAGACAGCTAGAAGCCGTCAAAAGAGTTACGTGGACCCAAAACGCAAGCCCTTGGAATTTCAAGTCGGTGATCTAGTATTACTTAAGGTCTCACCTTGGAAAGGTGTGATCAGATTTGGAAAGAAAGGAAAACTTGCACCTAGATACGTTGGACCATTCAAGATCGTCGAAAGAATCGGAAAGGTAGCCTACAGACTTGAGTTACCTCCTGAACTTGGAAATGTTCATCCAACTTTTCACGTGTCCAATCTCAAGAGGTGTTTAGCTGATGAGAACCTCCACATACCACTTGACGAAATTCGTGTTGATAAAACACTGAAATTTGTTGAGAAGCCTGTGGAAATCATGGAACGTGAAGTCAAGTGGCTTAAACGCAAGCGCATTCCTTTGGTCAAAGTTCGCGTGGAAGCTAAACGTGGACCCGAGTTTACTTGGGAACACGAAGATCAAATGAAGGCGAAATATCCGCATCTTTTCCCACGAGTTTCCTCTAAATAAATTTCGGGACGAAATTTCCACAAGTAGGGGAGACTGTAACATCTGTGCTTGTAATCATTGTGAACAGTACAATTATCAATCAAACAATGTTATTTGATCCCAATGTTTGTTTTGTTATGTTTTACTTTTTCCATGTTTTGACTTTTGTTCGATTTCAAACTCTATATCGCTCTCTGGAGAATTATACGCAAACTGGTGCGTAAACGTAACCAGTTTAATGCGACAAATACTCCGGAACATCAACATATACTTAACATACCTTAGATAACCTTTACATAAATTAGAAATAAGTTTTAAAGGCTTTGGTATGGCAAAAACAAGTTAATTCGGCTACAGGGACTAAACTTGACAAACTGCGAAAGTATGCCAATTTGAACTGTAACGAACATTCCGGAACGTGACCATAAGTTAAACACACCATAAATATCCTTTACATAGCTTAGAAATAGGCCTTGAGGGGTTCGGTATGCTAAAATAAACTTTTGGGTCATTCAGGGACTAAAAGTGCCAAAAAGTGCACAAGTTTGCACTTTCGCGCATAACTTACGTTCTGAATACATCTGGACATCCAAAAATTTATGTAAGCACTAAAACATTTTATTTTAGTGATTGGCATAAGAAAAATCCATTCGTCACGCCATTTGGATCGTTTTTCGCGCTTATGCGCATTCCGTCGTAATTAAGCGAACATCGCGATCGTACGACCAAACGAACTGACATCCGACATATTTTTGAGCATGTTTCATGTCCACAATGTTTAGGCATCATTTTAGGGCCTTAAAGTTGGCTTTACGGGCCTTAGAAGTGTGGGGAATGGCCTTAAAACACAACAGGGACTGAAACTGTCAAAATGGAAAGTTGTTTTCTGATCAGGACCCCCAGGCGGCCTGCGTAAAGGTAGGGCTATCCTTTACGCGGCCCGCGTCAGCCCTTCAGATCAGGAAAGGTCAAGTTAACAGCTGTTAACAGCCTTTAAACACTCTCCAAAGGTCAAGTGCCACATGTTAATCTCTTATGGTGGCCAAAATCAGTTACCACAACATTTCGACAAGTGTACGGGCTAGATCATTCCCCCTTTTCCAAGAAACGATCCTAACGGTGAACCGAAAACTATAAATACCCATCACATTTTCACTCATTCCTCACAAGAATCTGATAAAAAAGACTCTAAGTTGGAACCATTGTTTCATACCTGAGTTATTTTGATCTAGATTAGCATTCGGGGACCCTTCGTAAGTATTCCTTCGTTCTTTTATTGCTTTTTGAGTCTGAAAGTCAAACTTTGTTTGACTTTCTGCGTTGACCAGTTTATGGTCAATGCGAAGTTCGTTTGAACTTCGCAACGTGATTGTAATCACGATGGTTATAGTCCCTTGTGACTATGACTACTGATTACCACGTTGTCTAGGGTCGTAAGGGTAAGCGATCTAATAAATCGCTTATACCTTCGAACCCGACCCATTTGGTCGATCATTAGGATCCGACCAAATACATTAGGTGACCATAGTATATAGGGAATAACCTTCCGAGGTTATACCTTATGGCCGCTTCGTTTAAGTAGTTGTATGATAGGTAGTTTATATGCCTTAGGTAAATTACCAAAATACCCCTTTGATGCCAAAATTCATTTTAAACATATGTAACATAACTTTTGACATCTAAACTGATTTGACAACAATATTAGACATGTTAAGGCATATGTTACTTGTCATAGGACTAGTTAGGCGGTCCAAACGCGTTTTACCCCGAACGACGCGTTAAAGTAGCATAAGCTTCCTAAACGGGTCGTAATGGGTCGTAAACACTTAGGTTAGGTTTCATTTAGTATGTAGGCCTTGTTAAACCATACTACATGAGTTCCAATACTCATTTGGTTTACGAGCCCTCATTCTATCCGATCCTCCGATTTAGGTCCGGTTATTAACATAGTTACCTATATTAGGTGCCGTTTGATTCCGAGATCTCTAGCATTGCTTGGTGGTTATCTTAGGACTTCTGAGCAATCTCAAGTGAGTACATAGACCCCTCTTTTACTGTTTTCCAAACTGTTTTGGGGTGAAACACATGTGCCTACTTATTACTTTCATGCTTTCCTGTTTCACATCATATACCTGCTATGTTTGTTAGTACATTATAGTACATGATTTACATTACATTTCATGCTATGTATGTCCATTGTGTGCATACTTAGTACATTGTTTTACATTACATTTCATGCTATGTATGTCCATTGTGTGCATACTTAGTACATTGTTTTACTTTACATTTCTGCTATGTATGTTGACTGATAGCATGCTAGCACATTGATTTACATGACTTTCTGCTTTGTATGTTAACTTAGCATACTTAGTACATTGTTTTCATATAACATGTTCACTTTTGCTATGACATTTGGTTTGCACAAACGAGACTATTATACGTTCATTAACATTAGCTACGCCGCTCGGTAGTAAGTACTGGTACCATAGGACTTGACAAATCCCATTCCTGACATCCCGGGTTTGTTTGGATGTAAGGAATGACTGAATCCGAAAACATTTCTTTTGATAACCTTGACTGAAAGGGTTATCCGACTGTCTCAAGGCTTGAATGTATGCGTTAACTTACCACATAAATGTTTGTATCAATGTAACATGCATTACTTTGCAAAACATAACTTTTTGATATATTCAAAATACTTTGTTTTGTACATTTCTACATTTGTATTATGTGACAATACTTTACTTACAATACATAACATTTGATTCACATTACTTGACTACTTTTGGACTTATAAACATTTGACATGGCTTATACAAGGACTTTTGACTATTGGTTTAAACATAGACTTTATACATTGGTGGTTTGTTTAAGTGATTTAAGTAACGAGGCGTGTGTAATATGATACAAGCATGGTGGATACGCCGCTAGTACTTCCTATATATAAGTGTTTGTATGGTATTACATATCGTAGCGTTATTTGAATCATTTCAATTTGAGACATATAACATTTTATATAAATAACATATTTTTTACAAGACTTTGGTTTACAAACAATTTACTTTATACAACTCATTTTACTTGGTTATACATTTAACCACACATTATTCTTTTATTTATACATATCATTCGATCTTATCGCTTTTTAAACGATTTACAAAACAAAACAATTTACAAGGTTCATGACTGACTTTTGATAAACAACTTTTTCTAAACTTATAAGTCATGAATCCTATTTTCACAAACCTATGTATCTCACAGGCATTTTTATGCTGACGTACCTATTTTCACATGTGTTTTCAGGAGCTTTTGCATAGGATGATGATCGTGATACTAGGGCGGACCTGTGCCTTAGAGACATAAAATGAAGATAGACTTAGTTTAATTATGTTCTGAACTCTTTGATTTCTGTTTTAAACAATGAAACTCTTATGTTGATAAATAAAATACAACTTTGTATGCCATGGTTATGAAACAATTAATTCTGTTACAACACTCCCCAATGTTTTCCGCCACGTTTTGTATGTTATACGTGGTCGGGGTGTGACAGAGCATGTGTTATCGACTTTGGTAATGGCTGGGAAAGACATCTGCCTTTGGTGGAGTTTTCATATGACAATAGTTACCACACCAGCATCAAGGTTGCTCCGTTCGAGGCTTTGTACGGACGAAATTGCCGATCACCTCTATGCTGGGCAGAAGTTGGCGACAGTCAAATCATTGGCCCAGAACTCGTTAACGACACAACGGAAAAGATTGTCCAAATCAGACAATGAATGGCGGCAGCTCGTGACCATTAGAAAAGCTACGCTGATAAGTGTAGGAAAACTCTCGAGTTCCAGGTTGGGGATCGAGTGCTACTTAAAGTCTCACCATGGAAAGGTGTGGTTCGCTTTGGCAAACAAGGCAAGCTTAATCCGCGTTATGTCGGGCCCTTTGAAATCACTGAGAATCTGAAGAAGTGTTTATCAGATGAGACCCTCATTGTTCCTTTTAAGGAACTCACTATCGACGACCAGTTACGCTTCGTCGAGGAACCGGTGGAAATTATGGATCGAGAAATCAAGACTCTTAAACGAACCAAGACACCTATTGTTCGAGTTCGTTGGAAATCACGTCGTGGCCCAGAGTTCACTTGGGAATGAGAGGACCAGATGACATGCAAGTACCCCGAGTTGTTAAGAAAGCTGAGTCCCGTATTCTAGCTACTTCGGAATTTCGGGACGAAATTCCAAACCAACGGGGGGATGATGTGATACCCCAGGAAAACGCACAACACAACTAGCTTCCTCAGTGACTATGTGCTAAATTTCGGGACGAACTTTCTTTCAACTTGGAGTTGATGTGACAACTCGTATAAAACCCTATTATGCTTCGCTTTTACTTTGTAACTACGTGTACGTTATATGAAACGATTATGGTGTTTGATTAAATTTGAATAGTTGTGAACTTGGTAATGCGTTATGTGAATGTTGTATGTATGTGTTATAATATAAAAGTTAGTCGCACTAGAACCGAACCAGGGCGCACATCTCCTTTGCAAATTGTTGAGATCCTTCCTCCTTCTTGTTGGATCATGCTCGGCCTAAACAGGTAAACCCAACCCGCTATCCCCTCCTCCTTGCAACACCATGTAACCCAACCCGTACCCCTTCTCCCTGCGGCCCATTAGCTCAAGTCGCCCAACACCCCTTGTTTCAATTATATACATAAGTTTTGTTGCATGGAGAAACCAAACCCTAATTCCCTTCTTGTGGTTGTGTGCGACAACAGAGAAGAAGCAACCCCCCCCCCCCCCGCTTCGCAAATCACCCCTCTCTCGCTCGCATCTCTCTCGCTCTCGCCTATCTATAAGGTTAGTATTCTATGTCATTTTGGTTTTAGTTTGGTTGTTTCATGGCTGTGTTGGTAATTGTCATGATGAACCTAATGATATGATGTTAATTGTTAGTCTAGAAACTATGAAAAACTTATATAGGATTTGTGTTACGGTTTAGTAAAGTATGGGCATGCGTAGTTGGATTAGGGTTGTCATGCTTTATGAGATGGATGTTATTGTATGCTAAATCTGATATGAAACATCTATGAACTGCCATGAATATTGTAGAGGTGTTATATGATGGTAAAACACGGTAAAGAAACCCGGAAACTAGTTTTAGTAATGTTTATGCGAAAAACAGAAGCTGATTAACATTTACAGCCAACTTAATTTTCGTTATTTATTGGAAAACTGATTTTCTGAAGTCCAAGACGTACGTTTTTGAAAAACT
This sequence comes from Helianthus tuberosus, assembly GCA_030545235.1. Lineage (NCBI taxonomy): Eukaryota > Viridiplantae > Streptophyta > Magnoliopsida > Asterales > Asteraceae > Helianthus > Helianthus tuberosus. The sequence continues at coordinate 255,073 of JARYGA010027071.1, forward strand.
CTTCAAATGGCGCTGGAATCACATTTTTCTGAGGTCGTTTTCTATTTTTAAAGAAACGTTTTACACAACAGCAAAAGCTGCGTTTTTTCTGTAGAAAATTCATGTTACGCTTTTCATTATAACTTGTAATCTGAATAGAGTTAGGTCGTTAAATTCGTACAGTAGCTGGGTACAGATTTTTCCGAAAATCTCCCACTGAAATTTTGCCATTCGGACAGACGATAAATTTTAAATAAATTTTTCCATGGACTGCAGTCGGAAAGCAACGAATCTGACTACAGCCTATTAGATGATTTTTAGTAAATAATTGGAAATGATTTAGGTCTTGAGATTTTTACACAAGGTGATGTGGACCACTTAGAACGTTCTGTAAATTACTTAGAATTTTTGGAATAAGTAAACTATTTTATAAAAATAGCCGAAAACAGCTAAGTTCTGGACGTAAAAGCTGAAACGTTATAAGTTGTTATTTGCATATCTTAATGTTGTTTATGCTATCTGAGAATGATCAAACTTGTTTAATGTCAATGAAAGTGTTATGTGAATTATCGTGTGCTTGATCATGAGTAATTATATGTGGAATATATGTATGTACGTAAGTTGTCAAAGTGAGTGAATGGTACGTGCTAGATACGTGTAGGAGCTTTGTACCTTACTTGAACACACTAATAAACTAAATGGTAATCGTATTAGGACGTGATTGACCTACCTTGACTCCTAACCATTTTAAGAGACCAACCGAGAAATCCAAGGTGAGTTCACACTTTTCATCAAAGCATGGGATTCCCGGTGGTTTGGGAATGGGTTAAACAACAACTATCCCCCTTGGGTGGGATGCAACCTGCGTATTCTCCTTGGGTAGAATACGTACTTCCGTCCTCCTAGGTGAAGGACGAAAACCATTATAATACATGTCTTAAGCATACTAGACAACAACTCTATCTTTAAGTCCCCCATATTTTATATCGACTTAATCGTCGGGCCAATGGCGAACGGGTTATTAGTTAAATCGCGCTATTAGGTTTGACAAGCCTCACACCGTATCGCAGAGGACGGGTGTGGACTAATATACTTGGGCACTTAGTCAATGATGATAGACATTGACTCGGGGCACTCAACATAACTTAAGTCAGTAGTCGATATGATAACGAGTCTAGTGGTTTAAAACAGTGGGGTAGCTCCCCATGGCATGTTTTTATAAATGTACAAGGGAACATAACAACTTATGGTTTTTGGAACAACATTAAAACGGAACAACCAACTGTGAACTCGCCAACTTTTTGTTGACACCCTACTACATGCTTTGCAGGTCGTTAGGTACATGGCTAGAGCTTGCACGAGGAGTAGATGTTGTGGCTAGGAATCAACTATTGGTTTCCTACTATTAAACCTTATGATTTTTAATTTGCTTAATGGGTTTTAAACTTTATGCATCCGCTAACTTTTAAACTTGGTTTTGGACTTTGGTTTTGTGAACACTAAATGTTTTGTTTGCGATGGTTTTACTTTACTTTACTTTACTTTATGTTCAGTATGATTAGTGGTATGATCCTGGTCAGTCACACGTCTCACGGTAATACTCCGCTTGTGGATTTTGGGGGTGTGACATCCAATCCATCTATTTTCCTTTCACCCCCTGAACTTTCATAAAATGGTGTAGTGCTCGAAAGTATCCTCTATTTTGAAAGTGCAACTACTTTTTCAGATCTAAACCTAAAACAACTTAAGGCGAACATTATCAGTCTGGTGAATTCCGCTACCACCTCCTTCGATCGCACCGTCAAAACCCTAGCATGTACCACTACCACCACCGCCGCCAACGACGTAACCCTAGCAAACTACATCCGATTGACTCCAGACTCCTCTTCTTCTTCCTCTTCACACCTTAAACCCTCGCTATCTAAAACATCTGTTACCTCTAATGAAATGATAGGTGAGAGCATTAGAGTTAACAATCTTCAATTGAAGGTACTTTACTCTACACTGTTATGTTTATGTACTTTATGTGGCCTCTGTTTTCCCAAATTTAGAAGTGTTAATTTTAAGCTATGTGACTTCAATGTAAAGGATCAATTTCATTGAATGTTGATTATTTTTGTCTAATATAAGTTGTTTGATGTTTGATGAACTGTTTTGTAGATTCAAAGAGAGAACTTATATTCTATAGTAAGTGTTTGTTATAAAAATAAAACTGTTAGGTGTCTAGTTTGATTTATGGAAGTGTTGTTGTGTTCTATATCGAATCATATATGTGGTTGTGATTACAATAGTTAGTTTACTAGTTCTCTTTAGCAAAATGTTAGGTGTCTAGTTTGATTTTACGGAAGTGTTGATGAATCTGTTGACTACTGATACAATTAGGTTGTTTTATAATGGAATTAATGAATGAAACTTGATCTTGATCTGTTGTGTTCTATATAATTTGATATGTATTGCAATAATAATAGTTCGTACACTGTTCTGTTTAGCAAAGTATTAGGTGTCTAGTTTGATTTTACGGAGAAGTTGATGAATCTGTTGTGTTGAGTAGTCGTACAATTAGGTTAGTTTATAATGGAGTTAATGAGTGAAAGTTGATCTGTTGTGTTCTAAATCAAATTGTATGTTTGTTGTGATTACAATAGTTTGTATAGTGTTCTGTTTCGCAAATTGTTAGGTGTCTAGTTTGATTATAAGGAAGTGTCGATGAATTTGTTGAGTACTGGTAAAATTAGGTTAGTTTATATTAGAATTAATGAACTAAACTTGATCTGTTGTGGTCTACATCAAATCGTATATGTGTTGTGATTACAATAGTTAGTTTACTATTCTGTTTAGCAAATTGTAGGTGTTCTGTTTCCATAGGCTGTTCCAGGAATTCCAAAGATCAAGAATGGTTATAATCCTGCCACATGAGTATTGGAAGTGACTTCTTCTTCGGCTGAAATTCAACTGAAAGTTGACTTTGCTCAGATTTATGTCAACTCCACCCTTTATCAATAAATTCTAATGTTGATTATAACATGTAAATGTTTTCTTAAATCTCCATATATCTAACATGTGTTCATGGATGTTATATGACATTTACAGGGTCAATGAAAAACTAATTAAGGAGCTTAGTATCCCTCCAAGCAGTTCAAAGGATTTATTTTCTCTAACTAAATATGCTCAACCATTTATCATACAATGCAAAGCCTACTTGTGGAAACAACATTGGTCGCACTAGAGGAACCCACAATATAATGTGTTTCGCTTCATCACCACCATCGCTATGGGTGCACTGTTTGCTGCTATTTTCTCCAAAAAGGGTGAACAGATGTATGAATCTCACACCAAGGATCCTTATTAAACTTTTTTTCCTTTCTTGTATTTTGTTTCCTACACCTTCAACCGGGTGATATTTCACTGTAGCACTTAAGTGCAAGTTTGTGTACACAGACAACAAGTCCAAGATCTTGTGGATTTGGCCTGAGCTCTATATGTTATCGTTCTCTTCCTAGGATCTATGAATGAAAATACTGTGCAACCTATTGATGCTGTATAGAGAACAATTTTCTATCGGGAAAGGGTTGCTGTGATGTATTCATCATTACCTTATGCGCTTGCCCAGGTAATGAATTAACATAAATGACATGTTTTTATTTAGAGGTGGCAAAATGGATAGGTCAAATGCGTTTGGTTATCGCTTGTTATTTGTCTCATTTAATAAAAAAAGAGTATTTCGAAGGTTATAGAAGCCATAATATTGTAATTAATAGTAACTAGAATGCTGACACGGTGCAAGTTACCATAGAGTCTATATACATAGCGATTCAGACTAATATTTATGCCTTCATTTTGTACTCGATGTTTGGATTCGAGTGGACTGCTGCCAAATTTTGGTCTTTCTACTACTATTTCTTTACTTGGAGGCGATGCATGATCTTCACGGGTTAGACTTCACTGAGGTTCCTGATGACCCTGAGGTGTGGGCTCGTGTGCAGGCAAGAGGTCGCATGAACCGGGTATATGGTGACCCTAAGGTGTGGGCTCGTGTTCTAGTAATTAGTTATAAGTTGGTATCGTTTTAACATATATGCATGATAAGAGTTTGTTTTGTGGTTTAGACATACTAGATATTGCGTTATGGATGTTACAAGTTGGTTAGCTTTATTGGTTAGCTTTATAATTTAGTAAAAATAAGATCTAAATGCATTTAGTTTTTTTTAAATGTTTCGTTACAAATATGTTACAATCAAAGATCTGTTTTGTTACAAACTAGATGTAAGATCCGTCGCGTTGCGGCTAGAGTCTTACATATTACGACATAATGAATCTACTTTATACGGTTAGGCCCTTAAAAATTACGGCACAATGAATCTATTTTATACTTCTCTATCGACCCGCTCGTTGCGTTTTAAAACCACAAACCTAAGGATTAACTACACACCTTTGTATCAAGTTAGATATCCAGACGATCACATTGTGTTTCCAAATGTCTTGTGGAGGGAAATACAAATACTTGATGTTGATTAGCGATGAACACGGTACATGTTCAGTATTGAATCGGTACAAAGTACCGGTACCGAAAAACGGAAAAAGTGGGTACCGGTACCGAATATACCGGTTCGGTACCCGTACCAGTATTTACCGGTATTTTACGTGTAAATACCGGTACCGTTCCGATACTGGTACCAAAAAGCGGGGATAATGGGTACCCGCACAATTAAAGAGAGTTGGCCCAAAACAATAACCCACACCACCTAGTTGTTTTGTAAAAAAGACCAATGTTCAAGAATATATGCTTAGAGTACAACTTCTAATGCATCATAATGTTAAAAATTAAAAATTAACAAGCCTTAAATACCCACAAAATGAAAATAACTTCCAAAACCAAGTATACAAACATACTATGCACATTAAAACAATATTGCATGAGGTACAAACAACAATAGCAAAAGTCTATTGCAAATTGATAGTATATAAATATGTTGCAAGCATTAAAACATAACAACTATGAAATGCGTAGCAAAATTTGTGACACAATATTTTCGTAGGAATTATGTTAAAATTTGCGTAGTAAATGCGTAGTAATTAGTTTCCGACGAGGTTTTTTCCAACATCAAAGTTTTGTTGCAAATGTGTAGCAAATCTCAGTTTGCTACGCATTTGTGAATAAAATTCTTGTTAGAAAATGCCAAATTTCTAGTAGTGATAAGGACAACGAAATAAAACTAAATTAAGAATCCGAAATATACATGAAAGATATAAAAGAGTTACCAATATATTTCTACTTGCTCCATCACTAACACATTAGTAAAGCAATTATCTAATCTAAATTGTAATAAAAACTTTTATTAATGGCATATGTCAACACCTAATACAATTTAATTTTTTTATTAAGTTTCATAATTTTCTTTTGTTTTGATTTTTATATTTAAAATTTCCAAGATTACATTTATTTATCCAACCATTCATATCTTATATTTTCAATTTACAATATTAAAATAACCGTGAGGCTTTCTTTTCTCAAGACATTACATCAAATCCTTAAAACGTAATTTTTTATAGTTTATCATAACTTCATATTATATAAACATCAACAATTGTTTAATTAAATAATTATATTCATTTTTTAAGTTTTTTTATCTCATAATTATTAAATTACAAGCTCTTGAAACAGCAAATGGATATGCATGATAGCTTTAAGTTTTTGTTTTTATTTTATTTTGTTATTATAATTGAGTTTTAACCTATTTTATTTTTATAATATTAAAATATTATTTGTTACAAAATTCCTAGTATAATGTTGCAACATGTTTATTTTAATCTACGTTTGATATAAGCTGAATTCAAAATTCCGTTGTGAATTACACATGTTTAAGGACGAGGTTATAAACATGTGTATTGCACGGGTTTGAAGATAAATATTATATAATTTAATAATGTATACACCAATTTTACATAATTAATTATTTTCATACTTACAACTTGAGGGACCCTCTAGGTAGCAAACCATGAAACTTTATTTCTGCTTGTACCTTCATCTAAATGTTAATAAATGGTGAGTCGAATTTCAAAAAAGAATAATTCTAATATGGTTTTTATATATGAGAAAAACATACTTATAAGAAAAGTTACAATAATATGTAAAGGTTATATATAACACAAATATAATCAATATCAAATTATAACGAAGCCAAGCAATGTAAAAAAAAAAGTACTACCATAAAGCAAATGTGGATCCGCAGTGGCTTAGCAACTCTATAATAGATTGGAGAGTAAGATGAAAGCTTAATTGTTTATAATGGATGACATATTAAAAATGTTAGACATATTTATAAGAAATGTTACGTGAGCTAAAAAATATGAACATGCCAAATAATTTTGAAAGACAAATAAACCCCATAATTAAGAAAATGGCTCTAAAAAATTATTAATTGAAATGACTTTAGTTACAGTTAAATATGGTACGTTTATCATATATTTGCGACATATGATTGAATAAAGTAAATATGAGTGAATCATATCTATCACGAATGTATATATGAGCAAATTGCAAAGAAAATTTGCGCATACATTATTAAGCTATATAACTTTTATCTTTAAATATGTGTAGTACACTGGGCTATAACCTAGTAATTTAATTAAACAATTTCTCTATAATTCACCACCTGTCACAATTCTCTCTCCGTTTCCGCATAATCGTAGTTGCATAACTAATACGTTTACTATAACAATTACTTTAAAAACTTATTTGTAATAAAATTTAACAAGATTATAGTAAAGTTGTAGAAACGTTATCTGAGATAGGTCACTTGACTGGTTGATCCGACTGAGAGTGGTCTGACCTTCGATCTACAAATGTGATGAAAGAGGGAAGAAATGGTTGAGCTCACACTGCATTATCTCCTGCTTTGAGTATCTTAGGAGATCTCCCCACTTTAGTGGTTTACTGGATGACATTGCGACCACACCGTACGAGACTGGGCAACATGATGGTATGCATGCCACGTATCTGAGTTGCAACCGACAGGAGCTTATAACTGAGGAGTTTCGGGCCGCGAACGTTGTGGCCTCCAACCGTATGGCGGAAACTTTTTCCGCTGTAGCCAATGACCCGCTCCCCTAATTCCAGCAGATCCAAGATGCGGTGGAAAACCCAAACTCGGAGGTAATACGTCAACTGCTTGACTCTTCCTCTTCCAATATCAATGCTAACTAGTACTTTGTTAACACGTGTCGTTTTATGAACAATTTGAGACAATTATGTATGGAGAATATTATTTCCCTTTTTGTTTAATAATATTATTTCCCTTTTTGTTTAATTATGACATTATTACGTAAACATCTCTTGTGTGTTTCATGACTTATCATGATTACTCTGATTTCGCCTCCTGACATGGGGGCGATGTGACTGTCAGCTGTCAATCCGATTGATTACTCTGATCAATATATAAAATATGATCTATGGAAAAACATGTTGGCCATTTTTTTAACTCCATGAGTAACTTCTACTGTCGTCATCGTGTGTCGGAAGTGCAAGATGCATGTGAGGCCGCCGAGGCCTTACTATACCTTCATAAGATGCTTGAGAGTACTAATGTATCCCCTTCCGCCAATGTCTGTTGACTGAAATTATCATAGGTAAACCTTTTCTGAATCACGAAGGATTGCTCCCTATTATGCCTGGACTATACCCTCCATTTCCCAAAGGTCCACGAGGGAAGCGTTGTGTGACGACGAGGAAATCTGCCGGAGATCCCGAGGCTCCTCGTTTTGGCATTTCCTGTGTCTGTTACCGGAGGGGTTCCCCCATAGTGACGAAAGCGTCATTGAACGAAGACGGTGATGTCGTACATCTTGTTACTTTAGAGGATGGCCTGGTTGTGTTTCTAGACCTAGGTGTGTTGACACTGGCATACTCCATACCCCTGCAGAAGTGATGGAAATCGAGTGTCAATTAGCAAGTCTGTGAAAGTGTTTGCTTTTGTTATTCTCTACTTTGTAGGAGTATGTACAAGTACTTGGTTTGTTTTGTAGACTATGATGAGGACGTATAAGTTCCTTGTTAGTCTAATAGTAGATAGTTAATGTTCCTATTACTAAGGCACCCATCTATTTAGTGCTGTGAATTTTTGGTCAGAAACGACATGTTTTTGTAAGTCGTTGTTTTAACGTTGGTGTGCTATATACTCCTTATGACTTAATGTATTAAGTAAATAATTTAAATGTATTGTGCATGAATGTTTATTATGACAACTTTAATCGAAGGATCAAAGTTTTATTTCAAATGGAATAAAAGTATCTGACAAAAATTGATCAAAAGATCAAAAAAATAAAAAGAAATAACGATAGATTGTAGGAAAAAAGAAAAACTGAAATAATATTTTTTGTCATGCTTGGCGAGTATCACATATAACATTTCTTGAGTTGGGCAACGTTCCAAGACTTCTAGATTAGGGTTCCATCTAGGTGTTCCAATGTATACGCCCCTTTTCCAAGGACTTCCTTGACCCTGTAAGGCCCTTCCCAAGTGGGATCCATTTTTCCTGTATTCTCCGCCCTGGTGGCCTCATTATCCCTCAGGACGTAATCACCCACCCGGAAACTGATAGCAGTTGCCCTCCTGTTGTAATAACTGGCCATTTCTTGTTTATATCGCGCTTCGCTGATAGCCGCTGCTTCGCGCCGTTCTTCCAAGAGGTATAGATTTTCCCGGAGGCGCTGATCATTACCATCTTGTGTGGTCAAATGGCTTAAGGACGGGAGTCCAACCTCTGCCAGAATCATCGCTTTAGTGCCATACGTTAGGCTAAACGGTGTCTCTTTATTTCCTGATTTCGGCGTTGTTCGATGAGCCCATAAGACTCTCGGTAACTCATCCACCCAACACCTGCCTTCCCGATCAAGGCGTTTTTTGATTCCGTCTAGCAAACTCCTATTAGCACTCTCCACCTGTCCATTGCCCAAGGGGTGGGCCACCGAGGTGAAAATTTGTAGTATGTTAAAGTCTTTGCACCATTCCTGGATTGTCTTATCTGCGAACTGAGTTTCTTTGTCACGACCAAGTACAGTAGTAAGTCGAAACGACAAACTATGTCTTCCCAGAGAAGCTTCTTGACATTGCCCGCCCCAATCTTGGCTAGGGGTTTAGCTTCAATCCATTTAGTAAAGTAATCTATTGCAACGATAAGGAATTTGACTTTACCCGGGGCTGGGGGGAAAGGACCCACAATATCGACGACACATTTTTGGAAAGACCATGCCACTGTTACTGGTATCATACTGTTTTTGGGGCGCAAGGTTTGTGGCATATAGTGTTGGCAGCTCATGCATTTACATAATTCTTTCAACGCGTCCTCGTGTATCCCAGGCCAATAGTATCCCGCATTTGTTATCTTGGCCACTACAAAACGGGGCCTAGTGTGGATTCCATGGTTTCCTTCATGTGTTTCTTTAATCAAGTATTCCGATTCCATTGGGGAGACACAACGCAAAAGCAGACCCAGGCACGACTTTTGGTACAATGTTCCTCCTTACAATGCGTATTGTAGGGCTTTGGCCTGTATCTTCGTTGATGCACCATTTGATACTGGCAGTTCCCCGTTTATCAGATATTTTATAAGGGGTGTCATCCAACATTCCTCAACAGTACTTATGGCTGAAACTTCCCACTCCGCCGTAGATGGGGTGTGTAGCGTCTCTATTCTTACCTCGTGCTCCATCCTTGATGTTGCTAACTTATTAAGCATGTCAGCAATCTGGTTTTTACCTCTGTGAACATGTGTCAAGCTCACATTATTAAATAGGGCGATAAGGTTTTTTCCTTCAGCCAGATACTTGGCCATCATTTCGTCGCGAGATTTGTAAGTCTCATTAATTTGGTTATTTACCAACAAAGAATCCATGTGTGTGTCGACCCAGGTAGTTCCCATGGCACGCACCATTCGTAACCCCGCCAACAGCACTTCATATTCTGACTCATTGTTCGAACACTCAAACTCGAACTTTAGGGGGTACGTCAGCTTAACCCATTCCGGGCTGATTAGCATGAGACCGGCTCCTGCTCCTTTGGTACTGGAAGAACCATCTGTATACAACTTCCAAGTTTCATTGGTGGTGCTTGTTTCTGATTTCTCAGAGTTCGCTTCCTGAATATGTTCTCCCTTTGGGATTTCAGCAATGAAGTCCGCCACCACCTGCCCTTTGATTGCTGTTCTTTTACAGTATTTGATGTCCAATGCTCGCAATTCGATGGCCCATTTCGCGACCTAGCCTGGAATTTCTGGTTTGTTCAAAACCTGTTGTAGAAAATAATTCGTAAAAAATTAAACTTTATGCCCCTAGAAATATCTTCGAAGTCACCGAGAGGCATGGACCAGCGCCAACACCAACTTTTCCAATGTGGGATACTGGGTTTCCGGATTAGCTAGTACTCTGCTGACGTAGTAAATCTACATTTGCACCCCACCACATTCCACCAAGAGAACTACACTGACCGCATAATCGGCCACGGATAGGTACATCTTCAGTGTTTCGTTCGGTTTCAGGGCTGTTAAGGTCGGAAAGTGTGCCAAAAAAGTTTCATTTCTTAGAGTGCCTCTTCTGCTTCCACCATCGGAAGTTGCTTTTATTTAGGCAATCCTTCAATGTTTTTATGAAAGGCAGGGACCTTTCGGCACGTTTAGCAAGAAATCTTGTAATTGCTGCCAGCCTTCCGTTTAAAGTCCGAGCTTCTTTGAGTGTGCACGGTGAAGGCCTGTGGGTGATGGCCATGACATTTTCAGGATTTGCCTTAAAACCATCACGTGTGACAATGACTCCCAAGAATTTGCACTCCTTAACCCCAAACGAGCCCTTTTTGGGGTTTAACTTAATGTTGTACTCCCTTAATGTCCGGAACGTTTCTTCGATGTCTTGTAACATGATTTTTTCTTCCATGCTTTTAATTACCAGATCGTCGACATATACTTCTAAGTTCCACCTAATTTGATTTGTGAATGCCTTATCCATCAACCTCTGGTAGGTTACCCTCGTGTTGCGCAATCCGAAAGGCATTTTTGTATAACAAAAAATCCAAATGTCTCTTTTGAAAGCCGTTTTTTCTTCATCCTCTTCCGCCATCTGGATCTGATGGTATACCTTGTTAGCATAGAGCAGTTACTTGAAACGGAAAGGGACCAGGGAGTCGAATTTGAAGTCGATTTCAGGAAGCGGGTATGCGTCTTTGGGGCATGCTTTATTCAAGTCCTTATAATCTACGCACATCCTCGATGTGCCGTCAGTCTTCTTCACCATGACTGGGTTGGCTCCCGAGGTATGGTAATTTGTTTCCCGTAGGATCCCCGCCGCAGTTAATTTATGTACTTCCATTACTACTGCCTCTTTCCTATCTGGAGCCATATTGCGCCTTCTCTGGGCTATTGGTTTGATTCCGGGTTGCTTGGACAACCGATGTTCTACCCTGTCATGGGGTATGCCCGTCAGGTCACCATGTTCAAAGGCGAAAACATCCATGGATGGCAATCCCAAAACCTTTCTCTTGTACCCAAGACTTATAAGTTGTCTTTTACAAAGGGTCTTGGCACAAAATATTTTTGCAAGAGGAGAGTCATGGATGGGTTTAGGAATGTGATTTATATGTGTTTAATATCTAATCTTATGCATATTTGATCGTTTAGATGTGTGGAACTGGATAACTATAAGAAAATGATGTTTTACAGGTTAACTACCAAGATTGGATGTGTTTGGGGGATGTTAATGGATTGAAAATGAAGATATTTGAAGATGGCATGATCGAGGGCTGAATTACAAAGATGGGGGAGAAAATGGTGAATAAAAAAGAGCTAAAACGAAGAAGTTATGAAGAAAACAATTTTGGAAGGAATCTATCAACAACTAGTTACGGTCAGTCAATCATAACTTAGGGTCCGGCGAGACAAAAGGAGCAGAAAGTGTAGACTGTAACCTACGGTCATCAGACCGTAGGCTACGGCGGGAATCAGCAAAAACGCGTGAAACCTTGTGTTTGAAGGTATAAAAAGGATTTTTAAAACCATAATGAAAGATTCACTTGGGAGGACGAAATTAGGGATCAAAGTAGCAAACTTTTTGCGATTTTCACCTGCAATCATCATAACTCCTACCAAATCAAGATAGAGATAATGAATTCATCCGTTTATCAAGCTTTTGAAGACCGAATCATCACCATGAGCGGCTAAATTCTTCGTGGTTTCCTCCGGGAGGAGGATTCTTGTAAGTGAACCGATGTTTTATGTTTGAATCTTTGTTAGAATCTGGTAATCTAAGCATTTGATGCTTTTTTCCAGTTGATTTGATTTGATTGATTAGAAACAGTTTTGTTTGCTTAAATCTTAATTCAAACTCATTCAATTTCAGAGATTTCTAGTAATTGGGATACATTTGATAAGGGTTAGGGTTGGTAATTGCAATTCGTAACTCATATGATAACCTTCCATTGTATGCAATCGAAGTAAGTAGTCTTTGGGTAATCACAATCAAATAATCAAATTATGCAATTATGTCTATGTAATTGTAACCAACCAGGTACATAATTGAGGTTTGCTTTGAATCTAAAATCCGGAGGAACCATCGTTTCTTTTAATGATTACAACTTTGTTTTAGTAATTCTTAGTTCAATTAAACTCTCAAACGAACCAATTTTATATTATTTCAATTAGGTTAATAGTTCTTATTTCGCAATTCTTTCCACAATACTCCTTTGGTTCGATACCTTGCTTACCCTAGCTATTTAGGTTAATTAGATTTTGATTGACGTTCACGACAGTCATCAAACTGGCGCCGTTGCCGGGGAGTCGTGCGCAAAGCATTTTGTTTTGAGTATTAGTTTTGAAAAATAATTAAAAATCCAAAAATAGTGTACACTTTGTTTTGTTCGGAATTACGCGAGGTCTTCTTTTTTGTGCTTGTGCAGGTGATTTTGGACGTGTATGCGTCATACTCAAAAATTTGGAAAGTCTTCATTGTTAGTATTTGATCCGGAAATTAATAAAACAGTTCGGCAAACCTGAGTTTTGCTCCGAGAAAACAAAATAGTGCAACCACCAACACCAACTCTCAAGCTAATGGAGAGCTTAGCGAATCTAGATAAGCAAACCACCTCACCAAGTCACTTTTCAGCAACTCCTACACAACCATAACCTAACACCACCATACTATCTCAACCACCACCACCACAATCAACTCAGTCAGCTACTACTCAACTACCACCAATGCCTCCACCACCGTTTCCCTATCTAGACAACCTACCACCATTCTCAACCCAGCCAACATCTTATCAATACCCAGTCTTCAGCCCAACCTTTAATATCCCAATTCTTCATTGTATGTGAGGATTGTTACTGATGAGAACCCGATTCCACCAAACCAACCGCAACCCGTTAACTCATCCACCTCAATTCCCTTACCGACCCAACCTTCGCATTACCACCTATCACACCCCAGAAACGTCGCAGTGGAAGTACGTAGTTTTTGTGGTCGATGCTATAATTATTTTGAACATTTTGTTATTTTAAAAACATGGAAATCGTATTTTCCATGAAAACACATTTTATAATTCAAAAGCATATTTTATACCAAAACATATACTTTTCTTTCATAACGACATGTTTTTCACAAAATAAACATTATGTAAAACAATAAAAGTGGTGCTTAGTGATACTCACAAAAACACATTAGTCAAAAGCATGTTTTATACAAAAACATATATTCATTCTTTTAAAGACATGTTCTTCCCCCAAAACAATATATAAAACTGTAAAAAGAGGGGTTTTCGTGACACTCACCTTTGGGTGCGTTTTTAATATCGCAATCCCTCAAATCAAATCCACATATCCTAATTTAGATAGGAATAACTTAATAACTAATTGTTCTACAAACAATCAAGCTTCTCCTTTGAATCCAGCTAATCAACAACTTGATTCCTAAAAATCAGCAATTTCCAAAATACCAGCAAAATCTCAAATCTCTGAAATTCAATTTCTTTTAAAACTTTCCAAACTAACTCCTAAAAATACGCAAACAGTCAAATCCAGGAGCCAAAACAGATCAACTTCACCAAAAATTCAAACTGTTCTTCCTGTTCTTCACTGTTTCTTCGAAAAATGATGAAAGTAACCCGAAAATCTTTAAACAAATAAAACTAGTTTCCTGTCGATCAGTCTTGAACCACACACAAGAGCAAAAGCTCTAATACCAATTGTAGGTCCCCTTTTTTGCACTGGCCCTAGTATTCTCTCAAGAAAATGGAGAAACGGCGCCCCACAAATCCAATGATCAAAATTCGTGATTTCTTCTTGCTAATGAGGATTGATTGTGTGATTAGGGTCTCTAGATTCCTGATTTCCAATTCCAATTCAGGTTAATCATTAAGAATCCGTTTTTATACATTAGGGTTACGTTTTTATCCTTCCTTTTTGCAAGTTTCGTTGGCTGCCGTTGTATTTGGGTTCATTGGCTGCTTGTGTTTCGTAATTGTTTGGGTTTTATCAAGAGAGAGTGATTGAATTGCAGTAAACATTCATTTGGTTTCAAGATTGGCCGAGATTTCTTGGTCGTTTTTGTGGGTTTGACGAATTAGGGTTTCAAGTTTAGAGGTGACGGCTGATTGTATTGACGAGTTAAGGTTTCTTATAACCTGATTTGGATTCAATCTTTGGCCGCAATTCAGATTCAAGCAAGTTAACGTTCTGAAGGGTTGTGGCTGCTGAAATGGATGAACAAAACTCAGACAACGTAAACATCTTTGCGAGAAAGATAAAGAATATTGACGGTAAACCTTTTGAGCCAAAACTAACGTCAAATATAGCTGCGAGGGTTTCCGAACTGAGCAAGAAGGTAACCTTTATGCTGCCACTAGATGATGATAAACAGGTTGGTCGGTCTGATTCTCCTAATCAGCAGTATGCTAAGGTTCTTGACAAAAGAAAGGTAGCTTTTGTGCTCCCGTTGAATGATGTTAGTCCTATCCCTCGAGCTACTTCTCAACATCAATCGTACGCTAATGTTGTGTCAAACAAGCAAGCTGACCAGGGTGGTGTTAACATGGTTTCCGGTTCGACTCCTCAAAATTCAGCTAGGAATGCTAGTGAGTTGGCTGATAAAACTCCTAATATTAAGTTTAGGTCTCTAAAGTCGGATGTCTCCTTGGAAGGAGTAGATGTTGTGTTACCAATTGATTCTGTTCGTCAGGTTAACAGCAGGTTAGCTAATACTCTTTATGGTTACTTCCTGGGGGATAGAATTGCTTATCCGGTTGTTGAATATTTTGTGAAAACAAATTGGAAAAAACATGGTTTTCAGAAAATTATGATGAATTCGAATGGGTTTTTCTTCTTCAAGTTTGAAGATAGACAGGGTATGAATAATGTTCTTGAAGGGGGTCCTTGGCTGATTCGGAACAAACCTCTTTTTCTCAACACTTGGTCCCCTACTACTACCCTTAGAAAGGAAGATATCAAGAAAGTTGCAGTTTGGGTAAAATTGCATGATGTTCCTCTTGCAGCTTACACCGATGATGGTTTGAGCATGTTGGCCTCAAAAATTGGTTCTCCTATGTTGCTTGATTCCTATACAGCTTCTATGTGTTCTGAAAATTGGGGTAGGAGTTCTTTTGCAAGGGCTCTTATTGAAGTTTCAGCTGAACATGGATTCAAGGAGGTGATATCTATGGCTATTCCTGATTTGGATGGTGAGAATTATGTTACGGAAAAGGTTAAGGTGGAGTATGAGTGGAAGCCTCCGAGATGTGCTCATTGTTGTGTCTTTGGTCATGATAGTGGTGATTGTCCTAAACAGGTTGTTCCTATTCCTAAACCCCATCCAAAAGCACCTATTGTAGATGGGGATGGTTACATTGAGGTTACGAATAGGAAAGCGGGTAGGAAAAGTGGGGTTCCGGTTAATACTCAAAAACCAAAATTTGAATATAAACCGTTGAATTACAGGAAAATGGTTGGGAATACATCTTCTTCTACTAATATGAAGGGTGGAAAAGGTTCAATTCAGACTCACAACCCTTTTAGTGCGCTTAACTCTGGAACAAACAGAACAATGGGGCAGCATAGTAGTGAAGATCTGGATGATGATGAAGTTGAGGTAGTGTATGATGAAACTTTGGGCGTTCAGAAGCCGGAAACTCCAGGGGCAAGCACCTCTACTACAAAGGTCTCCAATGGATAGACTCTTTTTGGTTCGTGTGAAGGGGCTGGCAGTTTGTGGCAACTTCATCTTTGATGATGGCGGATGAGGGTTTATTTTGTTTTGGTTTGTCGTGTCTACTTGATATTTTTTCATGATGTATAGTAGGCTAGGTTATGGGGTGTCATAGGTTGTTTGGTTTGTTTGGTTTACATATATGGGGCATGTCCTATATATGAACTAGTGGGGAACACATTCTCACTACTTGTACTTATTTGCAGTTGTTTTAATAGAATCACCGGGGTAACCCTTTACCAAAAAAAAAAAAATTGTAGGTCCCCTTTCCCGTATGGATCGTAACAAGACCGATAACTAATCAAGGATGCGGTTTCTCCTTGATTAATCAAACAACCAGAAACAAGAATATATGTAGAACAATATGAAAACCATGAACACTTTTCAAACCGATCTTCTATGATTATCAAACACAAAAACTGTTTTACAATCACTCAAGATCTCTAAGAAAGTCACAGCCGATTTTTGTGTATTGTCAAACTCCAACTCGAATTCTCTCTCAATGCTCAAAACGTCTAACCTAAAACATGTAGTATAAAGCTGTTTATATAGAAGAGCTAAGCCTACACGAATTAGGCTTTGCCCATATTACAATTATTACATAACTTGGGCCTAACAGACTTAAAACAAACTCAAACTGATTGGGGCTCTTGCTAACTCGTTTTTCCTTTAAGTCTTCATGATCCAATCCTGTTAATATCCAAATACCAATGTCAAGCTGTTGTCACATAACATGCACCAACACCTATATCTAACAATGTAGACCTAATCAAGCTTAGATTCCTTAACGAAATATGTTCGTAATCTAAATATCTACAATTCTGAACCATTTCTTAAACATTTTCCTGCTATGATACATGATTAACGGAAGTGATAGACATTATGCACTTACATGTACATCAGCCAACCACCGGAGCTCATCGATCTGATACACAAAGACAAGGTTTACCTACTAGATAAGGCATTGTACATGTTACATCAGGCCCCGAGAGCCTGGTATGAGACGCTCTCTCAGCACCTCCTAGACAACGGCTTCATCAAAGGAACAATAAACAGTACCCTCTTTACGTGAGAAGTGGACGGAAATATCTTAACTGTACAAATCTATGTGGATGACATCATTTTCGGTTCAACAAACGATGCATTGTGAAAAGATTTTGAAGGAGTCATGAAGAAAAAGTTTGAAATGAGTTCTATGGGGGAGATGAAATTCTTTCTTGGACTTCAGGTCGATCAATTACCTGATGGAATCTTCATACATCAGACGAAGTATGTGAACGATGTCTTGGAGAGATTCAATATGTCTAACACATCACCAATGTCTACCCCATTGGCTCAAAATCATGGCATCGGACCAGATCTTACCGAAGAGAAGATTGAAGAAACTCTCTACCATGCGATGATTGGCTCTTTAATGTACTTGAGAGCACCGAGACCAGATATCATGTATACAACATGCCTCTACGCACGCTATCAGTCAAGTCCTAGAGTATCCCACTTAATGATTGTTAAGAGGATTCTTCGATACCTTAAGGGTTGTCCAAGCACCAGCTTGTGGTACCCTCGCACTAATGACTTTAATCTTGCAGGCTACTCGGACTCTAACTTTGGGTGTTGCAAACTTAATACCAAATCTACAACTATAGGATGCCAGTTCTTTGGCACACGTTTGGTAACGTGGCAGTGTAAGAAGTAGACCACAATCTTTCTCTTGACTTGTGAGGCGTAATACATTTCCGCTTCAAGTTGTTGTTAGTAAATCTTGTGGATATAACGACAGATGAGAGACTATGGGTTGCAGTGTCGCAGCCCCCACCCCTACCCCGGGAGCGGGCGGCCGCGAGGACAGTATCAGTGGTATCGGTGTTTATTAATTTGGCAGCGGAAATTAACATCAGGACCATAGTTAGGAAATAGTTCATCAGAGTTAAGACACCACACTTTTATAAATAACAAATACATAGGAAAAACCCAAGTTTCCTTTATAATACGTTTATAGGGATAAACCCTAATTTATTGAAATAAAACTTCTTTCTTTATTTAGGTAACTTTTATAGCCACTTTTCCAAGCCTTCAGTGCTCTCCAGCTGGCTTCTATTTGGCTTTCACATTTTGTTACCTAAAACGCGTTTTAAAAAGTTTTATCAGCAAGAAATACTGGCGAGTGCATCCTAGTTTAATCAAAACAAGGTTTTATAATATTATAGTATTGAGAGCGATTACAATGTTTTTATCTACCCAATTACCACCCACAGTACTGTCGATCCTGACTTGTGGTCATGCTACTACTCACAGTGTAGTAACAAGTAATGTATACAAAACCCCAACATACCGACAGTAATTGTAGAATACATAAACTCACTCACTGTTAGTTATACTTTAAAACAATTGAGTTTTTGTAAAACAGTTTACAAAAATAAGATGTACTCTCAAATAGTGAGAAAAAGTGAATGTACTCACATTGCTGTTTTAGATAATACTACTGCTTTCTGGTGACTTCCTGGTTAAAATCTATTAAAATTAAACAATGCACACGTGTTAGTAAGATAACCCAATTTACATTAGCCGTAGCCTCGAGGCAGAATTCCAACGATTGAGTCAGGCAGAGCCTTGACATGCGTTACGGAGCCCTAGATCAATCGGGTATAGTAACTAATACGTAACCGGGGGTTATAATACTTATAACGAGGTAGAGCTTCGCTTTTTAGGGGTATTATACTCGTTAATTTCGCACTATATGTGTTGAGAGAGAAAAAGAATTGAGCGAATATAAATTGTGCCGTTGATGCTCTATTTATAGCTGTTTTTGAAGTCCGTCGCGCCCTGCGACGCCTCAGGACTATGCCCATCGCGGGCTGCCACCCCCACTCTAGCTAT
The DNA here is from genome assembly GCA_030545235.1 of Helianthus tuberosus. Classification (NCBI taxonomy): domain Eukaryota; kingdom Viridiplantae; phylum Streptophyta; class Magnoliopsida; order Asterales; family Asteraceae; genus Helianthus; species Helianthus tuberosus. The sequence continues at coordinate 274,165 of JARYGA010027071.1, forward strand.
CCTAGGCTTGGCGAATCATCAAGTAGACTCGACACGGAGGGGGACACGTGGCGCAATGGAGTGTCCGGCAAACAAAGGCCGTCACGCCCCGCGACACATAGGAGGTGTGTCCGTCGCGGGCCGCCACAGGCTTTAAAAACTTGTTTTATTTGATTTTTATTAAATTAAAGGTTATTCGGGTTCGTTTACGTGTATACGGGGTCTAATTAGGGCGTTTAGGGTGTTTTAGGAAGGTTGTTATATCCTCCTCACCTTGTTTTAGATCTCGTCCTCGAGGTCTACAGGAAAAGGTGTGGATATTTCCTTTGCATCTCTGATGCAAGCTCCCAAGTGTATTCTGGTCCTCTCTTGGAATTCCATTTCACTTTGACTAGAACTAATGTCTTGTGTTTGAGATTCTTGATCTTCCTGTAGGGGTTTCTCTACAAACTTAAGTTTCTCATTTATCTCTATGTCTTTAAAAGGTACCATTAATGATTCATCTGCTAAGCATTTCTTGAGATTACATACATGAAATACATCATGTATTCCTGCCATTTCCTTTGGCAACTGTAGCTAGTAAGCTATTGGTCCTATTCTTCTAATAATCTCAAAAGGTCTAACATACCTGGGGCTTAGCTTTCCCTTCCTTATGAATCTGACCACTCCTTTCCATGGAGAAACTTTTAATAATACCTTATCTCCTACTTGAAATTCCAATGGTTTTCGTTTGTTATTAGCATAACTCTTTTGACGATCTCGGGCTGCTTTTAGTCTTTCCTTGACTTGAATAATCTTGTTCGTTGTTTCTTGTACTATCTCTGGTCCTGATAGTTGCTTTTCTCCAATTTCTGCCCAACAGACTGGAGTTTGACACTTTCGTCCATAAAATGCTTCAAATGGTGCAACATTGATACCGGTATGTTAGTTGTTATTGTAGGAAAATTCTATTAATGGAACGGTATGATAGCTGTTATTGTAGGAAAATTCTATTAATGGTAAATGATCGTCACAATTTTCGCCGAAATCAATTACACAAGCTCTAAGCATATCTTCCATTGTCTGAATTGTCCGTTCGCTTTGTCCATCCGTTTGAGGATGATAAGCAGTGCTTATATTTAACTTGGTTCCCATTGCTTTTTGGAAAGTAGTCCAAAAATGAGAAGTAAAACAGCTATCTCTATAAAAAAACAATAGATAAAGGAATTCCATGTAATGAAACTATTCATTTACATATAGCTTGGCTAACTGTTTCATACTGAAGGTTTACTTCATTGGTAAGAAATGAGCAGATTTGGTCAATCTGTCTACAATCACCCAGATTGTGTCATTACCTTTTCGTGTCTTGGGTAATTTAGTAACAAAGTCCATTGTTATTAATTCCCATTTCCATATAGGCATTTCTAGTTGCTTCAATAAACCTGAGGGTTTCTGATGTTCAGCTTTAACCTGCGAACAGGTTAGACACTTAGCAACATAAGTGGCTATATCCTTTTTCATTCCTATCCAACAGAAATTCTTTCTTAAGTCTTGATACATTTTATCATTACCGGATGTACCGTATACTTACACTTATGGGCTTCTTCTAAAATTCGGTGGCGTAGGTTTCCCTGTTTGGGTATCCAAATTCTTTTCTTATGGAATCTCCGAATTCCATTTGTTCCTTGTTCTAATTCCTTAATCATTCCTTTTATTTTTTCAGTATCATCCTGGATTACTGTTTCTTGTATTTCTCTAATGTGCTCGTTTAAATCTATCTGCAGATTTAACTTAAGAGAACTTACTCGTCTTGGCTTTTCATGATACTTTCGACTTAAAGCATCACCTACCACATTGGCCTTTCCTGCATGGTACTACTAGATATTACAATCATAATCACTAAGAATTTCCATCCAGCGTCTCTTTCTCATATTTAACTCCTTTTGCCCGAGAACATATCTGAGACTCTTATGATCGGTGAAAATAGTGAACTTGCTATCATAAAGATAATGTCTCCAAATTTTAAGGGCAAAAATTATGGCTCCTAACTCTAGATCATGGGTTGTATAATTCTCTTCATGATTCTTAAGTTGTCTACAGGCATAGGCTATAACCTTTTTACGTTGCATCAACACACATCCATAACCTAACTTAGAATCGTCACAATAGACTATAAAGTCTTCAGTTATTTCTAGTTATTTATGGTAACGCGAGTATAGGTGCGTTGGTTAACCTTTGCTTTAAAATCTTAAAAGCTTCTTCCTGTTTTGGTCCCCATTCAAACTTAACTGATTTGTAGTTCAGTTTGGTTAATGGAATGGCTATTCCAGAGAAATCTCGGATAAACCGTCTATAATATCCTGCCAGTCCAAGAAAACTTCTCACCTCCGTTGGTGATTCGGGGACTTTCCACTTAGTAATCGCCTCGATTTTTGTGGGATCCACATGAATTCCTTCATGATTAACTAGGTGTCCGAGGAATTGCACTTCCTCTAACCAAAATTCGTATTTTGAAAATCTAGCATAAAACTTTTCTTTTCTCAGCAATTTTAGAAGTATAAACAAATGCTCTGCATGATCTTCTTTACTCTTAGAGTAAATAAGAATATCATCTATAAAGACAATTATGAATTTATCCAGATATGGTTTACATATTCTGTTCATCATGTCCATAAATGCGGCTGGGGCATTGGTTAAACCAAATGGCATGACTGTAAATTAATAATGACCATACCTTGTTCTGAAAGCAGTTTTAGGAATGTCCTCTTCCTGTACTTTCAATTGATGATATCCTGAGCGTAAATCGATCTTAGAAAAGAATCGAGCTCCTTGAAGTTGATCAAACAGGTCATCAATTCTCGGTAGTGGGTACCGGTTTTTAATCATGGCCTTGTTCAATTCTCGGCAATCAATGCACATACGTATTGATCCGTTTTTCTTCTAGACAAAGAAGATTGGTGCTCCCCAAGGCGATGAACTAGGCTGTTTGAAACCTTTCTCCAGAAGTTCGTCCAACTATTTCTTCAGTTCCTGCATCTCTGCTGGTGCTAAACGGTAAGGTGCCTTGGCAATCGGTGTTGTCCCTGGTATTAGGTGAATGCTGAATTCAACCTCTCTATCTGGCGGTAATCCAGGTAACTCTTCTTGAAAAACATCTGAGAATTGAGATACTACGGGAACATCTTTCAATTCTTTTCCTTTAGTGTTAATGATTTCGGAAATCATATACACTAGTGATCCTTTCCTTGCATAGCTCGTTGTTTTCATCACATAGATGAATTTTGTAGATTTGGTTAGCTTATCTCCTTTAATTGTGATATTTTCACCCTTTGGTGAACTTACTTGTATTGACTTTTGATCACATAGAATGCTGGCATGATTGGCTACTAACCAATTCATTCCTAGCACGATATCAAATCCAGCTAGATTCATTGGATAAAGGTTAGCAATAAAATCATGGTTTAAAATTTCTATTCTTGCTCCCTGCAAGATTTTTGTGATCTTAATGGATTCTCCGTTTGCCATTTCTACCAGACATTCTTGTTGGAATTTAGTTAATGGTTGATTGAGAAGTTTGCAGAACAAAGTATTAATAAAACTTTGGGTTGCACCAGAGTCAAATAATACTTTAGCAAAAATATCATTAACTAAAAACGTACCGGTAATCATGTCCGAAATCATCTTGGCTTCTTCAGCTGTCAGAACAAATGATCTGGCATTCTTAGTAGTTTTGCTTGTTGTTACTGGAGCTAGTTTCGGATAGTTCGGTTTGATATGCCAAGTCTCTCCATAGTTGAAGCATAGCTTATTACGGGGTTTCTTCCTGCAGTCTTCTTCCTTATGTCCAGACATTTTGCAGAAGTTGCAGTATATTGAACATCTTCCTGAATGCTTCTTCTTACAGTACCTACAGTAAGGTGCAAAAGTAGAACCTGTATTTTTCCACGATTGGAATTACCGTAGCGAAATTCATGGGTAAGCTTTTAGGCTAGGTTCTTTCTCTGGTTTTCTTCTTGCGTACGTACTAGTTCATCAGTTAAGGTATTGGCTAGTTCTACTGCTTCTTCTATGGTTTGTAGTCTAGCTGCCTTGACTACATGTCTGATTTCACTAATTAATCCCCAGATGTAACGGGAGATTAATACTGGTTCTGGTTAAGCTAGGGTTGGCACTATTCTAGCATATTCGAAGAATATGGTAGTGTAACCCTTGCAGTCTATTCCAGTCATTTTATGATTTAAGAACTTATTAGCGATTTGTTCTTTTTCACGAGTACAAAATTTTATTTCAACTATGTTCTTAAAGTCACTCCATTCCATATTATAAATTTTATCACTTCCTCTAGACCGGAGAATACTATTCCACCATTCTAAGGCTGCATTCTTAAAAAGATTAGAAGTAAACATAATCTTATCTTCATTTGCTTACTTTTAAGACTGCTTCTGTCTTTTCTATGCAACGCAGAGCTGCAATGGCTCCTTCATTGCCAGAGAATTTTATTGGTTTGCAAGACCAGAATTCTTTGTAAGAACAACCATATGACATGGTTCTTCTTCTTTTTGGGATAGGTAATTGGAGTAGCGGTCCATTATTCACGCTGTGACTGGGTTCAGTAGGTGGTCGTTTACTTCCACTTAGTTTTATTATTTTATGCTTCTTTAACAGTCTTGATAATATATGGCATGGCGTCTATAATTCCTTGTGCTACTATATGTTGGATGGCACTGTTATCTCTTTGGTTTCCATTATTATTATTATTATTATTATTATTATTATTATTATTATTATTATTATTATTATTATTATTATTATTATTATTATTATTATTATTATTATTATTATTATTATTATTATTATTATTATTATTATTATTATTATTATTATGGTTTTCCTGATTTACTTGGTTGTCCATCTGGATTATAAACATTTACCAGGTATTAATATCACAGAATAAGATTTAATGCAAACAATCATGCAACAAATTGATCAAAAACGCCAAGCATTGCAAATTTTACTCTTCTCATATATAAATATATATATAGTGGAGAGTTCAAATGAGAAGAATTATTTTGTAAGAAGAAAAAAGAAGAAGTTTCAACGAATAAGAATATTTCATTTTACTTCATTTAATATTTGCATTTAATTTTAATATAAGGGTATATTGGTAAACTTACATAAATCATTAATTTGCATTTTCCCCTTTAATAACTAACTAAATTAAATTTGTAACTCCTTTTCAAAATATATACTTTGTCCAAACTGAAAAAAAAACTTAATTTAAAGTGTAGAATAAATTACTAGTTGTGTAGGATAAATTACGAGTTGTGTAGGATATATTTCGAGGTGTGTAGGATAAATTTCGACTGTGTTGGATCAAATTCTATAATGTGTAGGGTATATGTAGGAAAATTTTGATATGTGTAGGTTTTGTAAATTATATGTAGGATAATTAATGATTAGTTGACTAATTAATTAAAGAGATAAAAATTAATTATATGAGTTATAAATGAAATAGTATTTTACTAATATGTCTTTTCTTCTTTTTCTTCTCACATTAAATTTCTTCTCAAATGAACCTTCCCCGATATATATATATATATATAGGGGAATGCTAAAATAAGAACCAACTCGAGTTGTAAGAACCGTGAGAACTACTTGATCCGGGGCGCGGTGGACCAAATTTTTTTTCATAAACGTAGATGCATGTATTATAACTACATTTGTAAAAAAAATTAAAAAAAATGTCGTGTGTGTAGTTTTGAGAACCACAAGTTTGTGTTTACGAGTACCGTAAATTTAACTGGAAAATTTACGGTACCCGTAAACACAAACTTGTGGTGCTCAAAACTACACACACGACAATTTTTTTTTTGAATTTTTTTTACAAATGTTGTTATAATACATGCATCTACGTTTATGAAAAAAAAATTGGTCCACCTCGCCCCGGATCAAGTAGTTCTCACGGTTCTTACAACTCGAGGTTATATGTATATATATTACAATCTACAACTGAAATTTAAACACACTAACAGTTATGCATCGACAGGTATTCGGTTATCTATTTTAGTTAATTTGTTCATCCAAAATTGCCTTTCTCACTCGTCGTATTTCCACACGATCTTTTCTTCTATCTATTTTATCCTCTCTCCTTCTTCCACTAATTCCTCACCATATGTGCAGAGTTCCTGCACATTCTCTTCATTCATGGATGGCAGTGGTGCGGGTATTGGTTCAGGGTATTGAGGTATAAGCTCTCTATATGGGTGTGGGTTGTTTAACACATCCTGAATATACTGGTCGGCATTCCAATATCGATCTAAAGGGTTAAGGTTGGTATATTGTGCTATGGGATTTGTTATCGGTTCTCCCTGTGGATAGAATTCCTGATATTCCCTATGGTCATCTTCCCATGGATCATACGCTAAAGGATTAGCTGCTGGGATTCTAGGTATCTCGTTAGGGTCAAATGCTGGTATAGGAATTTAGTTTTCTTGGTTAAGTTCTATCTCCATTGGTTGGGTTGGGAATAGTAGCAATGGTTGTGGTGCAATTATCTAATCTTGGTTTGGATCTGCTGCAGTGGTGGCTAGCATTTGAAAGTTTGCCAACTGCCTATTAACTGCCTCTTGGGTTTGGGCGTTTACTTCCCTTTTAGCTGCTGCTAACACTCTTTGTTATTTCAATTTTCTCATTCGCTTTCTTCTCTCATGTGCTCCCCGACTATACCATCCTCGCTTTTTGGAATGGAATGGTTCCTCGGATTGCACAATAAAGATGAAGATTCCTTCTTCTGTATCAGCAGAATACCCCGAAGGAGTAGGCTGTGATGAAGTTCCTTCACTTTTGGGCGAACTAGCTAGATGACGATAGGCGTCAGACGTACCTTGCTCACTCATGCTTTAAACTAACAGATTGTCAAATAACACAAAACAATAATATACATGTATACACATAATCACATAGATTATTTCCTAACATAACCGATAAAATCTTGGTATCAGTAGAACACTTCTGTGGCTTAAACCAGTGGCTGTAGCTCTGATACCACTCTCTGTCGCAGCCCCCGACCCCTACCCCGGGAGCGGGCGGCCGCGAGGACAGTATCAGTGGTATCGGTGTTTGTTAATTTGGCAGCGGAAATTAACATCAGGATCATAGTTAGGAAATAGTTTATCAGAGTTAAAACACCACACTTTTATAAATAACAAATACATGGGAAAAACCCAAGTTTCCATTATAATACGTTTATAGGGATAAACCCTAATTTATTGAAATAAAACTTCTTTCTTTATTTAGGTAACTTTTATAGCCACTTTTCCAAGCCTTCAGTGCTCTCCAGCTGGCTTCTATTTGGCTTTCACATTTTGTTACCTGAAACGCGTTTTAAAAAGTTTTATCAGCAAGAAATACTAGCGAGTGCATCCCAGTTTAATCAAAACAAGCTTTTATAATATTACAGTATTGAGAGCGATTACAATGTTTTTATCTACCCAATTATCACCCATGGTACTGTCAATCCTGACTTGTGGTAATGATACTACTCACAATGTAGTAACAAGTAATGTATACAAAACCCCCAACATACCGACAATAATTGTAGAATACATAGACTCAATCACTGTTAATTATACTTTAAAACAATTGAGGATTTGTAAAAACAGTTTACAAAAATAAGATGTACTTACAAATAGTGAGAATAAGTGAATGTACTCATATTGCTGTTTTAGATAATACTATTGCTTTCTGGTGACTTCCTAGTTATAATCTATTAAAATTAAACAATGCACACGTGTTAGTAAGATAACCCTATTTACATTAGCTGTACCCCATAGACAGAATTCCAACGACTGAGTCAGGCAGAGCCTTGACATGCGTTACGGAGCCCTAGATCAATTGGGTATAGTAACTAATACGTAACCGGGGGTTATAATACTTACAACGAGGCAGAGCTTCGCTTTTTAGAGGGTATTATACTCGTTAATTTCACACTATATGTGTTAAGAGAGAAAAAGAATTCAACGAATGTAAACTGTGCCGTCGATGCTCTATTTATAGCTATTTTCGAAGTTCGCCGCGCCCCGCGACGCCCCAGGGCTATGCCCTTCGGGGGCCACCACCTCCACTCTAGCTAGCCTAGGCTTGGCGAATCATCAAATAGACTCGACACGGAAGGGGACACGTGGCGCAATGGAGTGTCTTGCAAACAAAGGTCATCGCGCCCCGCAACACATAGGAGGTGTGTCCGTCACGGGCCGCCACAGGCTTTAAAAACTTGTTTTATTTGATTTTTATTAAATTAAAGGTTATTCGGGTTCGTTTACGTGTATACGGGATCTAATTAGGGCGTTTAGGGTGTTTTATGAAGGTTGTTATATGCAATTTTTTAACGCGCCAGTTTATGTTGATAACGAGGCTGCCATTAACATAACAAATAATCCGGTTGAACACTATAAAACAAAGCATATCGAGATACGCATCACTTTATCCGTGATTGCTACGTGAAAAAGTTGATTCATATTGAGAAAATCCACACTGACGAACAAAAAGCTGATTTTTACACAAAAACAATTGATCGAACAAAGTTTCAATATCTTTTGAAATTAAATGGGATGAAAGATTTGTAATCAGGGGTTACAAAGAATGTGAAGCCGCGATGGATGATGATTTGAAGTAATCCTCATCGGTTTGTAAAAGTTTTTGTTTTCAAGTTTCTTTCTTTAAAACAAAAAATAATTTTGACTTTAGGGGGAGAAATGTGTTGAGAAAAATACAAAAACATAAAAAAAGACATAAATTCGAGTTTTCGTGTGTAAATTTGAAAAGTACAAAAACATTCTAAAGATATGTAATGACAAAAGGTCTTTTGAACGGTCTCACTCATGATGTGCCAATAGACTTCGCACATTAGGTAAATTGTCTTCGAGATATAAACATAACAAAACTTCTTAATTAGTGGTTAACATCTCTCGGATATATGGTCTTAGTACTCTGAAATTTCGTTTGAGAGATTGCCAGATTCTGAGATACTAGGTTTTATAACTAGTTGATATCTTGGGTAATATACAGGTTCTTCTGATTTTGCGCCGGCAATGGCCTAGAACTTGTATAATACTTTTGCTTAAAACCCGAAAACTGCATCAAAATTGAAAGTATCGAAAGATCGGACAATCCAGTAAAAATATTCCAAAATATGGAACACCACTTTTAAGTCCAGCCTTCATCTCTTTGTTTGTACGATGGGACTAACTTGAGCTCTCAAGGAATCGGATAATCCAGATACAGATATCAATTAGGTAAATTCACCTGTAAGATGAAATCTAGGAAATCTTGATACGGGAGTATATTCTGAGGTAGGGAACACTATTAAGTCAAATTTCCCTATGTTTCAAAACGTTTAAATATAGGGACTCTGAACTCACCTTTGTGTTACTTAGTAAGATATAAGTGTATTCGAGTTAGAATTGTCAACCACATTCTATTATGGTTACCATGGATTAATAGTGTATGCTTACGCAAGTCATAAAACTCCTACACGTATCTAACATTTAGCACGTGAACAAACTGACACATAGTTATTCTATCGTGTGGTTTCGTGCACATATGCACAACATAACCTACGGCATGTTATTCAACATTTATATAAATTCTATGTTAATGCATATTTCTGCAGCTTTCATCATGTATTGATTATTTTTTTTATTTGGTATTGTATTGTTTAGATTAGATTGTGTTTCGTAAGAAATGGACGAGATTTCAATGTAAATGGCCCATTCGTACGAAAGGCACTTTCGTGCGAATGGGACATAAGCCCATTCCGTACGAACTGGCCACTCGCTCCTACAGGGTTCGTGCGAGTCTGTTCGCCTATAAATAGGAGTGTTGGGCTTGCCATTCGTATCTTTTTGGCATTTGTAGTGAAGCGCTGCAAAATCGTTTCTCGGCGTTGTAATTCAATTCTATCAATAGAAACAATTGTTCAACGGTGTCTTTGTGTGTTTGTTCACTTTATACTCGGATTCCGCATGAGATATGAAAATCTACTAGCCAGTCGGAGCATTCGGAGCACTAAAACAATCCTCACATTCCAAAAAAATGTAGTCACTTAAGATAATAAGATCGACTCTTATCAGTTTATAGAATCAAGCGTTGCAATGTACTGAAATTAGGCTACTTTCAGGGACTCGTTTACCATACTTACTGAGTTGTAAAAATTATGATTTTTTATGTGACATATATCTTGGTTGGCTAGGCCTTGTGTAGAATTACCAAGGGCTAACACCTTTTACAAAAATATGAAAAATCATTTACAAAGCAGTGGCTAGATTCGTCACTTTCTGACTACAGCTTACAGAACAATTTATTTAAAAATCCCCGTTTATCCGATTGACACGATTCATGTTGGAGATTCATTCAGACAAATAAGGCAATCTACTGTATGAATTTAATAATGTAACTACAAATATTCACCAAGATACATCATAAAACATAACACGTAAATTCTATAGAAATTTGCAGCTTATACCTGCGAAACGGTTTAAATCTTTTGACTGGCCAAACAAATTTCAAAGAGATTCATTTTAGCCTCAAGAAAACTCCATTTTTTGTTATGTTTTCACCCGATTACAACCAACTGAAGTCAGCCATAATCGTTAGACAGAATCCTGTTTTTAGCTTTCAATGTCCTAATGCGAGTTCTAGTGGTTCCTTTATCGTGTTTAGAGATCATACAACCTAGCGAGACTATATATCTTAGCAAAACATATAATTATAGAATAACACAACATACCAAGACCCCTAGTCTCAACCGGTCATTCTACCCTTAAGGCCGATCACGACTGCCCTTAATCCCCCACATATAACACACTCTTGCAAACAGCACGTAACCATAAAAAACGTAAGAGTTACCTAGGGGTTCTTAGTAGGGCTGCAAACGAACCAAATGTTCGGCGAATAGTTCATGAACTATTCGGCGGGAAGTTCGTTTGTGTTCGTTTGTTTATTAAACAAACGAACACAAACAAGAAATTTCGTTCGTTTAGTTAAATGAACAAACATGAACAAATGACGCTTTCGTTTATTTATGTTCGTGAACGTTCGGTAACGTGTTCGTTTGTGTTCGATAGTTCATTAGTTTTCTTAGCTTTTATATTTTATTTAAATACTTTAAAATTCCGACAAATAAAAATATTTAGTAAGTGTCAATGTATTATATATTTTGTTCATTAATGTTTGTTTGTGTTTGTTTGTTAGTATTTTTGTTCATGAACGTAGTTTGTGCTCATTTGTGTTAATAATCGTTCGTTTTCATTCGTTGCCTAAACTTAACAAACAAACACAAATGAACACGAACAAGTTCATTTCCTTAACAAACAAACACGACATAAAATCTTGTTTGGTAAGCGTTCATGAACAGTTCGTGAACACATATATTTCTTAACAAATGAACACGAACAAGGACTTGATCGTGTTTGTTTGGTTCGTTTGCAACCCTAGTTCTTGGGGTGTCGTCGGTCGAAAAATGAAGGAAGAGAGAGAGAGAGAGCCGAGAGAGTGGGTAACGACTAGAGGGTGAGAGCAGGAGTGATTTGTTTGTGAAATAGGGTTTGGGGACTTGGGGGCTGCATGCGTATGGGTTGTGCGGATCCTACGTGAAGTGGTGTGAGGTTTGCGTAACGGGTTTCGGTTTCGGGTTGGGCCGCCAAGCCCGTTTGGCCCGACGTGGCCTCGGGTTTAGTTCGGGTTTCGTTTCAAGTCAGATGTCGTTGGAGTATGAATTTTATAACTACGAGCTATACGCGACATATGTTAATTGTGTTTCATAAAAACCGTAAAATATAAAGAAACCGATTCAGGAAAAGTACCTGATTTTCCGGGATGTCCTATTATCCCTAAGTTGAAAGAATTGTTGTCTCTAAAATTGAGTAAACACAAGTTGAGTCGCTAAGTTAAAATGAGATTTCTACAGGCTAGCACATCATCGCCCTGTTGGAAGAATTTCGTCCCGAAATTCAGTCTGTGCTATCTGCAACATGTGCTTTGTTTGTAAAGAGGTGAGGGTACTTGTCTTTCATCTGATCCCCTCTTTCCCACATGAACTCCGGTCCACTCTTAGAGTTCCTACGAACCTTAACGATGGGTATCTTGCGGTGTCTCCGAGTCTTGACCTCCCGGTCCATAATTTCGCTTAGTTCTTCGATGAACCGTAGTTGTTCGTCCACTTGGATCTTGTCCAATGGAACGATTAGTGTTTCTTCTGCCAAACACTTTTTGAGATTTGAAACGTGGAAAATGTTGTGAACCCCACAGAGTTCATCAGGAAGATTGGATTCATATGCTACCGGCCCAATCTTCTTCGTGATCTCAAATGGGCCAACTTAGCGTGGGTTTAGTTTGCCTCGTTTTTGATAACTAATCACCCATATCTAAGGTGATACCTTCAGTAGGATTCTATCGCTTACAAAAATTCCAATGGTTTGTGGCGTTGATCGGCATAACTCTTTTGACGATCGCGAGCTGCTGCTATTCGGTTTTTTATTTGCACAATCTTTTCGGTTGCTTCAAGTATCAACTCAGGACCTATGAGCTGACTATCACAATATTCTGCCCAACACATGGGCGATCTACATTTCCATTCATCTAGCGCCTCAAATGGTGTTGCTTGAATACTTGTGTGATAGCTGTTGTTATACGAAAATTCAACCAATGGCAAGTATCTCTCCCAAAAGCATGTCTTCGAGGGTCTGAATGGTGTGCTCACTTTGGCCATCCATCTGGGGGTGGTAAGCGGTACTCATATCCAGGCACGATCCTAGAGATTTCGGTGCTGATAGCCACATTTGTGATGCAAAGCGTGGAACAAGGTTGGAGATTATTGACACTGGCACCCCGTGCCTATCAACTATTTCCTTCATATAGATTGCCGCCAGCTTGTTAAACGTGTCCGTCTCTTTGATGACTAAGAAGTGAGCTGATTTAGTTAGATGGTCTACGATTACCCAGATGGTATCGTCCCCGCTAGGTGTCCTTGGAAAACCTATAATAAAATCCATAGCAATTTGTTCACATTTCCACAATGGGATTTCCGGTTATTGCAGTAACCCTGATGGTTTCTAATACTCGACTTTAACCATTGAGCAAGTCTGACACCTATTTACATAGGTGGCAATTTCAGCCTTCACGTTTGGCCACCAGTAGGTTATCTTAAGGTCATGATACATCTTATCCGAACCTAGATGGATAGAGTATAAAGATTTGTGGGCTTTATCCATTATGAGTTCCCTCAGATTCCTATAGAGAGGTACCCATATACGGTTCATCAAATAATGTGGTCCATTTGGTTTCACCTCCCAATCACGTGCCATCTTGCATATGGACTCAACTTGTAGGTTCTCTTATTTCACGGCTTTGATCTGCGTTTTACGATTTTTTTCAGGTAAATCAAAATGAATGGTAAGTTGCAGTGCTTGAACTCGTCTGGGTTTCAGATGTTCTTTTTGACTAAGGGCGTTGGCTACCACATTAGCTTTGCATGGGTGGTATTGGATGGCACATTCATAATCATTCAAGAGTTTGACCTAGCAACGCTGTCGCATGTTCAGCTCCTTTGGATTGAAAATGTTATGGAGGCTCTTATGATCAGTATAGATGGTACACTTCGTACCATATAGGTAGTGTCTCCAGATTTTTATTGCAAACACTACTGCTCCTAACTCCAAGTTATGAGTATTTTAATATTTCTCGTGTACCTTTAGTTGTTGTGACGGATACACGATGACCTTATCGCGTTGCCTAAGTACGCATCCATGTCCTTGAATTGAAATACTTCTATTCCTTCTAGAAAGGACGAAATGGGTGCACTGCAAAGCTTTTGCTTTAGCAATTGGAATGCTTCTTCTTGCTTGTCACCCCAGATGTATGTTGAGCTCTTCTAAGTTAAGGTCGTGAGCGCTTGTACAGTTTTCGAGAATCATTCAATGAAACAGCCGTAATAACCTGCCAAACCCAGAAACTGTCGAACTTCTGTCGGCGTCCTCAGCGCCTTCCAGCTTTTGATGTCCTCTATCTTAGCTAGATTAACGTGGATACCCTTTTCATTTACTATATGCCCAAGGAATTGGACATCGCAAATCCAGAAGTCACACTTAGAAAACTTGGCATATAATTTCTCTCGTTGGAGCAGTTCCTTAATTAACCGTAGATGCTCCTCATGTTCTTCTTTGGTTTTAGAATACACAATTATGTCATCAATGAAAACAATAACAAACTTGTCAAGGTAAGGCTTGTTGGTTACAGGCCCCTTACAACACACTCTAACTCACAATCTGTTTATGAAATATACAGAGGAAAGAAACAAGGTATTGTATTCGATGAAAAGGGGTTACATTTATTCATTAACAACTGGCCAATATATAGCCATACAAATACAACGAGTTGGGATAAAAAAATAATAAAACCCACTAAATCTCCTAAACACCAGGTAGATAGTTTGACCCTCTCTTCCAACGTGCATTCCCCAACAAATATCTCCACACAAATCGGTCAAACTAAATACCAATTCTCATCTAATTAAATAATCCTAAATATAAAACTACTAATGCCAAACACTCCAAATCAGCATCTCAGGTGAATCATAACCATGCGGTCTTAACTTATTCCATGCAAGCTCAAATAAAATACGAACAAACTTGACCGTGACTCGATAACGTGCCGAACCAATGACCCGCGAACAAACCCGAGTAAACCCAACAATCACCCCCTTAATCGGTGTTTGTTCGAACTGTTCACTGTAGCACCAAACCACCTCGGTTTGAAACCATCACGACTTTTACCAGACACCCCGACCACCACCGGTCACACCCAAAGTCAACTCGGTTCAACCCGAATCAAACCGACCACGCTTGTAACATGTCACATGGCATCCTATTGGAACTGTTCACTAACATCACAACTTATCACGGATCAACGACCTCTCCCCGGTCACATCCAAAGCCAGCCGATTGAACTCCAACACCATAATGTTACACCATGTTCTTCTCTAACGTCTTCCTTTTTCCGACCGCTTTTGTTCAAGAGGCTCTCCACCGACAAAGAAAACAAGCCACCCGCCTCTTTCGTTTTCTCGCCTTGCCAAACGAGACGAATCCAAAGCCACCTGCTTTGACGGATCCGTTATGCCCGCTTTTCACGCACCACGCCGGTCTCCTCTTATCACGAACAAGCCAATCAAGGTAACCTCTTCACCATCTACTGTTATCACCGGTTATATACCAGTTGCTCAAACCCGCAACTAATAACCAAACAACCACGTTCTTCGTCCTTTCATCACCACTAACAGCCACGAAACATAAGTGTTTATCACCGGTCACCCCCGTCGTCTTAACCGGTACGTCTACCACAACAACGGCCGACCAAAACACCATAACGCCTCAGATTACGGCTGCTAAACAGACCAGAAACAACACCTTCTTTTACGACTACCCTCCACCAACCGATACACCCGCCGGTGGCGGAGGCTTCCTCTGATCTTCAAATCCGCTTCTCGAGCCCTAGGCTCTGATACCAAATGTTGGTTACAGGCCCCTTACAACACACTCTAACTCACAATCTGTTTATGAAATATGCAGAGGAAAGAAACAAGGTATTGTATTCGATGAAAAAGGGTTACATTTTTTCATTAACAACTGGCCAATATATAGCCATACAAATACAACGAGTAGGGATAAAAAAAAAATAATAAAACTCACTAAATCTCCTAAAGACCGGGTAGATAGTATGACCCTCTCTTCCAACGTGTAGGATCGTGTATCGACCCGAACGAGTCGTTCAGAAGAGCTCTAGTCTGTTTCTGAGGCGGAAACTAAGAAACAGATGTAGAAAACAGCTTGTTTCACTATTAATCGTCTTGTTTATTGATATGAAAGCAATACAGATCAAACGACGCGTCGGCAGCACTTCGGTACCAGAATGATGGAAGTTACAAATGATCTCGCTTGGAAGGTATATATAGGACTCATGATTTTGCTTGAAGGTGACAAGAGCCAGTTCAAGCGAAATCACTTATGTTGATTTTGCTTAAAACTGTCAATGTCTCATTCAAGCGAAATCACTCACTTCAAGCGAAATTACTACTAATTCATCCTAAACTCTCCTATTTTCTCGTACAACGCGCCCTGATCTAACAATTCTAATACTAGACACGATACAAGACGAAGTCAACAGACGTATGCACCAACAGACTCCCCCTCGGATGTTGACGAGTCTTAAGTGTCGAGTCTTCAACGTCTTCAGTCTTTATCAGTCTTCGGGCTTCCAGAATCTTGCTCTGGCTCTTGCCTTACTCCAAATACTTTCTTCAGATAATCTCCCTCTATCGCATTTCCCAGAATCGAAGTCCTGGCTCTATTCTTCTACATTCTAATTCTTTTGATCAGATCTCTTGATCTCTTAAGTTCATCAGCATCAGTAATCTTAGAATCAGAACCTGGCTCTTTGTCATTCAGACTCCCCCTCAACTTGTGCTGGGATTGTAGTCTGGCTATTTTCAGGTTTAAGCATCGCAACCAGGCTCTCCTGCAAATCCTCTACCCAAAACATAAGTTTCATAAAAGATAAGATATAACAAATCTAGAAACCTTGTTAACCACTTTTAACCACAATTAAATCACACCGTTCTCAAGTATCAAACAAAATGATTTATCATGTAAATTTATGATGAACCAATTAGATGTATATCATTTATCAAATCACACACACTCCCAAACATGTTCGTCATGTTCAGCACTTGGAATTTTGAAAATCAGCTTTCCAACATCAGTTGTCTAAAATCTTTTGAATTTTTGACATAACAGAATTTAAAATGCAGTAAAGAAATATTTACATACAATATTTTTGTGAGTTTGCGTAAGAGGATCATATCAGTTTTTGAGACAAATCACCAACACCGTTAAGCTTTAAACATTTTACGTTCTAAACGATTCACTTAGATTGTCAGTATACTGATCCACTTAAATTTTCACACAAAGTTCAACTGTTTCGAGATACGAGATTAATGTCTTAAGCACTTAAAACTTATTCGCGTGTTCCACCTCAGAATATACTCCCGTATCCAGATCCCAATATTCAGTCTTACAGGTGAGTATACCTAGATGATATCTGTAAGGGGTTAAATTGCAAAGGCCATGAGAGCTCAGGTCAGAAATTCTGTTCAGCAGAGAGATGACAGCTCGACTTTTGGTGGGTCCCTTTAGAGGAACTTTTTTACAATAGCACATGATTAGCATTTTTCATTGATTCATCATTTTTTATGCCGAGGGCAAGCTATATTTCAAGCAAGCGTAAAGTATTCTTCGGGGACTAGGCCATTGTTTCCGCATTATCAGATGTCCCGGGTTAATACCCCAGATATCACTAAGCATAAAGACCTAGTATCTCAGAAAGAGGGGTCCTTCAAACAAGATTTCGGGGGTTACCCATATATCCGAGAGATGTTACCCAAGATATAAGCAAGTTTGAATTTAGGTTTATATCTCGTCACAATCTACTAAATGTGCAAAAACCTACTGGCACATCATCAGTGAGACCTTTTATCACATTTGACTTTCCATTTCTTTAGCATGCTGTGATCGTCCACTGATGTACTATCATTTCCTCTTTTATACAACAAAACTCATTTTTGATTTTATCATGTTTTTGGCTTTTTCAAATTTTCTAATGTTTTTGGATTTTCTGAAAATTTTTACTCCCCCGAAAATGCAAACACATTTTAGGAAATTTGAAAACAAACTGTACAATAAAGTGACAACTGATATCGAATTACTTCATTTCGCCATCCTCTTGGCATAAACAATCAAAACTCCCCCTCACAACAAACTATTTTCCCATTGATTTCAAAACACTTAAGTTTGTTTTAATCAAATGGTTTTTCCCAGAAAATTAGTTTTGTTGATTTTCAAACCACTTGTAGGTTAGGGGATAAACTCATCATTTTGTTCTCCAAAATACCACATGTAAGTATAGACCAATCAAGTTCAACTTAATGACCTTGATTAACCATTTGAAGATGAAAACCTTCTTCAACCACTTGCAGGTTCATTCACCAACCATCCCATTTGTAAATCAAAATATAACAATATAAAGATATCACCTGTAGATTTTCCAAACAAACATTCAAGAATGATGCTGATTCCTGCTCCGCTCTTACCAACCTGGGAGCTCCGGCAAGTCACACTTGTACCAAATTTAATTTAAAAAAAAACATTTGAATGATGCCGATTCATGCTCCACTATTACCAACTTGGGAGCTCCGGTAAGTCAGGATTTTCAGTTATGAAAAACTTTCCCCCAAGCCTGACCAGCCTTGGGAGATTCTGGGACACATCTATGCCACCAGCATTTTGACTTGTAAAATTCTTTTGCACCCTTAACCTTTCCATCCACCCGAAAATATGTTTGACTTTCCAACTAAAAGCCTTTTTAGCATCAAATTCTCCTTTACCAGAGAAGAAATGATCTGAAATCTCAACACTACCTTTTGATTTTAGATTATCTTTTGTCAATGGCGGAAAGTTTTCCTCGTTCAACTCTGGAATGGAATTAACAACCTTTTTCTCAACTGATGACTCCTCTGATTTTATGGAATCAGATTCATTGTCAGAACTACTATCAGATTTTACAACCCATTTTTGTTTTGTTAAATCAACTCTTCTTTTGTAAAACCATTTTGAACTTTCACCTTCTTCAGAAGTTGAATTTTCAAACACTTTTGATTTCTCAGTTGGTTGATTCTTTTTATCAACAACTTTCTTGTTTGTTTCAAAATGAGAAGAAACTCCCTATTTAGAATAAATGGACTCTTGGCAGTTCCAAGCAATATGTCCAATCTTTTTACACTTGAAACAAGTTCTTCTGTCAACTTTTTGAGCAAATTTCTTCACATTTCTCTTTACTTCAGGAAGAAACTCTTGATTTGACTGTTTCCAGAATGGTTTCTTCTGCTCATCTTCAGAACTTCCTCCTGCGATAAATGTTGTTTTTGGTTTATAATTTTTCTCATTTTTATAATTTTCTGAAGAACTAAAACCAAGACCTTTCTTTTTGAAAACCATAACCAGAACTGTAACCCTTTTTCTTGTTCAATCTCTGTTGAACTCTTGAAGTGTACTTTTTAGGTTTTTCATGAAGATTTAAATCTTTTATTTCAGAAATATTAATTTCTGTTAATTTGAAAACCTGTTTGATCATTTCAGTTTTGACACTTCTTATTGGAAATTCCTCATCAGAATATAATTTGTCTGAATCATTTAGAGTATATGCTACTTTGATTGGTCCATCATTCAAATTAGATTTTGATAACAAGAATTCTTTATTGTAGACCCTTTTAACCGGTGAACTCAGACTCTTTTCTGACGAACTCGAACTTTCAGACTTATACTCCGGTTTTGACTCTTCATCCATATCCAACACCTGATCGACCACTTTCTTTAATAACTCAGACTCATGATCAGTGTCAGACACTGTGAATGTGACATCAATATTATCTGGTAATTCATCAATGATTTCAGACTTTAACTTGATGTTGACTGCCTTTTTTAGACGCTCCTCGTTAGGATTCCTGGGAGATTAACTTTCATGGATTGGGGGTGGACATCTGTTATACTTGACACTTTGTGTCTTACCAGTATTAGTATCTTGAGTCTTTTCCTCCTTGAATGCTTCAAGACCTGCAACAGTAGGATAAACACGATTAATCAAATAATCACATGTTGTATAACTCAACAGTAATCGTTTAATCCTTTCACTTTCAATCTTCTCAAGTTCCAACTCCTGCTTAAGTTTTGTACAATCTTCAATATACTCATTGATGACCTTTTGCTTTGTCATTAAAGTTCCATTCATCCTCATCTGAGCAGTTTCAACTTCTAAATTTGTCTGTTTCAGACTATCAACTGTTCTGTTCAGAACATTATACGACTCCTTCACAAACTTCACATCAGACAATAAATTCTCTTTCATCTCTTCCAGGTCAAGAATCTTCTTGTCTTTCTCCTCACATTGTTTGCAAGGCTTCTCACATTTCAAGCATGGTTTAACAACCTTAACTATCTTTTCAACTTCAACAACTTTTTCAACTTCTAAAATCTTTTCTACCTCACCTATTTTCTCCACTTCAATGATTTTCTCTACTTCGACGATTTTTTCGACTTCAACAATTTTCTCAATTTCAACAATTTTCTCTACCACTTTCTCAGTCACTTGATCACTACTAGCTTCTCCAGCTTCTGTCTTTGCTTTTTCATCAGCAAATTTTCTTGCTGCTTCCAGCTCTTTCTTCAATCTGGCAATCTTTTTCTGATGAAGCATCTCCATTTTATCTGTAAAAAACAAATTAAAACTAGTAGGATCTATGCCTTTTCTAGCTTTGTTGAGATGTTCTTCCTCATCATCGGTATCCACATCACTTCCAAGATCTGTAAAAATTGGGATTCTTTTCTCATTAGCATCTTCACCCAGAATTCTAGCAACAAAACCTGAACCTGGTGGAAATTATTTATCCCAGCTAAATCCCTCTGCAACAAATTCATCATCTTGATCAATGATACCAAAATAAGCTTTTTTATTTGCATCTTCGATCATTTTCCTTTTATCATCAACAATTGGCCGAGCATGTGCAGTTTGTGGTTCCTTTTGTTGTGTAATCTGATGAAAAATTGATTTCTGATAATAATTATTCTTTTCTTGATTCCCGGTTGCTTCTTGGTTTTTGCATTCTCGTTTAAAATGACCTTTTCCTTTGCAACGAAAACAGGTGACTTTTGATTTGTCAAACCCTAATGGAGAAGTAGCCATTCCTCGAAACTCATCTATACCAGTAATTTGTTGAAACTTTTCTGCCCTCCTCCAAGCACTAGCTAAGCACCACTTCACATCCATCAACTCAAGTTCCTCTGCATCAATTTGGTCATAATCTTCTTTTGTAAGCATCGGATTTCCAATCTTGCCATCAATCAAACTTTCATAAGATTCTAACATAGCAACAAGTGATGCCATGTGTTACTTTGCTATTTCCGGAGACAAATTTTGACCATTTTGAATATTCAAAGTGACGTTGCATTGAAGATTTGTTGAATTCTGTTGTTGAGGACTTGATGTTGTATGATTTGGATCAAAACTTGAATATGAAGACGAAGCTCCACCGCTCTGTGTCACATTACTACTCTTTGTTGCAGATGAACTGTCAGCACTAAAACCAGTTTGGATCTTTGGACTAGGGCTGGAGGTAGCTTCAAACTTGTTCCCTCTGTAATACAAACTGACATCTTGTTTAGCATTTGGATTCGTCATAATTGCAGTTTTCTGAAAATCCAACTCATGTTCTTCAATCTTTTGAATAAACTGTGCCAAATTCATACTCTGAGACTTCCTTAAGTGTTTCACAATCATCAAATAAGTTCCCCATTTATGATGTGGTAGTGCATCAGCAAGTTTATCAACCCTTCCTCATCTTCTTTCTTTATATCTAATCTCCCCGTTTCCAAAACAAGATGACAATATCTGTCAATGGTCTGTTTTGTTGTTTCATGATCAAAAGCTACAAACATATCAAAAGATTTCTTCAGTAACGCCTTTCTGTTTTTAATCATATCTGCACTTCCTTTGAAATTTTGAATCAAAGCTTCCCAAATTGATCTAGTTGTACCATTATGTTGGAGCAAAACAAAAACGTCTTCTTTAATTGCCTGTTGAAGAATACTGATCATCATTTTCTCACTTGTATATTTCAACTTATCAATCTCTGTAAAATCACTGAAACCATTTTCAAGCCCACGTTCGTTTTTCGGTTTTTCGTAATCTTTCTCCAAAGAACACCACGCATCAAACTTATAAGCTTGCACCCAGTTCTCAAATCGATTCTGCCACCCTTTGAAATCTTCAATGTACATCAGTTTTGGCAGTTTCTGATGAGTTCCCGTTTCATTCTCACGGTATAAAGTTTCAGCAACAGTAACAGGAGCAACTGGTGTAGCAAACGCATTGTAAAAATCCTCGTCCATGCTTCGGAAAAATTTTCACACAAACACAATTGCAAGCGAAATACCACACTTAAGCGAAATACCCTGAAGCGAAATAAGATCCTGAAGCAAAAGCAACTAATTTCGCTTGAATCAACTCAAGCGAAATCCCACCTTGAAGCGAAATCAACTATTTCTGAGCGAAATAACGAACTCCAAGCGAAATAAGATCTAATGTTCAAGCGAAACCACGTTTTTAAGCGAAATCAACCTTCTGATTTCGCTTGAAATGCTGCTGACGTCATTTTTGCGATCTGTTTTCAAGCGAAATTAAGAATTTGATCAAGTTATAAGCTGATTTTAGGTCTAAAACTCTCAAGGATTAGTTAAAACACAATTTCTCACACAATATGTGAAATTCAAAACTTTTTGACCGTGAAAACTGGTTCAATTTCAAAAAGAAGGTGTAGAAGTCAGAAAAACGGCTGTTTTGGCAAGAACTCTTCTTCCTGAGCTCTGATACCACTTGTAGGATCGTGTATCGACCCGAACGAGTCATTCAGAAGAGCTCTAGTCTGTTTCAGAGGCGGAAACTAAGAAACAGACGTGGAAAACAACTTGTTTCACTATTAATCGTCTTGTTTATTGATTATGAAAGCAATACAGATCAAACGACGCTTCGGCAGCACTTCGGTACCGGAATGATGGAAGTTACAAATGATCTCGCTTGGAAGGTATATATAGGACTCATGATTTCGCTTGAAGGTGACAAGAGCCAGTTCAAGCGAAATCACTTATGTTGATTTCGCTTGAAACTGTCAATGTCTCATTCAAGCGAAATCACTCACTTCAAGCGAAATTACTACTAATTCATCCTAAACTCTCCTATTTTCGGGTACAACGCGCCCTGATCTAACAATTCTAATACTAGACACGATACAAGACGAAGTCAACAGACGTATGCACCAACACAACGTGCATTCCCCCAACAAATATCTCCACACAAATCGGTCAAACTAAATGCCAATTCTCACCTAATTAAATAATCCTAAATATAAAACTACTAATGCCAAACACGCATCTCTGGTGAATCATAACCATGCAGTTTTAACTTATTCCATGCAAGCCCAAATAAAATACGAACGAACTTGACCGTGACTTGATAACGTGCCGAACCAATGACCCGCGAACAAACCCGAGTAAACCCAACAAGGCTTACACATGCGGTTCATGAGATCCATGAAGACCGCGGGTGTGTTAGTTAGACCAAATGGCATGACCAAAAACTCTTAGTGGTCATACCGGGTGTAGGATGCTGTCTTAGAAATATCTTCTTCCCTAACTCAGAACTTGTGATATCCCAACCTCAAATCGATCTTGGAGTAATAGCTTGACCCTTGCAGCTGATCAAACAGGTCATCGATTAGTGTCTAAAAGACCAAGTTACCCTCATTTTAGGGGTGTTTTTACAAATAAAGATGGAAGAAGTTCATATTTTTTATATCTTAAAATACCACCTTTAATGCATTATAGTATAGTAAATAAATATGTATATATATATATATATATACATACTATATATATACATAGGGAGAGAATCATGAGAAAACTACATCTAAATAAGAAAACTAGAAAACTAACTAAAAAAACCTAAAAAAAAAGCTAAAAAGCATACCAATTTTTTTTTACAAATTTTTATAAAAAAATCGCTATTTTTTATTTATAAAAAAATTTTCAAATTTTTTTTTTGTTGTACTGCACATGTGCGTTATATGTGTACTACACATGTGCATTATATCCGTAATAGTGCACATGTGCAATACAACAAAAATTAGGTTTTTTTTTTTTTGAAAATTCTTTTCCGTACATAAAATATAGCGATTTTTTTTTATAAAAAATGTAAAAAAAAATTGTATGTTTTTTAGACTTTTTAGTTAGTTTTTTTGTTTTCTCATTTAAACTAGTTTTCTCATAATCCATTCCCTATATACACATATATATATATATATAGAAAGTGTACTGTACAAAATGGCTTAATATTCGCTATGTACGCGATGTGAAATCGCATGTTATAAAATAACATGGATGAAATCGCATGTGATAATTTTGATGAAATCGCATGTTGGTTTTTGTAACAATTTCGCATGTGATAATTTTGATGAAATCGAATGTTGTTTTTTTGTAACAATTTCGCATGTGGTAATTTTGATGAAAACGCATGTTAAAAAACCAACATGCGAAAATGTTATAAAAACCAAGATGCGATTTCAATGTGGGATGAAGATCTGACGGCTGAGATGATCGTGTACGTAATGTAGGATAAGGGCTCTAGTACGTTAACCTAACTATATATATATATATATATATATATATATATATATATGGATCAGGAGAAAACGCCCTAAAGTGTGAGAACGATGAGAACGGATCCTGGCCCAACACGTGGCAAGCCCAACACTTGTCCTTTTATATGTTCCCTCCTTTTCATGTTAGTTGTTACCTCATTTCCAAGCTTTCTCAGATCTATAGCGTCTAACGTGGATTCTGTTCGACAAAGTAAAAGTCGATGACGTTTCCTATTTTTATTCCAGCAAATCATGCAACAGATATGGCATTTTGTTCTTTTTATGCTTGTTTCATTGTTTTTTTAAATTAATATTTTGTGTTGTATGCTTTTCAATGGCGTTGTTAATGTATCCAATTGGAGTTCTCATTATTAATTTCAATTGTCGTTTGGGATCTAGTATATTTCCTATGTTTTTACGATTATTGGTGTTTTACACCTTATTAGTTTTGTATATTATTTAGTAGTATTTGTAAACATCAGTTATTAATATTTGTTAATTTGTGTAAACATCAGTTTTGTTAATTATGGCGCTTTCATTATGATGTTATATTTGTTAATTATTTATGTTGTTAACTATTTTTAATTATTCATCTCATGGCGTTTTCATTATCGCGCTGCATTAGTATTGTTAGTTCATTATTTTTGTTAATCAATAAAGTTATGGTGTGCGTATTTTGGCGTTTTCATCATGGCATTTTCAAATTATATGTTTATTGTGTCTTGTTTATTATTCAATTAATGACGTTTTAATCTATAATGTTATTACGAGACATTTTCTATTTTTAATGGCGTTTTTCTGAATTTTTTGTTCCTCACTGTGTTTTCTCAGACGAAGTTGCTTCCTCGAGTGAAAGGTTTTGCCCCAAAAATGGATTACTATTTATCATTACTGACGTTAGTGAAGAAATAAAGCCCAGAATGGACATGATATTCACAAGCCTCGATGATTGTTATTCAATCTATGTTAAGTATGCCAAGGCTTGTGGTTTTTCAGTTAGGAAAGGGACTAAAAAGATAAACTCTAAAGGTGTATTACATGTGTACGAGAGCTGGGGTACATAAGGAAAAGAAGGTTGATACGTTGGACCCCAATCAAAAGAAACGTTTAGTGTGATCCATCTTTTCAAAGAGGACTGATTGTGGTGCATGTTATGTGTAACTTTTGAGGTTGGATCATGGAATGTCTATAAGTTTGTCGAGGAGCACAACTATGATCTTGTAGAATGCCCTGATAAGCATTTTCTTCCAACTGAATGACACCTCACTCATCTCCAGAAGCATGTTATACACACCATGTCTAAGTTAAATTTGGGTCCAGTTAAGGCGTTTAATGTTATGAAGACTTTTTTTGGCGGTTTTGAAGATATCGATGCAAGTAAAGTTGAATTTAAGAACTACAAGAGGCAAATTAACTTGTTTGTAGGGGAATACGGCGCCGAGATGGTTGTGAGACATTTGGATGAAAAAAAAACTGTCCCAGCCTAATTTCTCGTACGATTACTTCACAGACGAAGACAATCGTTTGAAGGGACTTTTTTGTGTGACGATCAAGCCAAACGTAATTACCACGTGTTTGGTGACATGATTTCGTTTGACGCCATGTATCATTCCAACAAGTAATATTTTATAATTCAACTTCTTATGTTCTTTTTAGCGTTTTATGAGTTTACATGCAATGGCGTTTTATGAGTGTTTTAGTTCTCATGGCGTTTTCATACACAGATACGCTATGGTGTTTGTACCGTCCACTGGTATAGACAATCATCACTGCAATGTTACCTTTGGTGCTGCATTATTGGCCTCGGAAACTGCTGATACGAATATTTGGTTGTTGAGAGTTTTTCTAAAATCTGTTGGTTCTCAACCAAAATTTGTTGTCGCTGACCAAGATCCAGCAATGAAGAAGGCTATTTCTGCAGTATTTGTTGACATGAGGCATCGTTTATGCGTGTGGCATGTGATGCATCAACTTTCTCTGAAGGTTGATATGCTTATTTTTACCTTTGGCGTTTTAGGATACACTGCGTTTTAAAATATATGGCGTTCTGTACCTTGTTACTATTTTTTAATTAAGTTTTGTCTTTGTGTAAAATATATGTTTTTTTTTTTGCATGGCGTTTTCGTGTTATACATAGGTTGGTGTTAGGCTATGCAATTCCACCAATTTCAAAGAACGTATTTATGGTGTTGTGTGGACGGGTATTCTTACACCTAAAGAGTTTGAATCAGAATGGGAAGTGGTTATCGGAGATTTCAATTTAGCAGATAATGATTGGCTATCTGATATTTTTGCACTCAGGGAATCTTGGATCTCTGCATACTATAGAATGGAAGAGCTGTCGGGCCTTATGCGAATGACATCGAGGTCGGAGATTAAGAATCATTTTTTGATCAAGTGTGCAATTCAAAAGCTAATCTTGTTGAGTTCATGACTTATTACGAAACTGCAATAGAAGCACATGGTCACATGCACCGAAAAAATGATCATAAATCTCGATACAAACGACCCCAGTTGAAGAGTAATTACCAAGTGTTGGAAGGCCAAGCTGCTGACATATACACAAAAAATATTTTTTGTGACGTTCAAGCTGAGCTAATTGGAATTGCGGATTGCATAAATCAACGTAACGAAGATCAGCCCGATGGGTTTGTTAAGTTTTACATAAATGACTTCCAGCAGCCTTGTACATCCTTATTTGAGGTAAAATGGCGTTTTGTTTTTTATATGGCATTTTCTGTACATGGCGTTTTATCATATCTAGTTGTGTTTTTTTTAGACAAACGTTCTCTGTATAGCGTTATAGAGATATTGTTTTTGACGTTTTTCAGGTAATGTACCGTAAGTCTGATTGCACATGTAGTTGCTCATGCAGGCGTTTTGAGCAGTTTGGTTTGCTATGTAGACATATATTATATGTTTTAAGAAGTTTGGACAATAGGGAATTTCCAAAAAAAAAATACATTTTGCAATAGATGACGCAAAGAGGCTTCCCCAAACTGCTATCCCGAATACTCAATTAGTCGTGAATATATGACCGATCTTGATCCCGTTGTGCAATGTATGATGCGAGATATTGTTGGTGCATACGTCTGTCGACTTCGTCTTGTATCGAGTCTTGTATAAGAATTGTTAGATCAGGGCACGTAGTTCGAGAAAACTGTCAAATAGGGTTAGAGGTAATTTCGCACGGAATTACAAGTTGTAATTCCGCACGAAATCATCTAGTCTTTTCAAACGAAATTACTAATTCCGCTTGAAAGTGATTTCGTGTGAAATGGCAATTGCCACTTTCATGCGAAATCAGCTCCATTATAAATACCCTTGGAGCGAAATCATTTGTAACTTTTGAAATTCTGGTACCGAAGTGCTGCCGACGGGTCTACTGAACTGTAAACGTGATTCAAGCTGTTTTCCAAGTCAATTCATTTGTTTCTGCCTCTTGAATTGATTAGAACTCTTCTGATCGACTCGTTTGGGTCACAAAACGATCCTACAAGCGGTATCAGAGCTCAGGAAGAAGAGTTCTTACCAAAACAGCTATAATTTCTGACTTCTACACATTCTTTTACAAAATTCACAAAATTTTACCGACAAAATGGTCTGAATTTCACACATTATAAGCGGATCAGTGTTTTAACGAATCCTTGAAAGAATTAGACCTTAATTTGATCTAAAAGTGGTAAAATTGGCTATTTCGCTTCAAAAATCAGAACGACATGATGACGTCAGCAACATTTCACACGAAATTAGCAACTGGATTCGCTTGAAATTGCTAGTTCGCTTGAAAAGTACATTTGATTTCACACGAAATTACTTTATTTCGCTTGAAATAAATAATCTCGCTTCAAAGTGTAATTTCGTTTGAGACGTTCCACACGAAATTAGACAATTTCGCTCCAAATTGGTATTCCGTTTGAAAGTGTGTTATTTCACACGAAATCAGTTCTTTCGTGTGAAAAGTGATTCCGCTTGAAAGAAGTTATTTCGTGCCAAAAGGGTTATTTCGCTTCAAAAGGGATTTCGCTCGAGAGTTGATTCCGTTTGAACCGTTATTTCGTGTGAAATTTGAGTTTTTGTGAAACAATTTAGTGAATCATGGAAGAGGAATTCTACAATGCGTTTGCTACTCCAGTTGCACCAGTTACAGTTGCTGAAACTGTTTACAGTGAGAATGAAACGGGAACTTATCAAAAACCGCCGAAGCTTATGTACATTGAAGATTTTAGAGGATGGCAAAATCGGTTTGAAAACTGGGTGCAAGCTTATAAGTTTGACGCATGGTGTTCATTAGAGAAAGATTACGAGAAACCGAAAAATGAACGTGGACTTGAAAAAGCATTTTGTGACTTTTCATAGAATGATAAATTGAAATATACAAGTGAAAAAAATGATGATCAGTATTCTTCAACAAGCGATTAAAGAAGATTTTTTGTTTTGCTCCTACATGAGGGTACTGCTAGGTCAATTTGGACGGCATTGATTCAAAAGTTTAAAGGAAGTGCAGATATGATCAAGAACAAAAAGGCATTATTGAAGAAATCATTTGACATGTTTGTAGCTTTTGATCATGAAACGACAAAAATGACAATTGATAGATATTGTCATCTTGTTTTGGAAATGGGAAGATTGGACAAAAAGAAAGACGACGATGAATGGGTTGATAAACTTGCTGATGCATTACCACAGAAGAAATGGGGAACTTATTTGTTGATCCTTAAACACATGAGAAAATCTGAAAATATGAATCTGGCACAGTTTATTCAGAAGATTGAAGAGCACGAGTTGGATATCCGGAAAACGGTAATCATGAAGAATCCAAATGCTTAACAAGATGTCAGTTTGTACTACAGAGGAAACAAATTTGAAGTTACTCCAAGCCCAAAGATCCAAACTGGTTTCAGTGCTGATAGTTCGTCTGAAACAAATGGTAGTACTATAACTCAGAGTGGTGGACATTCATCTTCATATTCAAGCTTTGATCCAAATTTTACAACACCAAGTCCTCAACAAAAGAATTCTACAAATCTGCAGTGCAATGTTACCTTGAACATTCAAAATGGTCAAAATCTTTCTTCGGAAATAGCTAAGAAACACATGGCATCACTTGTTGCTATGTTGGAATCATATGAAAGTTTAATTGCTGGGAGAATTGGAAATCCAATGCTTACCAAAGAGGATTATGACCAAATTGATGCGGAGGAACTTGAGTTGATGGACATCAAGTGGTGTCTAGCAAGTGCAGTTAGAAGAGCAGAAAATTTACACAAGTCACCGGAAGAGATGATTTTCGAGAAATGAGTGCATCTCCAATAGGGTTTGACAAATCAAAAGTTACTTTTTTCGTTGCAAAGAAAAAGGTCATTTTAAGCGTGAGTGCAAAAACAAAGAAGCAAACAATAGACAAGATCAGTCTGGAAAGAACAATTATTATCAAAAATCAATTTTTCATCAGATTGCTCAACAACCACAAACTGCTCATGCACGTGCCATTGAAGAGAAAAGAGCTTGTTTTGGGATAATTGATCAAGATGATGAATTTGTTGCAGAGGGATTTAGCTGGGATAAATACATTCCACCTGGTTCAGGTCTTGTTGCTAGAATTCTGGAAGAAGATGAAGTCAAATCTAGTTCGAAAAGAATACAGATTTTTCCAGATCTTGGAAGTGATGTAGATACTGATGATAAAGAAGAATACATTAATAAAACCAGAAAATGTATAGATCCTGACAGTTTTAATTTGTTTTTGCAGATAAAGTTGAGATGCTGAATGAGAAGAAGATTGCCAGATTAAAGAGAGAGCTGGAAGCAACAAGAATAATAGTTGATGAAAAGGCAAAGATGAAAGTTGAAGAAGCAAATGTTGAACCAGTGACTGAGAAAGTGATAGAAAAAATTGTTGAAGTGGAAAAAGTGGTAGAGAAAATTGTTGAGGTCGAAAAATTCGTCGAAGTTGAGAAAATCGTCGAGGTAGAAAAAATTGTTGAAGTTGAGAAGGTTATCGAGGTTGAAAAGATAGTTGAGATCATTAAACCTTGTTTGAAATGTTTGGAGTCCTGCAAACATTGTGAGGAGAAAGACAAGAAGATTCTTGAACTGGAAGAACTGAAAGAAAATTTATTGTTTGATGTGAAGTACGTGAAAGAATCATATAATGTGCTGAACAGAACAGTTGATGGTTTGAAAAATACAAATACAGAAGTTGATGCTGCTATGACAATGATGAGTTCCACTTTAATGACAAAGCAGAAAGTTATCAATGAGTATATTAAAGATTGTGCAAAACTAAAGCATGATTTGGAAGTTGAAAAGATTGAGAGTGAAAGAATCAAACGTTTGTTGTTGAGTTACACAACTTGTGATTATTTGATTGATCGAGTTTATCCTACTGTTGCAGGTCTTGAAGCATTTCAAGATAAAAAGACAGAAGATACGGATACTGGTAAGAAACAAAGTGTCAAGTATAACAAGTTTCCGCCTCCGATTTGGAATAGTTATTCTCCCAGAAAGCCAAATAAGGAACGTTTAAATAAGGCTCTCAATATAAAGTTAAAGTCTGAAACCATTGATGAGTTACCAGACAATATTGATGTCACATTCACATCGTCTGACACTGAGCATGAGTCTGAATTGTTAAAGAAAGTGGTCGATCAGGTGTTGGATATCGATGAAGAGTCAAAGTTGGAGTCTAAATCTGAAAGTTCGAGTTCATCAGAAAAGAGTCCGAATTCACCGGTCAAACGGGTTTACAATAAAGAATTCATGTTATCAAAATCTAGTTTGAATGATGGATCAATCAAAGTGGCTTATACTTTGAATGATTCAGACAAATTATATTCTGATGAGGAATTTCCAATAAGTAGTGTCAAATCTAAAATGATCAAACAGGTTTTCAAATTAACGGAAATTAATATTTCTGAAATAATAGATTTAAATCTTCATGAAAAACCTAAAAAGTACACTTCAAGAATTCAACAAAGATTGAACAAGAAAAAGGGTTACAGTTCTGGTTCAGGTTATCGAAAGAAACCAAACCACAACGGTAATTTAAAAAATCAAGGTCTTGGTTTCATTCCCCCGGAAAATTATAAAAATGAGAAAAATTATAAACTAAAAACAAAATTTATTGCAGGAGGAAGTTCTGAAGAAGAGTAGAAGAAACCATTCTGGAGACAGTCAAATCAAGAATTTCTCGCTGAGAAGAAAAATAATATGATAATGAGAATTGATCAAAGAGTTGAGAGAAGAACGTGTTTCAAATGTCACAAGATTGGACACATTTCTTGGAATTGCCAACAGTCCAACTACACAAAACAGGGAGTTTCTTTTAACTCAAAATTGAAAAGAAAAAGTGTTGATGAAAAGAAACAATCAACTGAGAAATCTAAGATGTTTGAAAATTCAACTTTCGAACCTGATGATGGTTCAAAATGTTTTTACAAAAGAAAAGTTGATTTGAACAAACAAAGATGGGTTGTAAAATCTTATTCGAGTTCTAGCGATGAATTTGATTCTATAAAATCAGAGGAGCTATCTGTTGAGAAAAATGTTGAAAATTCTATTCCACCATTGGATGATGAAAACTTTCCGGTAGTGTCAAAAGAAAATTTAAATCAAAAGGTAGGTTTGAGATTTCAGATCAATTCTTCTCTGGTAAAGGAGAATTTGATGCTGGAAAGACTTTCAATGGGAAAGTCAAACATATATTTGGGAAGATGGTAGATGGGAAAGTGAAAAGTGCAAAAGATTTTTATAGATCGAAAGGAGGTTGGGATAGGGTTGAATCAAAATCACCCAAGGCTGGTCAGGCTTGTGTGACAGCTTTTTCTAACTAAAATCCTGACTTACCGGAGCTCCCAAGTTGATAATCGTGGAGCAGGAATCGGCATCTTCCTACAAGTGGTATTTTAACCTGGTAGTTGTTCTTAAAATTATTATATTTTGATTTTACAAGTGGTTTGATTGATAAGTGAACCTACAAGTGGTTGAAGAAGGTTTTCACTTACAAATGGTTAATCAAGGTCAGTAGGTTGAACTTGATTTGATCATTCTTACAAGTGGTATTTGAAATGGGAAAATGTGATGAATTGAACCCCAATTTTTCAAGTGGTAAATTCAATAAAACTTATTTTCCGGAAAACTATTTGATTAAAACAAACTTAAGTGTTTTGAAATCAATGGGAAAATAGTTTGTTGTAAGGGGGAGTTCTGATTGTTTATGCCAAGTGGATGGCGAATTGAAGCTTGAAAATCGGTTGTCATGTTTTTTTGTATAGTTTGTTTTCAAATTTTCTTTAAATGATTTTGAATTTTAGGGGGAGTAAGAAATTTTAGAAAATCCAAAAACATTTGAAAATTTGAAAAAGTAAAAAACATGAGAAAATGAAAAAGAGTTTTGTTGTGAAAAAGAGGAAATGATAGTACATCAGTAGACGATCACAACATGCTAAAGAATTGGAAAGAAAAATGTGATAAACGGTCTCACTGATGATGTGCCAGTAGGTTTTTGCACATTTAGTAGATTGTGTCGAGATATAATCCTAAATATCAAACTTACTTATCTCGTGGGGAACATCTCTCGGATATATGGGTAACCCCCGAAATCTTGTTTGAAAGACCCCTCTTTCTGAGATACTAGGTCTTTATGCTTAGTGATATCTGGGGTATTATCCCGGGACTTCTGATTTTGCGGAAGTAATGGCCTAGTCCCCATATAATACTTTACGCTTGCTTGAAATATAGCACCGCCCTCAGCATAAAAAATGATGAAACATTGCAAAATGCTAATCATGTGCTGTTGAAGAAAAGATTCTTTAAAGGGAACCCACCTAAAGTCGAATCCGTCATCTCTCTGATTTTGCGGAAGCAATAGCCTGAGCTCTCACAACCCTCGCATTTAACCCTTACAGATATCATCTAGGTATACTCACCTGTAAGATTGAATATTGGGATCTGGATACGGGAGTATATTCTAAGGTGGGACACGCGAATAAGTTTAAGTCACTAAAACATTAATATCGTATCTCGAAATAGTTGAAAGTTGTGTGAAAATTTAAGTGGATTAGTGTTGGTGCACTAAATGTCTGTTGATTACGTCATAATCAAGTCTTGTGTCTAGATAGTTTGAATGTACACACAACAGGGTCTTAATTAGGGTTTTTACATGTTTATCTTGTAGATTTCGCTTGAAAGTGTTCTTGTGTGATTCAAGCTAAATCAGATTTAGCTTGAACTGGTTCAAGCGAAATCAACAACAGAGATTTAGCTTGAACAGGTTCAAGCGAAATCATGATTTGGCTTGAACAGTCTCAAGCGAAATCTTAGATCTATATATAGGTTGATGTGTGATTCATTTGGTAGAGATGGTCATTGTATGAGAGAGGAAGTGCTGCCGGATTTGTATCAGAATACGTTGTAAAAGCACAAATATCAATCAGTAAAGAAAGATTAAAATGAAACTAGCTGTTATGACTTTGTTTACGTTGATTCCGCCTTCGTACACAAAGATGAACTGCCTTAACTGACGTTTCAAGGTCGTAGAACGGTCCAACAATTAGTATACTGACAATCTAAGTGAATCGTTTAGAACTTAAAATGTTTAAAGCTTAACGGTGCTGGTGATTTATCTCAAAAACTGATATGATCCTCTTACACAAACTCACAAAAATATTGTTTGTAAATATTTCTTTACTGCATTTCTTTCAAAATCAAAAATCCAAAAAGATTTTCGGAGTGTTTTAGCATAAATTTTGAAAAATTCAAAAAGATTTTAGACAACTGTTGTTGAAAAGCTGATTTTCAAAATTCCAAGTGCTAAACATGATGAACAAATGGTTTGGGAGATTTTGTTAGAGATGTTTGAGATGAATTTTTTTTTTGAAAAGGAAAAGAATATTTCTATAAGTGGTTTATCAGAGATTTTAAATGTTAAATCATTTTGTATAATTGTGTCTACAAATGGTAAGCATAGAATAAAATTTGTCAAATTGTTTAATTTGTAAATCTTATTTTGAGGTAGAGAATGTGCAGGTTATGGCTATGAGAGAGCCAGATTGCAATTCCTCAACCTGTGAACCTGTGAAAGCTAGACTACGATCCCAGCACAACTTGAGGGGGAGTCTGCTAGAAAAGGGGAGTCTGTAGATGCAAGAGCTAGATGGAGATACTGAAGATAATAAGAATAGAAGATTGAGGATGCTTACTATGTCAGATATTTTGAAGAAAGCCCGAAGACTGATCAAGGCTGAAGATTGTGAAGACTCGACACTGAAGACTCGTCAACATCCGAGGGGGAGTCTGTTGGTGCATACGTCTGTCAACTTCGTCTTGTATCGAGTCTTGTATAAGAATTGTTAGATCATGGCACGTAGTTCGAGAAAACTATCAAATAGGGTTAGAGATAATTTCGCACGGAATTACAAGTTATAATTCCGCACGAAATCATCTAGTCTTTTCAAACGAAATTACTAGTTCCGCTTGAAAGTGATTTCGTGTGAAATGGCAATTGCCACTTTCATGCGAAATCAGCTCCATTATAAATACCCTTGGAGCGAAATCATTTGTAACTTTTGTAATTTCGGTACCGAAGTGCTGCCGATGTGTCTACTGATCTGTAAACGTGTTATATCAATAATACAAGACATTTAGAAGTGACTCAAGTTGTTTTCCAAGTCAATTCATTTGTTTCCGCCTCTTGAATTTATTAGAACTCTTCTGATCGACTCGTTTGGGTCACAAAACGATCCTACAGATATTATTTTTTCAACGGAGTATACTTTGAACCGTTTATCTGGTAATATAGAGGAGCTATCTTTATACAAGGATCATGTTCAATCTTATATGAAGAAGGTTCAAGATATGCAGATTGTTTCTCCCCCCACTAGTACTAGGGATAGATTTACGGAGATAACCGTTCAATATAAAAACGACAAGAATCCGATAAGAGTTCCTGTTGGGTATAAATCCAAAGGTTCTGGATCTCAGAAGCGCCTAAAATCTAAACAGGAGATAGCAATTGAGAAAAAGAAATCAAAGTCGAAACCCGAGGCCAAAGAAAGACAGTGTCAGAACTGCAAAGGCTATGGAAACTACGCATCGGCATGCAAACATGCCGTAATTAAAAGAAGATCGACAAGTTCTTCGAGAGCTAGTGAAGAGTAGTTTGGCGTTTTGTATTTCTCATTCTTACAGAACACACACAGATTTTAGTTTGGCGTTTTACATCTCTTATATATAATTTTTTCCGTCTTTTTTTTTCTACCTATTTGTTCATAACATGTTACTTCGAAGTTACATAACAAACAATATAAGATCGTACAAGCAAATCAAACGGCAAAAAAAATTACGCCGCTAGATAAAACTACCTTAAACCTCTAATTATGGTTATGCTAAACTCAATAATGTTTTGCTGAACGAGATGGAAAACATTGTTAATCCTCAGTCAAGAAAGATGTCTAACAATGTTGTCCACCCCGTTCAGCTAAACTTTATTAAGAAAAATACTGAATCACCAAGAAATGACGTTTTTTGTAATTTTGTTGTTTTTTTTTATATTTTGGCGTTTACATTGAGGATAGACACAATAAGATTTTGCTCAATAAGATGGACAATATCCCCACATAAGGATTTTGCCCGTCACATTGAGTGAAAGTTTACAGAGAAAAAAGTGTATCTCAAAGAAACGTCGATTGAATTCTTTGATATTTGAGTTTCTTAGCATTTCTAAGATGAATGGTATATATGAAAATATTGCGTTTTGGGTTTGGTGTAGTTATTAGAAGGTCTGAGAGGTTGTTTATATAGGAAGTTTTTGGCGCGTATTTTAGGCGCGATTTTATTATAATAAATGCTAGTAATTAAGTTCCTAAGTTTCAGTCACTGTTTGTTCAGCTTTTTCGGTTAAAAACAAAGTTTGGTGTTTTATATCTAATGACGTTTAGATTAGGATGATGTGTGCTATGTAGGTTAAGCCAGGAATTTTAATGGCGTTTTATTCATGAGTTTGACGTTTTGTGTAGAGAAGTCAAAAGACTTTTTTTAACCCTTAATGAAGCGCGTCCACTTAATAAAAGTGATGTTATTTATGAAAACGCCATTGCGCCATCTAGTCCATAGATTGTTTTGATCTGACGATACATAATCTTTCTAACCGTTCTCACACTTTCCACCGTATATATATATATATATATATATATATATATATATATATGTATGTATGTATAGGGGGAGGTTCATTTGAGAAGAAAATTAAATTGAGAAGAAAAAGAATAAAGGGTACAATTGTAAAACATTAAATAGTTTTTCTCTCATCTCATTTATTATTATTTTTGACTAATTAATTAGTCATAAAGAGTATCATCATACACACTAAAATTTTTGCCTAGACACATCAAAATTTATCCTACACAAACTCGTAATTCATCCTACACACCTCATAATTTATCCTACACTTTAAATTAATTTTTTTCTTCTTTGAAAAAATCTATATTTTTTTTAAATTAAGTTACAAATTTAATTTAGTTAGCTATTAAAAAAGAAGACTAACAATTAATGATCTATCTAATTTTACCAATATACCTTTACACTCATATTAAATACAAAAATTAAATGAAGTAAAATGAAGCATTATTATTGGTTGAAGTTTGTTCTTTTTTATTCTTACAAAAAATTTATTCTCATTTGAAACCTCCACTATATGTATATACATACGTATATATATATACAGAGAGAGAGGGGGGGGGGGTGCGTGTGTCAATGTACATATTTCTTTGTTCTACACCATTGTTACATGCAGTTAAATGAAATTTAATTTACTGTTTTTAGTTTTTAGTTTTTTTTTAGTCGCCGATCTAAACTATAATAGTCCTACCGGATGTCACCAACGAGGTAAGTGGTGAAAGCTCATATTGCTTTAATCTATTATATAAATTCAATACAAGTTATATCTTTTTGAACATCAACCGAGAGATTTATAAAATCACAATTAAAAAACCAACAACCCCCCCTAAATAGTGCTTCTTTTCAAATTAATTTATATATGTGAACTTGTTTGGACCATTTTCTTAGAAGAAACAAAACACCCAAATTGAGGTTGGTGGATATATGGAAGACAAAAAAATTAGGTCATAGACAAAAGAGGAATGTCCTCCGATCCTCCTATTTAGTGGGGGAGAATGTATAAAAATAAATAAAATTATTAATGTAAGTGATCCCTACTAGATTTTCCACCATACCCTAACCAAATTTTGCTTTCTGTGACAACCTTTTTACTTGCTTAAGTTTGTGATCTTTGAGGATACACAAAGGTCATTTAGGGGACAAAGTGTGATGTCAAGATTGTAATATGCATTGTCTTTCTAATAACATATTATAGATATATATAGAGAGACGTGATTGGTATTTAGAGAGAGACTATAAATAATAAAATATAGACAATTGTAGAAATCAACCTTTATGTTATACCCAAACTGCACTGTCACACCCTCAAAATATCCCAAGCGGTAACCCTCCGCGAGGCGTATGACGTACCAGGATCTAGCCACCAATCACATTGAACTCATACATGGTTTTAAATAAAAACTTTCATTCATTAAGATAAAGTGTTACATTACATAGATTA
The DNA here is from genome assembly GCA_030545235.1 of Helianthus tuberosus. NCBI lineage: Eukaryota > Viridiplantae > Streptophyta > Magnoliopsida > Asterales > Asteraceae > Helianthus > Helianthus tuberosus. The sequence goes on from JARYGA010027071.1 coordinate 312,093, forward strand.
TAACTCAACGTTTTCAGCGGAAGCATAAATCATTAGTTATGTATTTCGTAAACCAAGTGTTTGAAAGTCATTAGACTTGTCTCGTGTTTCCATGTATCTTGACCCATGACCACTCCAGCTTACCAGGCAGCAAGTTCCACATCCAAATATCTATAACCTGCGAGCATGCAACAAGTGTATCAGCATAACGCTGGCGAGTTCACAATTTATGTAAAAACGTTTAGTTGTAAAGTGTTTAATCCAGTTTAAGCAATGTTGATAATAACTCGATACCGTACAAGATGGCTTCAGTTTGTTTTGCGCGTCCCCAATGCCCCCATCAAAGCATTGGTCATGATTAAGGTCATTAGTTCACGCCCGTCCTCTCAGGTACGGTATGAGGTTGCCAAGCCTAATAGCACTATCAACTAATACCTCGTTACCTCTCAGGTAACTATTCGGTAGAAGATGGGACTTAAGGTGATAGAAAATGAGTGTATTATCCAACATCCCAGTTTTTATCCAGAAAATATTTATTTCTCTCAGGAATACCCGTTTGATTGTCCCACCCACCGGGACGCATGCTCAAGAGAAGTGAACTCACCTTAGATTGCTCGGTATGTCATGTTACCCGTTCCCAGTTGGTCAACCAAACCCTAGCGTGGTTACCAAAGACAGTTAGTTTCATGAACACACAAATCACATACTCGTTGCACATATTACACCAGTAGCGTACCAAGAATACACATAGCACTAATCATAACAATTAATCATGCACGTAACAGTTCGTTACCATCACATAGCAGGTATTCAAGTCATTCACTAGTTCACATTACCCATTCATATATCACATAACCCCTTTAACTTTTCATTCGTCATTTTCCAAGTGTGCGATTCAACCAAGTGTGCGATTCTATCGAGTTAATGGCTTACTCATAAGTGTGCGATCCAGAATCTAGTATATTATTCATATTAATTCGTGGCCCATTAACTAATACCCAACCCAGTTAAGTTCAAAGCTCTCATTAGTATGCAGCCCATCGGGGACAGCCCACACAAAGTGTGCGACCTTGCCCCGAGTGTGCGACTCTAATTGAACTGTGCGATTATAAGGAAGGTGTGTAATGTCTAGGTCTGTGCTACTGGATCAAATGGTGTGCGAGCCCAACTCAATTCAGCCCAGCGGACTCCAGCCCACACTCAAGGGTGTGCGACTGAAGTCAACTTGTGCGTTCTAGTTTTGGCTCCCGGCCCAACATGGCTGGCCCAGTAGCAAAGTGTGCATTTGGGCTCGAGGTGTGCGATCCGTCGGTGAGAGCTTGTGCGGCCCAAACAGTTTAAAGTCCCTTTTACGTGGGTGTGCGACTGGCCAAAGTCATACTTTCCACTAACTGTAACCCCCAATCATTCCATAACAGTTTACGCGATCAATTCATTTACATATTCAAACTTGGTATGAACCCTAATCATCGACTAGTAATTATATCCATGAGATTTAATATTAGCAGTGATTCATTCAAGCGGATCAAGTAACGTAACATTTCATAAATCAAGTTGTTGGTGCACAAATGTCTGTTAACTTCGTCTTTATCGAGTCTTATGTCTAGATAGGATAAACTAGCACACAGCAAGATCAAATTAGGGTTTGTGTGAGAGTATGTAATTTCGCATGAAATGGCCACTGACCATTTCAAGCGAAATTAGACATTGTGATTTCGCTTGAAATGGCCATGCCACTTTCAAACGAAATTAACATCCTATATATAGGTGTGTTGCTAGTTCATTTGTAACTTTTCTGATTCAGAGCCGAGGTGCTTCCAGTTTGTCAAACGATCTGTAAAAACTTTGAATTCGTTAATAAGAAGATAATTAAGAGGAATCAAGCTGTCTCAAGTCTATTTCTCTTATTCCGCCTTTGAAATAGATCATAAACTCTTCTGATTGACTCGTTAGGGTCACACGACGATCCAACAAGTGGTATCAGAGCTCAGTAAGAAGAGTTTATACCAATTCAGCTTGTTTTCATCACTTCTACTCCTTCTTTTCTGAATTAAACAAGATTTAACGGACAAAACGCACTGAATTGCGCATATAACATGTAAAACACTGTTTTAATGAATCATTGAAAGAATTGGACCAAAATTCGAACAAAATCTGGATCAATTTGACAAAATGGTGGTCGATTGGATGATGTCATCCTAATTTCGCTCGAAATTGTCACTGTTGTTTCACACGAAATTAGATATTGTGGTTAATTTCGTTTGAAATTGTTGTCTGATCTCACACGAAATCAGATTCCGTTTGAGAGTTCACACAAAATTAGCTATTTCGCTCCAAAGTGACTTGATTTCGTTTGAAACCAAGTTAATTCCGTACGAAATTAGATTCCGTTTGGTGATTTCGTTTGAAAAAAACACTGATTTCGTGTGAGAGGAGTATTTCGTGTGAAAACATAATTTCGTGTGAAGTGATTTCACTTGAAGAGATTTCGCTTGAAGTGATTTCGTTTGAAGTGATTTCGCTTGAACTGATTTCGCTTGAAAGTGTCTTTGTTAAAACCAAAAATTTTTCTAAGTGTTTGTTGATTGTTTTGCAGATATGTAAAGATGGATGAGTTCATGAATCCTTTCAGTGACATGTTTTCTTTCACGGGAAACACCGGAGATGATACATCAAACAACACAAATGAAAATGTTTCAAATCCGAGTGCAAAGAAAACCCTTTCTGATGCTTTGAGTGTAGAGAGTGCTTATGGGACATACAACAAACCTCCCAAGCTGATGGCGATTGAAGAATAAAATAGATGGGCTAAAATGTTTGAAGAATGGCTAAAAGCGTTTGCATATCCAAGTTGGAAGATGTTGAAGAATGGTTTCTGTATGGGAAGATCGGATTATGAAAATATGACAGAAACTGAGGATGTAGAGAGATATGTTGCTGAACAAAAATGCATTGCATTGCTTCATCAGTCTGTGAGAGACGACATAATATCATTGATTGAGTACACAAATTCGAAAGATCTATGGGAGAAATTGAGAGTGAAATGTGTGGGTAGTGCTGAGATAGTTAAAAACAAAAAGAAGTTGTTAAGAAAAGAATTTGATTTGTTTGGATGTTTGAAAAACGAATCTGTATCAAAGATGATTGAAAGATTTGGGCATCTGAAGATGGAGCTGGCAAGACATGGAATCATTTATACTCAAGAAGAATTAGTTGACAAACTGTTTGATTCACTACCTGATGATAAAGACTGGCAGTACTTTGCCTTGATGCTGAAGAACACAATAAAGTCGAAGGATCTGACGGTTGATCTGTTAATCGAAAGATTGGAGAGCCATGAACTGGAGATCAAGAAATCAAACAAAGTCAATCATTCCTCACATCAGCAGAATGTTGAGTTGTATTAACGAGGAAGTATGATCCCAAAGAATGTGTCTCCTAAGACAGCTTTCTCAGCTGAAAGTTCTAACACGTCAAATCAAGAGAGTTCAAGCAATGGTTTTCATAGTGGTTCATCATTAACTACTTCAAATCAATCAGTTCCAAAGAATCTGTTCCAATGTAATATTGCTGTGGATCTGAAGAATGCACAAAACTTTAGTGAGGAATCAGCAAAGCAGCAAATGGTGTTTTTAGCGTCTGGTTTAGAGTCATATGAGAGCCCTGTTGCGGGCAAGATTGGAAACACTAACCTCACCAAGGAAGATTATGATCAGATCGACCCCGAGGAGATGGAGTTGATCGATATCAGGTGGTGTATGGCTAGTGCAGTCAGACGAGCTCAAAGGTTCATGGAGATTACAGGCAGGCATTCAATTGGAGGACCTTCTACAAAGCTTGGTTTTGATAAATCAAAAGTCACGTGCTTCAGATGTAAACAAAAGGGACATTTTAAACGTGAATGTCGAAACGCACCTGCTGATGATACTGCAAATCCATTCAGAGAGGATTACTACAAAAGAGCAATCTATCATCAGAACAAATCTGAACCTCCCAGAATGAAGAGAAATACATCAACAGCTTGAAGATACCCCCAAAGAAAATCAAGAGCTCTTGCTGTTATGCGTTTGTGACAAAAATTGTTCCTTTCAAAGATAGCCGAACAGAAGAAGAGAAATACATCAACAGAAAGATGAAAGCCCAAGGTAGGAAGATTAGAATCGGTTATATATACAAAGAAGCAAAACAGGCGAAAAGATGGGATGCTGATAGAGAATGTTACCTAGATCCCAAGGGTAACATAGCTGTTGATCCAAAAACTGTTGATGTTGAAACTCTCACCAAACAAAATGCTGACGAAGAAGAGGCTAGGTAGAGAGAGTGGTGGGGAGGAGGAGAAGCTGAAGAAAAACAAAAACAAAAGGAGAAAGAGTTGCAGCTAAAGAAAGTTGATAATGGGATTATTGACACGTCACAAGAGTTTACTGCTGAAAATCTGAAGAAGATGGCTGACAAAGTGTTTGCTGCGAAAGAACTAGAGGTAGTTTCTGGTTCTGGCACTGAGTCTAAAAGCAAGGTCAGTCAGAATGATGCAATCAATGAGTCAGGTAAGAAAGCGAAAACTGAGAGCGACTGCAAAAATTGCATGAAAGACTGCAAGGTTTGTAGTACAATTGCTTACCTCAGTGGTAAAAAGATCGATGAACTGACAGGAAGAGTCAGAGATGTTGAAAACCAGATCTTAAACCATGACAAAATGTTAAAAGCTTCAAATGATCGATTAAAAGAATTAACTAAGAAAATATAAAATGATAAAATTGAAGTAGAAAGAATTAGGAAAGAAAACGAAAAACTAATTCATGAAAATCGTCAACTTTCAGAAAATTTTGAGAAGCTAAAACGAACGGTTAAAGATTCTGACGAAAGAAATGGTAAGACAAACAAAGAAAATGTGCAATTATCAGGTGTTCTGAGAATTAAAAAAGAGTTAATCAACCAACAACTGGATGAGATTGCTAAGTTGAAGCTTCAGTTTCAAGAAGCTAAAATTGAAAATGAACGCATCCAGTTGAAACTGAACAGTTACAACTCCGCAAGTTTTGTTCTTCAACATATCGTTCCTAAACCAATTGGAAAGAACAAAGCAGGCAAAGATGTATACTTTGATGGAACCGGGGCTGGGTTTCATCAGGTTCCACCACCGGTTTTAAATAATTTTTCAAAGAAAAAATCAGGGTTGGTTAATGATAAAGAAGAAAATGAGGTTAAGCTTCCAGACACGATTGATGTCACATTTACCACATCATCTGATGAAGATAGTGTCCAATCTGAAGTTGTGAAAAGCATGGTTGAAAATGTTTTAAAGTCTGAAAGTGACACTACTGAGGATGATGAATGTTATTTTGATAAATACATTCCAAAATCAAAATCCAAAAACAACTTAAGTGATGAACCTAATCTTGTGATGTACAAGATGAATCTGATAAGATGTATTCGGATCGTGATTTTCCTTTGGAGAATGTGAATGTTGATAAATTAAGAAATGTGTTCAAGTTGGTCGAAATTGATGTTTCTGAACTTGAAAATTTGAAACGTGCTGAAAGACAATTGAATTTCGATAAAGATAAATCTTACTATAAAAAACCTGTTGTACCACCACGTTTTTATAACAACAGTCAAAATAGATGGTCGGGTGGTTATCAGGGTGGTAAGAATTATCAAAGAAAGAATTTTCAAAACAAGAAATTTGTTGAGAAAAAGGTGTTTGTAAAAAGCTCGAGTTCTCATTCCGAACAAGAGTCTGAGATTTTTTCAAAATCTAATGAAGAGTTTTTTGAAGAAAAAGCCTCACAGCCTTAGAACGAAGGTACAAGTCGAGTAGTTGATACTCGAACATGCTTTAATTGCAACAAAGTTGGACACATTGCACGAAAGTGCACCAACTTAAAGCCTAAGTCTGAAGTTGCTGAGAGTCAGAAAAAGAAGGTTAATACAAAAGGAAAAGCTCCAATGGTTGTTGAGAAGAAAGTTTTGAAAAATGAAAACAACAAGTTCAAAACTGAATCCGTAAAGAATGTGGTAACTAAAAGTGATAAATTTTACAAAGGGGTTGCTACACCTCAACAAGCATGGAAGCCAAAATCAGCTGAAAAGAAACCAAGTTCTCCAAAACCAAAGGTTTCTGAGAAAGAAAAACAATCGTCTTCTACCACTCCGGTAAAGATGAGTGTTCCTTTGGATTACTATGAGAAACTTGAAAAACAAGAGTCTATCACTTCTGAGAAGAAAGATGTTTCAAAGAAAGACCAATCATCTGGTCAACCTTCTAAAAATAATTTCTTTTTATACAAAAAGGTTGAGATTGGGTCTGAAGAGAGCTTAAAGATGAATGACAAAAATTTTCCGCCACTTTTCACTGCTAAAACTCATATCAATGTCAAGATACCTGAGTCAAAAGAGGCTTGGGTAGCATCAAAATCTCACTAAATGATTGTGATATGTGTAGGAGCTTCCAAGATCCGTTTCACATTGGATTATGGATAGTGGAGCTTCTCGGCACATGACGGGAGAGAAAACCCTATTGTATGACGTTAGAGGGTTTAATGGAGGTTATGTGGGATTTGTAGGAAATCAAGGTGGTCGAATAATTGGTGAAGGAACTTTATCCAATGGCATTGTAACGTTTGAAAGAGTAAACTACATCGCCGAGCTTGAAAACAATCTTCTGAGTATTTCTCAGATCTGTGATCGTATGTATACAACGCACTTTACAGACAAAGAATGTTTGATCTTGAAACCAGGATTTGTTGTTCCCGAAGAGTGGATAATCATGAGAGCACCCAGAGTCAATGATCTGTACGTGTTGGATATGAGTGTAGCTACTACTACCACGGGTCAGGCTCACTGTTTTATGTCAAGAGCAACTGAAAAAGAGTCACGTTTATGGCATCGAAAGATGGGCCATATTCACTTGAGAAAAATGAATCGCCTGGTGCATAATGACTTAGTAACTGGTGTTCAAGTAAAAGGTTTTCATCTGGAAGGGGAATGCATTAGCTGGATCAAAGGCAAGCAAAAGAAGAAATCACATCCTCAAAAGAAAGTTAATTCAATTTCCAGACCATTAGAGAGACTCCATATGGATTTGTTTGGTCCAGTAAACGTCAAAAGCATAACTGGTGATCTCTACTGTCTAGTGGTAACAGATGATTATTCAAGATTTTCATGGGTATCATTTCTGAAAACAAAAGATGAGACGTTTGAAAGTTTGATGGCGTTGTTCAGAAAAATTGAAAACTTGTACCAAACTCAAATCAGAAGAATCAGAAGTGACAACGGTACTGAGTTTAAGAACAACAAGATGGAAGAGTATTGTGATGAGAGAGGTATACTGCAAGAATTTAGTGCTCCTTATACTCCACAACGGAATGGAGTAGCTGAAAGAAAGAATAGGATGCTAATTGAAACGGCCAGGACGATGCTTGCTGATTCGAAATTACCAGTCAATTTTTGGGCAGAAGCAGTATCAACCGCTTGCTATACACTCAACCGGGTTCTCACAGTGAAGAAATTCAACAAGACGTGTTTTGAGTTGATCAACAACCGCAAACCGAACCTGAAGTATTTAGAACCGTTTGGGTCTCCCTGCACAGTTCTAGAGCCTTTTGGAAAGTTTGGTGCAAAGAGCATTGAAGGAATATTTGTGGGTTACTCAAGTCCATTAAAGAGAGTCTTTGTTCCAAGCTTGAAGCGGATTATTAAAGCACACAATGTTGAATGCCAAGGTTACACAATGCCACCGCAGAACCCAGGCGACTCATGGCGTTTTAACTACGATACTCTGTGGGATTCGTTTGACATGGAAGAAGAAGAACCAGAGTTCTTTGATGAGTTAGATATTCTAAGAGAATATGATTCATCAGGAGAAAGATTTCCAGCTGAGTATTCTAGAAGTCGACGACAAACTTCAAATGATGATGAAGTTGGTCCAAGTAATGCTGGAGAACATGATGATGTTCAACAATCTTCGGAACAAGAACAAGCTCCTGCAAATCAGACGGCAGTCAATGACAATCAAGAATATGATAATAGACCAGTATTTGATCGTGGAGATTCAGATTCTGAGGGGGAGCAGATCCAGATTTCAAGTCAAACATTTCCAGTCAAAAAAACAAGGTGCAAATCAGAATGTCACAAATTTGGAAGGCGAGGTAGATGTTCCAGGTGAGGTGATGCCAAGAACTCTTTCGTACCATCCAGAGGAGTTTATTATTGGAGAATTACAATCAGGCGTTCGCACTAGACGACAAATTGACCAAGGCCTTACTTGTTTTTATTCTACAGTAGCTCCTTTACAAACTGAGTTTTCACTAAGTTGTTTTATTTCGCAGATTGAACCGCGAACATACAAAGAGGCGCTAACTGAAGATTCTTGGGTCAATGCTATGCAAGAAGAGTTAAGTCAGTTTGAAAAGTTAGGAGTGTGGAAATTGGTAGACTTGCCTGATGGTCACAGGAAGATAAACACCAAGTGGGTGTTCAAGTGTAAGAGAGACGATAGAGGGGTTATTATTCGTAACAAAGCTCGACTCGTAGTCCAGGGTTTCAGTCAGAAGGAGGGGATAGATTTCATTGAAGTATATGCTCCGGTTCCTAGACTTGAAGTGATCAGAATCTTCCTAGCATTTGCATCTTGGAAAGGTTTTAAAGTTTATCAGCTAGATGTTAAATCGGCGTTCCTCTATGGGAAGGTAAAAGAGGAGGTATATGTCGGACAGCCACCGGGATTTACCGATCCAATTCACAAAGGAAATGTTTACTTACTGGATAAAGCGCTGTAAGGTTTACACCAGGCCCTGAGAGCTTGGTACGAGACATTGTCTCAACACCTGCTGGCCAACAGCTTCATCCGTGGAAAAGTGGATGCCACTCTCTTCACCAAAGAAGTCGACAGACATCTTCTGATAGTTCAAATATACGTGGACGACATCATATTTGGGTCAACAAATGAAAATCTGTGCAAAGATTTTGAAAGAATTATGAAGCAAAAATTTGAAATGTCATCGATGGGTGGGATGAAATTCTTCTTGGGACTTCAGGTTGATCAACTGCCCGAGGGAATTTTCATACATCAAACGAAGTACGTTCATGATATCTTGGAGAAATTTGGGATGTCAGGATCTACTCCAGCTTCCACCCCATTAACGACGAACCATGGGATAAACCCTGATCTCACCGGAGAGAAGGTAGATGAAACGATGTATCGTTCCATGATCGGATCGCTGATGAACTTGACAGCTTCAAGACCCGATATTAAGTACCTAACCTACCTCGCAGCACGGTTTCAGTCTAACCCCAGAGCTTCGCATATGGTGATTGTGTAACGGATATTACGCTACCTGAAAGGAACTCCATCATTGGGGTTGTGGTATCCAAGAGAAGGCGATTTCACGCTCGAAGGGTATTCCGATTCCGATTTCGGATTTTTGGTGCATAAATGTCTGTTAACTTCGTCTTGTATCGAGTCTTGTAAATAGATAGGATAAACCAGTGCTCGATAGGCTAGAAATTAGAATTGGTGTGTAGGATGACCAGTCCACATGAACTGGTTAAGGCCAGTCCACATGAACTGGTTAGGCCAGTCCACATGAACTGACTATGGCCACTCCATGTGAACTGGACATGCCTATATATAGTGGAGCATGGTTCATCATTTGTAACATTCGAGATTTCAGAGCCGAGGTGCTTCCAAATTGTCAACAGATCTGTATTGCTCTGAAATCAATAAAAATAAGTGAATTAAGGAGAATCAAGCTGTAATCAAGTTCGTATCATTGATTCCGCCTTTGATATGGATTCGAACTCTTATGATCGACTCATTCGGGTCTTACGACTATCCAACAAGTGGTATCAGAGCTCAGGAGGAGGAGTTCATACCTATTCAGCTTGTGTTCATCGAATTCTCTGATTTCTACTCCTTTCTTTTACATTTTTTTCAAAATTAACCGAGATTTGTCGGTTAATATGATCTGAATTTGTCACAAAACCTGTAAAACTGAGTTTTAATCAATCGATTAACATAATACACGGTAAAATCAACCTAAAATTCATCAATTTTATCAAAAATCAACCAGTTCGTTTGAAATCTGATCCAATTCGCATGAACAGGATTTTCAAACCTAGATCTACGATGATTTAGTGGACGATATTGAATGAAAAAGCTACTGTTGTGATCGAAATTTGATAGGGAACAAGCCTATGATATCAATTTCATCAAACATCAGAGTTTGAATATTTTTTTATCAGTCCGCATGGGATGTTCAGATCACACGATTTGAGTTGAATCATTCAGTCCACATGGAGTGAATTACCAGTCCATACGAAGTCGTAAATCATTCAGTCCACACGAAGTGGATCATTCAGTTCATACGAGGTGCTTTAGATATCAGTTCATTTGAAATTAACATCAGGTCGTACGGAGTGGGTAACATATCACCAAGTCACGTGAAGTTTGACAGTTTGTTTGAAATCTTAAACGGAAGTGGTTCAAGTGAATCATAATAAGTTGTCGGTCAGCTTTAAATTGTGAGGTCCAATCATATATTAGAAGTTATCAGGATTCACGTGAAGATCCAGTCCAAGTAAATGATAATTGCATGAGATGGGTTAAGCACATGATAAAGTAAATCGGTCCAATCAAAATATGTTTGAATTGAAAGCCCATGTGATTTCATGATTAGTTACGGTCCAATAAGAATTATATGTCATAATGTTGTTTGAAAGATCAGTTCACGTGGTTTCCTCAGATCGTTTGAATAGTTTACCAATTCACACGGATTGAATTCAGGTTATTTGATTGATCAGTTCGCATGGATTGATATTGATTGAGTTTGCGTGTAGTGATCCAGTTCATTTGGGTTTGAATCAAGTCGTTTGAAGTTGTTATCAGGTCACACGAAGTGACTCAGGTTGTACGATTTGAAATTGTTTCCAGTCTGCACAAGTTGATTATTTACTCAGGTCATAGGAAGTTAGCCCAGTTCGCTTAAAGCTTATTTCGCGTGAAGTTCATTCCGTTTGAGGACCCATTTTGCTTGAGATTCATTTTCCTTGAAGATTGATCCATTTCGTTTGGATCCATTTTGTTTGAAATTTTTTCTCAAATCACAAATTTTTTTTTCTAAGTGTTTGTTGATTGTTTCAGGTACATCAAGATGGATGAGTTTATGAATCCGTTTAGTGACATCTTTGCTTTCACGGGAAACAGTGGAGATGATACTTCAAACAACACATCAAACAACACAAATGAGAATGCTCCGAGTGCGAGGAAAACTCTTTCAGATGCTTTAAGTGTGGAGAGTGCTTATGGGACGTACAACAAACCTCCCAAACTGATGGCGATTGAAGATTACAATGAATGGGCAAAAAAGTTTGAAGAATGGCTAAAAGCGTTTGCGTATCCCAGTTGGAAGATGTTGAAGAATGGTTTCCAAATGGGAAGATCGGATTATGAAAATTTAACAGAAACTGAGGAGGTAGAAAGATATGTTGCTGAACAAAAGTGCATTGCATTGCTTCATCAGTCTGTGAGAGACGACATAATATCGTTGATTGAGTACACAAATTCGAAAGATCTATGGGAGAAATTGAGAGTAAAATGTGTGGGTCGTGCTGAGATAGTCAAAAATAAAAAGAAGTTGTTAAGAAAACAATTTGATCTATTTGGTTTTTTGAAAAATGAATCTGTATCTAAGATGATTGAAAGATTTGGGCATCTAAAGATGGAGCTGGCAAGACATGGAATCATTTATTCTAGAGAAGAATTGGTTGATAAACTATTTGACTCGCTGCCGGATGAGAAAGACTGGCAATACTTTGCTTTGATGCTGAAGAATACAATCAAGCCGGAGGATCTGACGGTTGATCTGTTAATTGAAAGACTAGAGAGTCGTGAGCTGAAGATCAAGAAATCATTCAAAGTCAATCATTCCTCATATCAGTAGAATGTTCAGTTATATTACAGAGGAAGTATGATCTCGAAGAATGTGTCTCCTAAGACAGCTTTCTCAGCTGAAAGTTCTAACACGTCAAATCAAGAAAGCTCAAGCAGTGGGTTTCAAAGTGGTTCATCGTCAACTACTTCAAATCAATCTGTTCAAAAGAATCTGTTTCAATGTAATATTGCTGTGGATCTGAAGAATGCACAAAACTTTAGTGAGGAATCCCCAAAGCAACAAATGATGTTTTTAGCATCTGTCCTTGAATCATACGAGAGCCTTGTTGCAGGCAAGATTGGAAACACTAACCTCACCAAGGAGGATTATGATCAGATCGACCCAGAGGAGATGGAGTTGATTGATATTAGGTGGTGTATGGCTAGTGCAGTTAGACGAGCTCAGAGGTTCATGGAGATTACAGGCAGACATTCAATTGGAGGACCGTCCACAAAACTTGGTTTTGATAAATCAAAGGTCACGTGCTTCCGATGTAAACAAAGGGGACATTTTAAACGTGAATGTCGAAATGCACCTGCGGATGATACTGCAAATCCATTCATAGAGGATTACTACAAAAGAGCAATCTATCATCAGAACAAATCTGAACCTCCCAGAATGAAGCAGATAGAAGAAAATCCCAAAGAAAAATCCAGAGCACTTGCTGTTATCCATGACGATGAGGGATACGATTGGAGTGATGTGTTACCAGAAGAGGATGCAGTGGGCTATGCATTTGTGACAAAAATTGTTCCTTTCAAAGATAGCAGAAACGAAGAACAGAAATACATCAACAGCAAGGCGAAAGCTCAAGCCAAGAAGATTAGAATCGGTTATATATACAAAGAAGCAAAACAGGCAAAGAGATGGGATGCTGATAGAGAATGTTACCTATATCCTCAGGGTAACATAGCTGTTGACCCAAAAACCATTGATGTTGAAACTCTCACCAAACAAATTGCTGATGAAGAAGAAGCCAGACAGAGAGAGTGGTGGGGAGGTGGAGAAGCTGAAGAAAAAGTTGAAGAAAAAGAAAAGGAAAAGGAGAAAGAGCAGCAGTCAAAGAAAATTGATGACGTGATTATTGACATGTCACAAGAGTTTACTGCAGAAAATTTGAAAAAGATGGCTGACAAAGTGTTTGCTGCAAAAGAACTAGAGGTAGTTTCTGGTTCTAGAACTGAGTCCAATAACAAGGTCAGTTCAAATGATACACATGAGTCAGGTAAGAAAGTCAAATCTGAGAACGACTGCAAAAATTGCATGAAAGAGTGCAAAGTTAGTAGTACACTTGCTTACCTCAGTGGTAAGAAGGTTGAAGAACTAACCGGAAGAGTCAGAGATGTTGAAGATCAGATCTTAAACCGTGACAAAATGTTAAAAGCGTCAAATGATCGATTAAAGGAATTGACTAAGAAAATTGAAAATGATAAAATTGACGTAGAAAGAATTAGGAAAGAAAATGAAAAATTAATTCTTGAAAACCGTCAAATTTCAGAAAATTATGTAAAACTAAAAAGAACGGTAAAGGATTCTGATGAATGAAATGGTAAAACATACAAATAAAATGTGCAACTATCAGGAGTTCTTAGAGTTAAAGAAGAGCATATCAACCAACAGTTGGATGAGATTGCTAATCTGAAGCTTAAAGTTCAAGAAGCTAAAATTGAAAATAAACGTATCCAGTTGAAACTGAACAGTTACAATTCCGCAAGTTTTGTTCTTCAACATATTGTTCCTAAACCAATTGGGAAGAACAAAGCTGGCGAAGACGTTTATTCGGATGGAACTGGGATTGGGTTTCATCAGGTTCCACCGCCAGTTCTAAACAATTTTTCAAAGAAAAATTTAGTGTTGGTTAATGATGAAGAAGAAAGTGAAGTTAAACTTCCAGATACAATCGATGTCACATTAACTTCATCTTCCGATGAGGATAGTGTCCAGTCTGAAATTGTTAAAAGTATGGCTGAAAATGTTTTAAAGTCTGAAAATGACACTACTGAGGATGATGAATGCTTTTTGGATAAATACATTCCAAAATCAAAATCCAAAAACAACTTAAGTGATGAACCTAATCTTGTGATGTACAAGATGGCGGGATCTGATAAGTTGTATTCGGATCGTGATTGTCCTTTGGAAAATGTGAATTTTGGTAAATTGAGAAATGTGTTCAAGTTGATTGAGATTGATGTGTCTGAAATTGAAGGTTTGAAACATTTCAAATGCCAATTAAATTTTGAAAAAGATAAAGCTTACTACAAAAAACCTGTTGTACCGCCACGTTTTTCTAACAACTATCAAAACAGATGGTCGGGTGGTTATAAGGGTGGTAAGAATTTTCAACATAAAAAGTTTGTTGAGAAGAAACTATTTGTGACAAGTTCAAGTTCACTTTCTGAAGAAGAGTCTGAAATATTTTCAAAATCAAACAAAGAGTTCCTTGAGAAGAAGGCCTCACAGTCTCAGACCGATGGCACAAGTCGGGTAGTTGATACTCGTACATGCTTTAAGTGCAACAAAGTTGGACACATTGCACGAAAGTGCACCAACTTAAAGCCTAAGTCTGAAGTTGTTGAGAATCAGAAAAGGAAAGCTAATGCAAAAGACAAAGCACCAATGATTGTTGAGAAGAAAGTTTTGAAAAATGACAACACCAAAATCATAACTGAATCTGTAAAGAATGTGGTAACTAAAACTGACAAGTTTTACAAACGGGTTGCTTCGTATCAACAAGCATGGATACCAAAATCAGTTGAAAAGAAATCAAATTCTCCAAAACCAAAGGTGTCTGAGACAACAACATCATCATCTTCAACTGAAAAGATGCTTGTACCTTTGGATTACTATGAGAAACTTGAAAAACAAGAGTGCGTTACTTCTGAAAAGAAGGATGTTTCAAAGAAAGACCAATCATCTGGTCAATCTCTAAAAGATGATTTTTTCTTGTATAAAGAGGTTGAGATTGGGTCTGCAGAAAGCTTAAAGATGAATGAGAAGAATTTTCCGCCACTTTACACTGCAAAAACACACATCAATGTCAAATTACCTAAGTCGAAAGAGGCTTGGGTAGCATCAGAATATAATTAATTGTTTGTGATATGTGCAGGTGCTTCCAAGATCCGTTTCACGTTGGATTATGGATAGTGGAGCTTCTCGGCACATGACGGGGAAGAAGACCCTACTGTATGATGTTAGAGGGTTTAATGGAGGTTATCTGGGATTTGCAGGTAATCAAGGAGGTCGAATAGTTGGTGAAGGAACTTTATCAAATGGTATCGTCACGTTTGAAAGAGTAAACTACATCGCCGAGCTTGAAAACAATCTTCTGAGTATTTCTCAGATTTGTGATCGTATGTATACAACGCACTTTACAGACAAAGAATGTTTGATCTTGAAACCAAGATTTGTTGTTCCCGAAGAGTGGGTTATTATGAGAGCACCCAGAGTCAATGATCTGTACGTGTTGGACATGAGTGTAGCAACTACTACCATGGGTCAGGTTCAATGTTTTATGTCAAGAGCAACGGAAAAAGAATCGAAATTATGGAATCGAAAAATGGGTCACATTCACCTGCGAAAAATGAATCACCTGGTACATAACGACTTAGTTACTGGTGTTCATGTGAAAGGTTTTCATCTTGAAGGGGAGTGCATTAGCTGTGTCAAAGGCAAGCAAAAGAAGAAATCTCACCCTGGAAAGAAAGTGAACTCAGTCTTGAGACCGTTAGAGAGACTTCATATGGATCTTTTTGGTCTAGTGAACGTCAAGAGCATAACGGGTGATTTTTATTGTCTAGTAGTTACAGATGACTATTCGAGATTTTCATGGGTATCATTTCTGAAGTCAAAAGATGAGACATTTGAAAGTTTGATGACGTTGTTCAGGAAAATTGAAATCTTGTACCAAACTCGTATCAGAAGAATCAGGAGTGACAATGGTACTGAGTTTAAGAACAACAAGATGGAAGAGTATTGTGATGAGAGAGGTATATTGCAAGAATTTAGTGCTCCATATACTCCGCAACAAAATGGAGTAGCTGAAAGAAAAAACAGAACACTAATTGAAATGGCCAGAACAATGCTTGCTGATTCGAAATTACCTGTCAACTTTTGGGCAGAAGCAGTATCAGTCGCTTGTTATACACTCAACCGGGTTCTTACAGTGAAGAAATTCAACAAGACATGTTTCGAGCTGATCAACAACCGCAAACCGAACCTGAAGTATCTTGAACCGTTTGGGTCTCCCTGTACAGTTCTAGAACCTTTTGGTAAATTTGGTGCAAAAAGTATTGAAGGAATTTCTGTGGGTTATGCAAGTCCATTAAAACGAGTCTTTGTTCCAAGCTTGAAGCGGATCATCGAAGCACATAATGTTGAGTGTCAAGGTTTTACAATGCCGCCACAGAAACCTGGTGACTCATGGCGTTTTAATTATGATACTTTGTGGGATTCGTTTGACATTGAAGAAGAACCAGATTTCTTTGATGAGTTTGATATTCTGAGGGAATATGAAGAATCACAGGAAAGATTCCCATCTGAGTTTTCTAGACGTCAACGGCAAGCTTCCAATGATGATGAAGCCGGTCCAACTAATGCTGGAGAACATGATGAGATTCAGCAAACTCTTGACGATCACACGGCAGTCAACGATAATCAAGAATCTGATGATAGACCAATATTCGATCGTGGTGACTCAGATATTGAGGGGGAGCAAATCCAGATTTCAAGTCAAACAATTCCAGTCAACGAACAAGGTGCAAATCAAAATATCACAAGTTTGGAGGGCGAGGTAGATGTTCCAAGTGAGGTGATGCCGAGAACTCTTTCGTACCATCCAGAAGAGCTGATTATTGGAGAATTACAATCAGGCGTTCGCACTAGACGACAAATTGACCAAGGGCTTACTTGTTTTTATTCTACAGTAGCTTCTTTACAAACTGAGTTTTCACTTAGTTGTTTATTTCGCAGATAGAACCAAGAACATATAAGGAAGCACTTACTGAAGATTCTTAGGTCAACGCGATGCAAGAGGAGCTGAGTCAGTTTGAGAAATTAGGAATGTGGAAATTGGTAGATTTGCCTGATGGTCACAGGAAGATCAACACCAAGTGGGTGTTTAAGTGCAAAAGAGATGACCGAGGAGTTATTATTCGCAACAAAGCTCGACTCGTAGTCCAGGGCTTTAGTCAGCAGGTGGGTATAGATTTCACTGAAGTGTATGCTCCGGTTGCTAGACTTGAAGCGATCAGAATCTTCCTAGCATTTGCATCTTGGAAAAGATTTAAAGTTTATTAGCTAGATGTTAAATCGGCGTTTCTCTATGGGAAGGTAAAAGAGGAGGTATATGTCGGGCAGCCACCGGGCTTCACCGATCCAATCCACAAAGACAAGGTCTATTTACTGGATAAAGCGCTGTATGGTTTACACCAGGCCCCGAGGGCCTGGTATGAGACATTGTCTCAACATTTACTCGCCAACAGCTTCATCCGTGGAAAAGTGGATGCCACTCTCTTCACCAAAGAAGTCGACGGACATCTTCTGATTGTTCAGATATATGTGGACGACATCATATTTGGGTCAACAAATGAAACTCTGTGCAAAGATTTTGAAAGAGTTATGAAGCAAAAATTTGAAATGTCATCAATGGGTGAGATGAAATTTTTCTTGGGACTTCAGGTTGATCAACTACCAGAGGGAATATTCATACATCAGACGAAGTATGTTCATGATATCTTAGAGAAATTTGGGATGTCAGGTTCTACTCCAGCTTCCACCCTGTTAGCGACGAACCATGGGATAAACCCTGATCTCACTGGAGAGAAGGTAGATGAAACGTTATATCGTTCCATGATCGGATCGCTGATGTACTTGACAGCTTCAAGACCCGATATTATGTATCCAACCTGCCTCGCAGCTAGATTTCAATCTAACCCGAGAGCTTCGCATATGATGATTGTGAAAAGGATATTACGCTACCTGAAAGGAACTCCATCACTGGGGTTGTGGTATCTAAGAGAAGGCGATTTTACGCTCGAAGGGTATTCCGATTCCGATTTCGGATGCTGCAAAGTTAACGCTAAATCAACAACAGTGGGGTGCCAGTTCTTTGGATCACGATTGGTTACCTGGCAATTCAAGAAGCAAACCTCTGTAGCTTTATCCACGTGTGAAGCCGAGTATGTATCTGCTAGCAGCTGCTGCTCTCAGATCTTGTGGATCCAGCAACAGATGCGCGACTATGGTTTGCAATTTCTAAACACCCCTATCTTTGTTGATAATGAGGCAGCGATAAACATAACAAAAAATCCTGTTCATCACGCAAAAACGAAACACATTGAAATTCGTCATCACTTCATCCGAGATTGTTTCGAGAAGAAGTTGATACGAATTGAGAAAATCCACACTGACGAACAAAAAGCTGATTTACATACCAAAGTGTTTGATAAAACTCGTTTTCAATATGTTTTAAAATTGAACGGTATGAAGCTTTTATCGGTGTTGGAGGAGATTCTTGGCGTTGATGAAGGAGACATTGTAGATGATGTTAAAAAGCAATCTTCAATGGTTTGTCGATTTTTTACTTGTTTTGGTATTTAGGGGGAGTTAGTTATATTTTCAGAAAATACAAAAACTGTAAAAAATTTCAAAAATCCAAAAATATGAGATATTTTCAAAATTTCAAAAACAATAGAAAATGAAAAAGAGCTTGTGTAAAAAGTGAAAATGATAGTACATTGGCTTGACAGTTACGGTATGCTAAAGATATGTAAAGTTTAAAAGTCTTAAACAGTCTCGCTGATGATATGCCGATAGGTTTTTACACATTTAGTAGGTTTGTTTGGGATATAAACCTAAATCTTTACTTACTTATTTCGTGGGGAACACTACTTGGACATATAGGTAACCCCTGAAATTTTGTTTGAAAGATCCCTTTTTCTGAGATACTAGGTCTTTATACTCAGTGCTATCTGTGGTATTATCCGAGGACTTCTGATTTTGCGGAAGCAATAGCCTAGTCCCCGTATAATACTTACCGCTTGCTTGAAACATAGCATCTCCCTCAGCATAAAAAATGATGAAACATTGAAAAATGCTAATCATGTGCTGTTGAAGAAAAGATCCTCTAAAGGGGACACACCAAAAGTCGAAGCCATCATCTCTTTGCTGAACGGAAGTTCTGACCTGAGCTCTCATGGCCCTTGCATTTAACCCCTTACAGATAACATCTGTGGTATACTCACCTGTAAGACTGAATATTGGGATTTGGATACGGGAGTATATTCAAGAGACGGGACACATGAATGAGTTTAAGTTCTTAATACACCTAATTCGTATCCTGGACAGATTGAAATTTGTGTGAGAATTTAAGTGGATCAGTATATCGACAATCTAAGCGAATTGTTTAATTCTGAGTATGAAATCAAAGCTTAACGGTACTTGTGACTTGTTGAATAGCTGATATGATTCTATAACACGCTCACAAAAATATGTTTGTAAATAGTTTACTTTCATTGCATTTTATTTCTGTTTAGCATTCTAGTTTAGAAACTTTATTCAAAATCCAAAAAGATTTTTCATTTCTGCTTTATTTTCCGACAAATCAAAGTGGAAAGTTGTTCTTCAGATTTGAAGTATGAAGCAGATGCAGGAAGTTTCTGAGCTGGAAGATAAGTTGTGAGCTTATCATGTTTAACCTGTGATATTAAAATGTCAAAACAAGTTCATTAAGTTGAAACTTGTAATTTTCATAAAAATGTTTGAAAAATTTTGAACAAAAGTCAGTTTTGTTTCGTTTAGATCAACCAAGGTCATTAAGTTGGACTTGGTAGACAAATGAAGTAATCAGGGTCATTAACTTGGACCTGAATACTTAAGTGGATCTCTAAAAACTGATAAATACATCAAGTGTAGTTAAAAAAAAGTAGAATACATTGTAATGTTATATTCTTGAGAAGCAGGAAGCAAGATCCCCATGGCAAAGATAGTGTAAAGTTTGAACCAGAATTGGAGCTCCAGCATATTGAAAGGGGGAGTTTACATTCTGGATCAACATTCAAGGGGGAGTTTGAAGATTGTGAAAGCCAAGTTCGAATGCTAGCTGCTGATGCTGTTAAATTTAAGGAATCAAGAGATTGAAGGATGTTTTCAGTGTCAAATGTTTTGGAAAGAGTGAGAAAACAGATCAAGACTGAAGTTTACTGAAGACTCGATGCCGAAGACTTCGTCAACATCCAAGGGGGAGTCTGTTGGTGCATAAATGTCTGTTAACTTCGTCTTGTATCGAGTCTTGTAAATAGATTGGATAAACCAGTGCTCGATAGGCTAGAAATTAGAATTGGAGTGTAGGATGACCAGTCCACATGAACTGGTTAAGGCCAGTCCACATCAACTGGTTAAGGCCAGTCCACATCAACTGGTTAGGCCAGTCCACATGAACTGACTGTGGCCACTCCATGTGAACTGGACATGCCTATATATAGTGGAGCATGGTTCATCATTTGTAACATTCGAGATTTCAGAGCCGAGGTGCTGCCAAATTGTCAACAGATCTGTATTGCTTTGAAATCAATAAAAACAAATGAATTAAGGAGAATCAAGCTGTAAGCAAGTTCGTATCATTGATTCCGCCTTTGATATGGATTTGAACTCTTCTGATCGACTCATTCGGGTCTTACGACGATCCAACACGGATGCTGCAAAATTAACGCTAAATCAACAACAGCGGAGTGCCAGTTTTTCAGATCACGATTGCTCACCTGGCAATGCAATAAGCAGACCTCTGTAGCTTTATCCACATGTGAAGCCGAGTATGTATCTGCTAGCAGTTGCTGCTCTCAGATCTTGTGGATCCAGCAATAGATGCGCGACTATGGTTTGCAATTTCTTAACACCCCTATGTTTGTTGATAATGAGGCAGCGATAAACATTACTAAAAATCCTATTCATCACGCTAAAACGAAACACATTGAAATTCGTCAACACTTCATCCAAGATTGTTTCGAGAAGAAGTTGATACGAATTGAGAAAATTCACACTGACGAACAAAAAGCTGATTTACATACCAAAGCGTTTGATAAAACTCGTTTTCAATATCTTTTAAAATTGAACGGTATGAAGCTTTTATCGGTGTTGGAAGGGATTCTTGGCGTTGATGAAGGTACCACTGTAGATGATGACGTTGAGAAGCAATCTGCAATGGTTTGTCGATTTTTTATTTGTTTTGGTATTTAGGGGGAGTGTAGGGTAATATTTTCAGAAAATACAAAAACAATAAAAATTTTCAAAATACAAAAACATGAGAAATTTTTTTAAAATCCAAAAACAATAGAAAACCAGAAAAGAGCTTGTGTAAAAAGGGAAAATGATAGTACATTGGCTTGACAGTTACGGTATGCTAAAGATATGCAAAGTTTAAAAGACTTAAACAGTCTCGCTGATGATATGCCGATAGGTTTTTACACATTTAGTAGGTTTGTTTGGGATATAAACCTAAATCTTTACTTACTTATTTCGTGGGGAACACTACTTGGATATATAGGTAACCCCTGAAATTTCGTTTGAAAGATCCCTCTTTCTGAGATACTAGTTCTTTATACTCAGTGATATCTGGGATATTATCCCGGGACTTCTGATTTTGCGGAAGCAATAGCCTAGTCCCTGTATAATACTTTACCGCTTGCTTTAAACATAGCATCTCCCTTAGCATAAAAAATGATGAAACATTGAAAAATGCTAATCATGTCCTGTTGAAGAAAAGATCATCTAAAGGGGACACACCAAAAGTCGAAGCCATCATCTCATTACTGAACGGAAGTTCTGACCTGAGCTCTCATGGCCCTCGCATTTAACCACTTATATATATCATCTGTGGTATACTCACCTGTAAGACTGAATATTGGGATTTGGATACGGGAGTATATTCAAGAGGTGGGACACATGAATGAGTTTATGTTCTTAATACACCTAATTCGTATCTTGGACAGATTGAAATTTGTGTGAGAATTTAAGTGGATCAGTATATCGACAATCTAAGCGAATTGTTTAATTCTGAGTATGAAATCAAAGCTTAACGGTACTTGTGACTTGTTGAATAGCTGATATGATTCTCTAACACGCTCACAAAAATATGTTTGTAAATAGTTTACTTTCATTGCATTTTATTTCTGTTTAGCATTCTAGTTTAGAAACTTTATTCAAAATCCAAAAAGATTTTTCATTTCTGCTTTATTTTCTGACAAATCAAAGTGGAAAGTTGATCTTCTGATTTGAAGTATGAAGCAGATGCAGGAAGTTTCTGAGCTGGAAGATGAGTTGTGAGCTTATCATGTTTAACATGTGATATTAAAAAGTCAAAACAAGTTCATTAAGTTGAAACTTGTAATTTTCAGAAAAATGTTTGAAAATTTTTGAACAAAAGTCAGTTTTGTTTCATTCAGATCAACCAAGGTCATTAAGTTGGACTTGGTAGACAAATTAAGTAATCAGGGTCATTAACTTGGACCTGAATACTTAAGTGGATCTCTAAAAACTGATAAATACATCAAGTGTAGTTAAAAAAAGGAGAATACATTGTAATGTTATATTCTTGAGAAGCAGGAAGCAAGATCCCCATGGCAAAGATAGTGTAAAGTTTGAACCAGAATGGGAGCTCCAGCATATTGAAAGGGGGAGTTTACATTCTGGATCAACATTCAAGGGGGAGTTTGAAGATTGTCAAAGCCAAGTTCGAATGCTAGCTACTGATGCTGTTAAATTTAAGGAATCAAGAGATTGAAGGATGTTTTCAGTGTCAAATGTTTTGGAAAGAGTGAGAAAACAGATCAAGACTGAAGTTTACTGAAGACTCGATGTCGAAGACTTCGTCAACATCCAAGGGGGACAGTGTTGGTACATAAATATCTGTTAACTTCGTCTTGTATCGAGTGTTGTAAATAGATAGGATAAACTAGTGCTCGATAGGCTAGAAATTAGAATTGGTGTGTAGGATGACCAGTCCACATGAACTGGTTAAGGCCAGTCCACATGAACTGGTTAAGGCCAGTCCACATGAACTGGTTAGGCCAGTCCACATGCACTGACTGTGGCCACTCCATGTGAACTGGACATGCCTATATATAGTGGAGCATGGTTCATCATTTGTAACATTCGAGATTTCAGAGCCGAGGTGCTGCCAAATAGTCAACAGGTCTGTATAGCTTTGAAATCAATAAAAAAAAGTGAATTAAGGAGAATCAAGCTGTAATCAAGTTCGTATCATTGATTCCGCCTTTGATATGGATTAGAACTCTTCTGATAGACTCATTCGGGTATTACGACGATCCAACACGGATGCTGCAAAATTAACGCTAAATCAACAACAGCGGGGTGCCAGTTTTTCGGATCACGATTGGTCACATGGCAATGCAAGAAGCAGATCTCTGTAGCTTTATCCACATGTGAAGCCGAGTATGTATCTGCTAGCAGTTGCTGCTCTCAGATTTTCTGGATCCAGCAACAGATGCGCGACTACGGTTTGCAATTTCTTAACACCCCTATCTTTGTTGATAATGAGGCAACGATAAACATTACTAAAAATCCTGTTCATCACGCTAAAACGAAACACATTGAAATTCGTCATCACTTCATCCGAGATTGTTTCGAGAAGAAGTTGATATGAATTGAGAAAAATCACACTGACGAAAGCTGATTTACATACCAAAGCGTTTGATAAAACTCGTTTTCAATATCTTTTAAAATTGAACGGTATGAAGCTTTTATCGGTGTTGGAAGTGATTCTTGGCGTTGATGAAGGTACCACTGTAGATGATGACGTTGAGAAGCAATCTGCAATGGTTTGTCGATTTTTTATTTGTTTTGGTATTTAGGGGGAGTGTAGGGTAATATTTTCAGAAAATACAAAAACAATAAAAATTTTCAAAATACAAAAACATGAGAAATTTTTTTAAAATACAAAAACAATAGAAAACCAGAAAAGAGCTTGTGTAAAAAGGGAAAATGATAGTACATCGGCTTGACAGTTACGGTATGCTAAAGATATGTAAAGTTTAAAAGACTTAAACAGTCTCGCTGATGATATGCCGATAGGTTTTTACACATTTAGTAGGTTTGTTCGGGATATAAACCTAAATCTTTACTAGCTTATTTCGTGGGGAACACTACTTGGATATATAGGTAACCCCTGAAATTTCGTTTGAAAGATCCCTCTTTCTGAGATACTAGGTCTTTATACTCAGTGATATCTGGGGTATTATCCCGGGACTTCTGATATTGCGGAAGCAATGGCCTAGTCCCCGTATAATACTTTACCGCTTGCTTGAAATATAGCACCACCCTCAGCATAAAAAATGATGAAACATTGAAAAATGCTAATCATGTGCTGTTGTAGAAAAGATCCTCTAAAGGGGACACACCAAAAGTCGAAGCCGTCATCTCTCTGATTTTGTGGAAGCAATAGCCTGAGCTCTCACGGCCCTCGCATTTTAACCCCTTTTCTGATATCATTTGTGGTATACTCACCTGTAAGACTGAATATTGGGTTCTGGATACGGGAGTATATTCAAGAGGTGGGACACATGAATGAGTTTAAGTTCTTAATTCACCTAATTCGTATCCTGGACAGATTGAAAATTGTGTGAGAATTTAAGTGGAACAGTATATCGACAATCTAAGCGAAATGTTTACTTCTGAGCATGAAATCAAAGCTTAACGGTACTTGTGATTTGTCAACAGCTGATATGATTCCCTAACACGCTCACCAAAATATGTTTGTAAATAGTTTACATTTACTGCATTTTATTTCTGTAATTCATTTGTAGTCTAGAAACTTTATTCAAAATCCAAAAAGATTTTATGTTTCTGCTTTATTTTTGACAAACCAAAGTGGAAAGCTGATCTTCAGATTCGCAATTTGAAGCAGATGCAGGAAGTTTCTGTCACATCCCGACCACGTATAACATACAAAACGTGGCGGAAAACGTCGGGGAGTGTTGTAACAGAATTAATTGCTTCATAACCATGGCATACAAAGTTGTATTTTATTTATCAACATAAGAGTTACATTGTTTTGAATAGAAATCAAAGAGTTTATAACATAATTAAACTAAGTCTATCTTCGTTTTATGTCTCTGGCACAGGTCCGCCCTAGTGTCATGATCATCGTCCTACGCAAAAGCTCCTGAAAACACATGTGAAATAGGTACGTCAGCATAAAAATGCCTATGAGATACATAAGTTTTGTGAAGATAGGATTCATGACTTAAGTTTAAGAAAAAGTTGTTTAGTAAAAGTCAGTCATGAACCTTGTAAATTGTTTTGTTTTGTAAGTTATTTGAAAAACGATAAGATCGAATGATATGTATAAATAAAAGAATAATGTATGGTTTAAATGTATAACCAAGTAAAACGAGTTGTATAAAGTAAATTGTTTGTAAACCAAAGTCTTGTGAAAATCGTGTTACTTGTGTAAAATGTATAAGTCCAAATTGAATGATTTAAATAACGCTATGATATGTAATATAATACAAACACTTATATATAGGAAGTACCAACGACGTATCCACCATGCTTGTGTCATATTACCCACATCTCGTTACTTAAGTCACTTAAACAAACCACCAATGTATAAAGTCTATGTTTAAACTAATAGTCAAAAGTCCTTGTATAAGCCATGTCAAATGTTTATAAGTCCAAAAGCAGTTAAGTAATGTGTATCAAATGTTATGTATTGTAAGTAAAGTATTGTCACATAATCCAAATGTAGAAATGTACAAAACAAAGTATTTTGAATATATCAAAAAGTTATGTTTTGCAAAGTAATGCATGTTACATTGATACAAACATTTATGTGGTAAGTTAACGCATACATTCAAGCCTTGAGACAGTCGGATAACCCTTTCAGTCAAGGTTATCAAAATAAATGTTTTCGGATTCAGTCATTCCTTACATCCAAACAAACCCGGGATGTCAGGAATGGGATTTGTCAAGTCCTATGGTACCAGTACTTACTACCGAGCGGCGTAGCTAATGTTAATGAACGTATAAT
Organism: Helianthus tuberosus; assembly: GCA_030545235.1. Lineage (NCBI taxonomy): Eukaryota > Viridiplantae > Streptophyta > Magnoliopsida > Asterales > Asteraceae > Helianthus > Helianthus tuberosus. The sequence goes on from JARYGA010027071.1 coordinate 338,046, forward strand.
AGTCTCGTTTGTGCAAACCAAATGTCATAGCAAAAGTGAACATGTTATATGAAAACAATGTACTAAGTATGCTAAGTTAACATACAAATCAGAAAAGTCATGTAAATCAATGTGCTAGCATGCTATCAGTCAACATACATAGCAGAAATGTAAAGTAAAACAATGTACTAAGTATGCACACAATGGACATACATAGCATGAAATGTAATGTAAAATGTTGTACTAAATACGCACACAATGGGCATACATAGCATGAAATGTATTGAAATCATGTACTATAATGTACTAACAAACATAGCAGGTATATGATGTGAAAACAGGAAAGCATGAAAGTAACAAGTAGGCACATGTGTTTCACCCCAAAATGTTTGGAAAACAGTAAAAGAGGGGTCTATGTACTCACATGAGATTGCTCAGAAGTCCTAAGATAACCACCAAGCAATGCTAGAGATCACGGAATCAAACGGCACCTAATATAGGTAACTATGTTAATAAACCGGACCTAAATCGGAAGATTTAGATAGAATGAGGGTTCGTAAACCAAACAAGTATGGGAAATCATGTAGTATGGTTTAACAAAGCCTACATACTAAATGAAACCTAACCTTAGTGCTTACGACCCGTTACGACCCGTTTAGGTAGCTTATGCTACTTTAACGCGTCGTTCGCGTAAAACGCGTTTGGACCGCTTAACTAGTCCTATGACAAGTAACATATGCCTAAACATGTCTAATATTGTTGTCAAATCAGTTTAGATGTCAAAAGTTATGTTACATAGGCTTAAAATGAATTTTGGCGTTAAAGGGGTATTTTGGTAATTTACCTAAGGCATATAAACTACCTATCATACAACTACTTAAACGAAGCGACCATAAGGTATAACCTCGGAAGGTTATTCCCTATATGCTATGGTCACCTAATGTGTTTGGTCGGATCCTAATGATCGACCAAATGGGTCGGGTTCGAAGGTATAAGCGATTTATTAGATCGCTTACCCTTACGACCCTAGACAACGTGGTAATCAGTAGGCATAATCACAAGGGACTATAAACCATCGTGATTACAATCATGTTGCGAAGTTCAAACGAACTTCGCATTGACCATAAACTGGTCAACGCAGAAAGTCAAACAAAGTTTGACTTTCGGACTCGAAAAGCAATAAAAGAACGAAGGAACACTTACAAAGGGTCCCCGAATGCTAATCTAGATCAAAATAGCTCAGGTATGAAACAAAGGTTTCAACTTAGAGCACATTAGATCAGATTTTAGTGGGTTTGAAGCAAATGGGGGTGGGGTATTTATAGCATTTCCTGAACCGTTAAGATCGTTTCTTGAATAACGTGATCGAATCTCGTGCGTACACTTGTTGGAATGTTGTGGTGACTAAAAATGGCCCCTAATGAGCTGAAAAGGCAAGTGTGAGTGTGTGGATGGGGGTTTAACAGCTGTAATCTACTGAGTAATTGATCTTATCTGATCTGGGACGCTGACGCGGGCCGCGTAAAGGACACACTGATCTTACGCGGGCCGCCTGGCCTGCACAGATCAGAAACATGTTTGCATTTTGACAGCTTTGGTCCCTGTTGGTGTTTAAGCTTATTTCCGGCACTTCTAATGCCCGTCAAGCCAACTTTAAGGCCCTAAAATGATGCCTAAACATTGTGGAAATGAAACATGCTCAAAAATATGTTAGATGTCGGTTCGTTTGGTCGTACGATCGCGATGTTCGCTTAATTACGACGGAATGCGCATAAGCGCGAAAAACGATCCAAATGACGCGACGAAAGGATTTTTCTTATGCCAAACACTAAAATAAAATATTTTAGTACTTACATAAATTTTTGGATGTCCGGATGTATTTAGAACGTAAGTTATGCGCGAAAATGCAAACTTGTGCACTTTTTGACGCTTTTAGTCCCTGAATGACCCAAAAGTTTATTTTAGCACACCGAACCCCTCAAAGCCTATTTCTAAGCTATGTAAAGGATATTTATGGTATGTTTAACTCATGGTCATGTTCCGGAATGTTCGTTACAGTTCAAATTGGCATACTTTCGCAGTTTGTCAAGTTTAGTCCCTGTAAGCGAATTAACTTGTTTTTGACATACCAAAGCCTTCAAAACTTATTTCTAAGTTATGTAAAGGTTATTTAAGGTATGTTAAGTATATGTTGATGTTCTAGAGTATTTTTCGCATTAAACTGATTACGTTTACGCACCAGTTTGCGTATAACTCCCCAGAAAGCGATATAGAGTTTGAAATTGAATAAAAGTCAAAACATGAAAAATGTAAAACACAACTAAAAAAACATTGGGATCAAATAACATTGTTTTATTGATAATAGAACTGTTCACAATGATTACAAGCACAGATGTTACAGTCTCCCCTACTAGTGGAAATTTCGTCCCGAAATTTATTTAGAGGAAACTCGTGGAAAAAGATGCGGATATTTCGCCTTCATTTGATCTTCGCGTTCCCAAGTAAACTCGGGTCCACGTTTAGCTTCCCAGTGAACTTTGACCAAAGGAATGCGCTTGCGTTTAAGCCATTTGACTTCACGTTCCATGATTTCCACTGGCTTCTCAACAAATTTCAGTGTTTTATCAACACGAATTTCATCAAGTGGTATGTGGAAGTTCTCATCAGCTAAACACCTTTTGAGGTTGGACACGTGAAAAGTTGGATGAACATTTCCAAGTTCAGGAGGTAACTCAAGTCTGTAGGCTACCTTTCCGATTCTTTCGACGATCTTGAATGGTCCAACGTATCTTGGTGCCAGTTTTCCTTTCTTTCCAAATCTGATCACACCTTTCCAAGGTGAGACCTTAAGTAATACTCGATCACCGACTTGAAATTCAAAGGGCTTACGTTTTGGGTCCGCGTAACTCTTTTGACGGCTTCTAGCTGTTGGAAGGTTATCACGAACTTTCTTGACCTTATCAGTTGTCTCTAAAATGAGGGCAGGTCCAGTAAGTTGAGCCTCGCCGATCTCATTCCAGCAGACTGGTGAACGACATTTTCGACCATAGAGAGCCTCGAAAGGAGCCATTTTGATGCTGGTGTGATAACTGTTGTTGTAGGAGAATTCAATTAACGGAAGATGTGAATCCCAACTACCACCAAAATCGATCACACAAGCTCTAAGCATATCCTACAGAGTCTGGATTGTTCTTTCAGATTGACCATCCATTTGCGGATGATAAGCTGTGCTCAGGTTAAGTTGGGTCCCCATAGCAGATTGCATGGTTCTCCAAAAATGAGAAGTGAAACGAGCATCTCTGTCAGAAATGATGTTCAAAGGAACACCATGTCGAGCTACAATTTCATCCACATAGATTTTAGCAAGTTTGTCAGCAGGAAAATCCTCATGGATTGGCAAGAAATGCGCTGACTTAGTAAGACGATCAACGACTACCCAGATGGCATCATGACCTTTCTTTGTGCGTGGAAGTTTGGTAACAAGATCCATAGTAATGTTTTCCCATTTCCAAACTGGGATCTCTGGTTGCACCAATAAACCTGAAGGACGTTGATGTTCAGCTTTAACCTTAAGACAAGTAAGGAATTTTGATACGTATAAGGCAATGTCTTTCTTCATACCAGGCCACCAATACTGAATACGAAGATCCTTATACATTTTATCCGAGCCAGGATGGATAGAATAGCGAGACTTATGGGCTTCATCCATAAGCAAGGTACGAAGATTATCTTGGCTTGGGACCCACAAACGGTCCATGAAGTAATACGATCCATTGTCCTTCAGTTCCAGATCAGGTGTTATGTGATAGGGAAATTCCTTATCCATTAGACCTTGTGAAACACAAGATTGTTGAGCCTGAGAAATGCGTGCTTGGATATCGGATCGAGCTTGAATAACAGATTGAACACGTACACAATGAATCTTAGTACGTTCCTTACGACTCAATGCATCGGCTACGACATTCGCCTTACCAGGATGGTAGCGAATTTCGCAGTCATAGTCGTTTAGAAGCTCGACCCAACGTCGTTGCCTCATGTTGAGTTCTTTCTAGTTGAAGATATGCTGAAGACTTTTGTGGTCCGTGAAAACCACACATTTTGTACCGTACAAATAGTGTCTCCAGATCTTAAGAGCGAAGACAACTGCACCCAACTCAAGATCATGAGTGGTGTAGTTTTTCTCATGTATCTTCAACTTCCTTGATGCATATGCTATGACTTTGTTCCTTTGCATCAGGACACAGCCAAGACCTAATTTCGATGCATCGCAATAAACGACGAAATCATCATTGCCCTCAGGCAAAGTCAGAACAGGCGCGTCGCAAAGCTTTTGCTTCAAGTTTTGAAAAGCTTCCTCTTGTTTGAATCCCCACTCAAAGGGCTTGTTCTTCTGAGTTAGAGCTGTTAGAGGAACTGCAATCTTTGAGAAGTTTTCTATGAAGCGGCGGTAATAACCCGCTAGACCAAGAAAAGAACGAACCTCAGTAGGAGTAGTAGGCGTATCCCAATCCTTAATCGCACTGATCTTGGAGGGATCTACATGAATACCTTGTTTGTTGATGATATGTCCTAAGAATTGAACTTCTTTAAGCCAGAATTCGCACTTGGAGAATTTGGCAAAAAGTTGCTCTTTCTTTAGGAGTTCCAAAGTAAGACGAAGATGTTGCTCGTGATCAGCTTGCGTCTTAGAGTAAATCAAAATGTCGTCAATAAAAACAATGACGAACTGATCCAAATAAGGTTTGCAGACCCTATTCATTAAGTCCATGAAAACAGCAGGAGCATTAGTCAAACCAAATGGCATGACTGTGAACTCATAGTGCCCATAACGAGTGCGGAACGCTGTCTTGGGAATGTCTTCCTCATGCACCCGACGTTGATGATACCCGGAACGCAGATCAATCTTCGAAAAATAAGAAGCGCCCTGTAACTGATCAAAGAGGTCGTCTATGCGAGGTAGGGGATATCGATTCTTGATGGTAAGCTTGTTAAGCTCACGATAATCGATACACATCCTAAAAGATCCATCCTTCTTCTTGACAAAAAGAACGGGAGCACCCCAAGGTGAAAAGCTAGGACGGATAAAACCTTTGTCAGAGAGCTCCTGAAGCTGCTTAGACAACTCTTGCATCTCAGATGGTGCAAGACGACATGGAGCTCTGGTAATGGGATTTGCACCAGGTACGAGATCAATGCGGAACTCGACTTGGCGTGCTGGGGGTAGACCAGGTAACTCTTCAGGGAAAACTTCAGAATAATCCCGAACGACAGGAATATCTGAAATAGACTTACCCTTGCCTTTTTCTGCTGTGACATATGCCAGGAAGGCCACATAGTTCTTTCGGAGATACTTCCGAGCTTTAAAACAAGACATGAGTTTGAGACCACCAGCAGGCTTCTCACCACGAACCTGTAGGATCTCGCCTGTCGAAAGCGGCACACGAACAATCTTCTCAGAACAAACTATCTCTGCGCGATGCTTAGATAACCAATCCATACCCACTATGACATCGAAGCTTCCAAGTTGCATAGGCGTGAGGTCGATCGGAAAAAGATGGTCGTTAAGATTCAACTGGCAGTTGTGAAGAACAGAATCAAGAACAATGGGTTCACCACTAGCAACTTCTACTGTCAAAGGTTTACCTAGTTTCGTTCTAGACACGCGAAGCATTGGCTCAAAAGACAATGACACAAAACTCTTATCGGCACCCGAATCAAAGAGAACAGATGCAGGCTGATTATTAATATAGAACATACCGTTCACCACTTCATTGTCTGCTTGTGCCTCTTGAGCATTCATGTTGAAAACTCGCCCTCGAGCCGGAGCCTGATTCTGATTCTGGTTCTGGTTTGCTAGCCTTGGGCACCGGTTTCTGTAGTGGGTCAGATCCCCACAATTGTAGCACGAACCAGGAGGAAAATGAGGTCGTGCAGCTTGACCTTGTTGCTGAGCAACTTGTTGGGCTTGGTTCTGAACTGCCTGGTTCTGGTTAACAGGAATGCGACAAGTAGCGGCAAGATGACCAGATCTTCCGCAGTTGGTGCACTGACGACACTGGAGGTGTGGTGGATGATGGCCATTACATCTGTTGCACAAAGGTGCATTGCCAAGATAAGGCTTCTTGGCTAGTGGCTGCGCAGGCTGATTTGGTGCAGCTTGGGCCTGTGCAGTAACGGCATAGTTTTGGGAAGCCTTCCGCTTCCTAGACCCTCCAGAATTCTTTCCCTTCTTGTTTTGACCTTTCTTGCTATCTTCCTTATCAGATGCCTGCTTCTTACCCTTGTCACCCTTTTTGTGCAGCTTCCCCTTTCGAACCTGCGACTCAGTCAATGTCGCTGCTAACTCGATCGCCTGACGGAGTGTGGCAGGGTTACTACCAGTAATGATGTCTTGCACTGAGTCAGGTAGGCCGTCGATGTACCTTTCGATAGCCTTGTCGAGTGGGGTAACCATTGTTGGGCAAAGCAGACTCAACTCCTCAAATCTATCAGTATATGCCCTGTGCTCGCCACTGTCTTGTTTCAAGTCATCATACTCCTTCTCCAACGCTCGCTGTTCATGACGAGGACAGAACTCCCTCATCATAAGGGCCCTAAGTTCAGCCCATGTCTGTGCTAGAGCAACTTCTGCACCACGGTCTCTCATAACCCCATTCCACCATGTGAGAGCCCTCTTCTGAAACACACTCGAAGAAAACTCGACCTTGCGATTGTCAGGACACTGCACGTGGTGAAAAGTATTCTCAATGCTCTCGAACCATTGAAGAAGTCCAGTTGCTCCTTCAGAACCACTAAACTTGAGTGGTTTAGCCGAGTTAAAATCCTTGTATTTGCATGGAGCATTGTTATTGTTGTTGGCTTGGTGCCATTGAGCAAAGAGATTTGGGAATTGAGCAGCCATCTGCTGCGCAATGATTTCTGCCAGTTCGGCAGTCGCTATCTGGTTTTCGCGTCGAGGAGGCATTCTAAAAGAGGAAAACATGAAAGGAAACGAGTGAGATGATTGGATGAAGAGAATGAGATGAAACAAAATTAACAAAAGAAAAGATGGTGGTCATTTGTCCGCATTACCAAGAAAACAAACGACACACAGTGACTAATCAAAGTAAATGGATCAAAAATAATGTATCGCGAAGACATGCTCGCCTATAAGTGAACACTCATCCCAAGAATTCCCAGGTAAGCACAACTGGTCTCGCGTCTGATGAGATATATACGAAGTGCTTGCCTAGACAGAAAACCCAGAATACAGGCATTCACCCTTCCAGTTTGCACGTGTTCACATTATTTAAAACCCAAAACCTTGACGAGATTTTGAAAATTTGAAGGCACAAGGCCAAAAACCAAACTGGAAGGGTTCAAAACCATATAACAGAGGGTTCAAAACCTTACAATAGAGGGTTCAAAACCTTGTAATAAATCATTCAAAAATAGAAGATTGTTTTTCAAAAATCGTTTCGGAAAAAATTTGGTTTTTTTTTTTTTTTTTTTTTTGATAATCACCTAAGGATAGGTGATGTGCATGTTTTAAGATCTAAACACAAGATAACTTGTGTTAGGGTCCTAGAAAGGTTATAGTCTAGGTCAAAGAATTACTAATAACCTAATTCCCTATAACCATTGGCTCTGATACCAACTCTTCTGTCACACCCCGACCACGTATAACATACAAAACGTGGTGGAAAACGTCGGGGAGTGTTGTAACAGAATTAATTGCTTCATAACCATGGCATACAACGTTGTATTTTATTTATCAACATAAGAGTTACATTGTTTTGAACAGAAATCAAAGAGTTTATAACATAATTAAACTAAGTCTATCTTCATTTTATGTCTCTAAGGCACAGGTCCGCCCTAGTGTCACGATCAACGTCCTACGCAAAAGCTCCTAAAAACACATGTGAAAATAGGTACGTCAGCATAAAAATGCCTGTGAGATACATAGGTTTTGTGAAGATAGGATTCATGACTTAAATTTAAGAAAAAGTTGTTTAGTAAAAGTCAGTCATGAACCTTGTAAATTGTTTTGTTTTGTAAGTTATTTGAAAAACGATAAGATCGAATGATATGTATAAATAAAAGAATAATGTATGGTTTAAATGTATAACCAAGTAAAACGAGTTGTATAAAGTAAATTGTTTGTAAACCAAAGTCTTGTGAAAATCGTGTTTCTTGTGTAAAATGTATAAGTCCAAATTGAATGATTTAAATAACGCTATGATATGTAATATAATACAAACACTTATATATAGGAAGTACCAACGACGTATCCACCATGCTTGTATCATATTACCCACATCTCGTTACTTAAGTCACTTAAACAAACCACCAATGTATAAAGTCTATGTTTAAACCAATAGTCAAAAGTTCTTGTATAAGCCATGTCAAATGTTTATAAGTCCAAAAGCAGTTAAGTAATGTGTATCAAATGTTATGTATTGTAAGTAAAGTATTGTCACATAATCCAAATGTAGAAATGTACAAAACAAAGTATTTTGAATATATCAAAAAGTTATGTTTTGCAAAGTAATGCATGTTACATTGATACAAACATTTATGTGGTAAGTTAACGCATACATTCAAGCCTTGAGATAGTCGGATAACCCTTTCAGTCAAGGTTATCAAAATAAATGTTTTCGGATTCAGTCATTCCTTACATCCAAACAAACCCGGGATGTCAGGAATGGGATTTGTCAAGTCCTATGGTACCAGTACTTACTACCGAGCGGCGTAGCTAATGTTAATGAACGTATAATAGTCTCGTTTGTGCAAACCAAATGTCATAGCAAAAGTGAACATGTTATATGAAAACAATGTACTAAGTATGCTAAGTTAACATACAAAGCAGAAAAGTCATGTAAATCAATGTGCTAGCATGCTATCAGTCAACATACATAGCAGAAATGTAAAGTAAAACAATGTACTAAGTATGCACACAATGGACATACATAGCACGAAATGTAATGTAAAATGTTGTACTAAATACGCACACAATGGGCATACATAGCATGAAATGTATTGAAATCATGTACTATAATGTACTAACAAACATAGCAGGTATATGATGTGAAAACAGGAAAGCATGAAAGTAACAAGTAGGCACATGTGTTTCACCCCAAAATGTTTGGAAAACAGTAAAAGAGGGGTCTATGTACTCACATGAGATTGCTCAGAAGTCCTAAGATAACCACCAAGCAATGCTAGAGATCACGGAATCAAACGGCACCTAATATAGGTAACTATGTTAATAAACCGGACCTAAATCGGAAGATTTAGATAGAATGAGGGTTCGTAAACCAAACAAGTATGGGAACTCATGTAGTATGGTTTAACAAAGCCTACATACTAAATGAAACCTAACCTTAGTACTTACGACCCGTTTAGGTAGCTTATGCTACTTTAACGTGTCGTTCGCGTAAAATGCGTTCGGACCGCTTAACTAGTCCTATGACAAGTAACATATGCCTAAACATGTCTAATATTGTTGTCAAATCAGTTTAGATGTCAAAAGTTATGTTACATAGGCTTAAAATGAATTTTGGCGTTAAAGGGGTATTTTGGTAATTTACCTAAGGCATATAAACTACCTATCATACAACTACTTAATGTATAACCTTGGAAGGTTATTCCCTATATGCTATGGTCACCTAATGTGTTTGGTCGGATCCTAATGATCGACCAAATTGGTCGGGTTCGAAGGTATAAGCGATTTATTAGATCGCTTACCCTTACGACCCTAGACAACGTGTTAATCAGTAGGCACAGTCACAAGGGACTATAAACCATCGTGATTACAATCACGTTGCGAAGTTCAAACAAACTTTGCATTGACCATAAACTGGTCAACGCAGAAAGTCAAACAAAGTTTGACTTTCGGACTCGAAAAGCAATAAAAGAACGAAGGAACACTTACAAAGGGGCCCCGAATGCTAATCTAGATCAAAATAGCTCAGGTATGAAACAAAGGTTTCAACTTAGAGCACATTAGATCAGATTCTAGTGGGTTTGAAGCAAATGGGGGTGGGGTATTTATAGTATTTCCCGAACCGTTAAGATCGTTTCTTGAATAACATGATCGAATCTCGTGCGTACACTTGTTGGAATGTTGTGGTGACTAAAAATGGCCCCTTATGAGCTGAAAGGGCAAGTGTGAGTGTGTGGATGGGGGTTTAATAGCTGTAATCTGCTGAGTAATTGATCTTATCTGATCTGGGACACTGACGCGGGCCGCGTAAAGGACACACTGATCTTACGCGGGCCGCCTGGCCTGCACAGATCAGAAACATGTTTGCATTTTGACAGCTTTGGTCCCTGTTGGTGTTTAAGCTTATTTCCGGCACTTCTAAGGCACGTCAAGCCAACTTTAAGGCCCTAAAATGATGCATAAACATTGTGGACATGGAACATGCTCAAAAATATGTCGGATGTCGGTTCGTTTGGTTGTACGATCGCGATGTTCACTTAATTACGACGGAATGCGCATAAGCGCGAAAAACGATCCAAATGACGCGACAAAAGGATTTTTCTTATGCCAAACACTAAAATAAAATATTTTAGTACTTAAATAAATTTTTGGATGTCCGGATGTATTTAGAACGTAAGTTATGCGCGAAAATGTAAACTTGCGCACTTTTTGACGCTTTTAGTCCCAGAATGACCCAAAAGTTTATTTTAGCACACCGAACCCCTCAAAGCCTATTTCTAAGCTATGTAAAGGATATTTATGGTATGTTTAACTCATGGTCATGTTCCGGAATGTTCGTTACAGTTCAAATTGGCATACTTTCGCAATTTGTCAAGTTTAGTCCCTGTAAGCGAATTAACTTGTTTTTGACATACCAAAGCCTTCAAAACTTATTTCTAAGTTATGTAAAGGTTATTTAAGGTATGTTAAGTATATGTTGATGTTCCGGAGTATTTTTCGCATTAAACTGATTACGTTTACGCACCAGTTTGCGTATAACTCCCCAGAAAGCGATATAGAGTTTGAAATTGAATAAAAGTCAAAACATGAAAAATGTAAAACACAACTAAACAAACATTGGGATCAAATAAAATTGTTTTATTGATAATAGAACTGTTCACAATGATTACAAGCACAGATGTTACAGTTTCTGAGCTGGAAGATGAGTTAGGAGCTTATCATATTAAACTTGTGAAATTGAAAAGTCAAAACAAGTTCATTAATTTGAAACTTGTAAATTTCAGAAAATTGATTGAACTAATTTGTACAAAATGTCAGTGTGCTTTATCTCTGGTCAACCAAGGTCATTAAATTGGAATTGGTAGACAAATTAAGTACTCAGGGTCATTAATTTGGACCTGGATACTTAAGTGGATTTCTAAATTCTGACAAAACCAACAAATGAAGTCAAATGGTAAGTTTGGATTGAAATTGTCATAATCATAAATCTTATATTTTGGTAGAGATTGTGTAGGTAACAGGTTTGTTATTGAGAAAGCAGCTAGGCAAAATCCCAGCTAACTGATAGGGGGAGACTGAAGACTTAAAAGTCAGATACAGATTCTGGATCTACATTCAAGGGGGAGCTTGAAGGTTGTTAAAGATTCAGTTTCTGTGATTCATGCTAGCTGTTGATAGAATAAGAGAAGAATTGAAAGATGTTTACAGTGTCAGACAAATTGGACAGAGCAAGAAGATAGAAAAAGACTAAAGACTGAAGATTTGATGCTAAAGACTTCGTCAACATCTAAGGGGGAGTCTGTTGGTGCACAAATGTCTGTTAACTTCGTCTTTTTCGAGTCTTATGTCTAGATAGGATAAACTAGCACACAGCAGGATCAAATTAGGGTTTGTGTGAGATTATATAATTTCGCATGAAATGGCCACTGACCATTTCAAGCGAAATTAGACATTGTGATTTCGCTTGAAATGGCCATGCCACTTTCAAACGAAATTAACATCCTATATATAGGTGTGTTGCTAGTTCATTTGTAACTTTTTCGATTCAGAGCCGAGGTGCTGCCTGTTTGTCAAACGATCTGTAAAAGCTTTGAATTCGTTAATAAGAAGATAATTAAGAGGAATCAAGCTGTTTCAAGTCTATTTCTCTGATTCCGCATTTGAAATAGATCATAAAATCTTCTGATTGACTCGTTAGGGTCACACGATGATCCAACACAAGCAATCTCTAGTTTAACATTTAGATCGAGTCATAAAAATCAATTCCGTTTTCATTCATGAAACCATTTACATCATGGCCGACTCGTCTCTATTGTTCAAACCCTAGTTTATCAATAAACATTTGCTAGCTTCAAGAACATGGATAAATCAAATCAAATTGGTTTTATTATCACAATAAGTTCATCAGAACTTCACTTATCATTCATATCGTCACACAACAACTCAAGATCATTGACACAATCAACATTCATATCATCACATATAGCGAAGAACCACTAATGATAATCAATACGAGTTTGCAAAAACTAACCGAGAGATTATAGAGGGTGTGCAAGCAAGAGATAGCATGTCTCAGTGGAGGGAAGGCTCTGGACAAAGAGGGTTTTCGTCGATCCAAGAGGAGGAGGAGAGGAGTGCTAGGGTCTAATATTTTCTTGACTAAACTAAGTTATGGAAGCCTTGCACAAGGGTTATAGGTGTGTGCGCAAGGACGGGCTGGGCCTAGCTTTTTGCTCCGCCCAGGCTCGTGAATGTTGTGCCGCGAATAACCAAAGTTACGAAGTAGAGGTTTGGCCCAAGTAGGAAGTGCATGACTCGGAAACAGTATGTGCGACTAAGCTCCTCTAATCCTAATAACCCATCCATGGTATGTCCAAATAATTCATGCCCAAATACAAATCATTCCAGTATAATAAGTTTGTTTGCAAAGTATTATGGCACAGGAAACGTAGGGGTTCAAGTTATAGATCATGAAATCAAGTAATGCTAGTCTTGGAAGTTCGGGTTGTCACATCATCCCCAGCTTGAAAGAAATTCCGTCTCGAAATTTTGTATACAGTCTTAGAGAGAAGAAATGGTAGCTCAGGATGACTGTGGATTTTCCTCGGGTGCCACATCTGTGACAACTGTCAGAAATTCAGGTATTCGTACAATCAATTAACCATGATTAGTGCTTAATGACTGTGCTGAATTTGCAATTAACTGCTTCCTGATTGCTGCCATATACATACATGTGCATCACATATTGCTTCATGTCATATCATCATTACATGAGAACTTTATTTACTCAAATGATGCACGAAACATAGTTAGCACAGTTATCTGATAAATCAGGAAAATGTTGATAGAACTCAGCACATAGACAGACAGTGCATTGAGACACAGAATGAGCCAGAAACTAAGTACCACACTAGTATAGTGTGTAGGAAAGTGAGGATCATAAAACTGCCTTTCTAAGTGATAGTTTAAGTGCCGGAAAGTGCCTAAAACTCACCCAAAGTGCCGAATTCAGCAAAATTCAGCAAAAATCAGCAGTTTAACAATCTAATTTTATGCAGAAATATGGTTAAATGTCCCTGAATTCTTTCCTAAGTGTCAGGAATCAAAAGTGTCACAAAAGGGTACATAAAGCACACTAAACTGCAAAGTTTTGTACTTTAACGAACCAGTAACCAACCGAACAACCGGACACTACCTGAAACATCAAATTTACACTAGAAGCACTATTTTAACATTACCAAGCTAGTTATGGTCCCTAAGCATCATAATACATCATAAATATCTAGTAACTAGAATACCTAACTATATACTTGGTTTTTAACCTAAACTAACTAACTTAGTTTAAACCTACTCTACTACCCCCCCCCCCCCCCCCACCTAGTAATCGACCATACTTGGCCCCTTACCTCAAGATTTTATTTCATTTAAAAATTAGATCATGTCTTGCTTTGTGTAACATATTATACATAAGTTAAAATGAGAGCATGGATTATAAGAAGGACTTGAGAGTTCTAACTTCATTTCATCACACACTATAACACACACTACTCTCTCTCCCTCTCTTTGAGCTCTCGGCCGAGAACCATCACACACACACACTCACCATATTCAATTCTCCTACATACAATCCAAGCATATACAAAGGTGTTAGAGATCATACATAGAAGCTAGGAGATTTCGGAAGTTCAAGAACCTCTCTTATTTGCTTTTATCCACTTGTTTTCTTCACTTGAATCATCCCTAGCTTTGAGCTAGTGGTAAAAACCTTAAACACTCCATTTTGCTTCCATTTTTAGTGGTTAAAGGAGAATCATAATGTTGATCATGAAAAACACTAAGATACATAAGAAGTAAACTTGAACATAAGGATGATCAATGAAGAAACTAAGTTGTTTATGTGTTGATTTGCTTGATGATTGTTGTTTGTTCGTGTATATGATGTAGATCATCATATGATCTTGCTAGATCATGACTGAAAACATAATCTAGCAAGATGAGAAAGTTGAAATGATGAAGGATGATAGATCATCCACACAAAGATCATGAACTGGAAAGAATACATGGATTTCTTGTAAAATAATGATCAAAGTAAGTTGTTAACCATGTAGATCTAAAGATTTCATGGGTGATTTCTAAAGAAACCAAGTTAAAAATATAAGTTTAACTAAATCTTGGTTATTACATAAACAAACCTTATGTTTGGTGGTTAAACAAGTGTAGAAGCACTTGTGTAACAAGAAAATTTCATAAAGAAACATTTTTAGAAATGATGATCACAAGTTGTAAAGATCCATATTCTTTAAAAATGAAGTTTTTAAAGAACTAAACACACTTTAAAGGATAACAAGGCTTACTAATGACACTAGTAAGTTCCTACAAGTTTTTACAAATATTCAAGTTCATGAAGTGGTAGATTATTACTTGTTTATGGCAAATTGGTAGCTAAAGGTTGTTTATTGTTGATTGTGAATTGATTGTGATGATTTTTACAAAAGAAAATGATATGCTTGAAAGCATGGGAACCTCCATTTTTAGGGGAAACTATGGTAAAATTTTCTAAAAATCTAATTTTTACAAGTGTATGTTAAACCATAAATTGTTACAAAAACTTTGCCATAATTTTTGGTTACAAAAATATAGATATTGGGGGTTGGTTTTTATAAATAAAAGTGACAAAATATGTATTTAGGAAATATATATTTAGAAGATACCATGTGTGTGATTATTTGTATATTTTGTGTATTAGTTATATTATTTTAGGACATAAAAAAATATAACACATCAAAATACCAAGAATTACAATCCAAAATATTACCAAAATTCCAAGGAATAAATATACTCATTTACACAAAATATTGGTGAAACCGAACTATGGAATAAGACTTACAAAATATTCCAGAAATTTATTCACAAAATATATTTTGGTAAATAATATTTTGGACACCAAAGAAATGAAACTATGATTTTTATAATTACTACAAGAATATATCATATTTTTGACAAGGGAAAATATATTATTTTTGACATGTATGAGTATATATTTTTCTTGAAATTTTTAGAAGATATATCATTCTTAAGAAATGTGTATTTTCTTACGCAAACACGAAATACAATATTTTTGAGGTGAAAGATATATTTTCTCGAATAAATATGAAATATATCATTTTTGGAGAAAAATGAGTTTATATATATATTTTCCAAGTTAGACATGAAAATATATTAGTTTTGAAACTAATGAGAAAATACAAATATTTTGCCAAAAGAAAAATTAAAAATAATTTTTGTAAATAATATTTATTACAATGTATATTTTGGAAATATATATTGGTGGACTTTTATTAATGATAATATTCCGGAAATATTAATACGAAATTAAGTATAAGAATACTTAATACAATAAAAATACGTATTCTCATACGTATAAATACACACCAGAATACGACCCTAATGCATGGCAAAAATATACAAGTATAAGAATACAAATATAAATATACCCATCGTTGGGAAGGATATACAAGTATAAATACTTGGGAAGTATTAAGTTACAATAATATTGTTTTAACAACTATTCCAAAATTTAGTGAATATAATTTGGGTTAAAATATTTATTATTTTAACAAATAATTATATAAAATGAAATGATATCGAAGATACAAAGAATGTAACTCAAAGACATTAATAATAAGTCAAGGCACGACCCGTTCGTCTAATAGACATTAGTACGTTGTAGGTAGTCGTGTTTACCCGAAGGAGCTTGAGTTACGGTGATTGAAGACGCAAGACTGTGAGTTCATGTCCCCGTTTTCTTTAAACTGTTTTGTTTTATAACTTCTGGGGTGAAGTACATGTTTTGGAAAGTACAGTAGATCATGTGAATGGGTAGGCGCACTCTTAAGACCATTAATCCTCGTGTTAGGACCGGGGGGCATGAGTGATAGATCTATTTGGGTGTAGCGAGCCCACACCTATGTGGACCGGGGTTTGGCCCATGAGGTGACTATGTCTTACAGCCGAAGGCCCGGTACAAAATCTGCTAGGTTTGAGCCTTCCTACGCCATTACACGCATGTTAATGGCCTTGCAAACCATTAATCGATTTGTTTCCTTGTTTTGCTTTCATACCGGGATTTACAAAACATACATACAATGATATCAAAGGTTTATTCATACACACAAACGAACACTTGAACTCGCTCAACTTTTGTTGATGTTTTCAAAATACATGTATTTCAGGGAATTAATAGTGGATCTGGAGGGCGTTGGATGTTTCAAGCTGTGTTAAGAATAAAGGATGTCATCCGTTGTCTTATGGTTTGGTTAGTGTGTCTTATTCCTGGACGAGACACATCTACCAAAGCCTGATTTTATTTAAAGTCTTTTGATGAGTCCTTAGGGAACTCTAAACAATTCACATGGTTTGTAAAACTTAAATTTGGAGTCTATGTTTCAAACAGTGATGTTGTGATGTTTTTAACTTAATTTAATGGATGACCATCTATGGTTTTTATCATATGGTTGTTGTTATGATTGAATGCAATGATATTAAGAAAGTCACACATAATCACGCTTCCGCAAAAGTCAGGGTGTGACAGCTTAGTATCAGAGCTTCGATTGTAGCGAACTAGGATTCCTACTCGAGTCTAGACTACAATCATTAGGGCTCTCACGAAAATGTTTTCACAACATGGTTTCATTGCATACGCGAGACGCCCAGATCCGGGAAAACAAACATTTTTACTAACGAAAAGACACGAAACACATTTCAAGGTTTATGTTTGTGGTTCAGTCTGAGAGACTATGTCACACCCCGACCACGTAAAAGAACAAATCGTGGCGGAATCGTGGGGAGTGTTGTAACAGAATCATTGTTTCATAACACATGGAAATTTAAATGTTGTTTTATTGATAAAAGAAATTACAATGTCTTAACAGCAAGGAAGCAAAAAATAATTAACTAGTCTTGCATCTTTTATTGTCACTAAGGCCCGAGTCTGCCTATGTGTAACTTGATCAATCCTATGCATCATTTCCTGAAACACACGTGAAAACAGGTATGTCAGCATAAAAATGCCTGTGAGATACATAGGTTTTATTGATTTAGGATTCATGACTTATAAGTTTTAAGAAAATGTTTATCAAAAGTAGTCATGAACCTTGTAAAATGTTTTTGTTTTATAAATCATATAAAAATCGATAAGGAAATAGATGATATAAAAGAAATATGTATGGTTAAGTAAATAACCAAGTAAAAATGAATTTGTATAAAATGTGTTGTTTGTAAAACAATGTTTTGTAAAGATATGTTAATTTGTGTAAAATGTAATATGTCAAAATTGAAATGGTTTAAATAACGCAACGATATGTAATATCATAAAAGCACTTAAGCGGCGTATCCACCATGCTTTTATCATATTACACACGCCTCGTTACTTAAATCACTTACCAAACAATCCACCAATGTAAAATGTTCATGTATAATTAAATGTAATGTTTTAAACAAATGTTGAAATGTTATTGTGTAAACAAATGTAATGTAGAGTGAATAAAAAGACTTTATTGATTAAAAGCATTTACTCGACCCTATAAGAAAGAAATGTACAAAACAATGCATTTGATAATTTATAATTAAAATTTATGTTTTGTAAGATAAAGCATGCTTTACTGATACAAACATCTATGCGGTATTGTGAAAATGCATACATTCAAGCCTTGAGATTGTGGCGATAAACCCTTAAACGAATTAAAGATTTATCTGAGTTATGTGTATCGAATTCGGTCATTCCTTCCATCCAAACATACCTAGGATGTCAGGAACGGGAGTTGTCAATTCCTATGGTACCACTACCTACTAACGAATGGCGTAGCTAATGTTAATGAATGTATTTTTTGAGCCATTTAAACAAACCAAATGTCATACCAAAATGTAAGCATGTTTTATGAAAATAATGTACTAAGTATGCAACAAATGGGCATACATAGCATGAAATGAAATGTAAAATAATGTACTAAGTATGCACTAAATGGACATACATAGCATGAAACGTAATGTAAAAAGATGTACTAAGTATGCACTAAATGGACATACAAAGCATGAAATGAAATGTAAAATAATGTACTAAGTATGCACTAAATGGACATACATAGCATGAAATGAAATGTAAAATAATATACTAAGTATGCACTAAATGGACATACATAACATGAAATGTAATGTAAAACGATGTACTAAGTATGCAGTAAATGGACATACATAGCAAAAACATAATGAAATCATGTACTAATAGTGTACTAATGAACATAGCAAGTATATAATATGAAAATATGGAAAGCATGAAAGTAACAAGTAGGCACTTGTTTTTCACCCCATAATGTTTGAAAAACAGTAAAAGAGGGGACTATGTACTCACTTGAGATTGCTTAATAGTCTTTAGATAACCACCAAGCAATGCTAGAAAGATCACGGAATCAAACGGCACCTAATATAGGTAACTATGTTAATAAACGGACCTAAATAGGAGGATCGGATAAAATGTGGTTTCGTAAACCAAATGAGTGTATGAACTCATGTAATATGGTTTAACAAAGCCTACATTCTAAAATGGAACATATCCTAAGTGCTTACGACCCATTACGACCCGTTTAGGTAGCTTATGCTACTTTAATGTGTCATTCGCGTAAAACGCGTTCGGACCGCCTAACTAGTCCTATGACAAGTAAGATATGCCTTAACATGTCTAATATTGTTGCCAAATCAGTTTAGATCTCAAAAATTATGTTACATATGCTTAAAATGAATTTTGGCGTAAAAAGGGCATTTTGGTAATTTTTCCTAAGGCAGATAACTACCT
Organism: Helianthus tuberosus; assembly: GCA_030545235.1. Taxonomy (NCBI): domain Eukaryota; kingdom Viridiplantae; phylum Streptophyta; class Magnoliopsida; order Asterales; family Asteraceae; genus Helianthus; species Helianthus tuberosus. Next base: position 357,296 of record JARYGA010027071.1, read on the forward strand.
ATCGTACAACTAACTAAACGACGTTACCATAAGGTATAACCTCGGAAGGTTATTCCCTATGCGACTATGGTCACCTAATGTGTTTGGTCGGATCCTAATGATCGACCAAACGGGTCGGGTTCGAAAGTATAAGCGGTTGTTTAGACCGCTTACTTTACGACCCTATATAAGCACTAAACCTAAAGTGACGAGCTAAACATGTTAAAACATGTTTAACGAGGTTTGAAAATAATTTTGGTATCAAAACAAACGGTTTTGATATCTAAAAGTAGTTTGGTTACATAATACGCAAGAATACGCATTTTGGCCGAAACTACGACTCGCCACTATGCCTAGATAACGTGGTAATCAGTAGGTATAGTCACAAGAGACTAAAACCGTTGTGATTACGCTCACGTTATGAAGTTCAAACGAACTTCATGTTGACCATAAACTGGTTAAAGCAGAAAGTCAAACACAGTTTGACTTTCACGCTTAAAACGCGAAAAAGAACGAAAGAGGACTTACAACGGGTCCAAGAATGGAAGTTTTGATCCGATTACTCTTAGGTATGAAGTGTATAACTTCAACTTAGAGAGCTAAATCAGATCAAAGTGTGAGTTTTGAAGCAAGAGGGTGGGGGTATTTATAGGAAAACCAAGACCGTTAGGATCGTTCATCGAAAACCGAGCTTCGATCTGGACCTTACATGTGTGCCCATGGTTTTAGAATACCATGGGTACCACAAAAAAAGCCCCTAGTTTCATTAAAAACATGTGCAAATGAGGGGAACAGCTGGAACAAGCTGGAAATCAGATTTTCAACTTTGGTCCCTTCCTAAGATAACTGTCTCAGATTGTCAATTTTGGTCCCTGAATGTGCAAAACATGGTTTTTGATGCATTTTTGACACGTTTAAGCCCCGTTAATCCTATTTTTGACACGTTTAAGCCCCGTGGAGGCACAGGTGTCACAGTCTCCCCTACTTCAGGAAATTTCGTCCCGAAATTTATTTAGAGGAAACTTGTAAGAGCTTGAAACATGAAGTTGAAAAGATAATACAACACTGGTTAGGGTTTTGAACTTCTAGTAACCTTAAATAAAATCATGCTTGCAATGTAAGAGGGACACTTATATACAAGTATATAAAGTGTTATTGGTGCGTCCACCGTACCTTCATTACATTGTTCGCGTTTCGTTATTGTTGCCACCATAGGTTCTTACACATGATAAATCTTACTGGGCTCCTGTGCACTGAATTTCATAATTATGTATGCGTCCATAATTACATAATTCCTTGCATAGTCCGCACATCGCATTTTATAATGTGTAGGGGAAAACCAAATGAACAAACTTGTGATGAGCGTGACTAGACCACCATAAGGTCCTTTTACTTAAATCAATAAATGATTTAAATAGACTACCAAGGAGTCTTTTCAGCCAGATCATCACATGCCATTCTTAACCAGATTTTGAATCAATCTTCTGACTTAGACCACTCAAGGGTCTCTTTTTGAATCATGGAATGGTACTATATAATCCAAGGGTCTTAACGATTACGTAGAAGCTAGTTAAGGATTTAGGGTAGTACCTTTGGATATCCTACTATGAATCCCTCATATGAAGGTATGGAAGATTCTACGAGGATTTGGATAATGAAAACAAAAACACACAAGAAAACACATAACACATAATCACATAACCACAAAATTGTTTGTCTTTGATCTTTAATTTGTTATCATTTTGTTAATTTGTTTTGTTAATTATGCACATGTATTTAAAGCACACCAGGTATCCAATCCGTGGATTTTGATTGGCACTTTAAATATTTCCAAGAATCTAACTATAAAGATAGGAAGATCTTAAAAAAAAGAAAATTCAATTTCGATTATAAGGAATTGAAACGTTTGAATTAAGGCATACAAGGAGTCCAATGAAGGACTCTGATTTGAACGATAATCATCCACAAGGATCTAATTGTGAAGGTAAGAAGATCCCATATGGATTTTGTGATTTAAAAAGCGTGAGGCGTTTCAAAACCTTTTACTAGACGTGCTTAAGTCGAAACATGAGGTAAAAATGCTCATGAAGTTGAGATGCTAGATATGCCAAGGCGACACATGAAGCAGAGTTTGAAGGTTAAGTCAATGTACGGGAAAATGTTTTTGAAAACTATGTATGGGGTTCTTTTTGAAATGTGTTTAATGTTTTTGAAACCTTACTTAATACTTTTGAAATCATAAACTAGGTGTATTAGATAAGTATATTTATAAAATGTTTTAAAATCACGCGAGATGAATTTTGAAATTATGTATAAGGTTTTTGAAAACATGAATGATACTTTTGAAATCATACACTTGATATGTTAGGCAAATATACTATATTAAAAATGTTTTCAAACTATATATAAAATGTTTTTGAAATCATGAAGGTTGTTTTGAAAACTTATACTATGCATGTTGTTATGAAAATCAGAATGTAGTGGGTATGAGATTGAAAAATTACCCTTAGTTATCTAACCAAGGATTTAAAGGCACGGATGTGCAAAAAGTACGATCACTCATAATGTCGCTTTATTTCCTGTACTTCGTCTCTTAGAATGAAATGAGTACTTAAAATTTTCGAGGAAATCATGAGCGATCACATGAAAGGGAGAATCACAAGAGTAGTTTGTTTAAAGAACATGGTTCTTTGATGTAGGTATCATAGGGAAATGCCATACACATATGTAACTACACTTGTATATCAGAATTGTGAACAACGATTTATATATAAACAAAACTGATTGTTTCAGAGTTCAACAAAAGAAACAAAAGCATCAGATACAAACTATTCAAAGTAGCAACATCTTATAATCAGCCAAATGCTCATCCGTGGGTCAGATTTGCATTAGTAAGCTTTGGGCATTTATTCATGAAATGAGCCATCTCGCCACAGTTGTAGCATGATCCAGGTGGAAAGCGAGCTTGAGTAGGATTGGCTTGGAGTTGAGTAGCAGCAAGATTTGCAACAGCTTTGTTTTGGATAGCAAAGCGGCACACGTCAACCAAATGTCCCCATCGTCCACAGTGGGTATATTTGAAACATGGTGTTTGATCTAGATGATGACGGTTGCATCGATTGCACAAGGAAGCAGTTCCCAAGTATGGCTTCTTGGCTGGTGGTGCTGTCACCTGGCTAGGTTCTGCCTGATTTGGTGCAACGACTGGAGGATTCTTTGAGGCTTTACGCTTCCTTGACCTTTTCGAAGGCTTGGCTTCTGCTTCTTTCAATGCTTCTTGGGTGGCTCATTATTGAGACGAGACATGGCGACACCTAAATCCACAGACTTCAGGATTACTTCGCCTATTCGCTGGGCAAATTTAGCAGTTTGCTTCGACATTTTAGTGTCGCTGTGATGAAGAGACATTCTGGAGGAAGTGAAAGGCATAGGAAGAAACAAGTGAAATGTTATCGGATAATCAAAACAGAATGGCAATGCATAAAATTGCAATCATTTGTTTGTTACCTAAGGCAAACAAATGAGACGGTGACAAATCAAAGTAAGCGGGTTATAGTAATGCATCGCGAAGACATGCTTTAGCCTATAAGTGGACACTCACCCCAAAGAGTTCCCAGGTAAGAGTGACTGGTCCGATTATGTGGATTTGTACGAACAATCTAGCCTTAGATAGAAAACTCAGAGTATAGGCATCCACTCTTCCAGATTGCACGTGTTCACACTATAAGACCCAAACTTTGACGAGATTTTGAAAATTCGGAAGGCACTAAGCCAAAAATAAATCATCTGAAATGGTGGGTGATTATTTTCAAAATTATTTTGAAAACTTAGAGGGTTCAAAACCAAGTAATCAATCATCCTAGAACAGATGATTAGTTTTCAAAGGGGTTCTAAAATTTATGTTCTTATTGTGGTTGTCACCTAAGGATAGGTGACGGTATTGTTTTAAGATCTAAACACAAGGATCTTGTGTTAGGGTCCTAGGAAGGTTATAGACTAGGTCAAAGCATTACTAATAACCTAATTCCCTATAACCATGAGCTCTGATACCAACAATTCTGTCACACCCCGACCACGTAAAAGAACAAATCGTGGCGGAATCGTGGGGAGTGTTGTAACAGAATCATTGTTTCATAACACATGGAAATTTAAATGTTGTTTTATTGATAAAAGAAATTACAATGTCTTAACAGCAAGGAAGCAAAAAATAATTAACTAGTCTTGCATCTTTTATTGTCACTAAGGCCCGAGTCTGCCTATGTGTAACTTGATCAATCCTATGCATCATTTCCTGAAACACACGTGAAAACAGGTATGTCAGCATAAAAATGCCTGTGAGATACATAGGTTTTATTGATTTAGGATTCATGACTTATAAGTTTTAAGAAAATGTTTATCAAAAGTAGTCATGAACCTTGTAAAATGTTTTTGTTTTATAAATCATATAAAAATCGATAAGGAAATAGATGATATAAAAGAAATATGTATGGTTAAGTAAATAACCAAGTAAAAATGAATTTGTATAAAATGTGTTGTTTGTAAAACAATGTTTTGTAAAGATATGTTTATTTGTGTAAAATGTAATATGTCAAAATTAAAATGGTTTAAATAACGCTACTGTTTTGCTCAAAAATTACCGAAGCAATTAAGTGATCAAATTAGTTAAGTGAGGTAGTGTGCTAGAAATATGCGTGAAAAATATGTTAGCCAAGTTAATTGTAAAAACAGTTTCAGGATACGACTCAGGATATGGAGCTGTATCTATGATCAAATAATGAGCAAAAAAGTAAAGGTGGACACGTGATGCACGAGGAAAGCCCTTGATCAATCTAGATCACCGGCACAAAACCTCGGGAGCTGACAATCGCAACTGCCTTGTTCTTCTATTGCTTCAAATATCAGGATACAGTGCAGGATGTAATGCGGATCAACTAGGTGTTACAATGTAATTCGAATACAAGTGTTTGTGTATAGTGTTTGCAGTGAGCTAGAGAGCAAAAGTGTTCGAAAGTGTGTGTGTAAGTTGCGTTCCTTAATCTGATCCGCCCCCATCTATTTATAGTAAAAGAAATGTAACAAACTATCCTAATAAACCGGGATCCGTCGAGTATTGCCACTCGAACGTTGTAGACCTGGTCTTTTGGGTTCAACGTCTCTCACGTAACAGATATGCCCGAGTCTTGAGGAGAAGAAGTCCATCTGACCGTTAGTAACCCACAGCCTCTAACCTGCACGTGGTTAATTTAGTTAACACCAGGATATCTCCCAGGATGTTAGCAATATCCTAATCCAGTATCCTGATCACAAGTAAACAACCAAAAGCAGGATATTAGTCAGGATATATATACTCAGAAAATGATCCACAACAATTGTCCCCAAATATATCTGTTGGTATACCAATCCAACGGATTTATTTTAAAAATTCTAACTCGTAGACCGAGGCAATTAAAACGAAACGATGGTTGAGGTGACGTTGTGCCATTTTCAATGCAATATTTACTCTTTACCCCCCTATATTCAGCCTATAATTAGCTGAGATATTTCTTCTCATTATCATTACTCTTCAAGCGATTTTCAGGTAACCATCCTTTCCTTCATCCTCTGTTCTTTTCCCATAGTTTCTTTTAGTTTGCTTAATACTCTTCATGGCATCACGGACAAGATCTCATTCGGATGAACCAGTCCCAACCCTCGTGAGTCAAAACCTCATACGAGAACCAGAAAAAGAAATATGCTGCTTCAACAATGCCGATATCGCTGCCCTCAAGAATTCCGGCGCCTTTCCCACTGGAATAGTCATTCGCCCTTTTGATCGGGAGGTCCGATCAGACGTGTCATCAGACGAGTGGGTTTGTTTTTTCGCCTACCCCTTTTCTTTGGGACTACGGTCCCCATTTCCACCCTTTATCTCTTGTTTCTTCGACTTCACCGGCCTTAGTTATGCTCAAACTATGCCAATGGTATGGCGAGTTTTGATGGTGCTAGATCAAATCAGATCTCGCCATTGCCCTAACCTGTGTATTGAAGACCTCCCTATAGCATACCGGTTGAGGTCCCATGGCGATAGTCGTTTTCTTTTGTTTTCCACCTCCAAGAGCCCTTTAGTCCTTAAGGCCACCAAGAACGAAGACCGATGGCGGCGAAAGTTCTTTTTCGTGAAAAGAGACTCTATTGACAAGGGTTTCGATCTGCCGGTTAGATGGTTAACCAAGGGTAGGATCTAGTGTTTTAGGAGTATCCCCAAGTGTATCCTTAAACTATATCCCAAACTTATATCCTGATGTTTTTATGCAGCGAACTTCAGAGATTTAGCACCCCCAAGTGCGGAATCCAAGTCCAGGATCAAAGAAATCTACCAACTTCCTGCCAGTGAAAGAACTTTCTCTCTGTCTCTTACAGATTCAAGCCAAAAATCAAGTTCAGAGATGTCTGGTAAGCATATTCTCAGTAATTATCTTTATTTATCAAACCGTTTATCTTTCAGAGGTATTATGAGTTTAAAAATATCCTCCCTTGTGCAGTACCGGTTGTCAACCTCGAAGGCTTCCAACTTGACGAGTTGGATAGTTACTCCAGCCTTGTACCTGTCAAATAAGAATCTAAGCCGAAGTCGTCTGCCACACCGAAGCCTACCACTTCAAAGACTACTACCGCTCCTAAAGCTCCTCCGGCATCCAGGACCCGAGCCTCTAGCTCCCGGAAGAGAAAAGAAATGGATTCCCCAGCTGCCTTCGAGACATTCTCTCTCGAGAATCATGGATTTAGTGAAGCCACTTCATTCCTCAAGCAGGTAAAAATTCCCTTCCGATATCCTGAACATGCATGTTAATCATTATCCTGCTCATTTTAAATTGATACCTGTATCTTTAACTGCAGGGCTTGGAACGTCTCATGCACTTGTATGAAGACGCCTGTGGGCTTAATAAGATGCTAGAGATTAAGCTCGAAAAAGCTGAAGCCACTATAGCTGATCAAGGAACAATTACGGCTGCCAAGTCCCAACACTATGAAGACAAATACAAGGCAATGACCCAGGAACACCAAGCTGTCCTCCACAAAGCCAATGAGGATGCTCAAGCCAAACTAGATGCCGCCCTTCTTCAATACCAGCAGGATATGAGTTCATATCGGGACAGCCTCAAAGCATCCGTTGTTATCTCCCTTCTCCAAGCCAGGTTAAGGATGGCTTATGAGGCCAAGAGCCTGGGCTTCGAATGCCCCTCCTGGAATGTAAAGGCTTGGGAAGCAAAACTACAGGATCTTGGAGGTCATCCCGTCGCTCATCCCGCAAAGCATGCTGGTGAAGAGCCTTCTAAGGCGGCAGAGGAAGTGGCCAATGCTGGTGATGATGCCGAGAAGAATCTTGAGGGGGATGCTGGTGCAGATGCTGGGAAAGAAGTTGCTAATCAAGAAGGTGCTGCCGCTTAAGCGGCGAAGTGGGCGATGATGGATATACGTGCCAAGGCCGGAGCCCACTTTTTTAAATTTCATGGTTGTAGTTTGTACAAACAATTTACTTTTCCTGTCGTTGAACAATTTATATTTCATGCACTAGAACAATACGATGACCAAAGGTGGATGGGTCCTGGGTTTTAGGATGAAGCCCTTGGTCATCGGTTAGTATAACCTGTTTTGAATATCATAACGGTTGAAGGTGGACAGGTCCCGTTTTGAGATAGAACCTTCAACTATTACGTAAGTATGGTATAGACTAATTGTGCTTTTGGTGGATGGGCCTCGGTTTGAGGTGAAACCAAAAGCACAACTTTTGATATGTTAATAATATAACTTCCTTTTAACTTATTTGTTGTAGCCTTTTAATTTCTGTCATGCAATTCTTAATGTAGATCTTAGTTTTGCAAAATTTTGTACAACTATCTTTTGAAAATATCCTGATCAATATACTCAGTAATATATTATGAAAACTTTTATAGAATTTAAAAATTCAATCAACTTTAGAGAAAACTTCTAAAGAATAAAAGATAGTCCATTTTCTAAAACCTATTTTGACAATACTTGTTTGATCAGAGTTTTAATTTCAATCAAGTATCACTTTCAAACATTTCAATCAAATATCCTGAAACATATTCCAAAAACAGATTCCGAAGACGTATCCTAAAGATATATCCTTAATCAGAGTTAAAAATTCGTTTAAGGTTCACAAGGGAAAGATCATACAAGGAATTAAGTGTAGCCTTAATATTAAACTCCAACCCTTTTTGTGGCTTCTCCTGCCAAGATGTCCCCAGTTCGATACACTTAGCTCAACTTTAATTCTTTATGCTTCATACAATTATTTTAGATGGAATGTCCCCTGTGCATGAATTCCTTAAACACTTTGAAATTTTTTGAACAATAGTTCCAATTGTATAGACAATTTTTTTGTTACAGGGGTAAAACCCAAAATATACTGGAGATAAATCCTTCGTATCCTGGGGGAAATCCCAAATTTTCATGCGCTACAGGCGGGAGTGTATAAACTCCAAGACTTAGAAAGGTGAAAACCTTTAAACCTTAGAGAGTATGAAAATACCCTTTCGTGAAAGAGGGTGATCAATCCTCATATACCTTTAGGATTCAGGATATAGCCAATAGTAACGAAATTGTCAGCCACTTTTACATGGACTGGTCCCGCCACCTTGAACTATTCCTGAATAACTTGCGCTCCAGGGGGGTGTTTAAACCCAATTCGGAAGAAAGGTGAATACCTTTAAACCTGTGAAGGGATCAGGATCCCTTATACGTGAGAGAGGGGGCCAATCCTCTAATCTTCCGAAGTATCCTGAGTGAATATCCTGGTGCCATATCCCGAAGTATATTCTGCAAAACCACTATAAGCTAAGGTGGGTGTTAGCCTGGCTAACACCCCTCCGATGCTTAAGTCAGTAATAGATTCAAAATAGTAAGTAATATCAAAATTTAATAAGAGACACAGAATTCATACCACCCTGAGTTGGAATCTAAATTCCATACTCACTTGAAATAGAGTTTTAAATGTATAGCATTCCAAGATCTTGGTAGCATATCCCCCTCTATATTCTTGAGTCGGTATGCTCCTTTTCCTGATTCCTATTCAACCTCGTAGGGTCCTTCCCATTTCGGAGCCAACTTTCCATCAGCAGGATTAGTAGTATTCTGAAAAGCTTTTCTTAATACCCAATCTCCAACCTGAAATCTTCTAGTCCTTATATTCTTGTTATATGCTTTAGATATCCTCTGTTGATATGCTGCCATCCTTAGCCTTGCAACATCTCTTGTCTCATCAATACTATCCAGTTCCTGGCATAGGACTTCAGGATTCTGCTCAGGATTCCTGAGGTTGGATCTTGCTGTAGGTATCACCATTTCCGTCGGGATCACCGCTTCTGCTCCAAACACTAAGGAAAATGGGTTTTGACCAGTCGTGTTTTTTACCGTCGTTCTATCAGCCCACAAAACAAAGGGTAGTTCTTCTGCCCATCTTCCTTTCTTGGCCACTAATCTCTTCTTCAAGTTGTTGACAATTATCTTGTTTGAGGATTCAGCTTGTCCATTTGCTTGAGGATGTACCGGTGTAGACATAATCATTTTGATTCCCCAACTCTTGCAGAAGTCAGTAGTCCTTTTACTTATAAATTGAGATCCGTTGTCATAAATTATCTCAGCTGGTACTCCAAACCTAGTCAGGATGTTCCTTTTTATGAAGGATACCACTTCCTGATCTCTAACTTGAACAAATGCTTCAGCTTCAACCCACTTGGAGAAATAATCCGTCATTGCCAACATGAAAACCTTTCCTCCTGGAGCCTTTGGAAGCTTTCCCACTATATCCATACCCCACTTCATGAACGGTCAAGGGGAAACAATAGGATACAACGGTTCAGCAGGCTGATGTAATACGTTACTATGTCTTTGACGTGCGTCACATCTTCGAGCATATTCTGTGGCATCTTTCCTCATCGTCGCCCAATAATATCCTGTCCTTAATACTTTTGAGAATAAGGACCTGCCCCCAGTATGGTTACCACAATCCCCTTCATGTATATCCTGAAGTACTTCTTTGGTTTCGGGATCCTCCAAGCACCTCAGATATGGTCCTGCAAGAGATTTCTTATACAAAACATCATTTATAATAGTGAATCGTGATACCTTCATTCTAAAGGCTTTAGGATTCTCATTCTTTGGGATGTGTCCTTCCTTGAGATATCTCATAATTGGAGTCGTCCAGGACTTAGGATCCTCCTCAGGATACTCACCATCAGGATCCTGAATACTTATTACTTCCTTATCCTGAGGATTCGTCGCAGGATATAGGATATGTAATATTGGAATTCTGGTTCCTTCCGGTATCCTGACTGATGATCCCAGATTTGCCAAGGCATCAGCTTCAGCATTATCCTCTCTTGGTACCTGTTCAAGTGTAAAAATATCGAAATATCCTGCTAATTTTTTGAGAATTTCGAGATACTCGATTAACTTCTCTCCCTTAACTGCATAGGTTCCATTAAAGTGATTAGTGATTAGCAAAGAATCAACATATACTTGCAAATTATTGATACTCATATTCCTAGCCAACTCTATTCCTGCAATTAAAGCCTCATATTCTGCCTCATTATTAGTAGCAGGAAATTCACACCTAATAGCCTGGGGTAATATGTCCCCCTGTGGCGATTTTAGTAGTATACCTAAACCTACACCTCTTACGTTAGATGCACCATCAGTATACAATGTCCAGCATTCTAATTGTTCTCCTAGCTGCTGTACTTCTAAATCTACTTCATTTTGAATGTCACTACTGAAATCAGCCACAAAGTCAGCTAAAGCCTGAGACTTTATGGCATTTCTAGGCTCATATACTAAGTCATAAGCACTCAGTTTTACTGACCACTTAGCCATCCTACCCGACATCTCGGGTTTCCTAAGCACGTTTTTAACAGGATAATTAGTTTTAACATGAATCCTATGTGTCTCAAAATAATGTCTAAGTTTCGTTGATGCCATAACTAGGGCTAATATCAATTTCTCTAGATGAGAATATCTAGTTTCAGCATCTAGTAAACTTTTACTAACATAATAGACAGGATATTGCTGGCCTTCATGGTCCTTTATAAGAACTGCACTTACAGCATTCCCTGATACAGCGAGGTATAGGGATAGTGGTTCACCATTTTCAGGCTTCATCAATAGAGGTGCTGTCGAGAGATATCGCTTCAAATCCTGCAAGGCTGCTTCATGCTTTGCTCCCCATTCGAACTTCTTATTCTTCTTGAGGATATCATAAAATTCCTTGCATTTTTCTGGGGATTTTGAAATAAATATGTTCAATGCTGCTACTCGGCCTGTTAACCGTTGAACATCCTTCATATTCGAAGGTGATTTTATATCCAGGATAGCTCTAATCCGCTCCAGGCTCGCCTCTATGCCTCTTTTGGTCACCATGTATCCTAGAAACTTCCCTGCCCCCACTCCGAAATGGCACTTAGCAGGATTCAGTTTCATGTTATACTGATCCAGGATATCAAATGCTCCCTTGATAGGATCAAATGCTCCCTTGATATCCTGGAGGTGATCCTCAGCCTTTTTAGATTTCACCACCATATCGTCAATATATACCTCCATGGTGTCCCCCAGCTTGTCTTTAAACATCATGTTTACCAACCTCTGGTATGTTGCACCTGCATTTTTCAAACCAAAGGGCATAGCAGTATAACAATAAATACCTGTTGGTGTCATGAAGGCAGTATCCTCCTGGTCCGAAGGCTCCATTTGAATCTGCTGAAATCCTGAGGATGCATCCATGAACGTTAACATCTCATGCCCGGCAGTAGCATCCACCATTGCATCAATATGGGGAAGAGGAAATGGGTCTTTAGGACAAGCCTTGTTCAAGTCCGTGTAATCTACACAGACTCTCCATTTCCCATTTTTCTTCTGTACCATGACTACATTTGCCAGCCATCTTGGAAACTTGACTTCTCTTATCATTTTGGACTTCAACAATCTTTCAACTTCCTCCTGTATGATTGTATTTCGTTAAGGAGCAAACTTCCTTCTTTTTTGCTGAACAGGCTTGAACGACCTGTCAATTCCAAGCTTGTGAGTAATAATGTCTTTGGATATACCTGTCATATCCTCATGCTTCCATGCAAATGTTGACATCCTGCACTTCAAAAAGTTAGTTAATTGTTCTTCAATATCCCAAGGGATATTGGTTCCTACGAGCACCGAGATATCAGGATTATCCTGATCCAGGATAACTTTCTTCATATCCTACTCTGAAGCCTCCACGATATCCTGGGCCCACATCTTTAATTGCTATGCTGGATTAGGTTTGGTTGAGGATTTCATTGAGGATGAGTAGCATTCCTTTGCCTCCTGCTGATCGCTATCAACTTTGACGACCGCCCAAGGGGTAGGGATCTTGATGCACTGGTGATAAGTCGATGGCACAGCCTTCATGTCATGGATCCATGGCCTGCCTAGTATGATGTTATAACAGGATAGGGAATCCATCACACAGAAGTGTTGTATCGAGTTGACCCCTTCAACATATACTGGCAACTTTATCTCCCCTACGGTATTCCTAGCTTCTCCACTGAAACCAACGAGCACAGTGGACTTCGAAGTAATGTCCATTAGAGATACATTCATCCTCTTCAATGTTTCCAGCTGAATTATGTTGACAGAACTACCATTGTCCACTAATATCCTGCGTACAAAATGGTTAGCAACATATAATGTTATTACGAGAGCATCATGGTGAGGATCCTGGACAGTATCCATGTCATCACTATAAAAAGTGATCACTTTATCGGTTATAAGGGTAGTCATCCTAGCTGGTTTGTCTCCCCTTTCAGTCTTAGCTTCCTTTGCATGTCTCTTGGCCGCAGAATACGAAGTCCCACAAATGTCGGATCCTCCTGAAATAAAGTTAATTATTTTGGCATCTGCTGGGGGTGATGCTGCTCGTTCAGGATCCTTCTCAGGATCCTGCCCTTTATTCTTCTTTTTTCCCAGCAAATCCTTCAGATACCCCTTGCTTAATAGGTAGCTTATTTCTTTCCTTAGAGCAATGCAATCCTCGGTCACATGTCCGAAATCTTCATGCAAGGCACACCATTTGGATTTATCCTTCCAATCAGCCTTCTGCTGATTCTTTCGAGGCCACCTGGCTTGGTCTCCTAAACCCTGCATAGCATACATTAACTCAGGTATATTAACAGAAAAGCAGTATTCAGATAATTTAGGATATTCTTCAGGATCCTCATCTTCAACAGCATTCACTTTCTTGTTATCATTTCTGCCAGATGGCTTGGAGCGATACGGTTTATACGAGGATTCTGATTTCCTGTTGGTTGATTCGTAGGTTGAGGTAGAATTCATCCGCTCTTGCATCTTTTTGTCATCTTCCAAGCGGATATATCTCAAAGCCCTGTTACGAGCTTCATCGAGATTCCTGCAGGGATTCATTACAAGATCCTGATAAAACTGAGAATCCTTTTGTAACACCATCTTAAAAGCCAGCACAGCTGTTGCAACATCAAGATGTGGGATATCCTAGGATTCCCGACTAAACTTGTTCACATAATCCCTCAAGGATTCCTGAGGCCCTTGAGTTATCCTGTAAAGATCACTGGTTAGTTTCTCAAAACTCCGACTGCAAGAAAACTGACTATTAAATAAATTAACCAAATGGGCAAACGAAGTAATTGAGTGAGGAGGAACATTTAACAACCATTTTAAGGCTGATCCTGTCAAGGTAGAACCAAAATCCTTGCACAAGCATGCTTCTTTGAGCTCCGGAGGTATAGGGTTAATCTCCATTCTTTCTCTATACTGGGCAATATGCTCTTCAGGATCCGTAGTCCCATCATACAGTTTCATGTTGGGGGTCTGAAATCTTTTTGGGATTTCAGCATCACAGATAGGATATGCAAAGCGGGATATCATGTGGCTGTCTTGGGGTACTTCCAGAATTGGCTGGACCACTCCAGGCACACTGGATATCATGTCCTTCAATTTCTGAAGCTCCCTAGTAAATGTTGACGTCATACCTGCATCCTGCAAAGACCCATTATTGTTAGTAGCAAGAGTATTATTATTTGACATGTTACCGGTCTGAGGATTCTGGCCATATCCTGAAGCATATCCTGAGCTCCTCACAGTTGATATCCTGACCGAGGAGGGTATCCCAGGGGTATGATTCTGAGAATAGCTTGGGACGATGTTCCCCCAGTTATCCTCAGTGTAAACTGCAGAACTGAAGTTCAAAGCACTAGGCTGTAAAAGAGTGACAGTTTCTTCAGCAGGTCTACTTGGGCCGGATTTCAAGAGTTGTATCTCTCTCATCAGCATCCGATTAGTTTCCTGCTGCTGCCTCATCTGTTCCTGTACACTACCAAACAAATTCAGAATTTCATCATTAGACGCCAAAACAGGACCGGATCCCTGGGCACTGGGAGCGGGGATAACATCCCGAGCTACATGACTTTCAGTTCCGTGTGACGAAGCTTGCATTCTTGGAGGAGGAGGTGGAAGCACCGAACCGATTGTTGTAGAGGTTGTAGCAGACATGGTGGAAGAGCTCATGTTTGATCTCAAGGCCATTGAAAACAATGTAGCAAAAAGTTTTGACAATAAAAAACCGAGTAATGATTTTACTAAAGTTTTTAGCAAAAATAGCACCACTTGCCCCACGGTGGGCGCCAAATTGTTTTGGTCAAAAATTACCGAAGCAATTAAGTGATCAAATTAGTTAAGTGAGGTAGTGTGTTAGAAATATGCGTGAAAAATATGTTAGCCAAGTTAATTGTAAAAACAGTTTCAGGATACGGCTCAGGATATGGAGCTGTATCTATGATCAAACAATGAGCAAAAAAGTAAAGGTTGACACGTGATGTACGAGGAAAGCCCTTGATCAATCTAGATCGCCGGCACAAAACCTCGGGAGCTGACAATCGCAGCTGCCTTGTTCTTCTATTGCTTCAAATATCAGGATACAATGTAGGATGTGATGCGGATCAACTAGGTGTTACAATGTAATTCGAATACAAGTTTTTTTTTGTATAGTGTTTGCAGTGAGCTATAGAGCAAAAGTGTTCGAAAGTGTGTGTGTAAGTTTCGTTCCTTAATCTAATCCCCCCCCCCCATCTATTTATAGTAAAAGAAATGTAACAAACTATCCTAATAAACCGGGATCCGTCGAATATTCCCACTCGAACGTTGTAGACCTGGTCTTTCGGGTTCAACGTCTCTCACGTAACAGATATGCCCGAGTCTTGAGGAGAAGAAGTCCATCTGACCGTTAGTAACCCACAGCCTCTAACCTGCACGTGGTTAATTTAGTTAACACCAGGATATCGCCCATGATGTTAGCAATATCCTAATCCAGTATCCTGATCACAAGTAAACAACCAAAAGCAGGATATTAGTCAGGATATATATATACTCAGAAAATGACCCACAGCAGCTACGATATGTAATATCATAAAAGCACTTAAGTGGCGTATCCACCATGCTTTTATCATATTACACACGCCTCGTTACTTAAATCACTTACCAAACAAACCACCAATGTAAAAATGTTCATGTATAACTAAATGTAATGTTTTAAACAAATGTTGAAATGTTATTGTGTAAACAAATGTAATGTAGAGTGAATAAAAAGCTTTTATTGATTAAAAGCATTTACTCGACCCAATAAGAAAGAAATGTACAAAACAATGCATTTGATAATTTATAATCAAAACTTATGTTTTGTAAGATAATGCCTGTTTTACTGATACAAACATCTATGCGGTATTGTGAAAATGCATACATTGAAACCTTAAGACTGTGGCGATAAACCCTAAAACGAATTAAAGATTTATCTGAGTAATGTGTATCGAATTCGGTCATTCCTTCCATCCAAACATACCTAGGATGTCAGGAACGGGAGTTGTCAATTCCTATGATACCACTACCTACTAACGAACGGCGTAGCTAATGTTAATGAATGTATTTTTTGAGCCATTTAAACAAACCAAATGTCATACCAAAATGTAAGCATGTTTTATGAAAATAATGTACTAAGTATGCAACAAATGGACATACATAGAATGAAATAAAATGTAAAATAATGTACTAAGTATGCACTAAATGAACATACATAGCATGAAATGTAATGTAAAATGATGTACTAAGTATGCACTAAATGGACATACATAGCATGGAATGAAATGTAAAATAATGTACTAAGTATGCACTAAATGGACATACATAGCATGAAATGAAATGTAAAATAATGTACTAAGTATGCACTAATTGGACATACATAGCATGAAATGTAATGTAAAATGATGTACTAAGTATGCACTAAATGGACATACATAGCAAAAACATAATGAAATCATTACTAATAGTGTACTAATGAACATAGCAAGTATATGATATGAAAACATGGAAAGCATGAAAGTAACAAGTAGGCACATGTTCTTCACCCCAAAATGTTTGAAAAACAGTAAAAGAGGGGACTATGTACTCACTTGAGATTGCTTAATAGTCTTTATATAACCACCAAGCAATGCTAGAAAGATCACAGAATCAAACGGCACCTAATATAGGTAACTATGTTAATAAACGGACCTAAATCGGAGGATCGGATAAAATGTGGTTTCGTAAACCAAATGAGGGTATGAACTCATGTAATATGGTTTAACAAAGCCTACATTCTAAAATGGAACCTATCCTAAGTTCTTACGACCCATTACGACCCGTTTAGGTAGTTTATGCTACTTTAACGTGTCGTTCGCGTAAAATGCGTTCGGACCGCCTAACTAGTCCTATGACAAGTAAAATATGCCTTAACATGTCTAATATTGTTGCCAAATCAGTTTAGATCTCAAAAATTATGTTACATATGCTTAAAATGAATTTTTGGATGTCCGGATGTATTCAGAACGTAAGATATGCGCGAAAATGCAAACTTATGCACTTTTTGACGCTTTTAGTCCCTGAATGACCAAAAAGTTTATTTTAGCACACCGAACCCCTCAAAGCCTATTTCTAAGCAATGTAAAGGATATTTAGGGTATGTTTAACTTATGGTCATGTTCCGGATTGTCCGTTACAGTACGAATCGGCATACTTTCGCAGTTTGTCGAATTTAGTCCCTGTAAGCGAATAAACTTGATTTTGGCACACCAAACCTTCCAAAACTTATTTCTAAGTTATGTAAAGGTTATTTAAGGTATTTTAAGTCTATGTCACTCTTCCGAAGTGTTTGTTGAATTAAACTTGTTATATTTACGCATCAGTGCGCGTATAACCTTCCAGAAAGCGATTTAGAGCCCGAAATCGAACAAGAATTGATATGTGCGAATGATACACATATTTATACAAATCCCAAGTATGAAATACAATATTTAATTGGTTTGGTATTTGTTTGATGGTCGTGTAGGCACAGGTGTCACAGACTGGGTGGTACAGTCTGAGAGACTAGGTGGTTTAGTCTGAGAGACTAGGTAGTTCAGTCTGGGAGACTGGGTGGTTCAGTTTGAGAGACTGGGTTGTTCAGTCTGGGAGACTAGGAGGTTTAGTCTGGGAGACTAGGTGGTTTAGTCTGAGAGACTAGGTAGTTCAGTCTGGGAGACTGGGAGGTTTAGTCTGGGAGACTATGTGGTTTAGTCTGAGAGACTAGGTAGTTCAGTTTGGGAGACTGGGTGGTTCAGTTTGAGAGATTGGGTGGTTCAGTCTGGGAGACTGGGAGGTTTAGTCTGGGAGACTGGGTGGTTTAGTCTGGGAGACTAGGAAGGATACACGATTACATGATTACCTTGTCATTGATTACATGCTTAATAGTTGATATATGTGCATATGTTGTGATTGTTTGTTACAGACACTATGTCATCATCTGAAAGTGGAATGTCCGATACTGATGACCCTATGGCTGTAGTTTCTGACGATGAGATCGTCCCTGAGCCAGAGATTTTTACTTCCGACACCGAGAGTGACCGGGAGATGATGTCCGATGATGACACCGACTTTCAGCCCTTTGCGCTGCCCGATTTGGGAGATGATTTACCGATTGCTGATGGTATCCCCGACGAGGATCCGTTTGTTATTCCCATTCCTCTGCATGATCATCATATCACCAGTCATCCCGATGGTGAGCATGTCGTGGCACCGATCCTTGCTCCCATTCCCCTCATGATCATTCCTCCTGAGGATTGGCCATTCGATGATCTTTTTGACGATGATTTTGATTTTTTGTCAATGGTCCCCCTGATGATGCTCATGGCGATGGGGAGCTCGATGAGGATGTTGTTGATATTCCACTTTTGGGGATTCCCGTTATTGAGATTTCTTCTGATTCTAGCTTACAGTCTGCCTCAGACTCTTTTGCGTCTGGGACTTCTTCCGCCCTACAGGCAGTTGGTTTGCGACGTTGTGCCACCGATACTGATGACGATACGGCCATGTCAGCTGCACCGTCACCTCCACATGACATTGAGCCTGGACTTGAGCTTGATTTTATTCCTGTGGATAAGCCTGTTGATGCACCAGCTGATCCTGAGCCGATACCTGCTCCTGAGCATTTGCCTGATCATGACCCTGTTCCATTTGGCATACCAGACATTGCACCTCTCATACCCGATCCAGTTCCTGCACCCGCTGACCCGCCTGTTATTAAGTCAGTCACTCCCCCACTTGCACCCGCACCTGTTGATGTTGCTCCTTTTCATCCAGAGACTCTACTAGGGAGGACACTTCAAGAGTCAGATGTGCACCGTGTCGACCTGCCTATTGTTTTCTTGCAGGATATACCCGCACCCCGTCCAGGGGAAGGCACTTCTAGCCAGCAGCCTGGCTATGACCCTCATGTATCGGCCGCTTTCCCTCACATGCCTCAGTCTGCACCTTCTGCTCATTTTACTTCTTCGCCACTAGATGAGCCACTAAGATGGTTCCCACCGTACACCATGCCAATTTCTGATCCCTACCATCCCTCACATTTTACTGGTTATACAAGGGATGAGTTACTTCTATCATTGCAGCTCCATTATGAGATCATGAGTCACAGGATTTTAGAGCTTGAGATGATACCGCGACCTTTGCCATGTCCGTGTCAGCCTGCATTCGCTCCTCGTTCATCACCATCCCCATTTTCACATCCTCCTGCACTGCTTACTCCATTTCCTGAGTTTGACGCTCGATTTCTCACCATCGAGCAGCATATTACTTATCTGTTGCGTCATGTTTATGATCTTGAGTAGGAGCTAGCGCATATGCGCAGCTTGCTTTTTGTTCCTCCACCACCATAAGCATAGCCAGTTTTTGGTTTTATGTAGGTAGCTTGCTTTTGTTGAGATCACCGCTATTGAGCCTAGCTAGTGAAGCCTTTTGGAGACCATTTTTTGACTGTATGACTGTTATAGACTGATAGACATTTTGGACAAGGGTAGTGTAACCCTGTGATCCCTTTTGATATGATACTTTGTAAAACATGTAACAATATGCGTGGTCGATGATTAATGGAAAGCTCAATCGTAATGTTCTCATTAAAAATGTTATTAAATTACATGCTTGCATTATAATTGTGTTGGTTACCTGATTGCTTACTACAATAATTGCTACTACATATACATACTATATACTTACTATATGAATAAGACTTGACCTATAAAATCTTCTTTATAGAAGATGCCTCCTCGAAGGGACAATCAATTGCCCACAACAGAGGCAGAACTACATGAACGGATTTCACAAGCAATCGCACAACATGAGGCCTTACGCTCTGAACACAGCGGAGGTACCTCAGGAAATAATTCACCTCACGGTAATGTTTAAGTCACTCAAGACACATTACGATACGTTTAGACATTCCATGTGCGTTTGCTAATGCTTTTTGTGAATGATGTTGCTTATACAGGCTGTACTTACAAGCAGTTCCTTGACTGTAAGCCTCTGAATTTTGATGGCACCAGAGGTGCTGTAGCTTTCGTTAGATGGGCTGAGAAGACAGATTCTGTGCTGCAAATGAGCAACTGTGTGCCAGAGCACCAGGTCACTTACATTTCTGGACTATTCCTAGACGGAGCTCTATCCTGGTGGAACCTTCAGGTTCAGACACTAGGTGAGGAAGCAACATATGGTATGACTTGGGATGAGATGAAAGAGCTGATGCATAAGAAGTATTGCTCGAGGGCAGAGATTCAGAAATTGGAAACCGAGTTTTGGAATCTTAAGATGGATGACCTGTCTTGTGTGGTCCCCTACATGGTAGAACCGGAGTTCAAGCGTGTTGAACGCTTCATCTAGGGATTGGAACCCCAAATTATGAGCATGGTGACTACTTCGAAGCCTCCAACGATCACTGAAGCCATTGATTTGAGTGTGGCATTGACTGAAGAAGTAATTAGATTTAACAAGTTTTCGATCTCTGAAGGAAAGAAGAAAGAGACTCATGTTGAGTCATCAGAAGAGAACAAAAGGAAGTTCTCGAATTTCAAGAAGGGTACCCAAGGAAACAACATTGGTAACAAGAAGAGAGATGTGAACCCACCAATTGAGGTTAAGACTGGTGTTGCTACTTCTGGTGCTGAGGTTAGAGGAAAAGGATATATTGGCGCCCTGCCCAAATGTGATGTGTGTCGGTTTCATCATGCTGGACGATGCAGAGCTGGAAAGTGTGAAACGTGCGGAAAAGTTGGCCATGCCAAAGAGACATGCAGGTATGGTGCCGGTCATGGGAATAATGTTCAGAGAGGAAATGGTAATGGCAATGGAAACTGTGGTGGCAACGGTTATGGGAACAGAAGCCAAGGTTGAAACCAAAGAGGTAATGGTAATCGTGGTGGTTCTGGAAACCAAGTTGGTAATGGAAACCGCACCCAAAACAACAACCAGGGTGGTACTGGAAACAAGCAAGGATGCTTTAGTTGCGGAGATGTGGGGCATTTCAAGCGAGATTGCCCAAAGAACAATCAAGCCCAAGGAAGAGTTTTCAACATTGGAGCTAGGGATGCTCGCCAGGATCCGAACGTAGTTACGGGTACGTTCCCTATCAACCAACACTTTGCATCTGTACTATTTGATACTGGTGCCGATTATAGCTTCGTATCCCTAGAATTTAAGAATATACTTGGGTTAGTTGCAAGTAAGTTAGATATTCCGTATTCCATAGAACTAGCTAATGGAAAGCTAGTAGAGGCAAACGAAGTAATTAGAGGTTGCGTAATAGAGCTTGGAGAGCATGAGTTTACGCTTGATCTTCTGCTAGTTAAGTTGGGAAGCTTTGACGTGGTAGTTGGAATGGATTGGTTATCAAGTAACCGAGCTGAGATCGTATGTTATGAGAAGATCATCCGAATCCTGATGATGAATGGAGAGACGATTGTAGTGCATGGAGAAAAGCATGATACACCTTTAAGGATGATCAGTTGTTTGAAGGCCCGAAATTTTTTGCAGAAAGGATGTGTTACCTTCTTGGCTCACATTGTGGATAAAGGAGCCGAAGAGCCGAAGCTGGAAAATATCCCTGTGGTAAGAGACTATCCTGAAGTCTTCCTCGAAGACTCTCCAGGATTGCCGCCGCAACAACAAGTCGAATTCCACATTGATTTAGTTCCAGGCGCCGCGCCTGTAGCTAAGGCACCTTATCGACTTGCGCCTTCCGAGATGCAAGAGTTGTCGATGCAACTTCAAGAGCTTATGGACAAAGGATTTATTAGACCAAGCTTCTCGCTTTGGGGAGCTCCAGTTCTGTTTGTCAAGAAGAAGGGCGGTAGTTTCCGTATGTGTATTGACTATCGAGAGTTGAACAAGTTAACCATCAAGAATCGGTATCCCTTGCCGAGGATTAATGATCTCTTCGATCAACTTCAAGATTCAAGTTAATACTCCAAGATCGATCTTCGATCAGGTTATCACCAGCTGAGGATACAAGAGGAGAGTATACCGAAGACTGCCTTTAGAACTCTTTATGGACATTATGAGTTTCTAGTAATGCCGTTTGGTTTGACAAACACGCCGGCAGTGTTTATGGATCTGATGAACCGAGTTTGGAAGCCATATCTCGATAAATTCATGATTGTATTTATCAATGATATTTTGATCTATTCAAGGACGAAGGAAGAGCACGAGCAACACCTTAGAGCCATTTTAGAGCTGCTCAAGAAGGAGAAACTATACGCGAAGTTCTCAAAGTGCAAGTTCTGGTTTTGTGAGGTACAATTCCTTGGTCTTGTAGTGAATGAAGATGGAATCCATGTGGATCCCACCAAGATCAAGGCGATTAAGAATTGGGAAACTCCGAAGATGCCAACCGAGATCCGACAGTTTTTAGGTTTGGCTGGGTATTATCGCCGATTCATTGATGATTTTTCAAAAATCGCTCAACCGTTGACCTCCCTTACTCAAAAGGATAACAAGTATGAATGGGGAGATAAACAAGACGAAGCTTTTCAGTTACTCAAGAATAAGCTTTGTGATGCACCTATTTCATCCCTACCCGAAGGCACCGATGACTTCGTGGTATACTGTGACGCCTCACGTCAGGGATTGGGCTGTGTTCTAATGCAGCGATGGAAGGTTATCGCCTATGATTCGCTCCAGTTGAAAGTTCATGAGAAGAACTACACCACACATGATTTGGAATTAGGCACGGTGGTGTTTGCTTTGAAGATTTGGAGGCATTACCTTTATAGCACCCAATGCACGATCTTTACCGATCACAAGAGCCTTTAGCACATATTCGATCAGGAAGAGCTTAATATGAGACAACGACGATGGGTTGAGTTATTAAACGATTATGATTGCGAAATCAAATATCACCTAGGAAAGGCGAATGTGGTGGCAGACGCCTTGAGTTGGAAAGAGAGGATTAAGCCCATAAGGGTTAGGGCTTTGGGGATGATCATCCAAACAGACCTCTCATTGCGCATTCGTGCTGCACAAAGAGAAGCTCTCAAGAAGGAAAACTTGAAGGATGAATATCTCCGTGGGATGGAGAACCAGTTGGTACCCAATGAGGAAGGAACCTTTTGTTTCATGGGACGAATTTGGGTTCCCGTCTTTGGTGGTCTTAGAGATGTGATCTTTGATGAAGCTCATAAATCAAGGTACTTGATCCACCCCGGATCGGATAAGATGTACCAAGATTTGAAAGATTTCTACTGGTGGGCGAGATTGAAAGGTGATGTTGCAACTTATGTTGGAAAATGTTTGACTTGCGCCAAGGTGAAGGCCGAGTATCAGAAGCCTTCAGGTCTTCTACAGCAACCTGAGATACCCATGTGGAAGTGGGAGCATATCTCGATGGATTTTATAACAAAGTTGCCAAAGACACCCAGAGGTCATGATACGATTTGGGTAATTGTAGACTGTCTAACAAAGTATGCGCACTTTTTGCCAATCAGAGAGAAGGATAACATAGGTAAGCTAGCTGAGCTGTACCTAAGAGAGATAGTTGCACGTCATGGAGTACCTATCTCAATTATATCTGATAGAGATGGGATATTTGTGTCCAGGATTTGGCAATCCTTCCAAGAAGCGTTTGGTTCGCAGTTGAATTTGAGCCCCGCATTTCATCCACAGACGGACGGCCAAAGTGAGAGAACGATTCAGACGCTTGAAGATATGCTACGAGCTTGTGTAATGGACTTGGGTGGAAGTTGGGATACTCACCTGCCTTTGGTAGAGTTTTCCTATAACAACAGCTACCATACAAGCATTCAAGCTACACCGTTCGAAGCTCTCTACAGACGAAAGTGTCGATCACCGTTATGCTGGGCAGACGCAGGTGATATACAACTGGTCGGTCCCGAATTGGTCCAAGAGACGACAGATAAGATCAAACAGATCCGAGAGCGCATTAAGGCGGCTCGTGATCGACAAAAGAGCTATGCGGACCAAAGGAGGAAAACCATGGAATTCGAAGTGGGAGATATGGTTTTGTTAAAAGTCTCAACTTGGAAAGGTGTGGCACGCTTTGGGAAGTGTGGTAAGTTAAACCCGAGATTTATCGGACCATTCAAAATCCTGGAAAGGATTGGCCCTGTGGCTTACAAGTTGGAACTATCAGCAGAACTTAATTGTGTTCATGATACATTCCATGTA
Organism: Helianthus tuberosus; assembly: GCA_030545235.1. Taxonomy (NCBI): domain Eukaryota; kingdom Viridiplantae; phylum Streptophyta; class Magnoliopsida; order Asterales; family Asteraceae; genus Helianthus; species Helianthus tuberosus. The sequence continues at coordinate 381,350 of JARYGA010027071.1, forward strand.
TCTAATCTGAAGAACAGTCCAACTCAAGAAACAGTGATCATACCTACTGACGAAGTTCACATTTACGACACACTCCACTTTACCGAAGAACATGTTGAGGTTACCGACTGGAAAGTTAACAAGACTCAGAGGAGTAGTGTTAAACTCGTCAAGGTTCGATGGAACGCGCGTCACGACCCAGAGTTTACTTGGGAACGTGAGGACCGCATGAAAGCTAAATATCCGCATTTATTCCCTAACACCCCTGCAGCTAGTAGTAGAGCTTAAAATTTCGGCACAAAATTTTCTTAATAGGGGGAGAATGTGACAACTGTCAAAAATTCAGGTATCCGGACAATCAATTAACCATGATTAGTGCTTAATGACTGTGCTAAATTTACAATTAACTGCTTCCTAATTGCTGCCATATACATACATGTGCATCACATATTGCTTAATGTCGTATCATCATTACATGAGAACTTTATTTACTCAAATGATGCACGAAACATAGTTAGCACAGTTATCTGATAAATTAGGAAAATGCGGATAGAACTCAGCATATAGACAGATAGTGCATTGAGACACAAAATGAGCTAGAAACTAAGTACCACACTAGTATAGTGTGTAGGAAAGTGAGGATCACAAAACTGCCTTTCTAAGTGATAGATTAAATGTCGGAAAGTGCCTAAAACTCACCCAAAGTGCTGCATTCAGCAAAATTCAGCAAAAATCAGCATTTTAACAATCTAATTTTATCCAGAAATATGGTTAAATGGCCCTAAATGCTTTCCTAAGTATCGGGAATCAAAAGTGTCACAAAATGGTACATAAAGCACACTAAACTGCAAAGTTTAGCACTTTAACGAACCAGTAACCAACCGAACAACCGGACACTACCCGAAACATCAAATTTACACTAGAAGCACTATTTTAACATTACCAAGCTAGTTATGGTCCCCGAGCATCATAATACATCATAAATATCTAGTAACTAGAATAACTAACTATATACTTGGTTTTTAACCTAAACAAACTAACTTAGTTTAAACCTACTACCCCCCCCCCCCCCCACCCACCTAGTAATTGGCCATACTTGGCCCCTTACCTCAAGATTTTATTTAATTTAAAAATTAGATCATGTCTTGCTTTGTGTAACATATTATACATAAGTTAAAATGAGAGCATGGATTATAAGAAGGACTTGAGAGTTCTAACTTCCTTTCATCACAGACTAGAACACACACTACTCTCTCTCCCTCTCTTTGAGCTCTCGGCCGAGAACCATCACACACACACTCACCATATTCAATCCTCCTACATACAATCCAATCATATACAAAGGTGTTAGAGATCATACAAAGAAGCTAGGAGCTTTCGAAAGTTCAAGAACCTCTCTTATTTGCTTTTATCCACTTGTTTTCTTCACTTGAATCATCCCTTGCCTTGAGCTAGTGGTAAGAACCTTATACACTCCATTTTGCTTCCATTTTTAGTGGTTAAAGGAGAATCATAATGTTGATCATGAAAAACACTAAGATACATAAGAAGTAAACATGAACATAAGCATGATCAACGAAGAAACTATGTTGTTTATGTGTTGATTTGCTTGATGATTGTTGTTTGTTCATGTATATGATGTAGATCATCATATGATCTTGCTAGATCATGATTGAAAACATAATCTAGCAAGATGAGAAAGTTGAAATGATGAAGGATGATTGATCATCCACACAAAGATCATGAACTTGAAAGAATACATGGATTTCTTGTAAAATAATGATCAAAGTAAGTTGTTAACCATGTAGATCTAAAGATTTCATGGGTGATTTCTAAAGAAACCAAGTTAAAAATATAAGTTTAACTAAATCTTGGTTCTTACATAAACAAACCTTATTTTTGGTGGTTAAACAAGTGTAGAAGCACTTGTGTAACAAGAAAATTTCATAAAGAAACATTTTTAGAAATGATGATCACAAGTTGTAAAGATCCATATTCTTTAAAAATGAAGTTTTTAAAGAACTAAACACACTTTAAAGGATAACAAGGCTTACTAATGACAGTAGTAAGTTCCAACAAGTTTTTACAAATATTCAAGTTCATGAAGTGGTAGATTATTACTTGTTTATGGCAAATTGGTAAGTAAAGGTTGTTTATTGTTGATTGTTAATTGATTGTGATGATTTTTACAAAAGAAAATGATATGCTTGAAACCATGGGAACCTCCATTTTTAGGGGAAACTATGGCAAAATTTTCTAAAAATCTAAACACTTAGAAAATATTTCTAAACAAGTATTTACAAGTGTATGTTAAACCATAAATTGTTACAAAAACTTTGCCATAATTTTTGGTTACAAAAATATAGATATTGGGGGTTGGTTTTTATAAATAAAAGTGACTAAATATGTATTTAGGAAATATATATTTAGAAGACACCATGTGTGTGATTATTTGTATATTTTGTGTATTAGTTATATTATTTTAGGACATGAAATAATATAACACATCAAAATACCAAGAATTACAATCCAAAATATTAACAAAATTCCAAGGAATAAATATACCCATTTACACAAAATATTGGTGAAACCGAACTATGGAATAAGACTTACAAAATATTCCGGAAATTTATTCACAAAATATATTTTGGTAAATAATATTTTGGACACCAACGAAATGAAAATATGATTTTTACAATTACTGCAAGAATATATCATATTTTTTACAAAGGAAAATATATTATTTTTTACATGTATTAATATATTTTCTTGAAATTTTTAGAAGATATATCGTTTTTAAGAAATGTACATTTTCTTACACAAACACGAAATACAATATTTTTTAGGTGAAAGATATATTTTCTCGAATAAAAATGAAATATATCATTTTTTGAGAAAAAATGAGTTTATATATATATTTTCCAAGTTAGACATGAAAATATATTATTTTTGAAACTTATGAGAAAATACAAATATTTTGCCAAAGGAAAAATTATAAATAATTTTTCTAAATAATATTTATTACAATGTATATTTTGGAAATATATATTGGTGAACATTTATTAAAGATAATATTCCGGAAAGATTAATACGAAATTAAGTATAAGAATACTTAATACAATAAAAATACGTATTCTCATACGTATAAATACACACCGGAATACGAACCTAATACATTGCAAAAATATACAAGTATAAGAATACAAATATAAATATACCCATCATTGAGAAGGATATACAAGTATAAATACTTGGGAAGTATTAAGTTACAATAATATTGTTTTAACAACTATTCCAAAATTTAGTGAATATAATTTGGGTTAAAATATTTATTATTTTAACAAATAATTATATAAAATGAAATGATATCGAAGATACAAAGAACGTAACTCAAAGACATTAATAATAAGTCAAGGCACGGCCCGTTCGTCTAATAGACATTAGTACGTTGTAGGTAGTCGTGTTTACCCGAAGGAGCTTGAGTTACTGTGATTGAAGACGCAAGACTGTGAGTTCATGTCCCCCTTTTCTTTAAACTGTTTTATTTTATAACTTCGGGGGTGAAGTACATGTTACAAAATGATTACAAACAATTACAATTGGTATGGTTAGCTTTAGAAAGTACAGTAGATCATGTGAATGGGTAGGCGCACTCTTAAGACCATTAATCCTCATGTTAGGACCGAGGTTCATGAGTGATAGATCTATTTGGGTGTAGCGAGCCCACACCCATGTGGACCGGGGTTTGGCCCATGTGGTGACTATGTCTTACAGCCGGAGGCCTGGTACAAAATCTACTAGGTTTGAGCCTTCCTACGCCATTGCACGCATGTTAATGGCCTTGCAAACCATTAATCGATCTGTTTCCTTGTTTTGATTTCATACCGGGATTTACAAAACACACATACAATGATATCAAAGGTTTATTCGTACACACAAACGAACACTTGAACTCGCTCAACTTTTGTTGATGTTTTCAAAATACATGTATTTCAGGTAATTAATAGTGGATCTAGAGGGCGTTGGATGTTTCAAGCTGCGTTAAGAATAAAGGATGTCATCCGTTGTCTTAGGGTTTGGTTAGTGTGTCTTAGTCCTGGACGAGACACATCTACCAAAGCCTAATTTTATTTAAAGTCTTTTGATGAGTCCTTTGGGAACTCTAAACAATTCACATGGTTTGTAAAACTTAAATTTGCAGTCTATGTTTCAAACAGTGATGTTGTGATGTTTTTAACTTAATTTAATGGATGACCATCTATGGTTTTTATCATATAGTTGTTGTTATGATTGAATGCAATGATATTAAGCAAGTCACACATAATCACGCTTCCGCAAAAGTCACACATAATCACGCTTCCGCAAAAGTTAGGGTGTGACAACATCATCCCCAACTTGAAAGGGAATTTGTCCCGAAATTCACCAGTTGCATCAGAATTCGATTTGGCAGTTTTATGGAGGATACTTGAGCCTCATCTGATCCTCGCGTTCCCTTGTGAACTCCGGTCCATGTCTTGAGTTCCAACGAACTCTCGCGATTGGAATTTGACTGTGCTTACAAACTTTAACTTTCCGGTCCATGATTTCAATGGATTCCTCGACAAACTGCAACTTGTCTTTACTCTTAGGCTCCAGTAAGGGTATCACAAGTGTTTCATCAGACAAACACTTCTTTAGATTTGAGACGTGAATGACATCGTGAACGTTACCCAATTCGTCAGGTAACTCAAGTTTGTTGGTCACGTTACCGATTCTTTCCAGAATTTTGAATGGCCCAACGTAACGTGAATCAAACTTGCCACGCTTCCCAAGGTGTACCAGACCCTCCCAGAGTGAGACTTTCAACATGAGACGATTGCTTACTGCGAGTTTTAAGGAGTTTCTATGCTTATCAGCTTTCCTGATGGTCATGCGCTGCCGCCATTTGATTCCCGATCTAAACAATCTACTCAGGAGTTTCGAGTACCAGTCCTGGACCTGTGATTAGGCTGCCACCCACCTCAGCCTACAAAGAGATCAGCATTGCCGTACATACAATGCCTTGAACGTAGCTGCCTGAATACTGGAATAGCAATTGTTGTTGCAGGGAATTCTATCAAAGGTAGATATTATTCCCAACCTTTACCCAAGTCGATCACACATGCTCGCAGCATGTCTTTGAGTGTCTGGATGGTTCGTTCACTCTGACCATCTGTCTGAGGATGATAAGCAGTGCTCATGTCTTGACGTGAGCCACAGGATTAGTGTACTTTGTCACACCCCGACCACGTAAAACAACAAATTGTGGCGGAAACGTCGGGGAGTGTTGTAACAGAATTATTGTTTCACAACCATGGATACAAAAGAGTCTCTTTTTATTAAATATTAGACATTAACATTGTCTTAGCAGGAAACCAACTAGTTATAAATCGACTATCATTGTTAAAATGTCACTAAGGTCTCGTCCAGATCCTATGTGACTCATGCATCCTAGCAATCAACATTAAGCAACATCACCTGAAACATATGTAAAAACAAAGTCAGCAAAGAAATGTTGGCGAGTACATTGGTTTTGTGAGAGTGTCAGATTCAAGGCTCGTTTACATGTTGAAATAACTCGTACAACTTCGTTAATCGATATTAGAAAACCTTGTTTTGTAAAATGTTTGTATCGTAAAATGAATAACCAAGTCAAAACAGATTGGTTATAATTTATAAACCTCGATGCCATGAATCTTAACCCAAAACATTTGTTTTCATAAACCAAATCATAAATCATTCTCGTAATAAACTCGTATGGTTTATATAGTTTCGTAAACATCGTTGTGTGACATCGTTTAACTCGTTCTCGTTATAGATCATCGTTCATTTGTTTAAATCGTTCATAATCGTTCAATCGTTCAAAATCTTTCTCGTACAAATCGTTCTCGTACAAATCGTTCTCGTTTTAATTGTGAAAACTACTTTTGGCCGTCTCGCTAATAACATTCAAACCTTTGTGACTCGTTTATCGTTCAACTCATTCAACTCGTATTAATAAACCACCAAAGGGTAAGTTAACAATCATCAGATTCAGTCGTTACCCACCTAACCCACACATAACCATGGGCACAGTCTGATAACGGGATTTGTCAGATCCTATGGTACCATAACCTAATACTGGTCGGCTTGATCAATGCTAATGAATGTCATTCGTTATGTAACTACAACCAACAAGTTCGTTCACCTTATCGAAATCGTTATTAGTTTTGTATAAACCATCTCAATCGTTTTGAAACCATCATTAGAATATCAGAATCGTTTTGATACATATGAATCACCCCAAAACAATCGAAAACATTAAAAAGAGGGGATCTATGTACTCACTTTCGGGTGTGTTTTTATATGTTAACACAATTCCTTAAATTGTTTATTCATCCTAAATTAAATAAGAATGATTTAATAATCAAGAACCCACAAAATTTCATAAGTTTCTTCGATACTTAGAATTTTCACATAACTTTGAGATTTCTCGAAAAGTTATTATTTTTTATTATTTTGGTGTATTTGTATATATGTACTCAAGCGTAATACACATAATCTTGTCAAGTATTATCATGTCAACATACACGTATTGTAAAACACATAGCACATTGTAACACATAAAATTTACTCATGAACAACCCATTCTAGTGTATGTCGAAAATACTTATTTTAGCGATTCGGTAACATTCTCGGGTGTCGGAAGTCACGTATGACTAACCAAACACCAAGTAAACTTAATATAAGTTAAAATACTTATTTTTATATCAAAAATATCAGTTTACTTACTGATCTAAAACAGTTTTATAAAAATCCTCCAAAAAGGCGATTTTTAACCGTTTTACCGCATAGTTTTGCATCAAACATTACCCTAACCATCCCAAATCGAAACAACTTGATATTTTGACATAACCCATTTTATTTACTGAATAAAATAGTGGTTATAGTTATGATAGTGCAGGTCTTACATAAAGCACATAAATCATGCAAATTTCACATATTTTACCACTTTTTAAGCTACATGTACAACATGCAAAGCTATCAAACCTATGTCAAAGTTTCATGCCATTATGTTATACCAAATAATGTTATTTTTAGTGTTTATAACCTGTTCAAAAACACTTTTGTCATACAACCATTTTTTATTACTTCTTGAACTTTAAATCAACATGTATTCTCATGTACAAGTGCCTAAAGCACACTATCATATCAACATCATGTTGTATGAATCTAAATGCATCAAATATACAACTTATTCATGTTTATTTGCTGATGTAATTTGCATTTATCATATCATGCTTAGATCGTTAAACACTTGCATTTTAACTATCATTCAAGAACAAGCAACAACATAAACAAGTACTTATCAAGAAATCAAACTTCAAAACTCATACACCCATACATATATGTACGGTTATATATATACATATATATCACTACCATTTTTACTTGTATCATGACCCATTTCATTTTAGCTTTCAAGTTTGTGAAAAATCCAAGATTCAAGAGAAACTTCAAATCATCAAGAACAACCAAGAATCAAAAGTATGATTTAAACATAAATGGCATACCTTCAAGATTCAAGTAGGTTGTGGGATGAGATTTTGATGATAGAAAGCTTGAAATCACTTGAATGCTCCTTGGAAACACCTTTGGATCTTCACACAAACTTGAATTTAGCTTGAAATGGTGCTTGAATATGAAGAACAAAGTTTGAAGGTTTGAAGATGGAGAGAGAGTGGGTGTGGACGGTTTTGGGAGAGAGGAGAGAAGGAGTGGAGTGTTGAGTGGAGTGTGATCTTGAAAGATTATGAAGATATATGGAGATCTATGAAGATAGCATGCAAAGACACATGTCCATAGAAAATCAAGCAAGATCCAAGCAAAATAAAAATCAAATCTTGGAAATATTGTGTGATCTTGGTGGGGTCCATACATAAATATGACCGAAAATTTATATGGGGGGGGTGGTTAAATGTAAGTTTGTTGGTAAATTAGTTAAAAACAGGTGTTTAACTGGCTACTGGGTATTTTATCTAGCGTTTAAATCCCGGTTTATGGCGTTCTAAATTATTTTTATTATTCTATAAAAATAAACCCACCAAAATATTACTAAAATAAATTTCAGTTTCCGAGATGTGGCTGCGTTGTCTGCGTTTTGCAGTAGAAGCACTGTGTCGCGCAGAAACACGCGGTACGCGCTTAAACTCGAAAAATAACGTTTTTAAGCGTTTTAATTTATTTTTACACACGGACCTGATTAAAAATAAAATTTTAATCATAACAGAATATTATTGGGATGTAAAAATTATTCGGGCGGTCACCAACGTTCGTTTCGCAGTTTTGTCGTAATTAGTTCTAAAGTTCGAATAAACATGTTTTTGCCATACCGAATCCTTCGAAAATTATTTCTAAGTTATGTAAAGGATATTTAGGGTATGTTTGGCTTACGTCACAGTTCCGGAGTGTGCGTCGCGTTAAACTGATTGCGGTTACGCACCAGTTTGCGTATAACCTTCTAGAAAGTGATTTAAAGCTTGAAATCGGAATCGAATCAAATTGTAAAATCATCAAAAATAAATAATAACACCAAAGCACATTGTTTTATTGATAACCAACATTGTTTTACATTATACGACGATTACATAACACAGTTGTCACATACTTCCTGCCACAAATTGAGTACAAACGCAGACCACAATCAGAGGTAATAGAAGTTAGCACCCCGTGCCTAGAATCCGCCTCTCTCAGAGAAATATTCACAAGCTGCGAAAACTCGTCAGTTTCCTGTATTGCAAGAAAGTGTGTTGGTTACGTGAGACAATCAACGATCACCTAGGTGATATTGTTTCCGTTTTGAGTTTTAGGTGGATCGGTGACAAAATCCATGGCAGTCTGTTCCAATTCCCATATGGGTGTTTCTTGTTGCTGACACAAACCAGAAGGTTTCCAATATTCCACCTTGACTTTCGCACAAGTCAAACATCGTTCACATACATTGCTATGTGGGCCTTCATGCCCGGTCACCCGTACAAGGTCTTCGGATCCTAATACAACCTATAAAAACCCAGATGAATAGGATATCGAGACTTGTGTGCTTCGTCCTACACAAGTTTCCTAAGGTGGCCGTATAATGAGACCCTTATTCGCTCAATGAAGTAGCGAATACGACCCGATTTTAGCTACAAATTGTTTTTCCATGCCCCGCATGGATTCAGCTATGAGGTTCTTGTTCTTCAATGCTTCGGTTTGGGCAGAATGAATCTAATCAAGTAGGTTAGAGTCGATGGTGAGCTGTAAAGCTCATACATGTTTAGATTTCACCGTTGAGGTTGTTCAAGATTTCCATCCAGCGACGCCGTCGCATGGTTAGCTCCTTCGGATAAGAGATATGCTGGAGGCCCTTGTGGTCGGTCTAAATGGTGCATTTAGTACCGTACAAGTAATGCCTCCAGATATGAAATCCAAAGACCATGGCTTCCACCCTAGGTTGTGAGTCGCGCAATTCTTCTCGTAAATCTATAACTGTTGGAAAACGCAAGCTATCACTTTCTCGTGTTGCATCTGCACGCGCCTGAGACCCTGAATCGAAACAACACAATACACCACTAAATCACCTGTACTATCAGGCAAAGCCAACATTCAATACATTGTAAAGTTTGGTTTCAAAAGCTGAAAGGACGTTCTCATGTTTTGTCCTCCACGATACACAGCACCCTGTTGTGTTAAAGCGATAAAAGCCCTGCGATCTTTGAAAATCCCTTGATGAATCTGCGACGGTACTTAGCGAGACTAAGAAATTGCTGCACCTCCGAAGGACTCTTAACATAGTGGATCTTAACGGAATCCATGTGTATTCCCAATTCGTTGACTACGTGACCAAGAAAGTGTACTTCTCGAATCCAGAAGTCACACTTAGAAAGATTTCGCGTGGAGTTGCTCCTCCCTTAAAAGCTCTAAGCTAAGATACAAGTGTCGCTCATGGTGTTCCTTTCTCCTGGAAACGATTCAAAATGCCATTAATAAACACGGTTGATGAACTCGTTGAGATAAGGTTTACAGATACGATTCATGCGATCCATGAAGCTGTTGTTGTGTTGGGTGACTTGAATGACATGAACAGAAAATCGTACTGACCCTACAGCGTTCAAAATGCCGTTGGAGGAGCATCCTCCTCTGAGTCTTACATCAGATGATGGTCCAATCTTAAGTCGATTTCCGAAGATAAGCTTGACCCTTGCAGCTAAGCAGGTCGTCTATGCGGGGTAAGGGTGACGGTTTCTGACTGTTACCTTGCTGAGTTTACGGTAGTCGATACACGTATGAAAGGACTCGTCCTTCTTTTCCATAAATAGAGCTCAGGCTCCCCAAAGCAAGAAGCTAGATCAATTTAAAACCCCTGTCCAGCAGTTCTTGAAGTTGATCCGACAGTTGGTCCAAGACGATAAGGAGTACGAGTAATCAGGGCTATTTCTGACATGATACAAATCAGTAGATCTTCACTCTTCTTCTCCTCGGGTTGAGTGTCTATAACCAGTGATAGGATAGCAGGGTAGCTGAAATGCTTCTAGAATTCCATAGTCGAAGTGATACTGACATTCAGTGAATCTCCACCAGGGAGAGATATACATGTGATTTTTTTTATCTTACAAAGGTTTCTGCTCGATGCTTGGACAACCAGTCCATACTGACAACTACATTAAAGCTTGCAAAAGCAACGGGAAAAGAGTCAATGTCGAACACGTGACCTACAAGTTTGAGTTTGCACCCTAAGCGAACGTGTGAGGCTCCAATTGACTTGTCACCAGCCAGTTCTACATCGTGTTTGGTCTCCAGAGATGTCTGAGTTGAACAGAACAGCGATGAACTGTTTAATCGAAAAAACGTACAGGTCATCATGTTCCTATCATACCTGGCGTCACTCAAGCCAATCTTTAATACTCTTCCACGAGCACCACTTCCATCGGCGTTGTTAACGTTACGAGGATTCCCAATACTGTCGTTGTTCCCTTGGTTGTTGACGTCTTGATTTAACAACGGCCAATCCTTGTCGAAGTCACCTTCATTCCATAATAAAGGTAATGATTGCGAGTACCTTATTGTCACCGTGGCCATTGCCCCTAATGTTGTTGCTTTGTGAACAGATCTCTACGATCATTCACCAAAAGAATCCACCCTTTTGCATTTCTTGACATATCCTAGGGTACTGCCCAAAGCGCTAGAAATTACACATCCCAAACTCTGGTTGATTGTTAGTGGTCATATCCTGAGTGATTTATAAGGGTTGGCTCCCAAAGGTTGCTGACTAGGGTTAGGGACTCGATTGAAGTTAGTCTACGGGTGTTCGTTGTCGATAAGCAGGGTCATCCCAATACTAGGGTTGGTAATGTATCACGTTCATCTTCTTATCCATCGGCCTTGCGAGTCGATTAAACAATGCACGGTAAGTTGCTAGAGAGCACAGAAGTGATCATACTTCGGGATCTAAGGCATCAATTTATGGAATTCAAGTAAACGATGTAAGTGAGGAGAGTACAGACCAGACATTTGACACTTCGATATCTAACTCAGAGACGTTCGCACTAGCAACTAACATTCTTATATGGTTCGCTAGACATTCAGATACGTGTTCAGGCAACACTCAATATCATCGGGATTCGTAAGGATTCAGAGGGAAATGAAAAGATCACGCTCGAGTTGGACTCAATCACTGCCATGACTCCTTTAGATTTGTTGTGTTTCTCGTTAGATCGAATAATGGAATGGAACCCCTTTTACACTCATTAAGCCTCACTGGGACTCACATACACCCCACATTAATATTATGTGTGCACCCACAATAATAATATGTTTTGCATGCTCATCTCAGTTCCTCCTAACTCATGTCAAACGGTTCCTCGTTCAAGCGTCAAATGGAGGTTATCAAAATAACAAAGATCACAGAAATCTATGGACTACGACATACTAACAACGCATCATAATGTAAAAAAACAATTCATGTAATCGTGCTGTGGTGACGAGTGTGTGTCCGTACGCTACATCATAAACAAGTGTACACTAGTCATGTAATGTATACAGCAGGTGAAAAAGATGAACCTTGCAATCTGGAGCTGAGTGTCATGGTCGTATTCTTGTATTCAAAACTGATCGGTTATAGTATGGTTTTATAAAAACGTTTCAAAACCAAGTTCACTATAACCAGTGGCTCTGATACCAATCTGTCACACCCCCAAAATACCCCAAGCGGTAACCCTCTGCGAGGCGTGTGACGTACCAGGATCTAGCCACCAAACACATTGAACTCATACAAGGTTTTAAATAAAAACTTTCATTCATTAAGATAAAGTGTTACATTACATAGATTATAACTCAACGTTTTCAGCGGAAGCATAAATTATTAGTTATGTATTTCGTAAACCAAGTGTATGAAAGTCATTAGACTTGTCTCGTGTTTCCATGTATCTTGACCCATGACCACTCCAGCTTCCCAGACAGCAAGTTCCACATCCAAATATCTATAACATGTGAGCATGTAACAAGTGTATCAGCATAACGCTGGCGAGTTCACAGTTTTTGTAAAAAAACGTTTAGTTGCAAAGTGTTTAATCCAGTTTAAGCAATGTTGATAATAACTCGATACCGTACAAGATGGCTTCAGGTTGTTTAGCCTGTCCCCAATGCCCCCTATCAAAGCATTTGTCATGATTAAGGTCATTAGTTCATGCTCGTCCTCTCAGGTACGGTGTGAGGTTGCCAAGCCTAATAGCGCTCTAAACTAATACCACGTTACCTCTCAGGTCACTATTCGATAGAAGATGGGACTTAAGGTGATAGGAAATGAGTGTATTATCCAACATCCCAGTTTTTACCCAGAAAAGATTTATTCCTCTCAGGAATACCCGTTTGGTTGTCCCACCCACCAGGACGAATGCTCAAGAGAAGTGAACTCACCTTAGACTGCTCGGTATGTCATGTTACCCATTCCCAGTTGGTCAACCAAACCCTATTGTGGTTACCAAAGACAGTCAGTTTCATGAACACACAAATCACATACTCGTTGGACATATTACACTAGTAGCGTACCAAGAATACACATAGCACTAGTCATAACAGTTAATCAAGCACGTAACAGTTCGTTGCCATCACATAGCAGGTATTCAAGTCATTCACTAGTTCACATTACCCATTCATATATCACATAACCCCTTTAACTTTTCATTCGTCATTTTCCAAGTGTGCGATTCAACCAAGTGTGCGATTCTATCGAGTTAATGGCTTACTCATAAGGATGCGATCCAGAATCTAGTATACTGTTCATATTAATTCGTGGCCCATTAACTAATACCCAGCCCAGCTAAGTTTAAAGCTCTCATTAGTATGCGGCCCATCAGGGACAGCCCACACAAAGTGTGCGACCTTGCCCCGAGTGTGCGACTCTAATTGAACTGTGCGATTATAAGGAAGGGGTGTGATATCTAGGTGTGTGCGACTGGATAAAATGGTGTACGAGCCCAACTCAATTTGGCCCAGCGGACTTCAACCCACACTCAATGGTGTACGACTGAAGTTTGTTGGTGCATCTACGGTCTGTTAACTACGTCTTAATCAAGTCTTATGTCTAGAATAGATAAACGAATGCACAACAGTGATTGAATTAGGGTTGGATTACATGTTAGTGTGTAATTTCGTTTGAACATGGTTGTGACACCTTCAAACGAAATACCTACAAGTATATATAGGGGTTGTGTAGGTTCATTTGAAACGGATCTAAGTGTGTGTGAGCTGAGGTGCTGCTGGATTTTTTGTCAAGATTAGATTGTAAAAGCTCTACAAATCAGTAATAAAGAAAGATTAGAAAGGAAACAAGCTTTGTGACGTTGTTTACTTTGATTCCGCCTTAGTAAATGACGATGAACTGCCTTTACTGACTGTTTAGGGTCACCGAACGATCCAACAAGTGGTATCAGAGCTCAGGACGAGGAGTTCATACCATTGCAGCTTGAAATCGTCGGATTCTCTCACTTCTACCTTTCTTTTCTGATTTAAACAAGTTTTCACGGTTGAAATGGCCTGAACTCTAACATATCAAACGAAACAAAGTGTTAACTAATCCTCGAAAGTTTTGGACTAAAATTCGGCTTAAAACTTGATAAAACAGCTAATTCCGTTTGAAAATTGTTCGAACACGGTGATGTCATAAGATAATCTCGTTTGAAAAGGTCAAGTTTACTTGATCTCGTTTGAAAATACTAAGTTATCTCGTTTGAAAAGGCACTTCAAACATGATTTCGTTTGAAGGATATGTGTGATTTCGTTTGAGGGTGCATATCATTGATTTTGTTTGAAGTTCACACCTAAACAAGTATCTCGTTTGAAAGTACTAAGTGATTTCGTTTGAGGGTGCAAGTTATTGTAATTTCGTTTGAAGTTGAAACTTGATTAGTGTTGTCTCAAACGAAATAACAGATTTCGTTTGAGAAGAGCCATTTCGTTTGAAAGACATAATATTGTTTGAACAACAATTTTGTTTGAACAGATTCCGTTTGAATCTGTCATTTTTCAAAATCAAGAATATTTCTAAGTGTTTGTTAATCATTTCAGGTACGTGAAGATGGATGATTTCAATCCTTTCTATGATATCTTTGCATTTGCTGGAAATTCTAGAGACGATACTTCTCCTAGCAACACCAATGAGAATACGTCAAGTGCAAAGAAAAGCTTATCAGATGCTTTGGGAGTTGAAAGTGCTTTCGGAACTTATAACAAACCCCCGAAGTTGATGGCTATCGAAGAGTACAGTCGGTGGGCAAAGAAGTTTAACGAATGGTTGAAGGCCTTTGCGTATCCTAGCTGGAAGAGTCTAAAGAATGGATATCTTGATGGAGGCAAAACTGGTGAAAGCTTGACATCATCTGAAGAAATAGAAACCTTTGTTGCTGAGCAAAAGTGCATCGCACTGCTATTTCAGTCTGTCCGAGAAGATATAATATCTTTGATCGAATACACTAATGCTAAAGATCTCTGGCAAAAGTTGAAAGTTAAATGTTTAGGAAGTGTAGAAATAGTGAAAAACAAAAAGAAACTACTAAGAAAAGAGTTTGTTTGTTTGGGTGTTTAAAGAATGAATCAGTTTGTAAAATGTTTGAGAGGTTTGGGCACCTGAAGCTGGAGCTGGCGAGACATGAAATTTTCTATTCTCAAGAAGAGCTAATTGACAATTTGTTTGATTCATTGCCAGATGAGATGGATTGGCAATATTATTCTTTGATGTTAAAGAATACGATTAAGCTTGAAGTTCTTACGGTGGATCTGTTGATTGAAGACTAGAGAGTCACGAGCTGGAGATAAAGAAAACGCACAAAGTCAATCACTCGTCATATCAACAGAACTTGGATTTGTATTATCCAAAAAGCATGATGCCAAAGAATACATCTCCCAAGACTGCTTTTTCTGCTGAGAATTCCAACACTTCTAGCAAAGAGAGTCAAAGCAGTGGATTTTCACAGTGGTTCTTCGTCACATTCAAGCCAATCAGATTCAAAGAATCTATTTCAATGCAATATCGCTGTAGACTTAAAGAATGCTCAAAACTTCAGCGAGGAGTCGGCAAAGAAACAGATGGTTTTCCTAGCTTCTGTGCTAGAATCGTATGAAAGTCTAGTGGCAGGGCAGATTGGCAACACCAACCTGACAAAAGAAGATTATGATCAGATAGATCCTGAGGAGATGGAATTGATCGACATAAGGTGGTGCATGGCCAGTGCAGTTCGTCGGGCACAGCGTTTTATGGAGATAACTGGAAGAAAGTCTATTGGTGGACCATCTACCAAGTTGGGCTTTGACAAATCTAAAGTGACATGCTTTAAGTGTAAACAGAAAGGTCACTTTAAGCGTGAATGCTGAAATGCTTATGCTGATGAGTCTGAAAACCCGTTCAAAGAAGATTACTACAAGAAAGCAATTTATCATCAGAATAAATCAGAACCGCCAAGAATGAAGCAGCTTGAGGATAACAAAGAGAAATCTAGAGCTCTTGCTATGATTCACGACGATGAAGGTTTCGACTGGAGCGAGTTGTTACCTGAAGAGGATGCGGTTGGATATGCTGTCATGGCAAAATCTGCTGAACCTGTTCCTTGGAAAGACAACAGAACTGAAGAACAGAAGTATGGTTACAGAAAGATGATAGCTCAGCAAAGAATGATCAGAATATCTGGTATCTATCTTGAAGCAAAAAGAGCGAGGAGATGGGATCCAGACAGAGAATGTTATCTTGACCCCGAAGGAAACATTGCTATTGACCATAACACTCTTGATCTTGAAACCATAATTAAAGAAATGGCTGATGAAGATGAGTATTGGCAAAGAAAATGGTGGGGAAGTGGAGAAGAGAAAGAGAAAGAAGAAGAGTCAAAGAAGGTTGATAATGGGATCATTGACACAACTCAAGAGTTGAATGCTGAAAACATGGGAAACATGGCCGACAAGGTGCTGGCTGCTAAGGCACTTGAGGTAGACTCTAAGTCTGTATCTGAGTCTAAAAGCCAGGTCAGTACAAATGGGCCAACGACTGAGTCAGGTAAGAAAGTCAATGGTGATGTTGACTGCAAAAATTGCATCAAAGAATGCAAAGTTTGTAGTACAATCACTTATCTCAATGGTAAGAAAGTTGATGATCTTACTGCTAGAGTCCGAAGTGTTGAGGATCAGATCCTTAACCGTGATAAAATGTTGAAAGCTTCGAACGATAGATTAAAAGAATTAACTGACAAAATTGAAACTGATAAAATTGATGTAGAAAGAGTTAGGAAATAAAATGAAAAACTAATTCTTGAAAATCGTCAAATTTCTGAAAGTTTTGAGAAGCTAAAACGCACAGTGAAAGATTCTGATGATAGAAATGGTAAAACATACAAAGAAAATTGTCACTTACAAGGTGTTTTAAGGGTTAAAGAAGAATTAATCAATCAACAATTGGATGAGATTGCTAAATTGAAGCTTCAGTTTGAAGAAGCTAAGATTGAGAATGAGCGTATCAATTTGAAATTGAACAGTTACAGCTCTGCAAGCTTTGTTTTACAACACATTGTTCCCAAACCTATCGGGAAAAACAAAGCAGGTGAAGATGTATACTGTGATGGAACTGGGGTCGGGTTTCATCAGGTTCCACCACCAGTTCTAGAAAATTATTCGAAAAAGCAATCTGGGTTGGTTAATGATGAAGATGAAAATGAGGTTAAACTTCCAGAGTCAATTGATGTGACATTTTCTTCATCATCATCTGACGATAGTGTCCAAACTGAAGTGGTAAAAAGTGTGGTTGAAAATGTTCTAAAATCTGATAGTGACACTACTGAGTAAGATGAATGTTTTCTGGACAAATACATTCCGAAACCAAAATCCAAAAACAACTTAGGTGATGAACCGGTCTTGTGATGTACAAGATGGCTGGATCTGATAAGTTGTATTCAGATTCTGAGTTTCCACTGGAGAATGTTAATGTGAACAAATTGAAAAATGTTTTCAAACTGATTGAAATTGATTTGTCTGAAGTAAAAGGATTAAATCAAACAAAGAGGCAAATGAATTTTGAAAAAGATAAAGCTTACTACAAGAAAGTTGTTGTTCCACCACGTTTTTATAACAACAATTGAAACAAATGGTCGGGTGGTTATCAGGGTGGTAAGAGTTATCAGAAAAAGAGTTTTCAAAACAAGAAGTTTGCTGAGAAGGAAGTGTTTGTGAACAGTTCGAGTTCACTATCTGATGAAGAATCTGAAATTTTTTCAAAATTGAATGAAGAGTTCTTTGAGAAGAGGGCTTCACAGCCTCAGTCTGAAGGCATAAGTCGGGTAATTGATACTCGTACATATTTTAGATGCAACAAAGTTGGTCACATTGCAAGAAATTGCACCAACTTCAAGCCTAAGACTGAAGTTGTTGAGAGTCAAAAGAAGAAGGTTGATGCAAAAGGCAAAACTCCAATGGTTGTTGAGAAAATTTTGAAAAACGAGAAAACAAAAGTCAAAATTGAACCTGTTAAAAATGTGGTAACTAAAAATGAAAAGTTTTAAAAACGGGTTGCATCATCTCAACAAACATGGAAGCCAAAAGTTGTTGAAAAACCAAAGGTTTCAGAGTTGGAAAAACAATCATCTTCTACCACACCGGTAAAGATGGATGTTCCTTTGGATTATTATGAAAAGTTGGAGAAACAATCTTCTACTCAACCAGAGAAGAAGAATGTTCAAAAGAAAGATCAATCAACCGGTCAACTTAAAATAGATAAGTTTTTCTTATACAAAAAGGTTGAGGTTGGATCTGAAGAAAGTTTAAAAATGAATGACAAAAATTTTCCGCCACTTTACACTACAAAATCTCACATTAAAGTCCAGTTACCTGAGTCGAAAGAGGCTTGGGTAGCATCAAAATCTCACTAAAAATTTTGGACTTGCCGGAGCTTCCTAGTTGGTAATTGTGAAGCATGAATCGCCATTTTTATTGAAATGTGTTTTTAAAATCAATTTGTGATATGTGCAGGAACTTCCGAGAGCTGTTTCACGATGGATTATGGATAGTGGAGCGTCTCGACATATGACAGGGAAGACTGCATTGTTGTACGTTGTTAGAAATTTCAATGGTGGTTATGTGGGATTCGCAGGAAATCAAGGTGGTAGAATTGTTGGTGAAGGAACGTTATCCAATGGGATTGTTAGGTTTGAAAGAGTTAACTACATTGCTGAGCTGGAGAATAATCTGCTGAGTATCTCGTAGATTTGTGACAGGATGTATACCACTCACTTCACAGATAAAGAATGTTTGATCTTGAAACCAGGATTTGTTATCCCTGAAGAATGGATTATCATGAGGGCACCTAGAGTGAATGATTTGTACGTGTTGGATATGAGTGTAGCTACTACAACCACGGGTCAAGCTCATTGTTTTGTGTCCAAAGCAACGGAGAAAGAATCACAGTTGTGGCACCGCAAGATGGGGCATATTCATCTTAGAAAAATGAATCACTTGGTACACAATGATTTAGTTCTGGGTGTTCACATTAAAGGTTTTCATCTGGAAGGGGAGTGCATTAGTTGCGTCAAAGGCAAGCAAAAGAAGAAATCACATCCTCAAAAGAAAGTCAATTCAGTTTCCAGACAGTTAGAGAGACTACATATGGATCTTTTTGGTCCAGTGAATGTCAAAAGCATCACGGGAGATTACTAATGTCTGGTAGTAACGGATGATTTTTCAAGGTTTTCATGGGTTTCATTTCTGAGGACGAAAGTTGAGACGTTTGATAGTTTGATGGCGTTGTTTAGGAAAATTGAAAACTTGTATCAAAGGCGTATCAAAAGAATCAGAATTGATAATGGTACTGAGTTCAAGAACAGAAAGATGGAAGAATATTGTGATGAAAGAGGTATTTTGCATGATTTTAGTGCTCCTTACCCTCCACAGCAGAATGGAGTAGCTGAAAGAAAGAACAGGACGCTAATTGAAACGGCTAGGACAATGCTTGCTGATTCAAAGCTACCAGTCAATTTTTGGGCAGAAGCAGTATCCGCCGCATGCTATACGCTCAATCGGGTTCTCACTGTTAAGAAATTCAATAAGACGTGTTTCGAGATGATTAATAACCGCAAGCAAAACCTGAAGTATTTAGAACCGTTTGGGTCTCCCTGCACTGTTCTAGAGCCTTTTGGAAAATTTGGTGCAAAGAGCATTGAAGGAATTTTCATGGGTTATCAAAGTCCATTGAAACGAGTCTTTGTTCCAAGCTTGAAGCGGATTATTGAAGCACACAATGTTGAGTGTCAAGGTTACACAATGCCACCGCAGAATCCTGGAGATTCAAGGCGTTTTCATTATGATACTTTGTGGGATTCGTTTGACATGGAAGAAGAAAAGGAAGAAGAAGAAGATTTCTTTGACGAGTTGGATATTCTGAGAGAGTATGAAGAATCACAGGAAAGGTTCCCTGCTGAGTATTCAAGAAGAACGAGACAAACTTCGAATGATGATGAAGCAGGTCCAAGCAATGCTAGAGAACATGATGATATTCAACAAAATGAAGTTGCTCATGATAATCAGACGGTACAGAATGATAATCAAGAATCTGAGAACATTCCAGTATTTGATCATGGTGATTCAGATTCTGAGGGGGAGCAAATCAGATCTCAAGTCAAACAAACCCAGTCAGTGAAGAAGATGCAAATCAGAATGTTACTAATCTGGAAGGCGAGGTAGATGTTCCAGGCGAGGTGATGCCAAGAACACTTTCATATCATCCAGAGGAGTTGATAATCGGAGAGTAGCAGTCAGGCGTCCGCACTAGAAGACAGCTTGATCAAGGGCTTACATGTTTTTATTCAAAAGTTGCTCCTTTAGAAACTGACTTTTCACTAAGTTGTTTTATCTCGCAGGTTGAACCAAGGACTTACAAAGAGGCGCTTACTGAAGATTCTTGGGTCAATGCGACGCAGGAGGAACTGAGCCAATTCGAGAAGTTAGGTGAGTGGAAGTTAGTAGACTTGCCTGATGGTCAGAGGAAGATAAACACCAAGTGGGTGTTCAAGTGTAAGAGGGATGATAGAGGAGTTGTTGTTCGTAACAAAGCTCGACTCATAGTCCAGGGTTTCAGTCAGCAGGAGGGGATAGATTTCACTGAAGTATATGCTCCAGTTGCTCGACTTGAAGCGATCAGAATCTTCCTAGCATTTGCATCTTGGAAAAATTTCAAAGTTTATCAGTTAGATGTAAAATCGGCGTTTCTCTATGGGAAGGTAAAAGAGGAGGTATATGTCGGTCAGCCACCGGGCTTCACCGATCCAATCCACAAAGACAAGGTTTACTTGCTAGACAAAGCGCTGTATGGTTTACACCAGGCCCCGAGAGCTTGGTACGAGACATTGTCTCAACACCTACTAGCCAACAGCTTTATCCGTGGAAAAGTGGATGCCACTCTCTTCACCAAAGAGGTCGAAGGACATCTTCTGATTGTTCAAATATACGTAGACGACATCATATTTGGGTCAACAAATGAAAATTTGTGCAAAGATTTTGAACGAGTTATGAAGCAGAAATTTGAAATGTCGTCGATGGGTGAGATGAAATTCTACTTGGGACTTCAGGTTGATCAACTGCCTAAGGGAATTTTCATACATCAAACGAAGTACGTTCATGATATCTTGGAGAAATTCGGTATGTCAGGTTCTACTCCAGCCTCTACCCCATTAGCGACGAATCATGGGATAAACCCTGATCTCACCAGAGAGAAGGTAGATGAAACGATGTATCGATCTATGATCGGTTCGATAATGTATTTGACAGCTTCAGGACCCGATATTATGTACCCAACCTGCCTCGAAGCAAGATTTCAATCTAACCCGAGAGCTTCGCATATGGTGATTGTGAAAAGGATATTACGCTACCTGAAAGGAACTCCATCATTGGGGTTGTGGTATCCAAGAGAAGGCGATTTCACGCTCGAAGGGTATTCCGATTCAGATTTCGGATGCTGCAAAGTTAATGCTAAATCAACAACAGCAGGGTGCCAGTTCTTTGGATCACTATTGGTCACCTGGCAATGCAAAAAGCAGACCTCTGTGGCTCTATCCACATGTGAAGCGGAGTATGTATCTGCTAGCAGTTGCTGCTCTCAGATCTTGTGGATCCAGCAACAGATGCGCGACTACGGTTTGCAATTTCTAAACACCCCTATCTTTGTTGATAATGAGGCAACGATTAACATTACTAAAAATTCTGTTCATCAAGCTAAAACCAAACACATTGAAATTCATCATCACTTCATTCGCGATTGTTTCGAGAAGAAGTTGATACGAATTGAGAAAATCCACACTGACAAACAAAAAGCTGATTTACATACCAAAGCATTTGACAAAACTCGTTTTCAATATTTGCTAAAACTGAATGGTATGAAGCTTTTATCGGTGTTGGAAGAGATTCTTGGCGTTGATGAAGGAGACATTGTAGATGATGTTGAGAAGCAATCTGCAATCGTTTGTCGATTTTTTACTTGTTTTGGTATTTAGGGGGAGAGTATAGGGTAATATTTTCAGAAAATGCAAAAACAATAAAAAATGTCTAAAATCCAAAAAACAAGAGATATTTTCAAAATTCAAAAACAATAGAAAACCAGAAAAGAGCTTGTGTAAAAAGGGAAAATGATAGTACATCGGCTTGACAGTCACGGTATGCTAAAGAAATGGAATGTTTAAATGTGATTAAACAGTCTCGCTGATGATGTGCCGATAGGTGTTTACACATTTAGTAGGTTTGTTCGGGATATAAATCTAAATCTTTACTTACTTATTTCGTGGGGAACACTACTTGGGTATATAGGTAACCCCTGAAATCTTGTTTGAAAGATCCCTCTTTCTGAGATACTAGGTCTCTATACTTAGTGATATCTAGGGTATTATCCCGGGACTTCTGATTTTACGGAAGCAATGGCCTAGTCCCCGGAGAATACTTTACCGCATGCTTGAAATATAGCACCGCCCTCAGCATATATGATAAGACAATAAAATTGCTAATCAATGTTGTTGTAACAAAAGATCCTCTAAAGGGGACACACCCAAGTCGAACCGTGATCTCTCTGCTGAACGGAAGTTCTGACCTGAGCTCTCACGGTTTCGTACTTTTACTTAATTTATTCCCCTTACAGATATCATCTGTGGTATACTCACCTGTAAGACTGAATATTGGGATCTGGATACGGGAGTATATTCAAAAGGTGGGACACACGTATAAGTTTAAGTCTTTAAAACACTAAATCCGTATCCTGGACAGATTGAAATGTGTGTTAGAATTTAAGTGGATCAGTATAACGACAATCTAAGCGAATTGTTTAATTCTAAGTATGTAATCAAAGCTTAACGGTACTTGTGACTTGTCGAATAACTGATATGATTCCCTAACACGCTCACCAAAAATATGTTTGTAAATAGTTTACATTTACTGTATTTTAGTTCTGCATTTCATTTCTAGTTTAGAAGCTTTATTAAAAATTCAAAAAGATTTTACATTTCTGCTTTATTTTTGACAAACCAAAGTGGAAAGCTGATCTTCAGATTCGAATTGAATCAGATGCAGGAAGTTTCTGGGCTGGATGATGAGTTTGGAGCTAAAACATGATAAATTGAGAAAATGGAAAGTTAAAACAAGTTCATTAACTTGAAACTTGTAATTTTTAGAAAATGTTTGAAAATGATTGTACAAATGTCAGTGTGAATTATCTCTGATCAACCAAGGTCATTAAGTTGAACTTGGTAGATAAATTGAGTAATCAGGGTCATTAATTTGGACCTGAATACTTAAGTGGATTGCTTAACACTGAAAGTTCAATGGTAAGTTTGGATTGAAATTATTATTGTCATATATCTTATATTTGGGTAGAGACTATGCAGGAATGTAGTTCCCCATGGCAACAAAATGTCAAAGTTTGAACCAGAATTTAAAGCCCTAGCTTATCGAGAGGGGGAGTCTGCGAAAGAGGGAGTCAAAATTCTGGATCAATATTCAAAGGGGAGATTGAAGATAAAAGATTGAAGAGAGCTTTACAATGTCAAGACAAAATTTGGAAAGAGACAAAGACTAAAGACTCGACGCCGAAGACTTCGTCAACATCCAAGGGGGAGACTGTTGGTGCATCTACTGTCTGTTAACTACGTCTTAATCAAGTCTTATGTCTAGAATAGATAAATAAATACACAACAGTGATTGAATTAGGTTTGGATTACATGTTAGTGTGTAATTTCGTTTGAGGAGTCATGGACATGTTCAAACAAAATCACAACATGCAATTTCGTTTGAACATGGTTGTGACACCTTCAAACGAAATACCTACAAGTATATATAGGGGTTGTGTAGGTTCATTTGAAATGGATCTAAGTGTGTGTGAGCTGAGGTGCTGCTGGATTTTTGTCAAGATTAGATTGTAAAAGCTCTACAAATCAGTAATAAAGAAATATTAGAAAGGAAACAAGCTGTGTGACGTTGTTTACTTTGATTCCGCCTTAGTAAATGATGATGAACTGCCTTTACTGACTGTTTAGGGTCACCGAATGATCCAACAAAGTTCACTTGTGCGTTCCAGTTTTGGCTCCCGGCCCAACATGGCTGGCCCAGTAGCAAAGTGTGCGTTTGGGCTCGAGGTGTGCGATCAGTCGGTGAGATCTTGTGCGGCCCAAACAGTTTAAAGGCCCTTTTACGTGGGTGTGCGACTTTGGCAAAAGTGTGCGACTGGCCAAAGTCATACTTTCCAATAACCGTAACCCCCAATCATTCCATAACAGTTTACGCGATCAATTCAGTTACATATTCAAACTTGGCATGAACCCTAATCATCGACTAGCAATTATATCCATGAGATTTAATATTAGCAGTCAACCATTTAAGCGGATCAAGTAACGTAACCATTCATAAATCATGCAATCTCTAGTTTAACATTTAGATCGAGTCACAAAAATCAATTCCGTTTTCATTCATGAAACCGTTTACATCATGGCCGACTCATCTCTATTATTCAAACCCTAGTTTATCAATAAACATTTGCTAGCATCAAGAACATGGATAAATCTAATCAAATTTGTTTTATTATCACGATAAGTTCATCAGAACTTCACTTATCATTCATATCGTCACACAACAACTCAAGATCATTGACACAATCAACATTCATATCATCACATATAGCGAAGAACCACTAACGATAATCAATACGAGTTTGCATAAACTAACCGAGAGATTGTAGAGGGTGTCCAAGCGAGAGATAGCGTGTCTCAGCAGAGGGAAGGCTCCGGCCAAAGAGGGCTATCGTCGATCCAAGTGGAGGAGGAGAGGAGTGCTAGGGTTTAATATTTTCTTAACTAAACTAAGTTATGGAAGCCTTGCACAAGGGTTATAGGTGTGTGCGCAAGGATGGGCTGGGCCAAGGTTTTGCTCTGCCCCAGGCTCTTGAATGTTGGGCCGCGAATAACCATAGTTACAAAGTAGAGGTTTGGCCCAAGTAGGAAGTGTATGACTCGAAAACAGTATGTGCGACTAGGCTCCTCTAATCCCAATAACCCATCCATGGAATGTCCAAATAATTCATGCCCAAATACAAATCAATCGAGTATAACAAGTTTATTTGTAAAGTATTATGGCACAAGAAACGTAGGGGTTCAAGTTATAGATCATGAAATCAAGTAATGCTAGTCTTGGAAGTTCGGGTTGTCACATGCACTTCATACCTTTTCCCTCTGAAATCGGCAAAAAAACAACCTTTATATTCATGTTTTGCTTCAGGTTCAACCTTTACCACTAATCTCGTCCAAAAAGTCAGTTAACTTACCTCACATGCTTTTCATGTGAGGGTATTATGGTCTTTTCCTAGACATTTTATTTAATCAAACAAAAAAATTGAAGAATATATATATAATCAAGTGGGTCCTACTATTTTATTATATTATAATAAATTTTAACCCCACAACCAACCCCCAACCCTCTCCTCTGTCTCTCTCTTTCCGGCAACACCAGTGGTCTTTTTCACCTTTAATATCACACAAACAAGTTGATTGTTGAATTATTTAAGAAACCACATTAAAAACACATTAATGTACCATTTCTCTACAACATTCTTCTCAAAACACATTAAAAATTTTAAATACTCAAACAAGCAATAAAATCCATCGAAGACACAAATCCTCCATTTCAGTGTAAATAAATACCTAAATCTACCATAATCTAATCTACATTTCTTCTAAAACACACAAAAGGAGCCATATAAACTCATAAAAACTTAATCTACAAACAAAAAGCACACTACAACAAGCGGAGTAGCATTTGTGAACACTTGCTTTTCGTTATCTTTATAGATCATCGGAGTAAAATGACTGAACTACCCAACTCGGACAGTACCTACGTGTGGAGCTATCACAACATGGCTATCGAAAATTGATGGATTTCAAGAGCATGACAAACGAGACTTTAGTGTTTGAAAGCAACCAAACTTTTGGTGACAAAAACGTGGAGCAAGGTAGAAGAATGGGGTTGATTCAACCGATGAAAGCAGGTTGTGGGATTGTAGGTTCTATTGATGCAGTTAAAGGGTTTGATTCTTCACTTTCAAATCCATCTTCTATGTTGGAACATCAAGATTCTTCACATTCAAATCCATATCCAAATAATGGTTGCCGGAAAAGTGTGGTCGTCGGAATGGGGGAGCTCATCAGAGGAAGGGATAATATATTAAATAAAAGGTCTGGGAAACGACCATAATACCCTCACATGCAAAGCATGTGAGGTAAGTTAACTGAGTTTTTGGACGAGGTTAGTGGTAAAGGTTGAACATGCAGCAAAACATAAACATAAAGGTTGGTTTTTGCTGATTCCATAGTGAAAGGTATGGGTGTCGTTTGGGTATAACATAAAGGTTCATTTCTTTGGTTTTGTCTAAAATATAAGTATATTCCTTTTCCATTTTTCCATCTTTACATTGAGATTTAAAATTACGCATGATTATCTTTTTTCATTAAAACAACTGATACTTATACAGAGTCAAGATATACTAGGAATATAGTTTTGGTAGGAAGGTTAGGAAACAATCTTATCCATTAGATTTAAAATAAATGACTAATGCCAATGATCACTAGATCAAGTGGTGGAAGGTTGCATTTCTCTTGGGAGATGTAGGTTCAACTCCCACTTGGTGCACAGTGAGGCACTGGTGGGCATTGATAGGCGACCCAGGAAAACCTGAGTTTGATCCTTGAGCCAAACGGGTTTTACCGGTAATTTCACCGTCGTGCCTGTGAGCGGGTGGGTTACCGGGTTTTCCCCGGAATTGGTGGTGGACTCGGGTTACTCTTAGAGTACTCCGTTTGGTCCAGTGGGTGTCCCGAGAGTGCTCGGTATTTATTCTGTTAGCCGTTCAAAAAAATGACTAAATTAAATGGGTGGAAATGAACAAAAAGATGTCGCGTGAGTTAGATTAGGGGAATTGTAGTCCATACAAGATATTAGTTTCTCTCTCCTCCAATTCCATCCCCGTGTTTTTAAAACATTAATAGCTTCTTTATATAACATTATTTTTTTATAAAAATTGCACCATAAAAAGTGTGTTTTTTATCTTTTAAACGAGTATACTATTGCTATATTTTTTTTAAATATTTTTTTGATAAATCAGATGCGTAAAACGCAATAGAAATAAAACACAAAAATGTGTTTTTAATTTCTAAAATGGAATGGACAAAAAAACAAAAAATATTGTGTTCCCCCTAAAATGTAATAAAACAAAAGCATTAAAAATATGTTTTTTTTTTCTAAAACGCAATGGAACTAAAACAGAGAAAAATGTGTTTTTTAAAACGCAATAGACTAAAAACAAAAAAAAAATGTATTAATCCACTTATCAATAATTGAAGCCATTACTTGAAGAATAACTTATGAAAAAAGAATAATATAAAAGAAGTTGGTAGTGTTTTGAACTATGCATATAACAATAATATAAATGAAGCCTGAAGCCATTGCAATTTTATAAATGTTGGGCCCCTAAAAGGTTTAAGCAGTATAATGTCTGTTTCGGTTTAGCTATCTCGAAAACTATATGGTTTTCGAGATGGGCTTTTAGATGTTATGGGCTAGGGAATCAGTTCATGTTGGCCTTATGTATATAAAGGGTTTCTAGGTTAGAAATTAGGGTTGTTTATTGATACAATATGTCTGGTGCCTATGTCATCGAGTCGTGTCGAGTATGCAATAGGATAAATGTTAGATTATTCTGTTTTTGGGTTGTAATGTACATCCGAACATATGTAGTCACATCCGCACGGATGAACACGTCTGTACGAAAGTAGTCTAGTTGGTACGAAAGTAGCTAGTTCGCACGAAGGTATTTCCGTGTTAATATAAATAGTCATGAGGATTTAGTGTTAGATAGATTTTGTACAACTCACGGCGAAGCTCTGTCGGATTGTTTTCATGATTGTAACTGTTAATGAATTAATGAAAACATTGAAAAATTAACTAATCTTGTTATGTCGCCTAATTAAACTGGATTCCGCACAATTTGACTAGGTTATAGATATTACCTGAGCTAAACGTATGTGGAAAACGACCCTCACAAGTGGTATCAGTTCCTGGAGGCTAATATTTCATACATTCAACAAGATCTAGACATTGAAGAATTCTTATTACCTCTTTTTCTACTCATTTTCTTCATTTCTCACAAATTAATCGCAGAATGGACTAATTTGTTTGGGGTTATAAAAACTCGTTTTTAACAAAGCCTCTGAAAATTCAGACTAAAATTCAATCAGAATCATGTTCAAAATGTCAAAAAACAAGAGAACTTGATTTTTTCCGTTCGCACAAAGGAATTACGTCCGTACGAACGTATTACGTCCGCATGGAAGTAGCTTGATCCGTCCGAAAACTTTAAATTCACATGAACGTGATCAATTTTGTTTGTTTTTGTGAAAGGTTCGCATGAACTACTACATCCGCGCCAAAGGGTTCTTTTCAATCAGTTTCTTGTTACATTCGCACGAACTACTCTTTTGCACCAAAATATTTTCATCCGTACCAAACTGCTGTTACGATGGAAAACGAATTTTATAATGCGTTTGCCACAACCCCCACGATGGTGGTTCAGAACCAAATTTGGAAAATGAAATGGGAACAATGACCAAGCCACGAAAACTTATGAGTATGGATGATTATAAAGGATGGCACGAGAGGTTCGAAAATTGGGTACAGGCCAACTATCTTGATTATTAGTATTCGATAAAAGAAGAATATACCATTCCCATCGGGGAGAATGGTCAAAAGAAAAGTCTAACCCAGATCACTCAAGCTAAGGAAGAAAAGTTCATAAGAGAGAAAACGATGTTGAGTCTTCTTTAACAAGCTATCAAAGAAGATATATTCATGATACTCCAACATCAGGGAACTGCACAATCCATCTGTACTACTTTGAAGGTGAAATATCTGTTGGTGCATACGTCTGTCGACTTCGTCTTGTATCGTGTCTTGTATTGTATTAGATAGATCAGGGCACGTAGTACGAGAAAATGTCAAATATAGGTTGAGAAGTGATTTCGCATGAAATTACCAATTGTAATTCCGCACGAAATCAGCACTTGTCATTTCACACGAAATCAATGATTTCGCTTGAAATGTGATTTCTCTTGGACACATTCAAGTGAAATCAGCAGCCTATAAATACCCTTGATGTCATTTCGTTTGTATGCTTCTTGGTTCCGACGCCGAAGTGATGTCGAAGTGTCTCTGGCCTGTAAACTGTTAATTGATCAATAAACAAGACAGATTAATGATATTCTAGTGTAATACAAGCTAAATGAAGACTGAATCAATGAATTTCGCCTCTGATTTAGTCTAAGAACTCTTCTGATAGACTCATTCGGGTCAGAAAACGATCCTACATGTGGTATCAGAGCTCAGGAGGAAGAGTTCTTACCTTTTAGCTCGTTTTCGCTAGAAAATTCTGACTTCTACCCCTTTTTTTCAAAATTAATCAAGTTTTCACGGTTAAAATGGACTTATTTTAACATATAACGTGAAAAACATAGTTTTAACAAATCCTTGAAAGAATCAGACCTAAAATCGGCCTAGAACTTGATCAATTTTATAAAAATCAGATCGAACATGATGATGTCAGCAGTATTTCGTGTGAAATAGGCTATTTCGTTTGAAACTGTCACATTATTTCACACGAAATTACCATTCTAGAGGTTGATTTCACACGAAATCAGTGATTTCGTGTGAAAAAGGTATTCCGTGTGAAAGGAATATTTCGCTTGAGATTGGTTATTTCGTTTGAAAGGTTATTTCGCACCAAAGGATAATTTCGTTTGAAAGCCTTATTTCGTGTGAAAAGTGATTTCGTGTGAGTTGTTATTTCGTTGGAAAGTCTATTGCAGGTAATTTCGTACCAATCAGTATTGCGCTTGAAGAGTTTTCGTTTGAATTGCTGATTTCGTTTGAAAGTAACTGATATTGTGAAACTTGTTACCGAAATATGGAAACTGGTGAAGCAATTGCATTGTATTACTATGTATCTCAACAAGAGAGTTATAGTGAGATTGAAAAAGAACCAGTTTTCGAAAAATCAATTTCAAAAGAACCAGTTTCAACAAAAGAGGATTCAGAAATTATTTTAGATAAAACTGAAAAGTGTTTAGAAGTTGATTCAGAAAAAACTGAAAATAATTCAGAAGTTGTTTTAGAAAATTCTCCAGTTTTTTACAACTCATCAGATGAAGAGAGTGACGATGACAATGAAGAAATTGAAAAACTTGAATATTATAAAGGAGTATTTGCACCTGAATTGTTTAATATGTTTTATGCAGGTACACTGGAAAAGCTTAAAAATAATCAAGCTGCAAAAACGAAGAATCATGAAGCAGCAAATGTGGAGGAAAGTGTAAAATCCGAAAATAAACAGGTTGACAGTGTTCATCCAGAAACATCTGAACAAGATGAAACAACTGTGTTGTCAAAGAATGATGAAGTCAAACCAGAAGAAAGAGTTCAAGTGATAAAAGAACAGGTTGAAGAAATTCCAGCCTTCATGATGAAGAAGAAAGCTGATGATGAAAAGATGCCTGGGAAATGTTCAAAATGTGACATATCTGAAGCAGAAAATGTCAAACTCTTAAAAGAAGTGGAGAGTTTGACATTGGAAAACAAAATTTTGAAAGAAAAAGAAAAAGATTTTGAAAATAAAATAAAAATATTTGAAAATGAAAAATTAAAAATTGAAAAAGATTTTTAAAGTCAAATAAAGATTTTAGAAGATGAGAAATGTATTTTTGGTAAAAATAATATTGAAAAGCAAATTGCAATAAATTCTCATCTTCAGAAAATCATTCGTTTTGAAAATGAAGCTGAAAAATCTCAGAATAAAATTGATGAGTTAGAAAAGAAATTGAAAGGTTTTATGAACTCATCAGTACCAGATTATATTTGTCCAAAACCAATCAATTCAGTTCCAATAAGTGACAATGTCACAAATTTTGACAAAGTCAAAATTGAAGATTGTGATGATGGATCTGATGATAGAGAAGAGAAAAAGAAAATCTTTTTGAAATTAAAAGAAAATTTTCAAGAAACTGTTCTGCAATCAACTGAAAAGGGAGAAAGCTCTACGCAAAAACCTTTGAAGAAGAAAGTGGAACAAAAACAAAATGCGAAAAATTTAAAAAATGTTCAAAGTGAAAATAAAAGATCATCAGTTCAATCATCCAATCGTGATAAAAAATCACAAAAAGTTGAAAATCAAAACTCAAAAACTATTGGAAATAAGTGGTGCAGGTTTGACCACAATGCTCAAAAGCCAAATCAAGTTAACACGAGACGACAAGACTACCACAAGGCCAAACAGTGTTATGATTTGAATGTTTGGTATGAAAGTGGTGAATGGTACGATAACAGAGTGTGTTACAATTGTGGTTATCAAGGACACATTGCTGTTAACTGCCAGAGTCGGAGTTTTGAGACAAGAAGATGTTTTGAATGTCAGATCAAAGGTCACATTGCTAGAGATTGCCCAATGAGATCAATGGGAAGATCGAGGGCTGAATCTCAGAAAATGAAAAAGAATAAATCAGTCGAAGTAAAGCCCAAAGAACAGAAAGTTCAAGAACAGAAAGTGAAGCTTTCACAAGGGCAGAAAGACAGACTGAGGAAGAAAAGGAAGAAAGCGAGAGAGTATCTTGAAAATTTTTTGTCTTCGGGTACACCTGTTGGATCTAATAAGAGTTCTGATGAATCGCTTCACTCAACTGCAAAGTCAAGTAAAACGAAGTCATCAGATACAAATCTGAGGACAAAAGTGATACTAAAGAAAGAAAAAAATGGTTAATCAAGAGGTTAACAAATCAAAGAAAGTGAAATTTTCACTTTCTGGCGATGAGTTTGTTTCTTCGGAAACAAATGAGCCATGTTTTGGCAATGAATCTGACTTATCAAAGTCAGACAAGCCACAATCAGGCAATGAATTTGACTTGTCAAAGTCAAAGGGGCCACGTTCAGGCGATGAATCTGGTTCATCAAAGCCAGAGGAGCCATTTGTTGAGGTAAAAGGTGAAAATACCGTTAAGACAATGGATGATGCAAGTTTTCCATCATTGTCAAACGGAAAATTCAAACAAAAAGTTGAAAAGAAATTGAGTGATGTTCACTCAAAAACACCCAAGGTTCGTCAGGTTTGGGTGGATTTGTTTAAATGAAAAACCTGACTTGCCGGAGCTTCCAGGTTGGTAAGTGTGAAGCATGTATTGGCATCTTTCTTGAGAAATTCACTTCAGTGGTATTTCGACCTGAAAGATTAATCAGGGACATTAAGTTGTACTTGATTTATCTTTCATACAAGTGATTGTGTTGTGAAAATTGGGAAATGTAAAATTTCTACATGTGATTGAAAGAACAATGTGATGATACCCCAATTTTACATGTGGTAAAATCAACAAAACTAATTTTTCTGGAAAAACCATTTTGATTAAAACAAATTTAAGTGTTTTGAAATCATAATGGGAAAATAGTTTGTTGTAAGGGGGAGTTCTGATTGTTTATGCCAAGTGGATGGCGAATTGAAGTGATTCGATATGAGTTTGTCATTTTATTTGTACAGACTATTGTTTTTAAATTTTCCCGGAAAATCAAAATTGAAACATATTTTGAGTTTAGGGGGAGTAAGAAAATTTTTAGAAATTAGAAAATTTGAAAATTCCAAAAACATTGAAAAATGCAAAAATGAGTTTTGTTGTAAAAAGAGGAAATGATAGTAGATCCATTAGAATGTCACAGCATGCTAAAGAAATGGAGAGATAAAATGTGATAAACGGTCTCACTAAAGATGTGACGGTAGGCTTAGCTAGACTAGTAGATTTGCAATAACTGTAACACCTGTGTCATTTCAACCATCAAACAAATGCCAAACCAATGAAATATTGTATTTCATACTTTGTACTTGTATAAATATGTGTATCTTTTGCACATATCAACTCTTGTTCGATTTCAAACTCTAAATAGCTTTCTGGAAGGTTATACGCGCACTAATGCGTAAATATAACCAGTTTAATGCAACAAACACTCCGGAATAGTGAAATAGGTTTAACATACCTTAAATAACCTTTACATAACTTAGATATAAGTTTTGGAAGGTTTGGTGTGGTGAAATAAAAGTTAAATCGCTTACAGGGACTAAAGTTGACAAACTGCGAAAGTATGCCAATTTGAACTGTAACAGACATTCCGGAGCATGACCATAAGTTAAACATACCATAAATATCCTTCACATAGCTTAGAAATAGGCTTTGAGGTGTTCGGTATGCTAAAATAAACTTTGTGTCATTCAGGGACTAAAAGTGTCAAAAAGTGCACAAGTTTGCATTTTCGCGCATAACTTACGTTCTGAATACATCTGGACATCCAAAAATTTATGTAAGCATGACTATATTATGCTTTAGTGTTTGGCTTGCCAAAAATCCATTCGTCACGTCATTTGGATCGTTTTTCGCGCTTATGCGCATTCCGTCGTAATTAAGCGAACATCGCATTCGTACGACCAAACGAACCAACATCCGGCATATTTTTTAGCATGTTTCATGTCCACAATGTTTAGGCATCATTTTAGGGCCTTAAAGTTGGCTTTACGGGCCTTAGAAGTGCCGGAAATGGGCTTAAACACGTGCAGGGACTGAAACTGTCATTTCTGAAACTTTGTTCTGATCTGTGACTGCTAGGCGGCCCGCCTCAGTTTCCTTACATCCTCAGGCGGCCCGCGAGGCCCCTTCTGACCAGATTAATCAAATCTAATAGCAGATTGCAGCTGTTACATTCACAACCACACATTCCCAATTGCTTAGTCAGCTGATAAGGATGGATTTTAGGCACCATAACTTTCCGACACTTGTACGGATACGATTAAGGCACGATATTCGACAAGCGATCTTAACGGTTCGGGTATTCCTATAAATACCCATCCACCCCCATTGCTAAAATCACTAGAATCTTGATCTTAGGAACTCTAAGTTGAAACCATTGTTTCATACCTGAGATTCTTGGATCGAGATTAGCATTCGGGGACCCTTCGTAAGTATTCTTTCGTTCTTTTATTGCTTTTCGAGTCTTTCGAGTCTGAAAGTCAAACTTTGTTTGACTTTCTGCGTTGACCAGTAATGGTCAATGCGAAGTTCGTTTGAACTTCGCAACGTGAGTGTAATCACGTTGGTTATAGTCCCTTGGGACTATGCCTACTGATTACCACGTTGTCTAGGGTCGTAGGGTAAGCGATCTAATAAATCGCTTATACCTCGAACCCGACCCATTTGGTCGATCATTAGGATCCGACCAAACACATTGGGTGACCATAGTAGGTAGGGAATAACCTTCCGAGGTTATACCCTATGGTCACATCGTTTGAGTAGTTGTATGATAGGTAGTTTATATGCCTTAGGTAAATTACCATAATACCCTTTTCATGTATAATTGGTAATTAAGCATATGTAACCTAAACTTTCGTCACATAACTGATTATGTAACATGTTTAGGCATATAACACTTGTCATAGGGCTAGTTAGACGGTCCGAACGCGTTTCACGCGAACGACGCGTTAAAGTAGCATAAGCTACCTAAACGGGTCGTAATGGGTCGTAAGCACTTAGGTTAAGTTTCATTTAGTATGTAGGCTTTGTTGAACCATATTACACGAGTCTCTATACTCGTTTGGTTTACGAACCCTCATTCTATCAGATCTTCCGATTTAGGTCCGGTTTATTAACATAGTTACCTATATTAGGTGCCGTTTGATATCCGCGATCTCTAGCATTGTTTGGTTGTTATTCAAGGACTACTGAGCAATCTCAAGTGAGTACATAGACCCCTCTTTTACTGTTTTCCAAACTGTTTTGGGGTGAAACACATGTGCCTACTTGTTACTTTCAAGCTTTCCTGTTTTCACATCATATACCTGCTATGTTCGTTAGTACATTATAGTACATGATTTCATTACATTTCATGCTAGGTGTGCCCATTGTGTGCATTACTTAGTACATCGTTTTACATTACATTTCATGCTACGTATATCTATTATTGCATACTTAGTACAGGTCACATGCTACATATGTCTATTGTTGCATACTTAGTACAGGTCGCATGCTACGTATGTCTATTGTTGCATACTTAGTACAGGTCACATGCTACGTATGTCTATTGTTGCATACTTAGTACAGGTCACATGCTACGTATGTCTATTGTTGCATACTTAGTACATTTGTTATACATCACATGCTTACATTTTGGATACATATTACATGATTTACATTAGACATGAACATCTTACATTGTTTGGTTTGGTTTGATTAAGTGATTAAGTAACGATGCGTGTGTAATATGATACAAGCATGGTGGATACGCCGCTGGTACTTCCTATATATAAGTGTTTGTATGGTATTACATATATCGTAGCGTTACTTGAATCATTTCAGTTTGATACATATAACATTTTATACAAATAACATACTTTTCACAATACATTGTTTTACAAGCAACTTATCTTATACAAACTCAGTTTACATGGTTATTCATTTAACCATACATTATTCACTTATTTATACATATCATCTGAACTTATCATTTTTCAAATGATTTACAAAACAAAGCAAATTACAAGGTTCATGACTAAACATTTTCTCAAACATAAGTCATGAAACCTATTTTCACAAAACCTATGTATCTCACAGGCATTTTTATGCTGACGTACCTATTTTCACATGTGTTTTTCAGGAGCTGTTGCATAAGATGATCAAGATACACATAGGCAGACTTGGGCTTTAGTGACAATAAAAGATGCAAGACTAGTTAATTATGTTGTATTTATTTGTTTGTTAAGACATTGTAACACTTTTAATCAATAAAACGAAACTTCAATTGCCATGGATTTGAAACAATTAATTCTGTTACAACACTCCCCGACATTTCCGCCACGTTTTGTATGTTCTACGTGGTCGGGGTGTGACAATAACGATCAAACTTAAATGAAAAAGCCTAGTTCTAGTGGGGAATGCGGCTGAAAGCATAGTACTTAGTTTTGTCCTTCGTGATTTTGTACCTACTCAGTAATCGTTGAATGCTAAAAGAGCATAAAAACCGGTTAAGCTTGTGAGCTTTCACAACTTTGCTGAAAAGTCACTGTGATTGTGCATTTCATTTTGCAAAGATTTAAACTTGTTTTATTTCTTTATTTTGTTTAAGCTTTGGACATCCACTGCGTATACGTGAGTATCGACCTGGATGTTATTGCCTAAACGTTCTGCTTTATTTCCTTTGGTGTTTCGTTTAAGCTTTGGATCACCTCTGCGTATACGGGAGTATCGACCTGGTGGTTAAAGCCTAAACAACTTCAATTTGTTTTATTTTTCTTATTTTGTTTAAACATTGGACTTTCTCTGCGTATACGAAAGTATAGACCTGATAGTTAATGTTTAAACATTCTGCTTTGTTTTTGCACATATCACAGTTGATGAAAGTTTAAAGGCATTACTTGAGTCAGTGTATTGCATGATGAGGGGATATGCTGAGATCGTGGGGTCCATAAGAATTTAGTGCAAAATTAATATACCTTAATGTATCGGTAAGCATGTCGAAAGTTTTTAGAATTGAGCTTAAGTGGACAACAATATCGTCAATCTATGTGAATTGTTTAGAACTGAAAATGTTTAAAGCTTAACGGTGCTAGTGATGTGTCTCAAAATCTGATATGATCCTCTTGCACAAACTCTCAAAAATATTATTTGTAAATATTTCTTTACTGCTTTTCAATATTGTTCTGTCTAGAAGTTTAGTCTTTATTTGAAAATTCAAAAATATTTTCGACAACTGATGTTAAAGAACTAAATTTCAAAATTTCAAGTGCAGAACATGATGAACAGGGTTGGGAGTGTGTGTATAAATGAAGAAATTTGTTTTGAGAAAGAAAGTTTGATTAGTTAATCAAGATCATTAATTTGAACTTGATGTAACTATTGTAAAAACTTATGTGGTTGTGAGAAAGTTTGTGCAGCAAATGTTGAACAAAGCAAAGTTTTGATTCCTGATGTTGAATTCCAGGCTTTCGTTACTATGCTACAAGATAAAGAATTCCAGACTGCGATCCCAGCTGAGTGAAAGGGGGAGTCTGAAGACAAAGAAGCCAGGTTTCTAATTCTGTTGCTATGGAAAGCCAGGAGAAGTTCCTGAATTTGAGAAGATCGGTCAAGACTGAAGAATGAGAAGACTCGATACTTCAGACTCGTCAACATCCGAGGGGAAGTCTGTTGGTGCATACGTCTGTTGACTTTGTCTTGTATCGAGTCTTATATTGTATTAGATAGATCAGGGCACGTAGTACGAGAAAATGTCAAATATAGGTTGAGAAGTGATTTCGCACAAAATTACCAATTGTAATTCCGCACGAAATCAGCACTTATCATTTCACACAAAATCACTGATTTCGCTTGAAATGTGATGTCGCTTGGACAGGTTCAAGCGAGATCAGCAGCCTATAAATACCCTTGATGTCATTTCGTTTGTATGCTTCTTGGTTCCGACGCCGAAGTGCTATCGAAGTGTCTCTGGCCTGTACACTGTTATTTGATCAATAATCAAGATAGATTAATGATATTCTAGTGTAATACAAGCTAAACGAAGATTGAATCAATGAATTCCGCCTCTGATTTAGTCTAAGAACTATTCTGATCGACTCATTCGGGTCAGAAAACGATCCTACAATATCAAGGAAGTATCTCCATACAGAAAAGCAAAAAGGCTTTTCTAAAAAAGGAATTCGACATCTTTACAACCTTGAAAGGAGAGTCGTTAAAGCAACTTGTCGAGAGATATTGTCATCTTATTGCGGAAATGTAGCGATTAAAGATTGAAAAGGAAGACGAAGAATGGGTGGAGAAGTTAGCAGATGCCTTACTACAAGGTGATTGGTCAACATATTTGATGATTCTGAAGAATTCTAAAGAATAAAATAAGTTAAAACTGGGAAAGTTTATTGAGAAATTAGTGGGAGATGAACTCGAGCTAGGGAAAATGGCCAAAATGAAAAGCTTGAATGTTAAGTAGGATGTTGATTTATATTACAAGGGCAGTAGTTTATCAAACAATCAAAGCCCAAAGTTCTAAACAGCTTTCAGCGCCGATACATCATCTGGAACTTCATCTAGTACTTCAAGTAGAGATGGTTTTTCATATTATCCAAATTTTGAGCCAAACACTAGAATGCAGAGTCCGCAGTCCTCGCAAAGCTCAAACAACTACTCGAGCCAGAACAATTCTAATCCACATGTCATCTAGTGCAACATTGTTGTTAATCTGCAAAACACAAAAGATTTCAATGAAATGACAGCAAAGGAGCACATGATGTTTCTTGCATCTATCCTGGAATCATATGAGAGTCTAATAGCATGAATAATTGGGAATCCTAATATGACCAAAGAAGATTACGTTCAGAAAGGTCCTGAAGAGTTAGAACTGATCGACATCAAATGGTGTATGGCTAGCATAGTTCGTAAAGCGCAGCTATTCATGGATATTACAGGGAGGAATAGTCTTGGAGGGCCAGACTCGAAGTTACGGTTAGATAAATTCAAAGTGACATGCTTTAAATGTAAAGAAAAAGGCCATTTCAAGCGAGAATGCACGAACAGAGAGGTTCATGGTAACAATAATCCTCTTAATGAAGACTATTATAAAAAAGTGATTTATCACAAAAAACTCTCAACATTCTCCAAACATGTCAAGACCAATTCCGATTGACGATTGTTCGTCGAAGTCTAAAGATAAGGTGTTGGTCGTAACGCAGGAAGATGAGGGATTTAACTGGAATAATTATATTCCCAAGACCGACAAGCTTGCTCTAATGGATGAGATTGTTAACATGAGTGAACCGGAATAGAATGTGGAGGATGTGATAGCTGAAGAAGTTATTGATTAAATTTTTGTGTTGAAGCTACATTCGATGAAAATCCAGAAGATGAAGATTATTATGATTCTGAAGCGTCTGAGTTGGATCCTAGAAAATTCAATATTCCAACACAAGAGGTTCTAAATAATGCATTCAAATCAATTATACCTCCTGATATGTTTAAATCTTTTGCAGGTTTCTTCGGAGAAGAAGGGAACTACATCGACCTACAATTTGAAGATGAAAAGTTAGAAACTGTTGGAAGAAATCATAGAAGTGTTGAAGGAAATGCCTGCTGAAAACTTGTCTGAGATTTCTGACAAAGCCATGATGGCTCAATCAAAAGAGGTACTAAAAACCTCTGAGGATGAACAAAAAGTTGAGTCAATGGTAAAAGACGTTAAAACTGAGAAAACGGAAAATCAATTTCAATGCATGAAATGCATAGAACCATGTAAATCAGGCATTGAAAAAGATTAGAAATATAAAGATTTGAAAAGCACACATATAATCTGACAAGTGAGTTAAAGGATACAAAAGAAGCTTATGATAAACTTAACAAAGCTATTAATCAGTTTCGAGTTGCAAATAATGAAATGATACAACGATTTCTATTCTCAAATGCACTATCATGGATAAACAAATTGCAATTAATAATCATATTGACATGACTGCAAAATTAAAACAAGAGCTAGAAACCGCTACAATAGAAACCGAGAGGGTTGATAAGAAGTTGATCAGTTATTGGACAGCATCCTATGTATTGGATCACATACTTCCCAAACCGTCTGGAAAAGAAGAATCAGGGGAAGATGTGTACGGTTATCATAACCAAGGTGTGGGATATAATCGTGTTCCACCTCTAATGTGGAATAGCTACTTGAGAAAGAAACCAGATGGGGTGGAAAAGGCTCTGAACTTAAAATTGAAAACTGAAAAGAAATGCCAAATGCCTGATAATCTCGATGTGACCTATACCAAATCAGAATCAGAATGTGAAACGGAATTGGTTTAGGATATTGTTGAGAAGGTTTTGTCAAGTGATAGTGATAACACTGATTTTAAAAGTGCACAATCAAAGTTTGACAAAACAAGTTCTAGTTCGCACTCTGAAAGTTACAACAATTTT
The DNA here is from genome assembly GCA_030545235.1 of Helianthus tuberosus. NCBI lineage: Eukaryota > Viridiplantae > Streptophyta > Magnoliopsida > Asterales > Asteraceae > Helianthus > Helianthus tuberosus. The sequence goes on from JARYGA010027071.1 coordinate 421,435, forward strand.
CATACAAATTATATTCCAAAATCATTTTATAGTTCGAGTGATGATCCAAATGTTATTATGTATAAAATGTGTGGATCTGACAAACTATATTCTAAAGTAGAGTTTCCGACTCAGAATGTGAACATGAACAAAGTAGAAAAGGTTTTCAAATTAGTCGAGGTCGAAATGTTTGAGATTGAAAATCTGTCAAATGATCAAGGATTTTCAAGCTTTAAAGGGATAAGTCTTACTAATCTAAACCAAAAAGTTCCTACTCTAACTCTCAACAGAGAAATTACTATTATGGGAGGAACGGTCCGGGATACAGTAAGAAAATTATAGCAAGTTTGGAAATTCAAAGTTTGCAATGAAAATGACTTTTGTGTCTTGAACGAGTTCCGAAAGTGATAAAAAGTCAATTTAGCAAACAATCAAATCAAGACTTCTTTGCTCGGAAAAAACAACATGAACCGGTTGAGTTATCTACTATTGTAACAGACAGTAGAACTTGCTTTAGATGTAATCAAGTTGGACATATTGTTAATCAGTGTCTACAAAAGAGTCTTAAACCAGTTTACGGTGTTAAAAAGACTTTAGAAAATTTGAAACAAAAATCACCAGTTTACTCAAGTCTTAAAACGAAACGATGAAACTACAAACGAAGTGATACTAGTAAACATCAAAGTTTCAACTGACAAATCTTGTGAATCTTCAAACAAAGTTAAACAAAAAGATTCTAAATTTTACACTAAGAAAACAACTTTAAAAAATTAAACATGGGTGATCAAGAAAAAAGAATCTTCTAAAGAAATTAAACAATCGGATTCAACTATGAATGTCGAGAAGTTGAACAGAAGTTTGAAACTGTGTGTGAAACAAAAATTGTAAACCCACCCAAGACCGGTAAGGCTTGGGTCTCATTCTTCAAGTAGTTACTTGAATGCATGTGCAGGGGCATCCAAGATCCATCATATCGAAGTGGATTAAGGATAACGGAGCATCCAGGCACATGACGGGGATGTTAGCACTCCTATACGATGTCAAATCCGTTACAGGAGGCTACGTCGGGTTCGCTGGAAATCAGGGAGGATGAATAGTAGGTGAAGGAACTCTAACCAACGGAATGGTTTCGTTTGAAAAAGTCAACTACCTCGATGAGTTAGAGAATAATCTGCTTAGTGTCTCTCAGATTTGTGATAAAAAATCACGACGCACTTCACTGACAAAGAATCTTTGATTTTGAAGCCAGGATTCAAAATACCGGAAGAATGGATCTTAATGCGTGCTCCTCGTGAAAATGATCTTTATGTTCCGGACATGAGCGTCCCCACTACAACAGAATTGAAGATTTTTAAGTCGGGAGCCGTCTGTTTTCATGCATGGGGTGTTGGCTCAATGTCCTTTAGCCTTCTCACCATCCTTCTGAGTGTATCCTACTCCTACAAAGAGAAAAACTTGAAAATAAAAGCGTTAACTAAACAAGTACACTAAAATTAAACTACTTTATTGATGGATAGTCCATGGAATGCCTCCATGGTGTGCCACGTTTATAACGTACTTGGCTAGACCCAAAGTCGGTCAAATGTTACCCGAGCGGGATGACTCGCATTCCGAGATTCATCGACTAAGGGCGTAGTCGAGGCTTGAGTCTATTGCTTTGAGATATTTGATCAGTTCCTGTGACAACTCGAGTTTTCAAGATTTCCATCTTCGCATTATTTGCACGTTAATTTTTTTTTTTTTGTTGTTTGTTACTCGACTTGTTTGTTTCACAACGCTTACATTTGAAAAACGTTAAATCGTATTGCGATGATATTTTATATTTGGAGTGCATATTATATTTGAGTATATGATAATAGTGTAATTTGTGTTAATTGGGATTGTATAGTTTATTATGGATGTTTGGCCTAACACCCCTGCTAATATGAAAACACCACCCCCTTATGAAATCACCTACTCATGAAAACACCTTGTGTGTTTTCGTCCACTGGTGACCAACGAAAACAACAAATGGGCTTTAGGCCCAGTGGGGTATTATATATATTTATTTTATCACAATCTTCTCGGAGAAGTTTCTCACTTGTCAAACCTTATCTTATCACATTGTTTCTCTCTCTACCTCTGAAACCCAACAAACAGAATTCTTCATTTGAAGCCAAAACCCCTGTTTAATCTACGGTTAGTGATTTACATGTTAAGATGATATCTTATATTGACTGCTACTGTGAGATATTATGATCTTATGATCTGATTTTGATTGATGATTTAATGTTTAGATCGTTGTTTTCTGTTAAGGGTGATTGTTAATCTTCGAGATAAAGTGATCGTAGATAGTCAGTTGATAAATGCATAACTAGATCTCTTGTTAAATGTTAAAAACTATGATGTTGTTGGATGTTAATCCTGATTATTTAGATGAGTAAGTATCTAAATGAATGTTTTAGCTTCTGTTGGATTGATTGTTCCTACAAATGGTTGAATCTGTTATGTGATGATTATAGTTGCTGGGTTTTGTTAACTGCTGTTGTTGAAGATGATGATCCCAACGAAAACACCCCCACCATTTTAAACTGGACGAAATCACTTAAGTGATTTCGGCCCATATAGTGAATTCGGCCCAGATGTGTTTTCGGCCCACATAAGGGATTTCGGCAACATAAGGGATTTCGGCAACATAAGGGGATTTCGAACATAAGTGTTTTCGGCTCAAAAGGGTTTTCGGCCATAGGGTGTTTTCGGCACTTATGTGTTTTTGGCAACATGTTAACTGTTATTATTAATGTTATTAATTATGTTATTTAACTTAACTAACCATTGGAATAACTCAGTTAGTTTATTTATCTTTGTTAAATATGTAATTTGATAACTTCATTGTTTGAGTAACTCTGTTAGATGACAATTCTGTTAAGTTGTTAACTGGGTTAACTGACTTACTCTGTTTATTTATTATTCCAATGAAGTGGATTAATTATGTTATTCCATGAAATCTGTTAACTTTATTCACTCAGTTAACTTGCTAGTTCTGCTAGGTGCCAACTCTGTTAAATGTATGGATGCAATTAACTGCTTATGTTGCATGATATGAACTGTCAAACACTCCATGATATTACTGTGACACTAGTTCCATGTGAAACTTTACAAACAATGTGAACTGATTGAGTATACGTGCACTATAGGACTTGACTGATTTATTGTAAGCATTTAACTTAGCATACCGAGCAAACTAAGGTGAGTTCACACTTCTACCAAGGCATGGGATTCCCGGGGTTGGGAATGGGTTGATTGATTATTTATGCTTAAGAGTTATCGGAATTACATACCATAGGCCTCGGGAGAGGAAGGTCAATGGTAGATACTACTAGACTAGTGATACATATACTTCTCTTCGCACACATGCCGGGATCGGCCGCGATACTAGAACAATCTTCGCAAACATGCCTGGAATGGCCGCGAACTATACTTTAATCTTCGCAAACATGCCTGGAATGGCCGCGAACTATACTTTAATCTTCGCAAACATGCCTGGAATGGCCGCGAACTATACTTTAATCTTCGCAAACATGCCTGGAGGGCCGCGATACAAATATACCTAGTATAGAGAACATATGGGAAACCCCCACTAAACTTCGCAAACATGCCTAGAGGGCCGCGATACCATTACATACGATACATGATTACTAAACAAGCATACGATTTACGATGCGAACATTATATCTAAATAACCAACTGTGAACTCGCTCAACTAGTTGTTGACTCTCTGTTACATGCCTTGCAGGACCTTAGGTACTTTTGGAGCTTGCACGGGAGGCACAGTCGTTGTGGACATGGATCGTGAATGTGTTGTTAAACATTATGACATTTTGTACTTAAACTTATGTTGGGTCTTACATTATTGCTTCCGCTACACACTTGTTTATGTTTGGTTTTGAAAGCACCTATCGTATCGATGAATGACTTTTACTATTTATTATATGTTCAATATGATTGGTGGCTTGATCCTGGTCATGTCACGCCTCCAAGCGGTGGTACTCCGCGTGTGGATTTTGGGGGTGTGACAGATCCTCCTCCACATGTTGTCCTACTTTAAACTTCATCTCCTTGTCTCCTACCCTCAATGTTAACCTTTCGTCACTCATATCCACCATAGCCCGTGTGGTGGCAAGGAATGGTCTTCCTAGTATGAGTGGGATTTTGGTGTCTTCCTCCATGTCTAGGATTACAAAGTCGGTTGGGAAAAAAATTCTCCGACCTTAACCAAGAGATTTTCTATGACACCTTGAGGGTATTTTACCAACCTATCCGCAAGTTGGATTATCATCTTTGTGGGGTGCGGTTTTTCCATTCCGAGTTGGTTGAACATAAAGGTGGGCATTAAGTTAATGCTAGCCCCTAGGTCGGCAAGCGCGTTACTTACCGGTGATCCTCCGATGGGGCAAGGTATGGTGAACCTTCTGGATTGATATTCTTTTGTGGGAGTTTGTTGAGGAGTGTCACCGAGCATTCTTCACTTAAGTTGACTTGTTGGATGGATTCAATCTTCCTCTTGTGGGTAAGAAAGTCTCTCATGAACTTGCAGTATTTTGGTATTTAAGTGAGGACTTCTATAAAAGGGAGATTGATGTAAAGTTGTTTAATTAAGCTCATGAACTTGGTGAATTGCTTGTTGGTGTTTTGCCTTAGTAAAGGACCGGGGTAAGGGACCAGTGGTATTTTTGTTGGTTCGTTGTTTTGGGGTTGAGTATTTTCTTGGCTTTTAGCAATGGAGCTGTTTTTGGTTTGTGTGGTATTTTGGGGTGGTTATGATTTATCATCGGGTCCTACCTTCTGGTTTCTTAAGTTGATAACATTTACTTGGCTTTTGGGTTTGATGTTGTATTAGTAGGCAAGGCTCCTTGTGGTCTTTTGGAGATATTTTGGGCTAGTTGGCTTACTTATTTTTCAATGGTTTACATGCTAGCCCATTGGTTCCTAAGTTCGACATCGGTTTGTAGGAACCTATCTGCATACTTTTTTTTCGAATTCAGAGAAAAGACAAGTTATTAGATACTCAAGTTTTTCTCTTCCTCCTTTTTGCGGTTCAAAGCCTTGTTGCTCATTTAGGGTTTGTTGAAAGTTAGATCATTGATTTTGATTTGGTTGGTTATTACCCCCCGATTCCCACCAACTAAAGTTGGGATGATTTCGCCACTCGGGAGTGAAAGAGTTACTTGAAGCTCCCGGTGGTTGTGGTCAATTATTTAGGTAATTTACCACTTTTTTTTATTTTCTAAATCTTTATACAATTCTAGTTTTCCTAGGTGTCGCCGCATCTTTCGTAAGCCATAACCGAAACTGTTTTGTTTCATTCAAGTTTCTTTATTTTTGAGGTTAAGGCTTCAATTTGTGCTTGCAAAGAAGCGGTTTCATCTACTTTGTAGGTGCCCGGGGCTATTGTGAATAAATATGTCTACAGCCTTCATCACGTGTCTAGTCTAGTTTTGTTATGTATTAAATTGAATGTATTAGATTGTATATCGTATCGAAAAGGTCGGTTCTTTATGTAAATTACCCTTTCGCACGAAAGACTCTTTCGTGCGAGAGGGCCATCAAGTTCCTTTTCGTGTGACACGGCCCACTCATCCTACTGGTTTACGGCGACTAGGGTTGCCTATATATATGGGTGTTGGGTCATTCATTTGTAACTTTTTGCAACTTGAGGCGAAGCTCTGTCAAACTGAATTCTCGGCATTGTACTTGCATTATATAAATAGAATCACTGTTCAAACGGTATCTATGTGTGTTAGTCATCTTCCTTCACGAATTCCGCACGTGATATGAAGACTTATTGATCGGTCGGAGCATTTGGGAACCCGAAACGGTCCTCACAGCTATGGATTTTGAGCCCCTAGGAGTGTGCCATTGAAAACTATTTTGACCAATTTCTTCAATTTGATTATAAATTTCCTCGGGGCGTCGATTCCCAAGGAGTCCCCCGGAGCCAGAATCAAGTACTTGTCTTGTGTGTGGTAAGAGCCCATTGTAGAAAGTGGACACTTGTTTCCAACGTTCAAGACCATGATGTGGGCATTTCCTTAATAGCTCCTTGAACCTTTCCCATGTCTTGTACATTGATTTCCCGTCTTCTTGAGAGTAGGAATTAATCTCGGTAATGAATTTGGCAATTTTAGCGGGAGGGAAATATTTGTAGAGAAATTTTTGGGCAAGTTCATACCAAGTATGCACAGACCCACTTGGGAGGGTGTTTAGCCAAGCTTTTGCTCGGTCTTAGAGGGAAAAAAGGGAACATACGTAGCCAGATGGCATCGTTGGAGGCTATGTTGATCTGAAAGGTGTCACATATGTGAGTGCATAATGTCTATCACTTCCGTCAATCACGTATCATAGTTTAATCATATGATATAAGACTAGTCTTGAACTGAGCTAAACATAATGTTGATGTGTATTAGAGTCCATCCGAATGGATGGAAATCATGTCCATTCGGACGGATGCAACATGTTCATTCGGAAGGCTATAGGTTTGGTCCATCCGTCAGGATGGAGGCCCATCTGTCCAGATGGAGGTAATCCACTAGGTTTGTTCATCCAGAAGGAGACTGCCTATAAATAAGAGTGTAGGGTCTTGTCATTTGTAACTTTGGAGCAACTTTGAGGCGAAGCTCTGCTCGTTTGTTTTCACGGTTTTGTACTATCAAAGTATCAATAGAAAACAACTTATAATTACAACTTAGTGTCTGATCCACACACGTGATTGGATTCCACATAACTCACGTGTTCATACGCATTCAACGGTCAAGGAATCGATCCAGGATTCAATTCAACAACATATTCCCAAACATTTGGTAATATGTAAATGGGGATCTTCATCGGGTAGGCCATAAAAGGTGGCAGAATTTTGGAGCATTTGGATTAGGTTTGGTCGAAGCTCGAATTTATTAGCATCGACATTAGGAGGGTTAATGGCGGCTCCAAGATTACCGACCGTAGGTCGTAGGTAATCCATGAGTGTGCGTTGATTCGCCATGGGGAGGCTTTGGGTTGAGGTTTTCTGTCGGTTTTTAGCTTGAAGTTTTTTTCTCAAAAAAATCTTGGGTTCATCAAGTGGCACTTTTATGTCTTTGTAGGAGGTGGAGGTCATGCACCAGACTGTATTTCCTACGAATTATATAGAGTTGCGTGATTTTCCGCGAACAAAAACAAAAAAAAACGCGTGATCAAAAGAGTAGCACGACCCCATGCTGATGTAGGCACGGCCCTGTGCTGTCCAGAAAAAAGTTTGTTTTCAGGTTCCCAGATACTTGAAGTTTGACACGGCCCCGTGCTCCTGTAACACGGCCCGGTGTCTCTGTTCCAACAATAAGAAAATAGCTCTTCCCAGATACTGTAAGTGTGACACGGCCCCGTGTTATTCCTGCAGAAAGTAGAAAAATGAGAGAAAAAGAAGAAAAACTTAAAAAGAAAAATTAGAAAAGTATAAAAATTATTAGGCTGTCGATTTTAAACAATCTTATAATCCTTGTGTCCCCGGAAACGGTGCCAAAAACTTGACGTGTGTCGGAGTGTACGGATTTTTAATGTTAGTTTTATTACCTTTTTACTCTTTAATCAAGCTTTATATTTATAAAACGCGATATGAAACTATCACTCTCTACAACACGGTAGGGCAAGTGCACCCATCGTTCGCATCGTACAGTGATGGTAAGATACCGAGGTCGTCCAAGGACACAAGAGCTTTTAATACCGATTTATCGTCAACGTCTAATTAACCCAAATTTTGAGAAAAAATAGTTTTAAACTTGTAAAGTAAAGACAGAAAATTGTAAGGACCGTTTTGGTTTTTCGAAATGCTTCGGCCGATCAGATATACATTATATCATGTATGGAATCCATATATAATGTTGACAAACACAACAATTTCCTAATTAAACTGGTTTCTATTGAATATTTGATGTTACAACTCCACGAAACCAAACTGGCAAAGCTTCGCTACCAGATCTCCAAAATTACAAATGAACTCACTCACTCCACTATTTATACTAGTCCCGATCGTGCGAAACCCTCTGGAGAGAGAGGTTTCTTACGTGCAAAAGGCTTCAAGCGACTAGACATCCCATTCGCACGAAGAGTCCTTTCGTGTGAAGGGATCTTACCCTATAACTTACATTTCCGACACCTCCTAACATGTATTAATATACATTCAACTATGACTCGATACATTAACGGAGGCAACAAACATAATGCACTCATAGACTCCCCCTTGGATATTTCCATAGTCAAGATTAGTCTTCAATTTCTTCAGTGTCTTCAATAACTTTAACATTCATATATCAATAGACTCCTTTTTACCATCTTCTCCTTGCTTTATCAATCTACATTTGACTTGATAGTTCAACAATCTTTCTTTTATTTTGAGCTTCCTTTTCTCTGTTCAACATGATATCTAGCTCCTCATTTCAATCAGCTCTCCATTATGCTCCCCCTAACTTTCTGCTTCCTATCAAAGCTTTCTAACATTCAAATAACCATTTTAGATTCAAATATTGACATTTTTCAAATCAAGCATCTATTATCATTTTCAAATTTCATACATTGTTCAATTTCAATAACCCTTTTAGATAATCAAGTCCAATTTAATGACCTTGATTATCCAAATTATCTACCAAGTTCAAATTAATGACCTTGGTTGACAATATCAAACAAAGGGATGTTTTCATCAAATTCAAGTTTCAATTAATGAACTTGTGATTGTCTCAAATTTTGATTAGCATATTCATATTTTGAAATTCAGCATCCCAACATCGATTGTCGAAGCATAAAATGAAACAAAATCTTTTTGCATTTTACAAACTTTATGCTAAAACATACCAAAAATCTTTTTGGATTTATCTAAAATGAAAAGTAACAACTATGTATAATCATATTTACAGACATATCTTTGTTGAGTTTGTGTTAGAAGATCATATCAGTTTTTAAAAAATCACAAACACCGTTTATCTATTTTAAGGTTTAAACAGTTCACCTTGATTGTCAGTATACTGATCCACTAAAATTTCTAAACAATTTGTCAGATCCAAACATTTTGTACACCACCATTGTTGGATTATCATTCATTTTAGAAGCAGATTTCGAAAGATCATTTTTTTTTAAAACATTCCTCATCTTCAAATTGTGATTTTGAACTTTCATTTCTGGTGGAATCATTTTGTTTGTCATCATCAAAAACTTTTTTTGCCACATCATTCACCATCTTTGACTTATAAACCTCAACAGATTTGGTGTATGTCACATCAATATCATCGGAAGCTGATCAATTTGATTTTGAACAGATTTTATTTTAATGTTCAGCGCCTTTTCCTCCCCCAACTTTTTCTAATAATAACCTTCCCTAAAAGGACGTGGAACGCGATGATACCCTGACCCTTTTTCATTCCCAACCACCTTTTCCTCATATTCATCTTCTTTTGGTTGTTTTTGAAATATGTGATCAAGCATATATGACGAAGTTGAGTAACTAAACAATTTCTTATTGACCCTTTCTGTTTCAATTTTTGTTGTTGCTAACTCTTGCTTAAGCACTACAATTGTGTCAAGATGAATGTTGATTGCAATTTGCTTGTCCATCATGGTAGCCTTAAGCATCATTTTCACGACTAAGGTCAATAAATTGTTTAGTTGTGCTACTCATCTTGTCATAAGCTTCTTTCATTTGATTATAATCATATTTCAAAATATCTTTTTGTTTTTGCAATTCATGAAATTTTTTATCCTTTTGAACACATGCAATATCTTTCTCAAAACATTTAGTGCAGCCTTCAGTTCATTTTTGTTTTTAAACTTCATTTGTTTCATCAAGTTCCTTGCATTTTTGTTTTAATTTTTCTTCCTTTTCTATTATCTCTTCCCTTTTTGTTGTTAAAATATTTCTTTTGAGGCTATCTCTGAGTAAGTTCGTTTTAAAAGCTTGTCTTTTTCAGTTATTTCTATGCATTTTTGTTTCAAAAACTCTTCTTTTCAGCAACCTCTAAGTAAGTTTGTTTTAGAAATCCGTCCTTTTTAGAAAGTTCTGTGCACTTTTGTTTCAAAAAAAAAAATTCTCTTTCAACACAGAACTTGCATGATTCAGTCTCAATTTTCTCATTGTCTTGTTTACTTTCAATCTTTCAACTTTCTTCTTTCTCAATCTTTTCATTTTTCATCTGTCCATCAACTAATTCATCCTTCTTCTTTGTCTCGACTCTTTTCTTTTCCTGCTCAAACTGAGCCATCATAGCTTTGTCTTCTATGTTAATCACATTTTCTTCGTCCTCGACTCTTTTCTTTTCCTCCTCAAACTGAGCCATCATAGCTTTGTATTCTATGTTAATCACATTTTCTTTGTCCAACATTTTTGCAACTTTGAAAATTTCTTCAACAAATCATGTCTTTTCTTCTTCTCTCTTTCTTCCGCTAGATCGAGCTGCTTCCAATACAACCTGCAAACATATCATACATTTCAGGAGACAAAAAAGATTTTAAACTTTCCTACATCATTTCTTCAAACGAAGAATAAACTCTATCAGAATCCTCAGGGGTTTTATCGAAATAGATTTCTTCTGCATCTGTTAGTTCAAGTTCTTTGATTATTTCAGCCAGCATCACAAAACCATCACTTTTTGGAATGTGATTATTCCAGTCGAAACCTTCATCATTTTGCGTCACCATCGAAAACTTGATTCCTTTTTTATGACCCATCTTTGATTTCTAGCTGTGTTTTGTTTGGCTGAAACGATATTTTATGATTGACTGCCTTTTCATAGTATTACTATAAAAAAGGATTCTCATTGTCTTGATCTTCCAAATTTTGACACTATCTCTTGAAATGTCCTCGTTGTTTACATTTAAAGCACGTAACTTTTGTTTTGTCAAATCCCAATTTGGAGTCAGAACTCACTCTATAATATCTTCATGTGATTTCAAAAATCTTTATGCTCGTCTAAAAATACTTGCCATGTTCCACAAAATATCCATCAGCTCTAACTCCTCCTGGTCTATCTGATCATAGTCCTCTTTTGTCATATTAACATTTCCAATTCTTCTAGCAATTAGACTGTCATATGACTCAAGAACTGATGCGAGAAACACCATCTGTTTTTTCACTGTGGATTCATTGATACATTGATCATTCTGTAAATTTACTGTTATATTGCATTATAGCACATAAGCATTTGAATTACTTTGGTTTGAATGTGAATTGGAGCCTTGTGATGATTTTGAACTTGGGGTTGAGGGATTTGAATAAAAAACTTGAGAATGTCGAGAATCCACTATCGTTTGAAGTGTTTGAAGAAAAACTAGAAAAACCAAAACTTGAGAATGTTGAGAATCCACTATGCTGTCTGTATTTTCGGGCTTTGAATATCTGATGAAATACTATCCTTGTAATACAGACCCACATCTTGTTGTATGTTAGAATTCTGCATTCTTGTTGCTTTTCTCCTCTCTAATTCATGTCCTTCTAGTTTTTCAATAAACTTTTCCAAATCGAGACCAAAATATTCTTCTCCATTTTTCAAGACCATCAGATATGTTGAGCAATCTCCATCCTGAGGCAATGCATCAGCGAACTTATCAACTAATTCTTCTTTATCCTTTTCAACCCCCAGTCTTTTTTAATTCTTTTACCAAATAACAATATCTCTCAATTAGTTGTTTTATTGATTCACCCTTCAGACTTGAAAATTTTTCAAATTCATTTTTCATTAATGCTCTCTTATTTTTCAACATCTGTTCATTTCCTTCATATTTTGATTTCAAAGCTTTCTAGATTGAAAATGCCGTTCCGTTATGTTGTAAGAGTGTGAGAATATTATATTTTACTCATTGCTGTAAAAAAAATTATCGTTTTCTTCTCATTCATGAATTTACTTTTCTCACTCTCATCAAATTGCATTAATGATTTCTTTTGACCATCATTTCCCACGGGTTCTCAATATTCAAATATGATTGAATACCAACAATTTGTATGATATGCTTGAATCCAATTACATAGTCGTTTTTCCCAACTCTTGAATTCATCTATTCTCATCATCCTTTGTGGTTTCTATTGTGTTCCAAGTTCATTTCTAACTTTAAACTCTGAACTACTGCTAGTCCAGGAACCGGCAAGTTTGACGGAGCGTCGGTCGCGACACGACGTGTTCGGTGCTTTTATTACAACTAAGAAAGGAGTAGAAGATAGATACGACACCGAGCAGTCACTTACAATCTGGTCTCTATTCAAATCTTGACAGTTACAACACCACAAGACTAGTTGGACAACATGTCCCCTCTGGAAACCAAAAGCTTGTCCATATGGGAACCCCAAGTCCCTATTTATAGACAACCACTAACACCCATCCTGATGATACTATGTCCATCCGTCCGGATGGCCATCCATCCGGATGGACTTTGACAATTACAATACCGTGTCCAGCTTTCTCCTATTCTATACAATATTCAACACACGCTATATCTAACTATTCGCACAGTGGCAGACGTACGGAATATGCACCAACAACTACCCATTTGCAAACTTTTCTTTCGGTAGATATTTGTTGCAAAGGCGTTGTAAAATTCCGAATCCATTTGCAAACTCTTAGATTTTGTGAAAAAATACCTGAAAAAGTCAACAAATTAGTCAAACAGATCTTTCAAATGAAAGGAACTAATGCCTTTCATGCGAGTGGGATTGCCACTCGTGCAACTTTGAGAGATAATCATTATAGGCTTCTTTCTTCGTGTAATATTCCCCAGAAAGAGGAATAACTGCAAGTACATCATTGTACACCACCTTATTCGAATCTACAACCGGATTTCCTTTGTAATCGGTGTAGCATTCTCTCTTCTTGTCCCATCTACCCATTCTCCTAGCTTCATTGTAATCGTTTTGCATTTCATCTATCCTGAAATCTGCAAAACATCTTTCTCTATATGTTTTCTATTCGAGAATTTCCTTTTTCGATTTTACTACAGCCACCATTGCAAACTTTTCTTTCGGTAGATATTTGTTCCAGTTGAACCCTTCGTCATCATGAGTTGTCACTATTGCTTGTGTCTTTTCTCTTGATGATCCTTCTCCGATTTGTTTTAAAGTTGATTTTGATGATTGCTCATTGTTTTTATGATAAATGGCTTTCTTGTAGTAATCGTCATGAAAAGGATTAACATGATCATTCACCTCTCAATTCTTGCACTCTCTTTTAAAATGACCCTTCTGTTTACACAAGAAAAATGTGACTTTCGACTTGTCAAACACCGACTTTGTATTTGAACCTTCAAGATATTTTCTGCCTGCTATCTCCATAAAACGATGTGCTCTTCTAATGCCACTAGCCAAACACCATCCGATATCATTGAGTTCCATCTCCTCCGGATCTATCTGGTCATAATCTTCTTTTGTCCTTTCGGTGTTTCCGATTCTCCCTGCTACCAGACTCTCATATGACTCCAGAATTCAATCAATCAATCAATCATACCCAGTAAAATCCCACAAATAGCAATGCAATTTGTAGGGTCTGGGGAGGGTGGGATGTAGGCACACCTTACCTCTACCCCTAGGGATAGAGAGGCTGCTTCCAGAGAGACCCTCGGCTCCAAAACACCCAGGAAAGAAATAAATAGAGCATGGGGTGTGTGTGTATGTGTATGAAGCTACCAATGTAGAGCAGAACAAATATGTGTATGAGTTGCGAAAAAGTGCATGGTAGAACAGAACAAATATGACAACACAAAACAGTCTATACACATAGTTACATATTTACGACCCTACACTACACCTAGAAACACAACTGTACAAAACATCCTATACACATAGTTACTTATGTACGACCATACACTACACTACACCTAAAAACACAATTGTACCCTTTCCTAGAAATCCTTAACCTTAATCCTACGTCTCCACGAGCTCCTATCATGGACCATGTTCTCAGAGAGGTGCAATTTTTGCAAATCCTGCCTAATCCGCTCATCCCAAGTAATTTTGGGTCTGCCTCTACTCCTCCTCCCCTCCACCTCGAGGGTTTCAACCACTCTAACTGGTTCTATCGTCTGCCTCCTCTTCACATGCCCAAACCATCTCAATCTTCCCTCCTTTATCTTATCTGATATACTAGCTACTTCTAACCTTTCCCTAAAAACATCATTTCTTATCCGGTCTAACCTTGTGTGGCCACACATCCATCTTAGCATTCTCATCTCTGCTACCTCCATCTTGCGTGCCTGTACTTCCTTAATGGCCCAACATTCGGTTCCATATAACATAGCTGGTCTAATTGCTAAGAAACTGATCTATTGTTTAGCAGCATTGATACTCATTGTTGGAGAATTTTTCAGCTTTAAAGCAATGTTACAATGAATCTCATCAGGTTCTGCTGTGGTTGATGTTGTCGAGGAAGAATGATAACCTGGATCATAACTTGATGAGTTCTTTGTTGAATCCTTTGACTTTTCGATGCAAAAAGCTGTACCAATATTTGATGATTGATTGGTTGAAAGTAAGTTTCGTCAGTAGTAAAGGCTCACATTTTGTTGATAAGTTGAATTGCTAATTTTATTCCATTTTTGCAATTCCAGCTCATGTCCCTCAATTCTCTCTATCAAAGTATCTAAGGTGAATTCATCAAACCTTGAATCATTTTTCAATATCATGACAAAGGTCTGCAAGTCATCAGCATGTGGTAATGCTTCGATCACCTTGTCAATGATTTCTTCCCTAGTTTTTGTGATTCCAAACCTCTCAAGTTCAATCTTTAGATGACAAAATCTCTCAATCATTTGTCTTACATTCTAACCTTTTATACATTCAAACAAATCAAATTCTTTCTTTAATAATGAAATTTTGTTTTTCTTGATTTGTTTTCCTCCCTCATCTTTCACACGTAACGCTTCCCACACATATTTTGATGAACCATCATGATGAAGTAATGCAAAAATATCATCTCTAATTGACTGTTGAATTAAAGCAATCATTCTTTGTTCATCAGAAAATGTCTGTCTATCTTCTTTTCCAAAACCTGTAAACGGAATTTCTTCATTTCTATCATTTACCGGTCTTTTATACCCAAATTCCAGACAAAACTAACAATCATGTGCGTAAGCTTTTACCCAGTTAATAAACCTCTCTTTCCACCAATTATAATCTTCAATATTATTAAGTTTCAGTGGTTTTGTGTGAGTTCCGTAAAAGATTTCTTGTTTCAAAGTTTTGGTAATAGCTTTTGAAACAGTTTTTGGTGCGGTTGTTGTTATTTTGGATAAATCGGAAGTGAATGCATTGTAAAACTCATTGTAAAATTTTTTACCCATGATCTTGATCTTCGATAATAACCTTCAACGAAACAATTACTTTATCAAATTTGAAAATCAAACAAACACAAGTTCTCGGTTTGTACGAACGTGGAATCGTGGGTTCGTACGAATCGATCTTGAGTGGATTCGTATGAATAAATTGATATAATATGATTTTAAAAACTAATTCCCGATTCGTACGGATGGACCTAAGTGGATCCATCCGATTGTAGACTTGTAGATTTGTCCGAATGGGGAAGTGTGGATTCGTCAGAATGAGCAACACAGTCTATCACTCTGAATGTGTAATACAGTCTATCCGGACAAATGGGCAATTATGGATGCGTACGAACACATCTGAACATAAACAACCATGTTTTTCAACGATTTGATGTTGATTTTATTAGAATTTTAATCAGTATCTTTGTAACATTGACTAAAACTGGTTTTCACATAACATATTCAAAAATTAGCCAATTTTAACTGTGAAATCTTTGTAGATGTGAGTTTTAAGTTGAATCTGTAGAAGAAGTGTAGAAGAAAATATGAAGAAGATGGTGAAATTTGTCTCCGAATCTGATGAATCTACTTGAATCCTTGTGTCTTCAATCCGTGCAAGTAATCACCCGCTTTGATACCACTTGTGGATTCGATCCGAGGACCGAATCTTCAACTGTTTAATGCGATGAACATGTATCTTGTGCGGAATCTAAATACGTGTGTAGATTTAACACAAAGATGTAACTAACTGTTGATTTCTATTAATGATTGAAAAGTACAGAACCACAAAATCAACTGACAAGAGTTCCCCCATTCAAGTCACAAAATATACTAAATGAACAAGACACACTAAGTATTTATAGAAGCTGCCCATCCGTAAGTAACTATGTACGAATGGGTCTCCATTCGTATGGATGTTGTCACACCCCCAAATTCCACAAGCAGAGTATCCCCGCAGGAGGCGTGACATGACCAGGATCAAGCCACCAATCATATTGAACAATGTATTAAAGTAAATATAAAACCAACCACAATATAATTGGTGTCCAAAACAAATTAACCAAGTTCAAGTTATCAGCGGAAGCGTAAAGTTTAAAACCAAAACATAAATTCTAAGATCATAAAGTTTAACATGGAACTCAATAGTCCATGTCCCACAACGACCTCGTCCTCCTGTGCAAGCTCCATATAAACACTTAACGACCTGCAAGGCATATAGTAACGAATCAACAACAAAGTTGAGCGAGTTCACAGTTGGTTGTCCATTTTAGAGTTGTTCCAAAAACCATAAGTTACTTCGAAAACTATGAGTTAACCAGTTCCTTGTTTCCCAAACCATAACCAGTGGGGGCTACTCCATGTTAACCACTAGACCCGTTACCATATCGACTACTGACTGAAGACATGTGTATGTGCCTTGCGTCAATGTCTATCATCATTGACTAAGTGCCCAGATCCATTAGTCCACTCCCGCCCTCTGCGGCACGGTGTGAGGCTTGTCAGACCTAATAGCGCTATTTAACTAATGACCCGCTTGCCATTGGCCCGGCGATTAAGTCGATATAAAAATGAGGAACTTCGTGATAGAGTTTTGTCTAGTAAGTTATATGTTGTCATCCTTCCTATGGAGGATGGAGGTACGTAATCTACCCAAGGAGAATACACAGGCTTAATGTTGTCATCCTTCCCACGAAGGATGGAGGTACATATCCTGCCCAAGGATAATATGCAGGTTTCATTATAGTTCCTTAACCCATTACCAAACCACCGGGATTCCCATGCCTTGTAGAAAGTGTGAACTCACCTTAGGTTAGCTCGGTAGATAAACGAAAAGATCACTTGAGCTATTTGTGGTCAACCACGTCCTAACATGGTTACCATACAAGTCAGGTCTAGGTTCAAGTAGTGCACGTAGGTTTACACATAAGCTAACAGGTTAAGAACACGTAATGATCATGGCAAACTCGTAGAACACGTTAACACATTAAAAGTAGCAGTCATGTACACATCATGTACAAACTTGTGCGACTCAGATGATTGGGCTGTTATGGTTGTGAAGGCCCAATCATCTTGTGCGATCCAAAAGGTGAAGCCCAATAATATCCGGCCTAACCTGTTGTGCGATCAGCACAACCTTGTGCGATCCACAAGATGTTGTGCGACTGTGCTTAAAGGGGCTGTACAGTGTGGCTAACCGGTTGTACCCTAACATATCTTGTGCGACTGACTTGTACGACTGGCCTTGTGCGATCGGTTATATCATTCCTAAAGTCATGCAATCCGTTTCTCTAATCTAACAGTTTCCATATTTGCACACAATCAATTAACACAAACAACAGTTTCTAATCAATCCATTATTCGATCAAACATGATTTTATCAATTAATTTCTTATGAACCCTAACCATGTTCAAAGCATAAACAACATCTTATAACGTTCAAACTATCAGATTTAAAGCTTTCAACATCATCAAGCAAACAATCCGAAAAACAAAAACATGATAGCCGATCAACATCAATTCGGTTCCAGATCAATATCATACAAATCCGATTCATATGAGCATCATCATCTAACCCTAATTCCAAATCAACACAAGTTTCAAAATCTTCATGTAGGTTCGGTTCAATCATTTAAAAGCATCAACCAAATATACATCACTTGTTCATTCGTTCATACATTACCACAACATCAAGAATCCATCATCATTCATACGAACAACCCTAGTTATCACATAAAATCATGGCAACCATAATATCATCTAACAAAACAATAATCATGAAACACTAACCGGTTAGAAGGGTAGAACAAGGTCGATCCGAACAAGAAAGCTTCAAGAGAAGGGGATGTTGCCGTCGGCCTTCTAAGGAGAGTAAGAGAGAGTAGGGTTTGTGTGTGTTGTGTGTTTTGCAAACAATGAGCAGTATACACCCTCCTCATGTGGTTATGCATGCAAGGGAGTGGCCCGAACCCATCATGGGCTGCCCTTGGTTCGAATACAAGAAGTGTGGCCCGAATGGGCTTGTGCGAATGGACATGTGTTGTGCGATTACATTATATACACATACATTACACACATTCACATAACATGTAACATTTATTCATTAAAACCAACATATCAATTAGTTACATAGAGTTCGTACACGTTACATCAAACACAAAGATAGGTTCTGGAATACGAGTTGTCACATCATCCCCAAGTTGAAAGAAATTTCGTCCCGAAATTTAGCACGTAGTTACTGAGGAAGCTAGTTAGGTTGCGTGGTTTCCTGGTTTTCCTGGGGTGTCACATCCTTCCCCCGTTGGTTTTGAATTTCGTCCCGAAATTTCGCAGTAGCTTCAGCCTCAATAGTGGTTTCACTTTTCTCGAACAACTGGGGATACTTGTCTTTCATTTGGTCTTCTCGTTCCTAGGTAAACTGTGGGCCATGGTGGGAGTTCCAATGAACTCGAACGATGGGTATCCTGGTACTCATGAGAACCTTAACGTCTCGGTCTGTAATCTCTACTGGTTCCTCGACGAATCGCAATTGATCGTCGATAGTGAGTTCCTTGAGAGGAACTATGAGGGTCTCATCTGAAAGACACTTCTTCAGATTTGACACATGGAATACGTTGTGAACTCCACTGAGTTCTTCAGATAGATTCAATCTATAGGCCACCTTTCCAATTCTCTCAATTTTCTAAAGGTCCAACATAACGTGGATTTAGCTTGCCTCGTTTACCAAAACGAATCACACCTTTCCAAGGTGAAACTTTGAGTAGCACTCGATCCCCCACCTAGAACTTGAGTGGTTTCCTGCGCTTATCAGAATAGCTTTTCTGACGGTCACGAGCTGCCGCCATTCGTTGTCGTATTTGGGCAATCTTTTCCGTCGTGTCGACGACGAGTTCTGGGCCAGTGATTTGGCTGTCACCAACTTCTGCCCAGCATAGGGGTGATCGGCATTTCCGTCCATACAATGCCTCGAACGGAGTAGCCTGGATGCTGGTGTGGTAACTATTATTGTACGAAAACTCTACCAAATGTAGGTGCTCGAAGCATGTCTTCGAGAGTTTGAATGGTGCGTTCAGTCTGCCCATCCGTCAGTGGATGATACGTTGTGCTCATGTCTAGACGCGAACCAAAGGATTTGTGCATTGCTTGCCACAAATCAGAGGTAAAACGTGGATCACGATCAGAAATAAGGAAGTTGGCACCCTGTGCCTCGAAACTACTTCCTTCAGGTATATGTCTGCTAGAGTAGAGAAGTTATCCGTTTCTTTGATAGCCAGGAAGTGTGCAGACTTGGTTAGTCGATCCACTATCACCCAAATGGTATCGTTTCCTCGTTGAGATCTAGGTAAGACAGTAACGAAGTCCATGGAAATTTGCTCCCATTTCCATGTCGGGATCTCTGGTTGCTGAAGTACGCCTGATGGCTTCTGGTACTCAACCTTGACCCTAGCACAGGTCAAACATTTACTAACATAGGTCACTATGTTAGCTTTCATGTGGGGCCACTAGTACGTAGTTTTGAGATCGTGGTACATCTTATCAGAACTAGGATGTACTGAGTAACGAGACTTGTGTGCTTCATCCATCACAAGCTCACGCAGATTACCATAAAATGGAACCCAGAAATGCCTTGCCAGGTAGTAAGCACCGTCTTCCTTTAGTTCTAACCATTTCTCCAATCCTCGGAGGGACTCAGCCCTGATGTTCTCTTCTTTTAATGCTTCGACCTGAGCATGACAAATTTGGGCAGGAAGACTAGAGTGAATCGTAAGTTGTAACGCACGTACACGCTTAGGTTTAGTTTCCTTTCAACTGATTCGCACACTCAAAATCATTCAGAAGTTCGATCCATCGATGCTGTCGCATGTTCAACTCTTTCGGATCGAAGATATGTTGGAGACTCCGGTGATCGGTGTAAATGGTGCACTTGGTACCGTACAGGTAATGTATCCATATCTTAAGAGCAAACACCACTGCTCCCAACTCCAAGTCGTTATTCGTATAGTTCTTTTTGTGAACCTTGAGTTAGCGTGATGCGTAAGCTATGACTTTCTCACGTTGGATCAACACACAACCAAGTCCCTGGATTGACGCGTCACAATAAACCACGAAATCGTCTGTGCCCTCAGGCAACGAGAGAATAGGTGCGCTACAAACTTCAACTTCAGCAGCTGAAATGCGGATTCCTGAGCATCACCCCAACGGTAGGTGACACCCTTCTGAGTAAGAATAGTAAGAGGCTGGGCAATCTGTGAGAAATCCTTGATAAACCTTCTGTAGTAACCCGCCAAACCCAAGAATTGGCGGATTTCAGTTGGTGTTCGAGGTGCAGGCCAATTCTTGATAAAGTCAACCTTGGATGGACCAACGTGAACCCCATCCTTATTAACCACGTGGCCTAGGAAATAGACGTCACAAAGCCAGAAGTCACATTTCGAGAACTTAGCATAAAGTTGTTATGTTCAAAAAAGTTCCAATATGAGTCGCAGATGACGTTCGTGTTCCTCCTGACTCTTGGAACAGATCAGGATGTCGTCGATGAACACAATAACGAACTTATCCAAGTAAGGTTTGCACACTCGGTTCATAAGATCCATGAAAACCGCAGGTGCGTTTGTCAACCCAAATGGCATGACCTGAAACTCATGGTGGCCGTAACGAGTTCTGAAGGCTGTCTTGGAGATGTCCTCATCTCGAACTCTCAGCTGATGATAGCCCGATCTCAGATCAATCTTAGAGTAAAAGCTCGACCCTTGCAGCTGGTTGAACAGGTCATCGATACGCGGAATAGGATAACGATTCTTCACGGTCACCTTGTTGAGTTCGCGATAGTCAATGCACATTCGAAAGGTACCGTCTTTCTTCTTCACAAACAAGACTGGAGCTCCCAGGGCGAAGAGCTAGGACGAATGAAACCCTTTTCCAAAAGCTCTTGTAGTTGCGCGAACAGTTCTTTTAACTCTGATGGGGCTAAACGATAAGGTGCACGAGCTATAGGTGCTGCTCCAGGAGCTAGCTCGATTTGAAACTCGACCTGACGATGAGGCGAAAGTGCAGGTAATTCCACAGGAAATACCTCAGGAAAGTCGCGTACGATCGGAATATCTTCCATCTTCCTTTCTGTCACACCCCCAAAATCCACACGCGGAGTATCACCGCTTGGAGGCGTGACTGACCAGGATCAAGCCACCAATCATATTGAACAAGCATGTAAGTAAACATAATTCAACCAAACAATATGAAAGGTGTTCAAAACCAAAGCATAGTTAAGTGTTTAGCGAAGCATAATTGTAAAACCCATTGTAAGTACGAAATAAAGTAATGTTTATAGCATGGCACACACTGCCATGTGCCACAATGACCGTTCCTCCCTATGCAAGCTCCATGAGTACCTAAGACCTGCAAGGCATGTAGCAACGAATCAACAACAAAGTTGAGCGAGTTCACAGTTGGTTGTTTAGTGATAGCATTCGTTTCGTAAATCGTATGTTCGTTTTGTAAACCATGTATCGTATTAATTCGTATTGCGGTCACCCTGACATGTTTGCGAAGATTAGTGGGGGCTTCCCATGTATTATTAGACCACGCGTATCGACTGCTACGAAAATGTAAGAGGTGCCCTAAGTCAATGTCTATCAGCATTAACCCTTTGCCCATAGTCCATTAGTACACGCCCGTCCGACTGGCACGGTGTGAGGTTTGTTAAACCTAATAGCGCTATTAACTAATGACCCGCTCGCCATAGGCCTCGGCGATTAAGTCGATAAATGAGGGACTTCAATTGATAGAGTTGATGGTCTTATGTTCGTGTACGTAGGTTTTACGTACGTGCCCTTCAATCCGAGGACAGTAGTAAGTATAAGTGTACGTAGGTTTTACGTACGTGCCCTTCAATCCAAGGACAGTAAAAGTAGTTTAATAGTACGAGTCGTTATTCAATCCCATTCCGAACCCACCGGGAATCCCATGCCTTAGGAGTGTGAACTCACCTTGGTTTGCTCGGCAGATACACAGAAAGGTTACTTGAGCTATAAGTGGTCAACCACGTCCTAACATGGTTACCATACAAGTCAGGTCTAGGTTCAAGTAATGCACGTATGTTACACATAAGCTAGCAGGTTACGAACACGTATTGATCATGGCAACACATTAACAGTCAAGTGCGTAACACATTCATACTTGTGTGATCAGGATGTATTGGGCTGAGATAACAATGTAGGCCCAATAACATCTTGTGCGAGTGGATAGTTGAAATCCAACACTACCCGGCCCAACATGTTGTGCGATCAGCACAACCTTGTGCGATCCACAGCATGTTGTGCGATCCAATATAAGCCCTGCCCAAAAAGTCAAAAGCCCAACATAGATACACGGCCTAATTTAATAACATGCAATGGTCTTGTGCGGTCCAGATAATCTTATGCGATCCGGACAACTTGTGCGACTGGAATTTGGGCTTTGAGGCGCAACAGTATAATCAAATCCAAGTCGTTTGTGTGTGGCCCAAGCCTTGTGCGATCGACACCGTCTTGTGCGATCCACAAGGTCTTGTGCGATCATGCAATCTATGACTTGTGCGATTGTGTTGTGCGACCAGATCAGGTCTTGTGTGACCTGATCTTGTGCGACTGAGAGGACTTGTGCGATCCGTTTTACTATCCGAATATTATGCAATTCGGTTGCCATCATTCACAGTTTCCAAATTTACAATTATCAATCAACAGTTTTAGATTATGCAAACTATCGATCAAACAAGGGTTTTATCACCTAATTCATATAAACCCTAGTCATATTCAAAGCATAAATAATAACTTATCAAATCATCGGTTTCAATTCATCATACAACACCTCATGCTCGATCATATAATGGGTCCGATTATACAAACATACAGCCGATTAACAAGCATTCGATTCTAGAACAATAATATGCAATTCCGATTAATATGAACATTATCAAATACGCATATGTGAGCCGATTTTATGAGCACTAAGATTTAACAGTTTATATCATGTTCAATCACAAGACATTACTAAATCATCATGTAATACACCTAGATCATAACACCATCAAACATACAACCGATAATTATAAACACTAACTGATTATAAGGTAAAACAAGGATGATCCAAACAAGAAAGCTTCAAAAGATGGGGTGTTGATGCCGTCGGCTTCGAGAGAGAGAGAAGAGTAGGGTTTGTGTGTGCTCTTGTTTTGCAACAAATGAGAGACAACTCCCTAAGGGGGTGTGTGTATGCGTATGAAGGAGTGGGCCGAACCCAACTTGGGCTGCCCTTTTGATTCGAGTACATGTTGTACGGCCCAACAGGGCTTGTGCGGTCGGGTTGTTGTTGTGCGATTACACAATACAAACATTCACATAACATATAACAACATAACATTTCATTAATCAACATATCAGATAATCACACCAAGTTCACATACGTTACATTAAGCACATAGATAAGTTCTGAAATACGAGTTGTCACATTATCCCCAAGTTGAAAGAAATTTCGTCCCGAAATTTGGTACGTACTCACTGAGGAAGCTAGTTAAGTTACATGGTTTTCCTGGGGTGTCACATCCTCCCCCCGTTGATCTGGAATTTCGTCCCGAAATTCCGCAGTAGCTTTAGCCTCAGTAGTGGTTGTACTGTTTTCGAACAATTGGGGATACTTTTGTTTCATCTGATCTTCACGTTCCCAGGTGAACTCTGGGCCACGATGGGAGTTCCAACGAACTTGAACGCGAGGTATTCTAGTACGCTTGAGAATCTTCACATCTCGGTCAGTAATCTCTACTGGTTCTTCGACGAATCGCAACTGTTCATCGATAGAGAGCTCCTTCAAAGGAACTATGAGGGTCTCATCTGACAGACACTTCTTCAGATTCGACATGTGGAAGACGTTGTGAACTCCACTGAGTTCTACTGGTAGGTTCAGTTTGTAGGCCACCCTGCCTATTTTCTCTATGATGTCGAATGGTCCAACATATCGTGGGTTAAGTTTGCCTCGTTTTCCAAAACGAACAACACCCTTCCAGGGTGAGACTTTAAGTAGCACTCGATCCCCAACCTGGAACTCGAGTGGTTTCCTGCCCTTATCAGCGTAGATTTTCTGACGGTCACGAGCTTCCGCCATTCGTTGTCGTATTTGAGCAATCCTTTCTGTTGTGGCTACCACAAGTTCTGGGCCAGTGATCTAACTATCCCCCACCTCTGCCCAACAAAGAGGTGATCGGCATTTACGCCCGTACAATGCCTCAAAAGGAGCGGCCCGAATGCTGGTGTGGTAACTGTTATTATACGAGAATCCACTAGTGGCAGATGTTTTTCCCAACCGTTGCCAAAATCGATAGCACATGCACGAAGCATGTCTTCAAGGGTCTAGATGGTGCGTTCAGACTGCCCATCCGTTTGCGGGTGATAAGCTGTGCTCATATCTAAACGTGAGCCAAAGGACTTGTGCATTGCTTGCCACAGTTCAGAAGTAAAACGTGCATCACGATCAGAGATAATGGAGGTGGGCACCCTGTGCCTCGAGATAACTTCCTTAAGGTATACGTCTGCTAGAGTGGAGAACTTATCCGTTTCCTTGATAGCCAAGAAGTGTGCAGACTTTGTGAGTCGATCCACGATCACCCAAATAGAGTCATTTTCACGCTGAGATCTAGGTAGGCCAGTAACGAAATCCATGGAAATTTGCTCCCATTTCCATTGTGGTATCTCTGGTTGTTGAAGCAGGCCTGAGGGTTTCTGATATTTGAATTTGACTCTCGCACAAGTCAAACATTTACTAATGTAGGTTGCTATGTGAGCTTTCATGCTAGGCCACCAATATGTAGTTTTGAGATCGTGGTACATCTTATCCGAACCAGGATGTACTGAGTAACGAGACTTGTGTGCTTCATCCATTACAAGCTCTCGTAGGTTGCCATAGAGTGGGACCCAAATGCGTCCTGTTACGTAGTAGGCACCGTCTTACTTTTGTTCTAACCGATGCCTTGAGCCGCGTAGGGCTTCAGCCTTGACGTTTTCTGGTTTCAACGCTTCTACCTGAGCTTCTCGTATCTGTGCAGGAAGGCTAGACTGAATAGTGAGTTGTAAAGCTCGTACGCGTTTGAGTATGGTATCCTTTCGACTGAGGGCATCGGCCACCACATTGGCTTTGCTCGGATGGTATCTGATCGAGCATTCGTAATCATTCAGTAGCTCGACCCATCGACGTTGTCGCATGTTCAACTCCTTCTGTTTGAAGATATGCTCGAGACTCCTGTGATCGGTGTAAATGGCGCACTTGGTACCGTACATGTAATGTCTCCATATCTTAAGCACAAAAACAACAGCTCCCAGCTCTAAATCGTGTGTAGTGTAGTTCTTTTCGTGAACTTTAAGTTGGCGTGAGGCGTACGCAATAACTTTATCCCGTTGCATCAATACACAACCAAGACCCTGTATTGATGCGTCGCAGTAAACCACAAAGTCGTCTGTGCCTTCAGGCAATGAGAGGATAGGTGCGCTACAAAGTCTGTCCTTCAAGTGCTGAAATGCTGATTCCTGTGCATTTCCCCATCGATAAACAATGCCTTTCTGAGTTAGTGAGGTGAGAGGCTGTGCAATCTTGGAAAAATCCTTAATGAACCTTCTGTAGTAACCTGCCAATCCCAAGAATTGGCGAATTTCTGTTGGTGTTCTAGGTGCAGGCCAGTTCTTGATCGAGTCTACCTTGGATGGATCAACATGAATCCCATCCTTGTTCACTACGTGGCCTAGGAAATGGACTTCGCGAAGCCAGAAGTCGAATTTCGAGAACTTTGCATAGAGTTGCTCTGTACGTAGAAGTTCCAGGATAAGTCGCAAATGCTGCTCGTGTTCCTCCTGACTCTTAGAATATATCAGGATGTCGTCGATGAAAACTATAACGAACATATCTAGGTAAGGCTTGCACACTCGATTCATAAGGTCCATGAAAACCGCAGGTGCGTTTGTCAGCCCAAAAGGCATGACCAAAAACTCGTAGTGTCCATAACGAGTTCGAAAGGCTGTTTTGGAGACGTCCTCTTCTCGGACTCTCAGCTAGTGATATCCCGATCTCAGATCAATCTTCGAGTAGTAGCTTGACCCTTGCAGCTGGTTGAACAGGTCATCATTGCGTGGAAGAGGATAACGATTCTTCACCGTCACCTTGTTGAGTTCACGGTAGTCGATGCACATTCTGAAAGTACCGTCTTTCTTCTTCACGAATAGCACTGGAGCTCCCCAGGGCGAAGAGCTAGGATGAATGAAACCCTTGTCCAAGAGCTCTTGTAGTTGCGTAGACAGCTCTTCTAATTCTGATGGGGCTAAACGATAAGGTGCTCGAGCTATAGGCGCTGCTCCAGGAGCTAACTCAATTTGAAACTCGACCTGGCGATGAGGTGGAAGACCAGGTAATTCCTCAGGGAATACCTCAGGAAAGTCACGTACGATCGGAAAATCTTCTATCTTCTTCTCTTTCTTCGAGGTGTCAGTAACGAGAGCCAAAATAGCAGTGTGGCCCTTACGCAAACACTTCTGGGCCTTAAGGAAAGAGATGATTCTCTCGACAGCACCCCTCTTGTCGCCTCGAATCATGAGAGGTTCATCACCTGAATGAGGGATATGGACAATCTTCTCATTGCAAAGAATCTCTGCTCGATGTTGGGATAACCAATCCATCCCAATGACAACGTCGAAACTACCCAGAACGATAGGAATGAGGTCGATAGAGAAGGTCTGATTAGCAAGAACGAGATTACAACCCTTGACTACGTGTGTGGCCTCTAAACGTTTACCATTAGCTAGCTCTACAGTGTGCTTGGTGTTCAAAAGTGTTGGGGTACGCTTAAGCATTTGACTAACTTTTAGGGACACGTAGCTAGTATCGGCACCCGAATCAAATAAAACTGTAACGTAAAAGTCGTCGAGAAGGAACATACCCGTCACCACGTTGGGATCATTCCTCGCTTCACCTTGGCCAATAACGAACACACGACCCCTTGCACCATTGCCATTGTTACCTCCGTTGTTTCCATTCCCCTGGTTGTTATTATTGTTGTTGTTGTTCTGGTTCCGGTTCAGTTGGAGACAATCTCGCTTGAAGTGACCCTCAGCACCACACTGAAAGCACCCTTTGTTGATGCCTTGCTGCTGCTGCTGGCGTTGATTATGTGGGGCTTGTTGTTGCTGACGATTCTGGTTTGCGGGGTATAAACTTCTGCAATCCTTTGCGGCGTGGCCTGGCTTGTTGCACCGATGACAGTTACTTTGTAACTAATTGGCGTCAATGTTTTCAAGACAACGGTATTGTGGTATTTTCTAAACTTTATTAATGGATGAAAATCTTTTGGTTTTATCATATAGCATTGTTATGATTGATTGCTATGGTATTAAGAAGTCACACCAAATAACCACGCTTCCGCAAAAGTCAGGGTGTGACAGCTTGGTATCAGAGCTTCGATCATAGCGAACTAGGATTCATTCTCGAGTCTAGACTACGATCAATAGGGCTCTCACGAAAACGCTTTTACAAACATGTTTTCATTGCATACACAAAACGCCCAGATCCAAGGAACAAACATTTTTACAAACAAAAGGCACAAATACACACTTCAAAATTTATGTTTATAATTCATTCTTAGAGACTAAGGGAGTTAAGCCTAAGAGGCTGGGGAGGCTCAGTCTTAGAGACTGAGGGAGTTCAGCCTTAGAGGCTGGGGAGGTTCAGTCTTGGAGACTGAGGGGTTCAATCTTAGAGATTGGGGAGGTTCAGTCTTAGAGACAAGGGAAAAATTTAGTCTTAGAGACTGGGAGGTTTGGTCTTAGAGACCAGGGATTTAGTCTTAGAGACTGGGAGGTTTGGTCTTAGAGACCAGGGATTTAGTCCTAGAGAGTGGGGAAATTGGTCTTAGAGACCAGGGAGTTGGTCTTAGAGACCAGGGAGTTAGTCTGAGAGACTAGGGAGTTCAGTCTAAGAGACTGGGTGGGATAGTCTGGGGAAGACTAAGATGATGACTTGCTTACATTGTTATCACATACATGCTTAATTGCTGATTATTGATAAACGTGCATATGTGGAAACTGTTTGCATACGCTAACTGATAGTGATTACTATGGAAATACATACTATGACTACCATGTACCGATACACATGTCGCCTTGATCAAAAAGCGGGTTGTCAAGCATTGATGACCCTATGGCCGCCGCCACAAATACTGAGACTGCACTTGCGCCGGAGATATTTACGTCAGACACTGAGAGTGATCCTGATATGCCGACCCAGGGCAAGGACGACTTACAACAGTCCGTGCTACCAGATTTTGGGATGATTTATCCTGGTTGAAGGCTTCTCTGACAAGAATCCTCCTGTTACTCTTGTTCCAGTCCATGACCACTTCACCACTGGTTATCCCGATGGTGAGCACACCATGGCTCCGATCCTTGACAATACACCTCATGTGGACCTTTCCTTCCAAAGGGTGGCTACTCGACGAATAGTCGATGACGCTGACATGACTATTGATGGTCCTCCTGACGACATCAATGGTGATGGAAAGTTAGACGAGAACGTTATTAAAAATTTCACATCTGAGACCCATGTTATCAGGCTATCCTCTGCGCCTAGAATACACTCGATTTCAGACTCCTTTGAGTCTGTGACATTTATAGCCTTATAGATGGCCGGATTACAACTTTCTACTACTGACACAGAAGACGACGCCGTTATGTCTGTTGCACTATCACTTGCTCGAGGCACCACACCGTTACATGACCCAGAGACTGCCCCTGAGCTAGCTTCTGCACCTTTGTGGGACAGCTTGATGTTGCACCTGCTGATCATGCACCCTTGCTTGATTATGACCTTGTTTCTTTTGGTATACCGAACATTACACCCCTTATATCTGACCCAGTACCTGCGCCGATGAAATCCTTATTAATTGAGACGTTTGTTCCTGCACCCTCAACCGCGGGTATTACTCCTATGGAGACCTACGTCCATTGCACCGACATGCCTATCGCTTTCTTTCAAGACCTAACCGCACCCTAGAAAGGTACTCCAGGTCAGCACCTGCATGACGATCCTTCTGCTACAGCAGCGTTTTCCCCGACCTCACAAGCTGCACCGTTTGCTACTTTCACCTCTACATCGCTGGATGAGCCATTTCGATGGTTCTTATCATACACTACGCTAATGTTAGACCTTTACACTATGGAGGCTACACCAGGGATGAATTGCTCCTATAACATCAGCTACAGTTTGAGAACAGGAGTCGTAGAATGTTGGAGCTTGAGCTGACACCACGTCCTCCACCTTGTCTATTGCCAACATACTTTGATCCTCCACATTTATCAAGAGCGGCAGAACAGATAATTACTTCGACGTGTACACAAGCCCAAGAAGGAAGTCCACGCTTGTTAACAGTTTACTTTTCTTTCCTCCTCCACCTCAGACACCGGTATAGTGGTTTCTAGATTATGCGGATTGCATTACATTTGGGGTAAAGACACTAATGATAAGCCGAGATTGTGGAGATTCTTAAAGACCACTTCAGACTATGTGATTTTGATACACTGATATAGTTTTTGGGCAATGGTAGGGTGACCCTGTGTCCCTCTTGATGTGATACATTTTGAAAGACGATACAATTGTGGTCGGAGAATAATGAGAGCCCAATCATCATAAAACATGCGACAATACTTGGTGGCCAATGGCCAACGAAAGCTTAGTCGCTATGTCTTCGTTAAGCACGATTGTTGATCCATATATGTGTGCTGTAATTATAATACTACGTGCTTGCTTACTATGCTCTCATTAAACAAAATTACCAAATTACTTGGTTATGCTATGATTATGATATTGCTTGATTGGTTGATATAAAATACATGTATGTACATATGACCTCGAAACAACTATATGCATCCCCTGAACAAATATAGCTTGACCTAACCAATCTTCTTCTTAGAAGATGTCGATACAAGGGAACGTCGATGCCAACAACCCTCCGCCAACATCAACGGCACAACTACAAGAACGCATCTCACAGGCCATTGCACAGCTCGAGGCCCTTCGCTCCGAACACAGCGAAGGCTGCACCTACAAGCAGTTCTTAGACCACAAACCTCGAGAATTCGACGGCACCGGGGGTGCCTTAGCTTTTTAGCGTTGGGTTGAGAAGACGGATTATGTTTTGCGACTAAGTAAATGCGCCCCAGAACATCAGGTTACGTACATAGTAGGGCTATTTGTAGATGGGGCTCTGTCATGGTGGAACCTTCAGGTTCAGACAATGGGCGAGACTACTGCGTATGCTTTGACGTGGGACGAACTGAATGAACTGATGCGCTAGAGATATTGCTCAAGGGCAGAAGTCCAGAAGTTGGAGACTGAACTGTGGAACTTGAAAATGGAAGGACCAAAGATAGCTGAGTATGTGCAGAAATTTAATGATTTATCACAAGTTGCTACGCTCCTGGTGGGACCAGAGTTTAAGAGAATTGAACGTTTCATAGGGGGATTGGCACCTCAGATTCTAAGTCTGGTAACAATATCTAAACCTTCAACGATCACCGAGGCTATCAACACAAGCGTGGCGCTCACTGAAGAAGCGGTTAGACTAGGAAAATTTTCCAGTATGGAAGAGAAAGAGGAGACTCCTGTAGAGTTATCTGGAGATAACAAGAGAAAGCTCGTAAATTTCAAAAAGATTACTCGGGCGAGTAACAAGAAGAAGGCCAAAAAGGGAAAAGTCTACATGGGTATCCTACCTAAGTGCAACAATTGTCTACGCTATCATGTCGGGCGATATAAATATGGAAAATGTGATAACTGTGGCAAGAGAGGGCATCCTAAGGAAACTTGTAGGCAAGATACTGAACATAGAAAAGGAGGCCAAGATAATAGCGAGAATCACAGAGGAAACAATGACAGTGACGAATATCCAGGCAGGACAAGTGACAGACATAAACGTGCTCAAGGTTGTTTTAACTATGGAAGCAAAAAGCATTTCAGAAAATATTGCCCTAAAAACGATCAGGCACAAGAATGAAATTTCAACACCGGAGCTACGGAGACACGCCAGGAATTCAAGCGTGGATATCGGTACGTTCCATATTACTCAACGTTATGCATCTGTGTTGCCAGATACTGTTGCAAATTTTAAGCTTCGCATCTCTAGAGTTTGAGAGTATACTTGGTTTAGTAGCAAGTAAGTTAGATAACTCGCACTCGATGGAACTAGCTAGGTGAAGCTAGTGGAAGCCAACGCAGTAACTAGAAACAGCAAGATAGAACCCGGAGAGCGTAAGTTTACGCTTGATCTGCTGTCCGTTGAGTTGGGAAACTTCGACGAGGTAATTGGGATGGATTAATTTCCGAGGGATTGAGCGGAGATTGATGTCCGCATCCCTATGGTGAATAAAGAAATGATCGTGACTCGTGAAGCAGAATACGCCCATACAGATTACTAATTACTGGAAGGCACGAAGGTTGTTGCGTAAAGGATGTGTTTTTTTCTTGGCTCATGTCGGGGACAACGGAGCCGAAGAACCAAAACTCGAAGATACCCCTGGGATAAGGAAATATCCTGAAGCCTTCCCCGAAGACTTATCAGAATTATCTCCTCAACGATTAGTCAAATCTCGCATCGATTTAATTCCAGGCACCGCACCTGTAGTCGATGCACCGTAGCGACTTACATCCTCGGAGATGCAAGGATTGTCAGAGTAACCTCAGAAGTTGATAGAGAAGGAAGATAACAGACCAAGATTCCCTTTTGGGTAACCACAATTCTGCTCGTCAATAAGAAGGACGATAGCTTTCATACGAACATCAAATAACCAGGAGCCGAACGAGCTAACCCACGAGAGTCGGTGACTCTTGCTAAGGATTAACGACTTACTTAGGTAACTAACTGTGAGGATCCAACTACTATTTCACGACTGATCGATGATCGAGTGTCTTTAGCTGGGAATTCAGGAAGAAATTATACCGTGGAAATTGTGGGACAATAACTTGTTTTTAGACGTACAAAAAAATGGTGTTTCCTATACGATGCACAAAACAATTTTACACAAAGTACGAAACTTTGGGAATCTAGAAAACATGTAGTTAGGACCTTTGGGAACCCATGTCCAAACTTGTAAAGGTTGTTACTTAGAAACCATATCTGTTAACTCAATCAAACACCATTATCCGTACATGTATGCTATTTCAGTTAACCAAACAAAGAGCACTCAAACTCCTTTTGTTGAAATCTTCACTTTTGCTTCTAACGAGTAGATGTTTGCATCTCTACTCCCCTGATTGGTAGTTGCATCACGTTAATTTCCTTCGCTGAGAGCGAACACACATTTGCTTCGAATACTTGGTCATTTCTTCATTTTAGCAGATACACATTGCTTCATTTTCCTAAAAACTTATATGTTATGCATGCACCTTTTGCTACGCATGTGGTTTCATTTTGAATAAACGCTTCATTGAAGTCCAAATATTATGTTGCTAAATCTAATCACTGGTTTGTGATCCGAATGACCTACATTATTGTAATTATTGGCTCTGTTGTTATCAAGTCAACACACTTTCTCGAAACTCCTTTTTTTATTTCAAGTTACATTCATGGTTTATCTTTGCAACCATACCTAGATTCCTTCGATTAATACATACGTTTATTGTCAAGTTACGCTGAAACCAAGTTCAATTGCTTGAACTTATCTACTTCGCAAATTCAATTTAAGACGCCATATGATGTATTGGGAACATCATATTCAATTATTTTTGCAAGGACTCTTTCATTACGAGTCGTAGTAGATTCGGTTGGTCTACGACTCCACTGAATTGTTTGATTGGTTTCGATACATTACGGTGATACTTTCATGAGATTGAAGCTTGCGCTAATTTGGTTACTTACTTCTTACACGGATTTAATTGATTATTTAATAACTCGCCCTAAATCCGTCTTGTTTATCACGATTAAATCAATCTCAACACAGTTGTGTGTTAAGGGAAAGGTACATAGATTCATTTCATAGCACAATGTACCTCCTAACGATTCTTTCATTGTTGATCAAATACCTTGCGGTACTTAATACTTTATCACCTTCGATCAAAAACAGTAGCTCTTTGATGTTCCGTATTCAACTAAAAACTCTATGTCATTGCGTAAATCAATTCTTCAGATTGTGACGATATACTTTCATTTGATTTCAAACACGGTGAACTTGTTCAGTCACCACTATTGTTGGAAACATTTCAAGTATGACACCTTGTGGTGTCATTACAGATTTGAAGCTTGTGCTAATCATGGTCAACCGTTACACACAAAACTACATATACTTTTGACTTGTCATTTAAACAGTTCTGATGTACCTACGAATTAAGACAATGATACTACTAATTCTTACCATTCATTTATTCGGGAGATTGGCAGATCACTTTACTATTACTTTTGAGTTGTTGATTTTGAGTTCATATAGTAGATGCTATGGTTGTGAAAACTCGTTGGCATATTGTGACCGACTGTCTGAGAATCCTAATAGACAAAACTCCTCTCTTGTGGAACCCCTATTAACTGGATTACACTAGACTATGCGTCGATACGTCTTGTACCTTCGACACCAAATGCTAAAAGCACATACCTTTTAACCATTGGATTCGTGTTGTTATATATTCTTGGACTCACCTGATGTGAATAAGGTTTGATTCGGTTTGGTGAGTATCTACCTCGGTATTATTCATATACATACATGCATAATGAAACCCTAAGGAGTTAAGGTAGTACAAATTTCGAGGACGAAATTTTCTTAACGGGGGGAGAATGTGACAACCCTCACTAAACCAGGTATCTGTACTATTAATTAATCTTAATTACATGCTTAATGACTGTGCTGGATTACAATTGATGTCGTAAACTGCTTTCTAATTTCTGTAACTTACATACATATGCATCACATTTCATACTGTCACTCCACTCATTACATACAAACTTTAGTGACATACTTGATGCACAAAGCACAGTTAGCACAGTTAGCGGATAACTCAGAAATATACTGACAGTGCCAGTACATAGACAGACAGTGTTTTGAGACCCAGTATGGGCCAGGGACAAAGTACTAAACTAGTATGGGTGTAGGGAAGTGAGGACCATAAGACTGTGTCACTAGGTGATAGTTTGAGTGCCGGAAAGTGCCTAAAACCCATTTTAAGTACAGAATTCTGCATTTTCAGCAAAAATTCAGCCTTTAACATACTCGTATTATGTAGAGAATTGACTAAATGGTCCTGAATGCTTTCCTAAGTGTTGGGAATTAATTGTGTTGCAAAAAGATACATAAAGGACACTATACGGTACAATTTAACACTTTAACGGAACGGTACCTAACCGAACAATCGGACATTACCCGGGACACCAAAATTTTTTCAGAAACATTGTTTCATTATTTTTGGACTAATTATGGTCCCCGAATACCCCAACACACTATAAAATGTGCCATACACATCATACACTAGATATTACACTTAACCACCAACTAGTTAACATCATTTACCATCAAAGTTACACAATACCCACCCCCCATTATGATTTACGGTTGAAAGGGGGTGGCCCCACCCAAGATTTCAAAATCTTAACTCAATCTTCCCTTGATATTATTTGATTTTCCTTGGATTGCTCAAATATTTTCTTGGATTTCCTAGATATGCCTAGATCTTATTATCACCAAAATTTACAATTAATCCCCCCCTATACCCATTTACGGTCACAAGTGGGGACCCACAACCCACTCACAAGATTTCTTCAATATTATAATGGATAGCTTGCTTGATCTACTTGACAAAATATAGAAGATGTAAGAATATAATCATGGTGCCTTAGAGATCTCATCATTTCATATCTTGCAAATTCATCTCACCCTCTCACTCACCATCTCTCTCTCCCTCTCGGATTTGGTTGTGCCGCCACCACAACCACCCTATCACCACCAAATTCATCAAATTTCAAGTCCATTCAAGTGCTAGAAGGTGATCCTTGGAAGCTTGAAGCTTGGAGATCTTGAAGGAGCTTCATAGATTGCTTTTACACACCATCTTCATCATCTTTTGTTCTTGAGTTCATCCCTAGCTTTAAGCTAGTTGTAAGACTTCCTTAAACTCTTCTCTACTTCTATTTTCATGGTTAAAAGATTATGCTCCGATGAAATCATATGAACACTACAAGAACACGAACATAAGACATGAACATAAGGCTTTACATAAAGACCATGAGATGAAATATGATGATAAATCAGAGTTAAATGAACTATAACCTGCTGTAAATGACTTATGACCTGTTGTTAATCATTATTAGAAAGTTATGGTGATCGTATGTGTGCGTTTTAGTAACATTTAAGCTAGAAACAGCATGCTGAGTAACATTTTCAGCCAACTTCAACTGGCTGTAAACGGACCGTTATAAATCGAAAAATTGATTTTCTGAAGTCTAAATTATGTATTTTCGAAAAACGGATCAAATGGCACTAGAATCGTAATTCTTCGAGGTCGTTTACTATTTTTAAAGGTCTGTTTTGGGACAGAAGCTCAAGCTGCGTTTTTATTGCAGAAAATGTGTGTTGTATTTTTCATCATAACTTGAAACCTAAGTAGAACTAGCTCATGAAATCTATACTGTAGATGATCACTGATGTCGCGGTCATCCTCCAATTGCAATTTCGTCAATCGGAGTTACGATGAATTTTAAACGAATTATTCCGTAGACTGCAGTCAGAAAGTGACAAATCTGATTGCAGTCCGGTAAATGAATTTCTATAAAATATTGGTAATGAATTGGACACCGATATTTTTACACAATAAAATTTGGATCCTTTAAACCGTTCTGTAAAAATTTGGGAATTTTTGGAGTAAGTTAACTATTTTATTAAAATCCCCGAAAACAGCCCAGTTTTGAATACTAAAGCTGAAATGACATAAGTAATATTTTGCATGTCTAAATGTCGGGTTGGTTATGTGAGAATGATCTAATGTGTTATATGTTAAAGAAAATGATATGCTATATAGCATGGACACCTCCATTTACAAAGGAAAATATGGCGAAATTTTCTAAAAATTCCAACACTTGGAAAATATTTTCTAGACAAGTGTTACAAGTATACTTTTAAACTATGTTACCAATATAAACTTTGCCATAGATTTTTGTAACAAAAATACCAGTATTGGAGGATGGCTTTTGTAAATAAAAATGGGTAAATATATATTTAGAATATATATTTTGTATTAAGACACTTGTGTGAATAATTGCATGATTTGTGAACTGGTCATATTATTTTAGGGTAAAATAATATATCTTGACAAAAGACCATGAAATGACAACTCCAAAATAATACCAAAAATCACAAGGGATGAAATACAAGTTACACATTTAATATTGTGAAGCCGAACAATAAAATGTAACTTATGAAATATTCAGGAAGACACCGTTGCAATATATTTTCGGTAAAATATTATTTTGGAAACTAAGAAGCGAAAATATATTATTTTTGTGAAAAATATATATATTTTTTGGAATACGTTATGTTAAACTAGAAGTTATAACTTGGAATAATATCAAAGTAACGTAACTCAAAAACCCTTATACTAAGCAAAGGCACGGCCCGTCGTCTAATAGACATTAGTACGCTCCCTGTAGGTAGTCGTGTTTGCGAAGGAGACTTGGGTTACACAGACTGAAGACGCAATAATGTGAGTTCATGTCCCCCTTTTCTCTTAACTGTTTTCAGTTTTATAACTTCGGGGGTGAAATACATGTTACAATTATACAGACATTTTTATACATGGTATGGTTAGCTTAAGGAGTGACTTTCATACATCGTTAGATCATGTGAGTGGGTAGGCGGCTACTAAAGGCCATTAATCCTCGTTGAAGGACCGAGGGACATGAGTGATAGATCTATTCGGGTGTAGCAAGCCCCACTCCTAAGTCCGCTGAGTGGACCATGAGGTGACTATGTCTTCACGACGAAATCTGCTAGGTTTGAGTCTTCCTGCATCACTACACACATATCAATGGCCTTGCAACCCATTGGTGATCTCTTTTTCCTTAATGCTACATACCAGGGACTTACATACATACTTACAACGTTACAAAGGTTTATACATACACACAAACGAACACATGAACTCGCTCAACTTTTGTTGATTTTTCAAACTACATGTATTTCAGGGAACTAAATGGATCTGGCAGGTGTATGCATGTGTCTACAAGCTGCGTGTTAAATAAAGGATGTCATCCGTGGTCGTAGAGTTTAAAAGATGTATCCTATTCCCGGACGGGATACATGTTTCTAAACTCAGGATTATTTAAAGTCTTTTGTTGAGTCCATGGGAACTCATTTGAACATGTTATGGTTTGTAACTAATTGGCGTCAATGTTTTCAAGACAATGGTATTGTGGTATTTTCTAAACTTTATTAATGGATGAAAATCTTTTGGTTTTATCATATAGCATTGTTATGATTGATTGCTATGGTATTAAGAAGTCACACCAAATAACCACGCTTCCGCAAAAGTCAGGGTGTGACGCCGAGTGTACAAACCCTATCTTGACAAGTTCGTTATCTTTTTCATCGACAACATCTTGATCTACTCTAAGAGTTAGGAGGAACACGAGCAACATCTACGCCTTATACTAGAGCTTCTATGAAACGAACAACTCTATGCCAAGTTCTCGAAATGCAACTTTTGGCTCCGTGAAGTCCACTTCCTTGGTTATATAGTCAATGAAGCTGGGATTCATGTCAATCCTGTCACACCCCCAAAATCCACCATGCGGGGTATCACCGCTTGGAGGCGTGACATGACCAGGATCAAGCCACCAATCATATTGAACAAGCATGTAAGTAGTTTGTAAAATCCAACACAATACAATTGGTGTCTAAACAAAACATAGTTTAAGTTACAAGCGGAAGCTTAAAGTTTAAAACCAAATCATAAGTTTAAACGTTTCAAATGTTTAGCATGGTACACAGTTGTCCATGTCCCACAACGACTCTTCCCACTTCGATGCAAGCTCCATAGATACCTAACGACCTGCAAGGCATGTAACAACGAGTCAACAACAAAGTTGAGTGAATTCACAGTTGGTTGTTTAGTTATAGTGTTTATGAATCATTTATTTATTTCGTAAACCAAGTATCTTATTTATCTGTATCACGGTTTCCCATACATGTTTGCGATGATTAGTGGCCGGATCGCGGTTTCCAAAACATGTGTGCGATGATTAGTGGCCGTATCGCGGTTTCCCAAACATGTGTGCGATGATTAGTGGGGGCTTCCCATGTGTCGACTAGTCGTGTTTGTACGTGCCCTTCTTGATCCAAGGACCGTAGCGAGTGTGAGTGTACGTAGGTTTTACGTACGTGCCCTTCAATCCGAGGACGGTGAAAAGTAGTTTAATAGTAATGATAGTACGAGTAGTTATTCAATCCCATTCCCAACCCACCGGGAATCCCATGCCTTAGGAGTGTGAACTCACCTCGGTTGCTCGGTTTGACTCTCAAAAGTAGCTAACAGTCAAGGTCGGTCAATCACGTCCTAGTATGATTACCACTTAGTTTATTAGTGATTTCAAATAGAACACAAAGTTCCTACACGTATCTATCACATAACATGCATCACTTTAACGGTTCATGCCCATATAACCTTCCCATCTATTCCCCTCTCATAGACAAACACACAATCATTTCACATAACACTTTTATTGACATATAACATGTTATATCATTCTCGGATAACCTACCCGACATTTAGACACGCAAATCACGACTTATGTCGTTTCAGCTTTTATATTCAAAATTGGGCTGTTTTCGGGGATTTTAATAAAATAGTTAACTTGTTTCAAAAATTCCCAAATTTTTACAGAAGGTCTTAAATGATCCAAATATTATTGTGTAAAAATCTCGGGATCCAATTTATTACCAATATTTTATAAAAATTAGTTTAGCAGACTGCAATCAGATTCATCACTTTCTGACTGCAGTCCACGGAATAATTCATTAAAAATTCATCGAGAGTCCGATTTACGAAATTCCAGTGGGGTAATTACAAATACATCAGTTGTCATCTTCTGTACAAATTTCATGAGTTAGTTCTAATCAGGTTTTAAGTTATGATGAAACACATAACACATATTTTCTGCAGAAAAATGCAGCTTGAGCTGCTGTCCAAAAACAGACCTTTAAAAATAGTAAACGGCCTCGAAAAATTACGATTCCAGTGCCATTGGATCTGTTTTTCGAAAATACATAATTTAGACTTCAGAAAATCAGTTTTTCGATTTATTATGATCTGTTTACAGCCTGTTGAAGTTGGCTGAAAATGTCAATCAGCATGCTTTTTATAGTGTAAATGTTACTAAAATCGCATCAACAAGTGTCCTAACAACGGGTTTATCAATAAATTAATGATCAAAAAACATGCATGCTTATACCAACTTAATCCAACCAGATTTTATGTAAGTTTATGTCCATTTTCCAGTTCATTCTCTTTTATGTTCTTGTGTTACACATCAACTACAATCTTTCGAATAATCAACGTAGAAGTGACCAAAAGTTAAATCGAGGACTTACAACTAGCACAAAGGCTAGGGATGAACTTATGAACAAAGGATGATGATGAAGATGAGGTGTAGAGCAAAGTATGAAGTTCCTTCAAGACCTCCAAGCTTCAACCTTCAAGGATAACCTTCTAGCACTCAGAGCAAGCTTGAAAGTGGAGCAATGGTGGTGACAAGGTGGTGGTGGTGGCGGCATCTTCTATGGCCGAGAGGGAGAGAGAGGAGTTTTGAGGGATGAGTGAAGTTGTGTTGTGAAGATGATGGTGATCTTGTGTAGTTGTAATTCCAAGAGAAATAATTACAAGATCTTATCAAATCCAAGAAATATCTTTTAAAGATTATGGTGATCAAGTGAGATATGGTGATGATGATGGTGGGTTCGGTTATGGAGGAGCCGAAATAGGGAGAGAGTGTAGTGAGGAGAGAGAGTGTAAGAGATGGAATGAGTGTGTGTGATCTTGGCCATGCATATAAATCCCCATATCCAATCAAATCTCAACAAAGTCCAAGGTGAATATTTTGGAAGATTTGGAAGAAGATTTAAACAAATCTTTGGGTGTGGGGCCCCTTGGTGCCGTGAACGATGAGGGGGGGGGGGCTAAGTGAAACATTTTTGATGGTAGAAGTAACTAATAGTTCAAGTTTAAGTGTATGGTCACATGTGTTAGTTAGTGGACGTTCTAGTGGGTGTTATGGTATTCGGAGATCATAACTAGCCAAGAAATATTAACACAATGTGTTTGACAAATGTTTGGTGTCCCGGGTAATGTCCGGTTGTTCGGTCGGATACTGTTCCGTTAAAGTGTTTAATTGTTCCGTAAGGCGTCTTATATATGTATTTTTGTAACACAATTAATTCCTAACACATAGGAAAATATACCGGACTATTTAGTCACTTTTATGTATACTACTAGTATGTTAACACGCACATGTAAGTATAACACCGTAGTCAGAGAGCAGATAAATGATTCAACACAATCACCAAGCACTTTAATTATCGTTAAATAATCGTACGGATACATGGAATTACGAGGGTTGTCACAAATCCAGCTAAGATTGACTCTATCAAGGAACTTACATGAGCACTGCCTATCACCCACAAACGGATGGTCAGACTAACCACACCATCCAAACCCTTGAAGACATGTTGCGAGCATGTTTTATTGATTTTGGTAATCGCTGGGAGAGGCACCTGCCTTTGGTGGAGTTCTCATACAACAATAATTACCATGCCAGCATCAAGGCTGCTCTGTTCGAGGCTTTATACGGATGGAAATGCCAATCACCTTTATGTTGGGCGGAAGTTGGCGACAGCCAAATCACTGGCCCAGAACTCATACTCGACACAACAGAAAAGATTGCCCAGATCAGACAACGAATGGCGGCAGCTTATGACCGTCAGAAAAGCTACACTGATAAGCTTAGAAAACCATCGGCATCCCAGGTTGGAGACCGAGTTTTGTTAAAAGTCTCACCTTGGAAAGGTGTGGTCCGCTTGGCAAACGGAGCAAGCTTAACCCACGTTATGTCGGACCGTTTGAAATCACTAAGAAAATCGGCACAGTGGCGTATAGATTGAACTTGCCAGAAGAGCTCAGTGGAGTACACAATGTTTTTCACGTGTCCAATCTGAAGAAGTGTCTGTCAGATGAGACTCTCATTGTTCCTTTCAAGGAACTTACTGTCGATGTGACAACTCGTATTTTCAAGGTCTTTTCCTATGTACTAATTTCTTTCATGATCTGTTTTAAGTTGTAATTATATGTACATTGTGTGAATCAACAAGTATGATTGATTATATTTGGTTTAATGGTTATTATAGGTTTTGAGTTATTGGGTCGCCCAAAATTCTCGGGTCGCACACCCCCTTCTCAACCGCACACTCTTGTGCCTTGTGGTTCTCGGACCAGTTTCCTCAAGCCCAAATTGTGCCCAACTCTGTTAAACGGGAATGTGTACATGTGCACACATGTGTATATGGTCCCCATGTTTTCTTTTTCAACACACCTTACCCTCTTTCGGTTAGTATGATTATTCTTTGTTAACCTTGGTTATGTATTATTAAACTACATTGAATGTGATTGATTTGAAGTTCTGTGATCATGTGGTTTGTTATTAGTATATATGGGGTCAAAGAATGAAATAGGGTTTTTATTTATAGATCGATTTGATGCTGATTGATTTTTAGAAGGTTGCTAAATAACTAGCGTTGCATGATAATAGGGTTTGTGATGAATTGGTTATAATGAAAATGGTTACCATGAAATTAGAAGTTGTTTATGATGGTTGATCAATGATTTAGGGATCATGCATATGATAGGGTTTGGATGATTTTATGATGATGATAATGATAAACCTTGATTCCATGATATTGG
Source organism: Helianthus tuberosus (assembly GCA_030545235.1). Taxonomy (NCBI): domain Eukaryota; kingdom Viridiplantae; phylum Streptophyta; class Magnoliopsida; order Asterales; family Asteraceae; genus Helianthus; species Helianthus tuberosus. The sequence continues at coordinate 463,699 of JARYGA010027071.1, forward strand.
TGTTTTTGTGATAATGGGTGATATGTTATTCATAGATCCGTATGGACGGTTGTTGTTAATGTTGTTCATAATGTGTGTTTATGTAAATGGATGTGAATGTTTGTGATTATGTTGATGAGATGAAACGGTTGTGGATTAGGGTTTATGCGAAATCTACGGAAAATTGTGAAGTTTGAAAATGTTTGTTTGATCGTGGGAAACATGGGTAGTTGACTATTTGACCGTGATTTATGGCAAGGGTTAACTAACCCCGCACACTTACTGGTCGCACACCGGTATACCATACACCCTAGACTACATGTCGTGCAACCTCTTGATGCACACCGCTCACTTGGTGTCCGCACACTCCCGTAAGGTACACACCTGGACTGCACACTGCACAACCTATTAAGGTATGACCGCACACTATGGTGAGGCTGCACACTCACCTACATTAGGCCATACACTGATATTGGGCCACACACATAAAGTGGGCCACACACTCGCTGGGTCGCACACTTGACTTTGAGCATTGAATTTATTGGGCCGTATATTTAGGGTGAACCGTACACTCTGAATTGGACCGCACATTAGTGTGTGATAACTTTTGGGCCAAACTGTTATTGTTCACGTATTGGGCTTGTGATATGTGTGATACCATGTGTGTACTACTTGTTAGTTTTGTGTACAAATACGTGAATTATGTGAATACGAACCTGACTTGTATGGTGACCATAATAGGACGTGGTTGACCGCAATAGCTCAAGTAATTTAATCTACTGAGCTAAGCTATGGTGAGTTCACACATTTTACTAAAAGCATGTATTCCCGGTGGTTGGGAACGAATAACACTTTCCCTGGTTTTGGATTGCTTAGTATTCCTTGGGATGGAATACGGTTAAATTACTATCATACTGCATGTCTTAAGCGGACTAGACAGAACTCTATCTGAAAGTCCCCACACATTTTATACCGATTAATAGTCGGGGCCTGGCGAACGAGATATTAGTTAGTAGCGCTGTTAGGTCTACCAAACCTCACACCGTACCGCAAATGGCAGGAGTGAGCTATTATGCCTGGGCAACGGGTCAATGATGATAGACATTGACTTGGGGCACAAACATGACTACTGTTAGTTTCGATATGGCACGAGTTTAGTAGCTTAAAAAGATGGGGTAGCTCCCCATGACGTGTTTTATAAAATAGAGTAATTTAATAACCTACATTTTTTGAACAAAACTAATAAACTGTGAACTCGCCAACTTTATGCTGACACGCGACTACATGCTTTGCAGGTCATTAGGTACTTTGCTGGAGCTTGCACGGTGGAGCGGTCCTTGTGGCATAAAACCGTTGTTGGGTTCTTATATGACATTATTAACTTTAACTTTTAATTGGGTTTTAAACTTTATGCTTCAGCTAATACTCAAACTTTGTTTTGGTCTTTTAAGTACTTAAACACTAATCGTATTGATTGTGATGGGTTTTTTTATTTACTGTTATTTATCATTCAATATGATTGGTGGCATGATCCTGGTCAGTCACATGACTCGCGGTAATACTTCGCATGTGGATTTTGAGGGTATCACATAAACCCTCTCAAATAAGCTCTAAATATACACCCAAGGGGAAACTCTATTCTCAAGTAAGGGTAAATACGTCGATCAAATATTTACCATTTAATGAATTGGGGCAATAAGGTCAATGATCAGTTATAATATAAATGATAATATTGATGATAAATATATATATATATATATATATAGGTAAAGAGTAGGGTACAAATTGTGACACCTGTGCCTCTGCGACCATCAAACAAATACCAAATTTATGAAATGTTGTGTTTCATACTTGGGATTTGTAAAAATACATGTATTGTTTGCACATATCAATTCATGTTCGATTTCAAGCTTTAAATCGCTTTCTGGAAGGTTATACGCGCACTGAAGCGTAAATATAACCAGTTTAATGCAAAGAACACTCCGGAATAGTGAAATAGGCATAACATACCTTAAATAACCTTTACATAACTTAGAAATAAGTTTTGGAGGGTTTGGTGTGGCGAAATCAAGTTTATTCGCTTACAGGGACTAATTTCGACAAACTAAGAAAGTATGCCGATTTGTACTGTAACGAACATTCCGGAACTTGATCATAAGTTAAATATTCCCTAAATATCCTTTACATAGCTTAGAAATAGGCTTCGAGGTGTTTGGTGCGCAAAAATAAACTTTCTTAATCAATAGGGACTAAAAGCGTCAAAAAGTGCATAAGTTTGCATTTTCGCGCATATCTTACGTTCTGAATACATCCGGACATCCAAAAATTTATGTAATCATTAAAATATTTTATTTTAGTGATTGGCTTGATAAAAATCCATTCGTCGCGTAATTTGGACCGTTTTTCGCGTTCGTTCGTGTTTCGTCGTAATTAACCGAATAACGCAACCGTACAGCCAAACGAACCGACATCCGGGATATTTTTAAGCATCTTTCATGTTCCCTGTACTTTAACTTCATTTTAGAGCCTTGAAATGGGATTAACGAGGCTTAAACGTGTCAAAAATGCATCAAAAACCATGTTTTGCACATTCAGGGACCAAAATTGACAATCTGCCATAGTTATCTTAGGAAGGGACCAAAATGGAAAATCTGATTTTCAGCGTGTTCCAGCTGTTCCCCTCTTTTGAACATGGTTTATAACTTACTATGGGCTATTTTTAAGGCGCCCATGGTTTTGCAAAACCATGGGTGCATGTGTACGGTCCAAATTTAAGCTCGGTTTTCGAGGAACGATCCTAACGGTCCTAGAAATCCTATAAATACCCATGCTTCTCATTGTTACAACTCACACAATCTGATCTATTTGCTCTAAGTTGGGGCTTAGCACCTCATACCTGAGCAAGTTGGATCCAGATTTCCATTCTTGGACCTTTTGTAAGTCCTCTTTCATTCTTTTACGCGTTTTTAGCATGAAAGTCAAACTTTGCTTGGCTTTCAGCTTTGACCAGTTTATAGTCAACACGAAGTTCGTTTGAACTTCGTAACGTGAGTGTAATCACGATGGTTCTAGTCCCTTGTGACTATACGTACTGATTACCACGTTATTTAGGCATAGTGGCGAGTCGTCGTTTCAGGCAAAATGCGTATTCTTGCGTATTTTGTAGCCAAACTACTTTTAGGTATCAAGACCGTTTGTTTTGATACCAAACCTGTTTTCTAAATTCGTTAAACGTGCTTTAACATGTTTAGCTCGTCACTTTAGGTTTAGTGCTTATATAGGGTCGTAAGGTAAGTGATCTAAACAATCGCTTAGACTTTCGAACCCGACCCGTTTGGTCGATTATTAGGATCCGACCAAACACATTAGGTGACCATAGTTGTATAGGGAATAACCTTCCGAGGTTATACCTTATGGTCACTACGTTTAGCTAGTTGTATGATAGGTAGTTTATACGCCTTAGGAAAATTACCAAAATGCCCTTTTTATGCATAAATTCATTTTAAGCATATGTAACCTAAATTTTGACATCTAAACTGATTAGGCAACATTATTAGACATGTTAAGGCATATAATACTTGTCATAGGACTAGTTAGGCGGTCCGAACGCGTTTTACGCGAACGACGCGTTAAAGTGGGGTAAGCTACCTAAACGGGTCAAAATGGGTCGTAAGCAGTTAGGTTAGGTTTCATTTTAGTATGTAGGCTTTGTTAAACCATATTACATGAGTTCCTATACTCATTTGATTTACGAAACCTCATTCTATCCGATTTTCCGATTTAGGTCCGTTTATTTACATAATTACCTATATTAGGTGTCGTTTGATTCCATGATCCCTCTAGCTTTGCTTGGTTGTTATTCAAGACTTCTAAGCATCCTCAAGTGAGTACATAGTCCCCTCGTTTACTGTTTTTCAAACATTTTGGGGTGAAACACATGTGCCTACTTGTTACTTTCGTGTTTTCTATGTTTTCATATCATATACTTGCTATGTTCATTAGTACATTATTAGTACATGATTTCATTATGTTTTGCTATGTATGTTCAGTTAACATGCTAGCACAATTGTTTTACGTTTTGAACCATTTGTAATCGTTGGATGTATGTGAACCATTTGTAATCATTGGATGTATGTGAACCATTTGTAATCATTGGATTTATGTGAACCGTTCGTAACCATTTGATTTATGTGAACCATTTGTAACCATTGGGTTAGGGAAGTGATTAGGTAACGGGGCGGGTGTAATGTGTTAAAAGCATGGTGGATACGCCGCTGGTACTTCCTATATATAAGTGCTTCTAACACATTATATATCGTTGCATTATCTAGATCACTTGGGTAAACGATTTTGAAACAAAGTCACATAATTATGTTTTCTGAATAATATAAACCATACGAGTCTTATTAACGAGTTTCTATGAGATGTTTTATGATTTGATTTAATGAAACAAAATGTTTTGGAGTTAAGAATCATGGCTACGAGATTTTATAAATCATATCCAACTTGATTTGAGTTGGTTAATTATGTCGCAATACTATACTTTTCAAAATAAGGTTTTTAAATAAGTATTGCAACATGTAAAACGAGCCATGAATCTGACACTCACATAAAACCTATGTACTCGCCGGCATTTTTATGCTGACGTGTTTTCACATGTGTTTCAGGTACCATAGTTGATGATATTTGATGATGATATTGATGCATGCTCACATAGGAACAGACGAGGCCTTAGCGAATTAATAACAATAAAAGTCTATTTGTTCATGTTTTGTTTCTAATTCCAATGTAATGTAATACATTTAATTAAATAAAAAGAAATTGTTTAATCCATGGTTGTGAAACAATGATTCTGTTACAACACTCCCCGACGTTTCCGCCACGTTTTGTTGTTTTACGTGGCCGGGGTGTGACAACAAATCACCTAATCGTACATTACATATGCGACAATATTAGCCATACACGTGTCCTGATTCGTTTTTTGTTAAATAAGGTTAAATCAGACAATTAATTCAATCATCTGAGGGCAAATTCGTCTCTTCATTCAATCAGCGAGCGAGAAGTTCGTTACACTAATATCCCGGTAATTATCATTCGAATCAGTTTCAAATTTTTCATAATTATCAAATTGCAGTTTTCGTTCTTCTGTGTTAGGGTTTCATTCAATTGTTTTTTTTTATGGATCCACAGAGCAGCACTGGACGAGCAGATGTTGATTTTGAAGAAAGTCGACCGATCGGTGATCATGCTCAATTATCTGCATATCAGAGAGTTTCGATTGAGGATGTTTTAAATTCGCGACCTGCAAATCCAAATCCAATTGCAACTACAAGTGCTGTAAACGAGTGTTCTAATGGTAATTATGTTAATTCAGATCTCTAAATTGTTCGTATACTTGTTTTTTGTTTAATCGTAGCACTGATTTTACATTGTTGTAGCTGTTTTTGAAGTTTGAATGTTGAGTATTTTTTTTACATGAAAGCAACATGTACAAATTCGCATGTTATGAGTCTTTCAATTCGCATTTGTAGTTTATTTTCTTTACGCATTTCGCATGTCATGGTATAATAAATCGCATATATAAAACAGATTAATCAAATCATCATTTTCGCATGTTATTGTTCATTCAATTCGCAATGATTTGGTGTTCTTTACGATGAAATTATGATGTTATTAATATATCGCATGTAACTAGTCCGATAATTCGCACGTTTTTTTGTTTTTCTGATTTGATTTACGTAGATGAAAGGGTTTACACTCCGGAGGTTCAAGCATCAGCTACACCTGTGGTTGGAATGCAATTTATCTCTATTGAACAAGCATATGAGTTTTACCAATCATATGCTAAGTTAGCTGGTTTTTTTATTCGGCAAGGTGGTGAAGTACACAGTGGTGGTATAATAAAAACTAAGTATTTTGTTTGTTCTAAAGAGGGACATAAGCCACTGTGTATTGACAATCGTTATTCGAAGTCAAAAAAGCAATTCAAAACAAGGAACATGGGGACTATTAGAACTGGATGCAAAGCACAACTTATGATTTGCACTGTGGATGGTAGATTATATACTGTAAAGAGATTTGTTGATGGCCATAATCATAAGTTTGTATGTCAAGATGATATTCACATGCTTCCAGCTTACAGACAATTGTCAGATGTCCAGGAGGAGATGGTTTGGGAACTAGGCACTTTAAACCTTGGTCCTGTCAAAGCTTTCCATATAATGAGGAAACGTTATGGTGGTTTTGAGAACGTTGGTGCCACGGTTGATGATTGCAAAAATTTTAGGAAGCGAATCAACAGCTATATAGGAGAATATGACGCTGACATGGTGATTAATAGGATGACTGACAAAAAACAGTATTTTGCTGATTATTCGTTTGAATATTCTGTTGATGATGAAAAACGGTTAACTGGTTTGTTCTGGGCTGATGGTTTATGCAAGCTTAACTATATGGAGTTTGGGGATGTGATATCGTTCGATGCAACTTTCAAGACAAACATGTAAGTGTTTCAAGACAAACATGTTTTTTACTAATTTTCGCATGTTATATGACTTCCTGAACTTGTAATATCGCATGTGTAGACATTGAAGAGGTGGTGTTGAATATATCGCATGGTATACTGTTTGTTTTCGCATGTGATTTTTGTCTATTTCGTATGTTTTCAATGTGTTTTCGCATGTGTTTGTTCAGGTACAAGATGGTGTTTGTTCCGTTCACTGGCATTGACAACCACTGTCGAAATGTAACACTTGGAGTTGGGTTGTTGGCATCGGAGAGCATTGAATCATATAAATGGCTTCTAAATTCATTCTTAAAGTCATTTGGTTGGCAGCCAAAGGTTGTAGTGACGGACCAAGACCCTGCTATGAAACAGGCTATTGAGGAGGTTTTTGTTAACACCAGACACAGATTGTGCATGTGGCACATAATGAAAAAAGTGGCAGATAAGGTATAGCATGCTATATTGTCTTTCGTTAGCGTTATTTTTTTTTATAATATAGATTTTTGTTATAGGTTGATATAAAAAGCATTTATTGTTATAGGTTGGACATGAGTTGTGCAATAATGATGAGTTTAAAAGGAGGATGTGCGACATTGTATGGACTGATTCCATTGAGCCCGAAGAATTCGAGAGACAGTGGAAGTTGGTGATGATTGAGTTCGGTCTCACTGAAAACAAATGGATTGATGATATGTTTGTGATGAGATCCATGTGGATTCCGGCTTTTTACCGGCACAAGCCAATGTCGGGACTTATGAGAACAACTTCAAGATCGGAGAGTGAGAACCATTTTTTTTGCCAGGTGGCTAATTCACAACTCACTCTCGTAGAGTTTATGAATCATTTTGATGTTGCAATGGATGTCCAAAGGTTCAATCATAGAAAGAATGATCATATTTCAAGATATACTGAGCCTGCTGATTGGAGTGAAACAACTTTGGAAAAAGATGTTGCTAAGATATACACCAGGTCTATATTCTTTGATCAGCAAATAGAGATTAATGGAACAATTTCTGAATGTCTGCCGATGGACACCAAATGTAACAACTCTCATCAAAAGTCATAATTATTAAATTAATTAGTCCAAAAGGAAACCCTAATTGAGACACCCAAGTGATTCTGAACAAACCCTAAAATTTTCAGAATTTTCAGAATCAGGATTAGGGCCCCTAAAACTCAAGGGGGGTTAAACCCTATTGACGATTATCCAAATTGTGAGCTGTAGAAATCAAATTTTCGAAATCTACCAACTCAGCAAGCCTACCCATGCACGTAGCTACCCTATGAATATAGGTTGGCAGTCGCGTAGCGCGACGACTAAGGGGTAGGCAGTCGCGCTACGCGACGGGGTAAAATTTTCAGTATAAATAGGTTGGTTTGGGACTTGAATTCTGGCACAAAAACGACGAAGAAATTCCAATTCTACACGGAGTTATGCTCTGTATACTTCAATTAACACACACAGGTCCCTAATTGATGCCGCAATCAGGGTATTAGCACAATCGCTGCTACGATTCATTGTCCGATCGATCAATATATCCAATGAATGTTTAAGTGCCGCCCACATTAGGGTTATACTTTATCATTCGTCATTAATTTGACGGATCATCGTTAATTCGATGGATAAAGTATTGTACTTTGTCGTTCGTTGTTAATTCAACGGATCATCGTTAATTCGATGGATGAAGTATTGCACTTTGTCGTTCATTGTGAGAATTTGATCTCGTGAGTTATCGTAAATGCTGGATTGATTACTGACCCCAAATTGTGTACTTGTTATTGAAATTAGGATAAAAGGCTAATCAGTAGGCTAGGCTCTGCCCGTATAAATCTGCAATGTGAGTCATTCTCTCTTTTTATCAAATCTATTTACAAAATCATGTTTTTCTCACAGTTTGTGAGTCATTCTCTTTTTATCAACTATTTTTACAATACCTCAAATTATTTTCAAGATTATAATTATAGGGACTAAGTCGTGGATATCTTGAATTACTGGTTAGTGGGGTATTGTGCACATTACTAATTTTCTCCCAGTTAGGTTCATTGACCTACTCGGGATAATCACTGTTAGGTTCATTGACCTACAGGGATAATCATCACTATTTAGGTTCATTGATCTAAATAGTGGTATGACCATCGTCACCATTGTGACATGTCACCATTGTGACATGTCACCATTGTGACAGAATGCCAGATAAAAATAAGATAGAAGCCATTGTAATCGCTCTTATGCTGTAATTAATAACTATGCATCATTATGCAAAATAGAATGATTCACTCAGTATTTCCCGCTGACAAAACCGTTTTCAAACATGTTTCAGGTAACCTGTTATGAATCAGGAAAAGTGCCATATAGCACTACAAGCTCAAGGAAGTGGCTCAGTATAAAATAAAGAAACATGTTTTGTAAAATAAAAGATTTCTTAGTGAAATCAACTACTGTAAATTACCGGGTTTTATCCCGCGTTGTGAAATAAAATAATCGGGAAATATTTACATTTTAAAAGATCCTGATGAAAACTTCCGCTGTCAAACTCAATTAAATAAATACCGCAGTATTTCTGTCCCGCGGCTCCTGAAACGGGTCAAACCGGGTCGGGGCCCGTGACAGAAAAAGGTGGTATCAGAGCCACTTATCGAGCCACTGATTTAAGCCAATTAAGTATTTAGAAAATACTTAATAATTTTTATTAATTGCTATTTTGTGATTATATGTTTATTATCTGACTAATTTTGAATAGTATGGGCAGATTTTTATATGTTAACAATATTGTAATATTTATTGCTCTATCATCGTTAATCGAAAAACATTATATATAAATTTACTTGATTATATATGGAATTACCTAATTTATAAATATAGTATTACTATATTGCGGTAAAGAAATTATATTTTTATGTTTGAAGTATACTCTTATTTAAAATTTTTGTTTAGTTATTTATTATTAATAATTTTATTATTAATAATAATATATTAATAGTAGTAGTATTAAGATTATTTTTAAATACTAGGGTTATTATCAAAGGCAGATATTGGATAGCCTGGCCTTAATTAGGCATGGACTGATCACCTATGCTTAAACAAGGCAGCACTAACCAATATCCACCATGATAATGACTAGTTAATATATATAAATTAAGTCATCATACTTATTTAGTATATAGATTTTTATATATTAACTACTGTAATAGTAAATATAAATCTTTAAATATTCTGATTTAAAGTTTAGTATTTTTATTATCTACAGTCTAGAAAATTTATAAATAAATTACAAATAAAACCTAGTATGTTTTAATTTTTAGTTGATTTGGTAGTATGAAATACTATTTAAAAAGTTGTTCTATAAAATTTTGTTATGACTTAGTAATTATGTGTATGTTGCTAAACAGCATGAGTGATCTGTCGGAAGCCCTTCAGAATTTAAATCTCTATCCAGTAAGAATAGAAGTTTCCAGAGATTTCAATAAGTATATACCAGATATAGAAGGACCTATAGAATTCAATGCTTTACCTCTTGAGAAACCTAAGCCTAAGAAAATGGAAATTGGGGAAAGTTCTAGGCAAATGGAGGGATTACCATCTCAAGAAGAACTAGATTTTATAATGGCAACCGATGATACTATTGAGCCTGTTAATGAAAATAATTTTATGAACTTAGAACCATCTATTCCAAACTCTTTTAATCACTGGAATATAGACGAATGGTTGGATAATGAAATACTGTTACAAAACCATCCCTATAGGCTTTTTCCTAAGTACAATTCAGAACCTTTACCAAATTTACCAATAAGTAACGAGAATATGACTGAACTTCGTCATTTTGACAAAATGGATGCTGGGAATAGGATCCAAGAAATTTTGGGACAGATCTCCTGGAAATACGATGAGAAGGAACGCCGTTACTAGAACATCACCTGACAAAGGATAGGGGATTATAAAATATGGTTGTGTAATCATAATCGTAAAATCGGTATGTGTAAAATAAATAATAAAACGGGTATATATAGAAGTAAGATATAAGGAAATTTTAGAAAGTTACAAATTTTGTTTGTATATTCGTTTACGTGATTACGTGCAATTAAATTGTGATATTGGATTATTACTTTTATACTAATTATTTATCTATAAATTAGATATCAGATGGAAAACGCTAATCATGAACCAGTTAATGAGGGTAATCAATCTGAGCACCAACCAGGGGACCAATATGTGACTAGGCAAGATATAGAAAATATCGTTGCTCAAGAGATAGCCAATGCTATTACAGGAATAATTGCTCAAGGGATAGCCAATGCTATTCCAGCAATCATTGCTGCTGTTAAAAATCCAATTGAACCTCAACAAATTGTTCCTAGCAAACGCATTTCTGAAAATAATTTCAGTAATAGCGTAAATGGAGGCAATAATCATGTTAATCATGATAATGAACCACGGCAAGCTCCGCTCCCTAAGAAAAGGAAAGTTGCAACGCCTGGTTGCACTTACAAAGAATTTCTTGCTTGTAAACCCACTGAGTTTGCAGGCAATGAAGGAGCGACTGCAGCACTGCGTTGGTTAGAGAAAACCGAGGCAGTAATTGCCATAAGTAAATGTGCTCAGGATGATCAAGTCATGTATGCGTCAAATCTTTTCAAAGAAGTAGCGCTAGAATGGTGGAATACGGTGTTACAATCAAAAGGAAGAAAGATGGCATATGCTATGAACTGGGAAGAATTTAAGAGTCTTGTAGAAAGAAAATTCTGTCCCGAATATGAAAAAGATCAAATGGCAAATAAGTTTCTAACCCACCGGATGGTGGATGTAGATTGTCGAGGGTATACTACGACATTCTTCGAATATGCTCGAGTGGTACCAACCCTGGCTTCGCCAGAGCCGGTACTTATTTCTCGTTATATTTGGGGATTAATTTCCGAGATCCGTAATATTGTCAAAGCTGCGAAACCTCGTACGATTGATGATGCAGTAGAATTAGCCAATACTATGACTGACGAGCTAGTACGGACAAGAGAAGAAAATAGAAGGAAGGAAGTAGCCCAAAAGATTACCCAAGAATTCAGTTCGGGTAACCATAACCATTTCAAGAAAGGAGGGAATGGGCAATCTTCTACTAGTCCATTTTGCAATTTTTGCAAAAGGAAGCATTTTGGAAGATGCAAAGGATATTGCAATTTTTGCAAAATTCCAGGGCATCAAGAAGAAGACTGTAGGAGGAAGAAATTTTCAGTTTGCTACAACTGTAGAGAAACTGGACATCTTAGGCCAGATTGTCCAAAACTGAATAAACCATTTAACAATCAAGCCAAACCAGCAGAAGGAACAAAAAGGAATGCGAGAGCCTTTCAGCTGACTACTCATGAAGCCGAGATGATTCCAGATGTGATAGCCGGTATGTTCTTAAGCTTACAACGTTTACACAACAGTATTATTTGACTCTGGTACAAACCAAAGTTTTATAAATACTTTACTCTGCCAAACTCTTAACTTACCGTTAACCAGCATTAGATAAATTTCTATATTAGAAACGGCAGATGGGAATTCAGTTAAAATAAATAAGGTTATGCAGAACATAGAAATAAGTTATAAGTTTTCTGCAATTCTATTATTTATGAAATTAGTTGAATTCGATGTTGTGATCATTATCAGTGATCAGAATTTCTTAGAAATCAACCATCGGAGAAGTAATTATGATTACAGGAGATAAACCATGTAAGCCTATGAAGTTCATATCAGTAATGGAAATTGCTAATTATGAACGAAAGCAAGGAATAGTATATATATGATTTTAGTAATCATTAATACTAAAGATACAGAATTTAAGGAAATTTCTGTAGTTTCAGAATAACCAGATGTATTTCCAGAAGATTTACCTGGATTACCACCAGATATGAAGATAGAATTTAGGATTTAACAATTCCAGGAATTTTACCGATAAGCCAGGGAACCTTATCGGTTAGCACAATATTGGTTGTTAAGAAAAAGTATGGTTCGATAAGAATGTGTATTGATTATAGGAAATTGAATAAGGTTATAATTAAGAATCAATACTCATTACTTAGAATTAATGATCTATTCGATCAATTCCAGGGAAATAGATATTTTTCTAAAATCGACATATGTTACAAGTATCAGAGGAAGATGTACCTAAGACTATTTTCAGAATTAGGTATGGTTATTACGAGTTTACAATCATGCCATTCGGATTAACGAATGCACCTGCAGCATTCATGGACATGATAAATAGGGTCTGTAAACTCTATTTGGATAAATTGGTAATTGTCTTCATAGATAATATACTTATTTATTACAAAAGTAGGAAAGAACATTGACAGCACTGGCATGTACTCTTAACTTTGTTAAGAAAAGAAAAGCTTTACGCCAAATTTTCGAAGAATGAATTTTGGCTGCTAGAAGTGCAATTTTAGGTCATATGGTGAATCATGAAGGTATTCACTTAGATCTTGCTAAGATAGCAGTAATTACCAAATGGAAGATTCTGCAATCAGCAATGGAAATTAGGAATTTTGTAGGTTTAGTATTATAGACAGTTTATTAAGGATTTTTCCAAGATAGCTGTACCATTAACTAAGTTAACCTGTAAAACAGTTAAGTTTGATTACGGACCTAAACAAGAAGAAACCTTTAAGTATCTTGAAACAGAAGTTAACCAATACTACAATCCTAACCTTACCAGAAGGAACAGAAGATTTTAAAGTATATGGTGAAGTTTCAAAGTTAGAATTTGGAAGAATGCAAAAAGGTAATTGCATATGCATCAAGACAATTGAAAAAGGTACAAAGGAACTATATCACTCATGAGTTAGAATTAAGAACCATAATTTTTGCCTTAAGATTTGGAGACATTATCCGTATGAAAGTAAGGGTACTATCTATATGGATTATAAGAATTTAAGATATATATATTTTTAGGCAAAAAGAATTTGAGGCAAAGGAGATGAATGAAAATCCTAAGTGACTACGACTGTGATATTCAGTATCACAAGGGAAAGGCTGAAAACGGCAAGAGATAGTCATAAGAATTATGCAGATAATAGATAAAAGCCGTTGGAGTTTGAGTTGGAGACAAAATACTATTAAAAGTATCTCCTTGGAAAGGAGTAATAAAGGAAAACTAAGTCCAAAGATACGTAGGATCATTTCTAGTAATCCAATGTATAGGAACAATTACTTATAGTTTACAACTACCAGGAAGGTTAGTTGGAATACATGATATATTTCATGTATACAATCTCAAGAAATGTCTATCAGATGAATTTTGGTAGTACCTTTCCAAGATATAAAGGTAAATAAATAGTGTTAAGTAAAGTAGGATTCAAAGACAGGATCCTAATATATTTGGGAACTGGAATTCAAAAGGAAGACAATGTATCCTCAATTATTCCAATAAATCTCGAGGACGAGATTTTATTAAGTTGGGGAGAATGTAACAACTCTCATCAAAAGTCATAATTATTAAATTAATTAGTCCAAAAGGAAACCCTAATTGAGACACCCAAGTGATTCTGAACAAACCCTAAAATTTTCAGAATTTTCAGAATCAGGATTAGGGCCCCTAAAACTCAAGGGGGGTTAAACCCTATTGACGATTATCCAAATTGTGAGCTGTAGAAATCAAATTTTCGAAATCTACCAACTCAGCAAGCCTACCCATGCACGTAGCTACCCTATGAATATAGGTTGGCAGTCGCGTAGCGCGACGACTAAGGGGTAGGCAGTCGCGCTACGCGACGGGGTAAAATTTTCAGTATAAATAGGTTGGTTTGGGACTTGAATTCTGGCACAAAAACGACGAAGAAATTCCAATTCTACACGGAGTTATGCTATGTATACTTCAATTAACACACACATGTCCCTAATTGATGCCGCAATCAGGGTATTAGCACAATCGCTGCTACGATTCATTGTCCGATCGATCAATATATCCAATGAATGTTTAAGTGCCGCCCACATTAGGGTTATACTTTATCATTCGTCATTAATTTGACGGATCATCGTTAATTCGATGGATAAAGTATTGTACTTTGTCGTTCGTTGTTAATTCAACGGATCATCGTTAATTCGATGGATGAAGTATTACACTTTGTCGTTCATTGTGAGAATTTGATCTCGTGAGTTATCGTAAATGCTGGATTGATTACTGACCCCAAATTGTGTGCTTGTTATTGAAATTAGGATAAAAGGCTAATCAGTAGGCTAGGCTCTGCCCGTATAAATCTGCAATGTGAGTCATTCTCTCTTTTTATCAAATCTATTTACAAAATCATGTTTTTCTCACAGTTTGTGAGTCATTCTCTTTTTATCAACTATTTTTACAATACCTCAAATTATTTTCAAGATTATAATTACAGGGACTAAGTCGTGGATATCTTGAATTACTGGTTAGTGGGGTATTGTGCGCATTACTAATTTTCTCCCAGTTAGGTTCATTGACCTACTCGGGATAATCACTGTTAGGTTCATTGACCTACAGGGATAATCATCACTATTTAGGTTCATTGATCTAAATAGTGGTATGACCATCGTCACCATTGTGACATGTCACCATTGTGACAGAATGCCAGATAAAAATAAGATAGAAGCCATTGTAATCGCTCTTATGCTGTAATTAATAACTATGCATCATTATGCAAAATAGAATGATTCACTCAGTATTTCCCGCTGACAAAACCGTTTTCAAACATGTTTCAGGTAACCTGTTATGAATCAGGAAAAGTGCCATATAGCACTACAAGCTCAAGGAAGTGGCTCAGTATAAAATAAAGAAACATGTTTTGTAAAATAAAAGATTTCTTAGTGAAATCAACTACTGTAAATTACCGGGTTTTATCCCGCGTTGTGAAATAAAATAATCGGGAAATATTTACATTTTAAAAGATCCTGATGAAAACTTCCGCTGTCAAACTCAATTAAATAAATACCGCAGTATTTCTGTCCCGCGGCTCCTGAAACGGGTCAAACCGGGTCGGGGCCCGTGACACCAAAATAGAGGGTCCACAGATCAGGATATTGTTGAAGGACTTTAAAGCCCATGGAGATGGTTTATTGGAGGTATTATAGCATATATATTTCAAACATGCGATTTTTTATAACCTACATGCGAATTTCTTTTTTCAGATCATGAGTTTGCTATATGCGATTTTGATATACTCATGCGATTTTAAAATTTATTCATTTAAATGATTTTTTAGACATGCGAAATTGTTATGTTACACATGCGATTTTAATTTTTAATATATATATATTTTTTTTGGTTTTTCCTAGGTGTGGTTCAAGAATCTTGAAAATGATGTAACTGCACAGTGTAGATGTTTGCGTTTTGAGCAGTATGGGCTGCTATGCAAACACATCTATTTTCTTTTCAAGATGTTTGGTGTTAAAGAAATACCAAACAAATATGTTATGAAGAGATGGACGAAGGATGTGGTGCCGAATGAGTTAAATGTGAAGTACAATCTAAATGTGGGTGGCAAGGATGTGCAACACAAGGCTAAACGGATTGCTCGTGAAATCATCCACACGGGGGAGTATTTGGTTAGCAATTTGATTTCCGACCTTGATCAACTTGTTTTAGTGAGGGATCAAATGATGCAGCTTAAAGAGAGAGTTGATCAGAGTCGTATAACCAAGCAACTTGATCTAAAATTTGAGCGATTTTCAAAGTTGATTGGTTATCAACAACCAGTAACTAATGCTCCTCCTACTGTCCATGTGCCGGCTGGTATAAGAAACAAAGGTTGTGGCTCGTATAAAAGGATTAAATCCAAGAAGGAACAAATGATCAGCCGCAAAGGGAAAAGGTCAAGGACATGTAGTGTATGCAATGAAAAAGGTCATGATATTCGGACTTGCGAGATTCTGAAAGCCAAACAACAAGGTAAAAAGCAAAAAAAAGAAGATGAAGGGCGTCCAGATTGAAAATGTTCCCAGAGACAAAGACAACGAGGTCGAAGACGACGAATAGGAAGATGAGTTTGAAGATTACATTGGTAGTAGTGATGGATCTGAAGAAGAAGAAGAAGATCAGTGGGAGGAGGTTTCAGAAGATGATGAGGATGAGTAATTTTTTTTAAATGTACATGCGAATTTATACGAAACACATGCGATTTTATATTCATCTGTTTATATCATTTTTTCATGCGATTTTAGTATATAAACATGCGATTTTATATGCATCTGTTTATAATTAGACTTGTATGCGATTTCACTTTTAATACTTGCGATTTTGAGTTATGTTGTTTTTTTTGTGACAAATATGTCTGAATCATTCATGCGATTTTATATTATAAGCAAGCATAAAAGATTTGTTCAAAACACATACCCAAAATATAAAATAGTTGTTATTGTCTAACACAGCTAGAAGCATAAAACGATTAAACAGGATTTTACTTACTTGAAGCAAAGATTTTGTCACGTTCGGCAGAGCTGAACTCCATCTTCTCCTTCACAGTGTTTAGAGCATCTTTCAGGAAAGAGAAGGCTAAGTCATCAGCTCGAGATTGCTCCTTTATGTGTTTCAAAGCTGCGTCTCTGAAGTTTGATGGTGGTTCTTCAAGTAGTCTCTCCCACATCTCTTGATTTTTCTTGATTTCTTCAAGAATTTTCCCCTACACATCAAGAACCAGATGAGAAGAGGTGACATCGGTGCTTATTTCTGTCAACTTGCGAGTTGACAATAGCTCTTTTATTGCAATGTTTTTTTATTTTTTCTGAATCTTCAGATGCCATTTTTTTTGGTCTGTTGTGTGTGTTTTTTTCATGTTCTATGTCTTAATATGGAAGGTAGTTATATTTGGGTTTTTTTATATTAAAATGGTAAATTTATTATGTAGGTAGGGTGGTAAGTTCAGTAGTATTTATTGTAAAATTGATCATTACATGTCAAATTACAGTCACATCGGTAATAAATTAAGTTTTTTTTATATAAAATACTTATATTTTAGTTATTAAGTTTCGTATTTATTTTATTTTTTTGCATTTTTAGGACAAAGTAATTTGAAAGTATTTAAGTGTTTTATTCAAAATCGCATTTGAATCGAAAACAAATTCGCAAACTTTAAGAAATCTAAAGATAATTAACTTTTTTTTTCTGAAATCGCATGTGTAAAAGCATGAATTCGCAAACTATAAGAAATTTCAAAGATTATTAACTTTTTTATTGAAATCGCAGGTGTAATGTCATGAATTCGCACATTATATGACATCTTAAGTGTTTTTCGCATATAATGTTATATGAATTCGTAAACTTTACAAAAAAACACATCCTTTCTTTTTGTCTGAAGTGTTTTTCGCATGTTTGTTATGTATTTCGCATATTCTTATTTGATTTTCACCCTGCATCATCTTCTTCGATTGTCGTCCATCGATTTGTTTCAGTTCTGAATTTCCAAATTCAGCATAAGTTCAATTCGCAGAAGGATTTGGTGAAAAAGAATCCATCTATTTTTTATTAGTTGTTCTATTTTCGAATACGGATTTAATTAAGAATCTTACGATATGATTTTGAGGTTTTGTTTGCTGATTATCAGGGTTTTTTAATTTCGTAATGGACGATTTTAACCTTGGCGGTTTCATATATATATATATATATATATATCTTTATTTGATTAATTTAATAGTTAAACACGGGGGTTATTTGAGATGATCCGACGGCCGTGGTTATAGCGTACGTAATGTACGATTAGGCATATTGTATGATAACCGGCCTCTATATATATATATATATATATTCTTACATGTATCGGTTGGCTTAAGGCATTCGAAGAACGAATGAATGAAAGAGAAGTTGGGATTGAACAAATGGGAAAATTTGTATTTTTTATTATAATAAAAGAGTCGAGCGGTGTTCGTTCAGTCTCATGTTTGTTATGTTCGATTAAGGGTCTAATTTTCCAACATATTATACGCTTTATTGGCATCCATTATTTGGGTGGTTGAATATGATTGAGAAGCCGATGCAAGTTCAAATTCGTGAAAATAAATAGTTTGAATCTTGTGTAAATAACTACTTCTTGAGATTTATGATAAATCCTGTTAGATATACCACAATTCCTAATTCCAAAATTCGAAAATATTGTAGATAAACTTTTATAGTATCTTGGAATAGCATGAGTTAATTATTTCATATATAAATAAGCAAGTTTTTTTTGCATAACCACTTGTACCTTGTGCTTTAAGAGTTTTTCAAAACAAAACTTGATTTTTTATTTTTAACCCAAAGATTTTTAGCTTTTGTAATTTTAAACATACATAATTTGTTTTTATAAATTTAACCCAAAACTAAACTTGATTTTTTACTTTTAACCCAAAGGGTTTTAGCTTTTGTAATTTTAACCCTACATAATTTGTTTTCTTAACTTTAACCCAAAATTTTTCATTATTTGCAATTTAACTTCATAACTTTTGCCACTTATACTTTTCATCTTTGGCAAATTTTCGTTTTACGTATAGCTCTAAATTTTTCGACTTAATACTACGCAACGTACGAGTGTGGTTCTACTTTTTTATGCTTTGTTTCAAATTTTGCAAGTTAACACGGTGCAACGTGCATGTGTGGTTCAACGTTTTTACCTCTATTTTTTCATGTTTGACAGGTTCGTCACAACACACAGATCCTAGGTCGAGTCAGTGTTGGTGGTCGATGACGGTTGTGTGACATTAGTACTATTTGACACCGTTTTACGCCTCGCCGCAACGAGGGGTGTGCTTTGGGGGTTTTCTAAAAAAATGGTTATGCATATGGTTGTCATAACCTTGGCTTTGGGGGTTTTCCAAAAAAAAATTAATTTTTTTACTTTTCACCAAAAAGTATTTCATAAATTACTTTTAACCCAAAACTTTTTATCTTTTGCAATCTATCCTCGCAAGTTTTTTTACTTTCAACTTTGGTCCTTTATAGTTTTCATTTTTCGCAAATTTTTCGTTTTATGCTTGGTTCTAAATTTTGTAACTTAACACATCGCAACGTGCGTCTTTGGTTTAACGTTTTTACATTTTGGTCTAAAGTTTGCGAGTTAACACGACGCAACATGCGTAGTGGGTGAACGTTTTTACATCGTCTATTTTTCTCGTTCGACAGGTTTAACATAGCATGCGGGTCCTAAATCAACTTAGTTATAACTAAAGAATCCCCGCCGCATTGCGACGTGTCTCAATTCTAGTTAGAATGATATGCATATATGATCATTGTTGTTTATGTATCAATAACATGGTTTACACTAACCAACGTTAAAATATACATCTAGTGTCTCGTTATACTGATTAAATTAATTATATGCTGGATAGAAAAAATACCCAAATTTACAAGTGTTCTTTACTCTAATAATTTTATTCCTAAGGGTGCACAAACAACATTTTTTTATGTTGGTACTTGGCAAAATCATTGAAGATGACCGAGTGTGACTCGTGATACTGCCAGGGGCGAAGCCGAGCTTAGGCCACCCAGGGCACTCCATGGTAGGGGGATTGCGGCTTCGAAACCGAGCCAGCACACCGCCTAGGCATGCAAGTATTCTAATCCAGCTTGAGTAGCGGCTTGAGATTGATGAATTCGTTGTTGGTTGTTGACTTCCAACGGTCATATGACCGTTACATTAAAAAAAATTATTTATTTTTTTAACCTTATAAATAACCATCTCTTTTTCAAACCATCTCATTCTCACTAAATTCTTACTCATTTTCATTCTCATCAATCTTTTTCTCAATGGCTAATCACTCATACGAAGACTTGGGTATTTACTTGCCGACAAACGATTACGAAGACGATTTTCAAACGATTGTAGCTTACTTTATTTTGTAGAAAAGCTAGAGGAACTCGAAGTGGAAGACACGGCACCGTCGTCGGTCTATGCCAAAAAAAACTCCACAAACGTGATCGCGCAGAAGGTAACGAAAATCTTATGAACGATTATTTTGTTAATAACCCAAAGTATGATGATGAAACTGTTAGGCCGTTGTAATCAGGATCTGTTGGTCTGGAACATGGTTGGATCGATCAGGATCAAGGTGCGGAATCCCTTGATCGTGTCACAGAATCAACAACAACAGATTCAACGTTTAAACTCGTCTGATTTTCTATTAGAATGATTGTGAAAGTACAATAGCACCGGTCGAATCTCAGACTGGCAGAGGTTCCTTACATGATCAGCAAAAGGTTCTAAATGACAAGTCCTAACTTGCTATTTATAGACAAACATCAGGGAGGGGAAGTGTCACCCGATCGGATGACATCTGACATCCGTCGGACTTCACTTTTACAGTTATACGCCATTCCCTGGTTTGTCTTTCTACATACATACAATTACATACATATACACAAAAGACATACATAGTACAAAAAAAGACTCAATGCTGACGGAAGCTACCAACATATGAACTAACAGACTCCCCCTTGGATGTAGCTGTAGTTCCTTCCAGCATAGTCTTTAATCTTTCCTGCTGCACCTTCGTTCTTTAGCCCTCTGTCATCTCTTTTCTGCTTTTTCTTCCAGCATCTTTCTTCTGAGCGGCCTACCAACTTCATTCCAGAACTTTCTGTACTCTGGATCACCGTCGCGCTTTCTATCCCATCGTGGGATCTTGTTTTCTTCCTTCTCGATCCGTGTCTTGTTAGTTGGAGGTGGTTTCACAAGCTTATACCTACCAAGCCTTGCAGCTTTCTCAGCAATAGCCTTGAATCTCTGTTCACGCTTGTACTTCTTCAAGAATTCATCAATCTCTAGATCTCTCCATTTAGATTTCCAATACCTTCCAGAGTTGATGTCTTTCGCAAAGCATACATCCACAATCTTCTGATATTGCATCGCTTGTACTTTATCACGCTTCTCGTATACAATCTTGTTATAGAAGAAGCAGTCGATATCCTTCTTCGAGCAGTTAACAAGCCACATAGGATCCAACACGCTGATCCTTCTAGACATTCCAGTGGACTTGTCAAACAAAGAGATTACCGCTTCCGTTGTGCTTTCATTATATAACCACCCTTGAAAATCTTCAAAGAAGTCTTATTCCATTGCACGTAGTGGCATATTCTTTAAGCACCTTTGCGGCTTGACATCCAAAGTAATATCTTTCTCACCATTTTCCAAGATAGTAACAATATGCTTTGGATACCGAGACTTCCAATCTGGATATCTTGCCTTTGCTTGTTGCTTCACATAATCCCACAAGTGTTGGTCGTGTTGTTTCACATCCAAACCATGATAAAACTGCTTGATGTTCTTTGTTTGGACCAATTCATCAACATCCCACCACAGGAGGGTCTTTATATCTGCTAGAAACTCAAAGTACTGTACCCCTTGCTCCCGTCTAATAGCATACACTTGTAAATCTTCTAGATAGCCCCAAGACAAGATGTCTCCCCAAGAAATATTAGCATCATGCCTAAAGTACTGTAGCAGCCTTATAAACTTTCTTTCCTTAGGCATCACCTTGAACCACTTCTTCCTCTCTTCTGCAAGATTTTCTCTTGGAATGGTTCTCGGAACACCTTCAGTTGTTATCTTTTCTACAATCTTCCTTCTGACTTCGTCTTCATTCTGATCTTTAAACATTTCAGCAAGTGAAGGAAACGTTTCATCAACACCAGCATAATGAAAATCCGTTTCTTCATCAGACGAATTGGAGGCTTCTTCAGTAATCACATCATTATACTTATCAGCTTCCTGAGCATACTTAAACTCATACACCTTCTCAGGTGACGAAGGTATCTCATCTTCTATATCAAACTAAAATCTGCCATCGTCTAATCCCAACTCTTCTAACATCTCTGCCCTTGACCTAGGTACCTCTAACTCCCCCTCAAAACGAGCATGTAAATATATGACAGTTGGTTGCGTGAGGAATACCTGGTCGACATGTTGTTTGCCTGACGAAGAAGACTCTTGATGTTGATCCTCCTCTTGTTCGTTGATCTCGTCATTCATAAGATCATCAATCTTCTGTTGAATTGAAGGATTCACAATTAGTAAACCAGACGAGCCTTGGTCTTCATCATCATCTTTATCATTCATCGGATCATAGTTTTCAATTTGATCCATCCAGTAATCCATCTCTTCATCTTCTTTCTCTTCTTCCTCTTCCTCTACAACTACGTTCTCATCTTCTTTCCATCATAACAATAACACTTTTTGTTCTTTCGACTTCTTTTTCCTTTGAGTAACTTGCACTCGGTGAACAATATCTTCAAAGTTGTAAGATAGAAGAGAAGAATCACCAAGAACGAAGCTTTGATCATGATCAGCTTCAACATCAACCATATCAACATCAACTTGACTCGAAGATCCTCCAGCTTCTTGAGTATCAATGATAGCTTCTTTCTTTGTGTTGCTTCTTCAGCTAACCTTCTTTCTCTTTCAATCCTTCACTCTTCGGCCTTTTTTATCTCAATTTACTGAAGACAGAATGAACATCGATGCCCAAATGACTTTCCATCACTGTGTATAGCATGTTGAGCTGTTCATCCTTCATAACTTTATCAGCCTTCATTGCTTCCATCTCAAGCTTCATTGCTTTCATGTCATTTGACATTGCTTTATGAAGATCACTTAACAAGCTATTCAGCATCTGATTCACCACTTGCAGCTTCTTCATTTTCTCATGCATTTCAACATTTTCTGCTGAAAGAAGCTCAAACAACTGTGTATTGTCATGAACATCATCTTGCATTTTCTTTATCTTCTTTGGTTGCTTGATCATGACAGTCTTTATCTCTTCATTAACTTTCGTCAATTCTTCAACTTGTTTCTTCAATGCATCACGATCTGCTTCAGCTTTCTCTTTTTCTTTCTCCAGAAAGCTCATTTTCTTCTTCAGCTCTTTTATCAAAGTATCATGAAACATATCAAATTCTTCACCAATAATAAAGTCATCTTTGAGTTCACCTAGAATGTTAGGAAAACCTTCAAATATATCAGGAAAAACTGTATTCTTTGGCATTGAAGATTCAGGAATATCAAGATTTTTTGGTGGAGGTGGTGCTGGAGGAACACTCACTTCGACATAATCATCATCACCAATATTCTTTTGAGCTTCAGCTTCGGGCTTATCAACGCTTTGTACCTCTGGTTCTTTAGGAACTTCAACATGTTGGAATTTTATTGCTTTAGGACTTTTGAAGATGCCATGTGCTTTTCACTTTTTCCACTTTGACTTTCAGGCATCGAAGCACCTCCTTTTCTTGCTCTGACGTTCCTTGGAATGACGCCTGTTTGCACTGCTTTGCGCTTTATTCTCAACTTATTTTTCTCTTCACCAGTTGGCGTATAAGTAGTATCTTCATCATCAGATCCTTTGTTTTTCTTTTGAGGCTTCTTTTTCATTTGAACCTTTCCACGACCAAGTGTTGCCATATCAATTTCTGTCTCAGTCTCCATTGATTCATCATCAACCTCACTTGAATCATCACGAACAACACCTTCAGGCTCTGTTTCTTTAACACCTTCTCCTTGAATACTTGCACTTTGATCTTTCTGAGCAGACACTTCCTCATTCTTCTTTAGAAAACTTTCAAGTGAATGTTTCAATAAATCAGCTCCTTGTTGAATAACTTCTGATGGTTCCAACACTGGTTCATCAACTAACCTTTGTTGTGATTCTTTTAAAGGCCATGCAAAACAGACATTGAAGTATTCATTAGAATAATATAACAATTTAAAGTTCTAGCTTCTCTTATAACTCCCCCTTTCACTATACCCTTAACAACAATCTTCGGCGCAGATACTACTGGAATAGGTACAACAGGGGATGTCTTCGGAGTTCTCTTTCTTTTGCCATCTTTCGCAAACCAATAACGAAGCTTCTTTTCAACCATTTCACTCATCTTGTCATCTTCATTCTCAGAGTTACTATTGTCATGTCTCCATGCGTCATTCTCAGGAGCAACATATGCTGGATTGTTAATCCTGCAGATCATTCTCCTTGTTCTTGGTTCAGGTCCTTTAGCTAGTCTGCTAATAGTATCAGCTGTCATGTTTCTCAGACCTAGAATATCATCATCATCCTTTTGAAGGTCTTTGAACTGATCATCAATCATCATCTGAATGAACTTGGGATACATGATGTACTTTCCACTTCCAGCTCTCACATTGTCTACTAAGTGATCAAATATAACCTTAGATACATTGTATGGCCTATTCAGCACCAAACAAGCTATAATGTTCATGATATAATCAGAAGTTTCATCATAAGCTCCCTTCCTATGAGATAAAGCATGTACTACACAGTGGATCATGAACTTTTAAGGCTTACTAAACATGGTTTTAATCATTTTCCCATTTAAGTGTCCTATGAACTCCATTCTACACCATAAACCTTTGCACAATCGTTCAGGAATAATGGTAGGATCATCATCACAGTCTCCTAAATCCAGAACACGTCTTAGATTTCCAACATTAAACTTAATCTCTAAGTCTACATCCTGTCCATTCTCGTCCTTCTTTCTAACAGCAGAACATATCATCTTTTCATTCTACTCATATCTTACTAAACTCTAGAATCTCCTAACATGTGATTCATATACATTAGTATTATCGGTTAAAGCCTTATGAATCTTGCTTTCTCTCAGAAACTTTGCTATGACTTCAAACAGAGTATTGTCCGTATAGTGTGCATCCAACAGACAGTAAATATTATGAGATTTATCCCAATCTGATGCTCTTCCCTGCAAGAATAAACGACGTTATCATTTGCACAAAGTTTGAGACATAATGACACAAGTATCAAAAATTTGAATATATAAAAAATTTTCTAACTCTGGGAAGACACACTCTATATAGTACAGAGGATCGGATGGTCATCCGATCGGATTGCCATCCGATCGAGTGAACCATCTTCATAGAAAGAACAAACAGACAAGTCAGGTGCATGTGGATCGGATGACCACTCGATCGGATTGCCACCCGATCGAGTTGCCACTCGATCTATGTGACAAGCAAAAGCACCTTTTGACAAGTCAACCTTTGAGATAGAATGCCATGGATCGGATGACCACCCGATCGGATTGCCACCCGATCGAGTTGTCACTCGATCCTTGACATATTTTAAACACTTGTAGTTTTTGTCGTTTTGTGATGAGGATAGGATGGCCACCCGATCGGATTACCACTCGATTTAAAACAAGGTTGCACATTCCTCAAAACACAGTGATAAGGATCGGATGGCCACCCGATCGAGTTGCCACTCGATCTTTGACATACACAAGATCAATTAATGCAAGTGCTTTGGAACGGATTGCCACTCGATCAGATTGCCACCCGATCGAGTTGCCAAACTTTCCAAACCACTTTATGAACAATAAAAGCACATAAATCGAGGTAAGTACTTAGAACAATTTTCAATCATGAAGTGCCATGGATCGGATGCCCACTCGATCGGATTGCCACCCAATCGAGTTGCCAAACTATCCAAACAACACTTGTAACAAATAAAGGCACAAGTTCCAATGCACAAATACTTAGACAAAATTTTAACATGTAAGATGCAGTGGATCGGATGCCCACTCTATCGGATTGCCACCCGATCGAGTTGCCACTCGATCCCTGAACATTTGAAGAACAGTTTGAATGTGGCATGAACATCAAAATTTTTTCTAAGTTAAACATCAAATTGAACATAGATCCATGTAGAGAATTCTTATGCGATCAAAACCTTATGTTCATCTCTTTCTAGTTCGGCTTATTTTGGGTTTAATTTGACAATAACAGTTCTGATAGCTGACACCATTAATCAACGATTCTATGGATTTTAACATGTTATGGCACAAATTGAGATGGTAAACTTGTAGATCTAAGGCCCGTGAACAAAACCCTATGCTTGATTTCTATCAAAACATTCTAAAATTGCCTAGATCTAAGATTAAAAGATCGATAGTCGCCGACACATGAATAATCATAAAAAAAAACATCAATTTAATCAGAAATCTTACCTTGCCCATTGTGAAAGTTGAGTATGCCAACAAACCAATGAAATGTGGAAGGAAAGATTGAAGAATCAAGATCAGAAAAGTAAGAGTGTGAGAGAGTATCGGATGGTCGCCCGATCGAGTAAAAGTTTGACTGAAGCCATTGACCATCTATTTATACGGTGACCATGTATCGGATGGCCATCGGATCAGATTGCCATCCGATCAGATTGCCACTCGATCCAATCTCTTCTCATTTTGACTTTTTGAATTTTGACTTTTTGACCTTTTGACATTTTATCAAATTTAGTCCAGTTTTTAGAAATCCACTTAAGTATCTAGGTCCAAGTTAATGACCCTGGACACTTAATTTGTCTACCAAGTCCAAGTTAATGACCTTGGTTGACTTGAAACGAATCAAACTGACATTTTGTTCAAACTTTTCAAACTCATTTTTATAAAAAATGTTCAAGTATCAAATTAATGAACTTGATTTGACTTTTGAATTTTTCAAGATTTTCAGATTAGCTCCCAACCCAGTTGTCCAGTTCAGAAACTTTCCTGCCCCGCTTCACTTCTCAGAATCTGAAGATCCGCTTTCCACCTCGGTTTGTCACAAAACTAAAGCAGAAATGTAAAATCTTTTTGGGATTTTAAAGAAATTTTAAACTATAAAACTATAAAATCTTTTTGGGTTTTTGAAACTAAACACTGAAATGAAATGCAGTAAATGTAAAGCAGTAAATGTAACTATTTACAAACATATTTTTGGTGAGTGTGTTAGGGGATCATATCAGCTACCGACAAGCTACAAGTACCATTGAGCTAATTACACACTAAGAATTAAACAATTCGCTTAGATTGCCGATATACTCATCCATTTTAAATTTTTACACAAATTTCAATTAATCAGGATACGATTTAGTGTTTTAAGATCTTAACTTATACGCGTGTCCCACCTCAAAATATACTCTCGTAGCCAGACTACTATATTCAGTCTTACATGTGAATGTGCACTAATGATATCTGTAACGAGTAATGTGAGGCCATGAGAGCTCAGGTTAGAACTTCCGTTCAGACAAAGAGATGATGGCTCGACTTTTGGTGTGTCCCGTTTGGGGATCTTTTCTTCAACAGCACATGATTAGCATTTTTCAATGTTTCATCATTTTTTATGTTGAGGGTAGGCTTTAAGATTAAAGCAATGCAGAGTATTATACGAGGACTAGGCTATTGCTTCCGCAAAATCAGAAGTCCCGGTATAATACCCCAGATATCATCACGCACAAAGACCTAGTATGTCAGAAATAGAAAGCCCTTCAACAAGATTTCAAGGGTTACCTATATATCCGAGAGATGTTCCCCACGTAATAAGAAAGTTATGAATTTAGGTTTATATCCCGAAAAATCTACTAAGTGTGCAAAAACCTATCGGCATATCATCAGCGAGACTGCTTAATTGTAACAACCGTTTAATTTCTATTCGATTTTAATGAAAATATGCAGGATTTTATAATAAAAGTACTTCACTTTAACATAAATACAAAATCATAGTTTTAGAGTAATCACATACTAGTCAACTACCGACTAGTTTAAACATTCATAACATGATTAGCAATTTGTTAACATCAAAATCATTGTCTAGACAAAGTTAAGTTAACGCGTAAGCTTAAAAAGTTCGTGTTCGGTTCTTGATAACATGCTTGATCGCCATGCGGAAAGATCCTATCATTACCTAAAGTCAAAACCACTTAAAAAGTTAGTCTTGACATTAATATAATGCATATAAACAAGTTCTAGTATCGAATCGTCAAAAATAAAATAAAATTTCAGTTTTTGCCCTGTCGCGTGTCGCGCCAGAACCTTCTCAACTTGTCGCGTGTCGCGCCGGATCTAAGTGATCCTGTCGCGTGGTGCGGGGGATACCATTTTCCAGCAGGTGCAGGTTTTTGACCTGCATTTACTGCCAGTTTCGGAAATTCCAAATTTCAACTTCAATTTCCATAACTTTTGATCCGTAAGTCCGTTTTAGGTGATTCTTTTTCCTATACGTCTGTAATTTCATTACCGACGTGTCTATTACATTTATCATACCTAAAATTTGATTTATGGATCAAAAGACTAAAAATCACTAAACAATTGTTCGACCCATTCTATTCACACCCATTTTGCTACCATTTCAATAGTAAACATAAGGCGCCTTTTACCCAACTTCCGGGGATTCTTATCACCGGCATTTCTCTACCAATCTTATGGCTTCATGCTCTTGTGATTGTTATCGCCAATGCTAACTATTAAAACACTAACACTATAATTACACCATTATTCGACCCGTTTGGCTCATTAATGAAATTCCTTCATTATAATGACTACCAAACGATTTCTAGCTGATTCTTAACTTATTAATTCAAGTAACGAACATTGTCGCTTCAATTAACACAACTTTTGTTCTACAACACAACTATACATATTCTAATTATCAAATTACTTAAAACCGACGTAACCACTGTTAAACCCTCTAATATCGTACAACAGGGTTTTTCTTCCCGTCATGTACCTGGATGCTCCACTATCCATAATCCAGCGTGAGATAGATCTCGGGAGCTCCTGCACATTTCAAAGCATTTAGTTAGAAAATGAAGCAACCCAAGCCTCTTTCAACTCAGGTAGCTTGACGTTTAGGTGTGTGGTTTTGGTGTACAATGGCGGGAAATTCTTGTCATTCATTTTCAAGCTTTCTTCAAATCCAACCTCAACCTCTTTATACAAAAAGAATTCATTTTTAGGAGGTTGACCAGATGTTTGGTCCTTTTTCGGAACATACTTTTTCCCTGGTGAGGTCGAAGTTTGTTTCTCCAACTTCTCAAAATAATCCAAAGGTACATTCATCTTCTTAGTTGAAGATGATTGTTTTGCAAACTCAAAAACCTTTGGTTTTTGAACATTTGATGTCTTTTCTTCAGATTTTGGCTTCCAAGTTTGTTGTTAAGAAGCGACTCTTTTGTAAAATTTATCAGTTTTCTTTACTGATTCTTTTACAGATTCAGTTTTAACTTTGATGTTTTCCTTCTTCAAAATCTTTTTCTCAACAAACATTGGAGCTTTTCCTTTGACATCGTTCTTCTTTCTTGGACTCTTGACAACCACAGACTTAGGCTTCGAGTTGGTGCACTTTCGTGCAATGTGTCCAACTTCATTGCATTTGAAGCATGTGCGGGTGTCAACTTCCCGACTTATGCCTTCAGTCTGAAGCTGTGAGGCCTTTTTCTCAAAGAATTCTTCATTTGATTTTGAAAAAATTTCAGATTCTTGCTCGGAATGTGAACTCGAGCTTTTCACAAACACTTTCTTTTCTACAAACCTTTTGTTTTAAAAATTCCTTTTCTGATTGTTCTTACCACCCTGATAACCTCCCGACTATCTCTTTTGGTTGTTGTTATTAAAACGTGGGGTTACAACAGGTTTCTTGTAGTAAGATTAATCTTTTTCAAAGTTCAGTTGCCTTTTGGACCTCTTTAAACCCTCAATTTCAGAAACATCGATTTCTACCAATTTGAAAACATTCTTTAACTTGTCAACATTCACATTCTCAAGTGGAAATTCAAGATCAGAATACAACTTATCAGAACCACATATCTTGTACATCACAAGAGTAGGTCCATCACTTGAGTTGTTTTGGGATTTTGATTTTGGAATGTAGTTATTCAGAAAACACTCTTCGTCTTCAGTCGAATCGCTGTCAGATTTTAAAACGTTTTCAACCACATTTTTTACGACTTCAGACTGAATACTATATTCATCTGATGATGAAGTGAATGTGACATCGATTGTTTCTGGGAGTTTCTCAACATCTGATTTTTCATTTGTTTCAGAAATTTTATCCAACCCGGACTGTTTCTTTGAAAAATTGTTTAACACAGGCGGTGGAACTTGATGATACCCAACCCCTGTTTCGTCCGAGTATACATCTTCACCTGCTTTGTTCTTTCCAATGGGTTTAGGAACTATGTGTTGAAGAACAAAGCTCGCGGAGCTGTAACTGTTCAATTTCAATGTGATTCTTTCATTTTCAATCTTAGCTTCCTGAAACTGAAGCTTAAGATTTGCAATCTCATCCAACTGCTGGTTGATTTGTCTTTCTTTTACCTGAAGAACTCCAGACAATTGAAGATTTTCTTTCAATGTTTTACCATTTCGCTCGTCAGAATCTTTAACAGTTCTTTTTAGCGTTTCA
Organism: Helianthus tuberosus; assembly: GCA_030545235.1. NCBI lineage: Eukaryota > Viridiplantae > Streptophyta > Magnoliopsida > Asterales > Asteraceae > Helianthus > Helianthus tuberosus. Next base: position 494,330 of record JARYGA010027071.1, read on the forward strand.
AAATTTTCAGAAATGTTTATGTTTTCATGAATTAACTTTTCATTTTCTTTCTTAGATCGTTCTACGTCAGTTTTATCTTTTTTAATTTTCTCAGTTAATTCTTTTATTCTCTCATTTGAAGCTCTTATCAATTTGTCTCGACTTAAAACTTAATTTTCAACCACTTTGACTTTCTCAACCAGTTCTTCGGTCTTTTTCGTTGTGAGATATGCATTTGTGATGCAAACTTTGCATTGCTTCGTGCAATTTTTGCAATCACTTTCTATTTTAACTCCATCAGTCTTACCTGATTCATTTGTTATACCACTACAACTGACCTTATTTGTTGACTTAGACGCAGATTTGGAATCTAGCTCTAGTTCCTTTGCCATAAGCACTTTCAAGAGGGAATGCATTATTCAAGTTCACTGCAATGTTACACTGAAACATGTTTTTAGGAACGGTTTGCTGTTGCTGACTTGGAGCGGATGAAGAAGAACCCCCATGATAACCACTACTCGGTGTTGAACTGCTGCATTGTCTTTCTTGAGTGACTGTGTTCGAGCTCTCAGCTGAGAATGCAGTTTTTGGTGAAGTAGTCTTCGGAATCATGCTGCCCCTGTAGTAAAGATCAACGTTTTGTTGATACGGGGTGTTGTTGACTTTGTTCATCTTTTTAATTTCAAGCTCAAGGATCTCAATCCTTTCTATCAGCCAATCAACAGTCATGTCCGACATTTTCATGGTGTTCTTCAAAACCAACCCATAATACTGCCAATCCCTTTCTTCATGTAAAGATTCAAGCAGTTTCTCGACCATTTCTTCTTCAGTCACTACAATACCGTATCTTGAAAGTTCTACCTTTAGGTGACAGAAACGCTCAACCATCTTCAACACATTCTCATTCTTCATGCACGCAAACAAATCAAACTCTTTCTTTAGCAGACGTTTCTTGTTCTTAACAATATCTGCTCCTCCAATACATTTATTCTCTAACTTGGCCCACAAATCTTTTGCATTTATGTAACTAATTAATGAAATAATATCATCTCTAAAGATTGATGCAACAAAGCTATACATTTTTGTTCGGCCACAAATGTTTCTTGTTCAGTATCACTTAGATTTTCATAGTCATGCCTTCCAATATCGAAAATGTTTCTCATACATTTCCAGCTTTGATATGCAAATGCTTTCAACCAATCCTCGAATCTGCTCGCCCACCTGTTGTAGTCTTCGATCGCCATAAGCTTCGGCGGCTTGTTGTAAGTACCGTAAGCGTTGTCTACACTGAGCGAATCAGCAATCGCCTTCTTTGGGTTTGGATTAGCGTTGGAAGTATTTGTTGATGCTTCCCCGGTGTTGTATGCAAACACATCGTAGAACGGATTAAGAAATTTGTCTCCCATTGTTGAGTACCTGAAAAAGTTTCAAACACTTAGAAAAAATTTCACAAGTTTAAAAATTTTCAAACTGATGCACTTGGATCGGATGGTGATCCGATCGAGTGGTGATCCGATCAGGTGGTGATCCGATCGGACAGCACAACCAAGTACAATCAACAGATAAGCTCAAGTATCGGATGACGACTCGATCGGGTGGTGATCCGATCGAGTGGTCGTTCGATCGAGTGACTCAAGAGCTTTTGAAAATTTAAACCTCAACACTTCACCGATCAGATGGTGATCCGATCGAGTGACAATGGTGATGTCAACAACTAAACTTTAATCAACAATGCTACACCAATTGGATGGTGATCCGATCGATTGACACTGATGACGTCAGCAAGCAAAATATCTAGAACAGTCTATGCCAATCCGTTCGGATAGCTGTCCGATCGGGTGGATGACGTCAGCAAGATCGAAACTTTCAACATGGTTTTTGCTTGATTTGATTCAGTTTTACTTGGAATTTTTCTATGAAAATTTGAAGGATTGATCTTTGAACAATTCTGATTCGTTTGATATGATTTTTATCCAATTTTAACCGTGAATTCAGGTTCAATTTTGAGTTTTCTCAGTTTTAAGATGTGAAAAAGCAAGAACAGCAAGAAATAAGGTAGAAGATGAGAGATTTGTCAAAAATTCCGGTGAATTTTGACAGAAATCGGCTGAAAAGTGCTGAAATTCCGGTGAATTTGCAGTTGTCGTCTCTGATTCAACCTCCTGTGGCTCTGATACCACTTGTTAGGCCGTTGTAATCAGGATCTGTTCGTCTGGAATGTGGTTGGATCGATCAGGATCAAGGTGTGGAATCCCTTGATCGTGTCACAGAATCAACAACAACAGATTCAACGTTTAAACTCGTCTGATTTTCTATTAGAATGATTATGAAAGTACAATAGCACCGGTAGAATCTCAGACTGGAAGAGGTTCCTTTCAAGATCAGCAAAAGGTTCTAAATGACAAGTCCTAGCTTGCTATTTATAGACAAACATCAGGGAGGGGAAGTGTCACCCGATCGGATGGTGATCCGATCGGATGGCCATACGATCAGATGACATCTGACATCCGTCGGACTTCACTTTTACAGTTATGCGCCATTCCCTGGTTTGTCGTTATACAAACATACATACAATTACATACATATACACAAAAGACATACACAGTACAAAATAAGACTCAATGCTGACGGAAGCCACATACATATGAACTAACAGAAACACTCTATTACCGTTTTAGTATGTCAAAAAGATTATTCCTAAAAGTTGTTGGTGATATTGAAGGACAATATCCTTGGTGTCAAGAGGGATATGATGGGCGGTACAAACAGAGTTGTACGGCGATACATAAAGTTACATTTGCCATTAAACAACTCGCGACTGGTAATACTCCCGACGAGAACGACAAGTGTTTACAAATGCCTGTAAGGACTTCGCGAGAGTGCCTACAATTTTTTTGCAACGTCGTTCACCAATTTTATGGTGATGAGTACATTTGTAGGCCGACAAGCACCGACGTAATGAATTTATACAAAAACCACGAGGAAAAACACCAAATCCCAGGGATGCTAGATAGCATAGATGGTATGCATCTTGTGTGGGGGATGTGTCCCATAGCGTTACGAAGCCAATATATGAGAGGTGATAACCAATACCCAACGGTCATGGTTGAGGGGTCACATCACAAAATTTATAGTTTTGGCATACGTATCGTGGACCGCCCGGTTCACTAAACGACATCAACGTCTCCAACAGTCTCAATTATACCTCGCTGATTGGAATGGAACTGCACCTAAGTGTCCATTTCAAGTAAATGGACACATATACAAACGTGTATACTATTTAACTGATGGGATCTACCCTACTTAGTCAACGTTTTTGAAAACGTTTCCAGATCCCGTCGATCCAAACGTAAGGAAGTTCAAGAAGTTGCAAGAAAGGGTAAGAAAATATGTGGAGCGGGCTTTTGGTGTCCTAAAAGGAAAATGGGGCATACTTAGGAGACCCATGCATGATATGACGGTGAATAAGATTATTAGCGAGACATATACGTGCATGATACTTCACAATATGATCTTAAAGGACGAGTGGCATGCGTTCTCACTTGTCCACATTAAGGATCCAGTCGTCGAACCCGTTTTGGACGACACAGTGCTTTCGGAATTGATGGATTGTGATACGCCTTATCGACTTACAAATGATCTTCCCGTCCATCTTTCAGCTCAAAATCTATCGTACCTCGAGGAGGAAGACAATAAGTAGTATGATTTTTGTCAATGCTTTTATTTTATTTTTATTAATTTGCTTTGAATTATGTAGTTTTATTTTTATTAAGCGGAGTTTACTTTTTATCTAACATTTAATTATTTTTAAATTAAAAAAATAAAGTTACTTTATGACATAGATAGGTGCAACCATTACTAACTAGCTAATGGGTGTTTTGTACTAAATTTGACGTGATGGGTGATGGTTGGTCGGGGATATGGTACTTACCCTTGAGTGCCCCTTCTTCCCTTAGTTGGGGTCCGGGGGATTTGGCCTTCGTGTTTTTTACTTCGAAGTGTAAGTTTTACGGATTTTTTTTTATGTATTGAGTCCCCCCACCTAGGCCAACTACTCGCAACTCCTCAGCCAACCGACTTGTCAGCGCCTAGCGACTTCTACAACTATAGGTGAGATTTGAAGGTGCTCCATAAAGATTTCGTAAGATGGAAAAATAACGAATGAATCACGAAATCCAGTTGGTTCTTAAGGTTATCATTTCGAGTCCAATCAACATCAAATGCCATGATAGATCATTTGCTAGTAAAAGTAACTTGGCCAATGGGGTATGTCATATTATCAATTACAATGGGAAGCTTGCCTTTATGAAGAACAACGTGTATATGTTATGGTGATACATTTCACGTGGATTTGTGTTCTTCGAAATGTAGTTAAGCTGAAAATGTGACAAGATTGAAGTAAAGTTTAAAATAGTGAAAGTAACCATGGCATTGGAAAGGTAAAAGTTATACCTAAATCGTTTTCTAGGACTTTTCATAACCAGGTTTACCAACACTATAAAACCATTTTAAGTTTTAAGATTCAAAACATCCGGAACTATTAAAGGTTCATTTGAATGAATAAGTCGAAAAGAATAACAAAAGTGCACAAACACAATGGAAACTCTATGCTACCTTCTTGCTAAGTTCAATGAGAAATCTCATAATAATGGTATAATTTCTAATTAGCGTTCCCTTATATTAAGGAACCGTGTCAAAGTCAAATCTTAGTCAATTTATTTCTTCCTCGACAATGTGATTCCAGCTATTGTAGATTTGTAGGTTCTTGTTTGATTTATGTCTCTTTTCTTGTTATACATATTAGAGCATTCACATCCAAAGAACTAAATTGTGAGTGTGGGGTTTTTAAAATATAAAGAGTATAAAAAATGGTTGTGAGTGGAGGAGAGAGAAAATGTTACTGTTCATCTGTATATTTGGAGAGACACTGTTCACCCACTATAATTTTTTAATATATATTGAAAGTGGTTGTGAGTGAAGGAGAGAGAAAAATGTAATGATAAAGGTATAAAAATATTATTTAATTGAAAATGAGAGAGAAAAAATATTTGTTTTTAGTGGAAATATATTGATATAGGAGTTGTTTTTTAGTGGAATGTATGTATAATTTTAGGGGGCTGGATGTGAATGCTCTTACATATTAGAGAAAAATGCAATTTGCGTCCCTGTGGTATGTCTCAAACATCAACCTGAGCCCCTAAATTCATTTTTTGGTTTTTTGAGCCCTTGACTTTATAAATTCATAACACTATGAGTCCTAGTGTTACAATTAATCTAATACAAATAAAGAAATTCTTTTATGTCACATGAAATTCTTTTCACTTATTTAGTAATAATAATGTCACATGGCATTTGTTTCTTCAATCTAAAATTTTTATTTAATTTTTTTAATTTAATATATAATAAATATCACTTAGCCTTATCTTAATCACTAAGATAATAAATGTTTTAAAAAATATAACAAAATCTCTTCTTCTAATATTAATATTAAATATAAATCTCTTCATCATAATATATATTATGAACATATATATTATTGTTTAGTTTTATTTGTCTACTCAAAATATTTTAGATTTTCGCAATGAACGAATAACAAAATATTCTAAATTAGTATTAGCGTTAATAACATTTAATATAAATTATATTATTTCAATTGTAAATGTAATATATAAAAACATTATAAATATTAATTAGAGTAAACTGCAATTTTACCCCCTGAGGTTAGGGGTCATTGGCATGTCTACCCCCCTAAGGAAATAATTGCATTTTTACCCCCCACTGTTCACTGTTATGTCGCAACCTTACCCCCTGACCATTTCAACGTTAGAGTGACCGTTAGTTTGTATGGAAATGTCGAAACTACCCTTCTTCTTCTCCAATAAAAGGTTGAACCCTGCCCTAATCGCATCGACCCCCCAATTCAAGCTTCCCCATCCCTCAATTCACTGCCCTGAACATGTCTTCATCTTCGTCCTCTGTGCTTCGATTCAAGGGCAAAACTAAAGATTCAGACATCATATGTCCTTGTGATATGAAAACAGTGGTGAAACAATCAGAATCGACAGCTAATCCTGGTCGATGGTATCTTCGATGTGTAAGTTTGTTATGTTTTATGCTTTTTGAAAATGAACTATGTTTGAAACTCTTGCTTTTGATGTCCGATAATAGGTTGGAGGATGTGGATTCCTCAGATGGGCTGACAAAGGTGAAGAACAGGGATATCCGGTTTGTCGAGAGGTAATGCCTGGTTTAATTCAAAGCATTAAAGATAAGGATGAGTTGGCTAAGTGCAAAGAACAGTTGGCTCGGTACAAGAATGGAGATGTGTTAAAACTGAAGATGTACTTTGTGATTACTTGGGTCTTGATTGTTCTTGTTTTTTTGGTTAAGTAGTTTAATGTGGAGAAATTAGATTTGGTTGTGTATTTTGACTGCTTGTAATTATACTTTGTTTTATGCAATGGTCGTTGTTCAAGTTCTTATATGTATGTTTTTGTAGCCTGGTTGTAATTCTATGTTGAAACATAATAATCACGCATATTGAAAACATTAATCACTCATGTTATATAACAAATCACGCACGTTGTCGTACGTGAAGTACGTTAAGCCGTAATGTACGATATACTTTTCCTATATATGTACATGGGGTTAGGTGTTGAGAATGATAAAGATGTTGGTAAGGATGAAGACGTCGTTGCAGCCGAAGAACCAGACACTTATGTCTACTTTGAGGATCAAGAGTCTTAGATACTCAGACCTTACATGGAGCAAGAAAGTGATTATGAAAAGATATTCGGAGATCCGACAAAGGATTATGACCCTGAAGTGCTGGAACATGCATAGGATTACACATATTGGGATGAAGAGGATGATTGGTACTTTGACCCATATGAGAGGGAGCATGGTTCTGATTCGGATTGGTCTTGTTTGGATGATTGTCACTGGAAATAGGCTAGATTTGTTTGGTTGAAATAGGCTAGATTTGTTTGGTTGAAAGTTTGTATTTTGGACCTCTTATTTGTACTAAATGTTACAATGTAATCGAATCACTTTCCGCCAAACCAAACCAAACAATGTCTTGACTACAAACCAAACCAAACAATGTCTTGAACAAACATAAAGCCGCCATGACTACAAACCTTAACATGACCAAGTAGTGGTGGATTGCTTCCAAAACATACTACCCTATACCTTAACAATTCATTTTTTTAGAATAAACACATCCCTCCTTGCCTTAAGAGCATAATTTTTCACCATCTGATTCATCTTTTTTTTTTTGTCATCAATAAGCTGACCAACAAAGAATGGCAGATCATTTGGACCTTTTGAAGCACTCTTGTTTCTCCTCCTTATCTTCCTAGCAACCTTATCTCTATGGCTTGAATTGTCATCAGACCCACTTTCAAAAACCTCCAGCTCAACAGGCTCATGACCTTCTTCGCTTCTGTCATCATCATGATCCCCATCACTTGAACCATCCAGTTCTTCCCTAGTAAAATCAACATTAGCCCTGAACCTCTGCATATCCACCTCTATTTCATAAACCAAATTATCTTCCTCAACATACTCATAATCAGGATCACTTCCGTCACTCTCTTCCTCATCTTCATTCATACTATGATTCTGATTATTTATTGTAAACGATGCTGGAACAATTGCTTTACATGCCCCCACAGGACCTTCACTTGTATTTTCCAATATTGTTGACCTCTGGTGTTCAACATACATGTCTATCATGTGGACTCCTTGACGCACATGATCAAAGATCGGCTCTAAGTCAACATCACATTTTAATGTCCTAAGACCAAAATCCAACGAACAGTACGGTTCCTTGTAATAAACACAGAAAAACAAACCATCATTGTATCCTAATTTCTTAACCATTTCCTGCAAAACTTCAACATTCAACACTCTAAAATCTACATGATCTATGTAGTTCATCTTCCCACCAAAGTATTTCCTATTTGGGTTTTCTACAAACCTACCTCCATGGTGAAATTTTATGGTAAATTGAGATACGGTTTCTCCTGTAAACAAACATCAACAAGAAGTTAACACAGAAAAAAGTGAAAATTTTACCTAATTGAGACCCTGTGAGCTTGCATGTCACTTACGGTACATTTCAGCCAGTTCGAAATACTGATCTTCAGCTCGTACCTTCCACAATCGAAGATCCATGCTCGTAACAGTGTTCTAATCACCTGTAATTGTTGAAGAATGCCTGATCGCCGGTTCGGAGCTCTTTAATTTCGAAGTAGGTTAAGTTCAGGGTTGAAAAGTGATGAAAAGGGGAATAAATGAGGTTGCAGGTCAACAAGAACGTGAAATTGCCTATTTGCCCTTTGACCATTAACAGAAATCGCTAAACTCTAACGTTGAAATGGTCAGGGGGTAAGGTTGCGACATAACAGTGAACAGTGGGGGGTAAAAATGCAATTATTTCCTTAGGGGGGTAGACATGCCAATGACCCCTAACCTCAGGGGGTAAAATTACAGTTTACTCTATTAATTATATACTTTTTATTTCTTCAAATATTTATACGAATAGCATTCTCTCCTTTAATTTAATAATCACTAGTTTTTTTAAGTCGCGCGTTGCGGCAAAACCGAGCAAATAATAATGTAAAACAAACATGATTTAAAAATAAATCATGTTGTTTAAAAAAGACAAACCATTAGAATAGTTTAGTTTATCATCATATCGTTTTATGATATCAAATACAAACTTTATTTTGAGTAAAACTTCGTTTTTAACAAAATTTATAACGGAATGTCAGGGAAAAAATTAAGTATAACTACGTACTTAAGTTTTTAGAAAGAAGTTATAAACGTAGATTATTAAAAAAGTATCAAAACAATCAGTCGATAAATTAATATGTGTTCTAAAAAAGAAAAAAAGGAAAAAAGAATTATTAAAAAATGGTAAAGAAAATATATGGTTTTAAAAAAGAAAAAAATAAAAAAAAATGTTATTAAAAGTAAATATAATAACAAACTATTATAATATATTAAATAAAAGATAATAAAAAACGATATATTATTATAAAAATAAAATTATTATTTATCGCTGTTCATCAACAATATATATATAATATTAGTTAAATATATTTAATATAATAATTACTTCTACAATATTTATAATGTGTATCTAATATGATAATTAATAATCGTAGTACTTTTATTAAGATGTGTTATGAATTATATTAATAATATTATTAATATGTTATTTATTATATTAATATCTAATATTATTATTATTATTATTTATATATTATATGTATTGTATTGTAAAAAAACATTAATATTTAAATGATATAAAGATAATTAGGTTCTCATGTCCTTAATTTTGGTCATTCACGGGTTCGATCAATACAATCAGAGAACATTTCCACCTTTGCATTTATGACTTTAACATTCAGATCTATCATCAAAATGCATATCAGGATTTCAAAATTTAAAAAATAGTTAATCTCAAGCTATCTATTTTCATCTAAATGGCAATCTATAAACATCACCGCTAATAACAATTTTAACTTTACCAAAACATAGTGGTTTACCTTTTCTATTAACATACTATAAAATACAATACCACCGCTATTATTCTATAATATTTCAAAAAATATGAATATTCTCATAATAGAGTAATACTAGCTACGAACGAAGTTATACAAAAAGTAAATGATCACCTACTTTTATTGCTTCCCGACAAAGAAAAAGAATAACTAAGTTATGTAAATTGGTGTATGTAAAAAAATAATTCACTTGTGTATATTTATGCAAATATTGTAAAGTTACATAATTCCTATATTTAGATCCGTGTAATACACGGGCTTATAATCTAGTGAATTAATAGAAGCGTTTTGTGAATAAATTATTATTTATATTAAATATATCTGTAACCACATGAAGTGGCGAGTCTAATAGGAGTGAGTGAGGTGCATTACATGTGTTATGTTGGTGGCCATTGGAGGTTTTTCATATTCGTTGGTATAGAGACTATTCACACAACTCCACACCAATAACTAGGGCTGTAAACGAACCGAACGTTCAGCGAACAGTTCGTGAACCGTTCGGCGGGAAGTTCGTTTATGTTCGTTCGTTTAATAAACGAACGAACATGAACAAGAAATTCCGTTCGATTAATTAAATGAACGAACATGAACAGAGGTCTCGTTCGTTCGATTATGTTCGTGAACGTTCGGTAAGGTGTTCGTGAACGTGTTCGTGAACATTCGGTGATTTGCGTTCGTTTATGTTCGTATGTTTGTGTTTTAATTGAAGATCTTTGTACTTTCTTATATTTTATTTGTAGTTTTTATATTATTAAACTTTTATTTATTTTATTTCCCTAAGAATTAAACTAGGAAACACACTTTCACCATGTTTATGCATCATTTCCCTTTCATTTCTCATTATTTACATCCACGAATACAATCGACCTCCGTTCCACAATAAGGGATTTAAGTTCGACTTCTACTCTCTGGGCCATCTATCTTTATCCTTCGTTGCGTTCGCCAAGTTTATTTGTGTTCGTGAACCGTTCGCGAACACGCTCATTTCCTTAATGAACGAACACGAACATAAAATCTCGTTCGGTAAGTGTTCATGAACCGTTCGTGAACACATTTATTTCCTTAACGAACGAACACGAACAAGGCCTTGTTCGTGTTCGTTCGATTCGTTTACAGCCCTACCAATAACCTTCCATGAGACCAAATTGTACATAGATAACTCTTGAGCACTTGTTTTATACGGTGCAGACTTAGATAGAAGCTATGGGGTTGATAACTCGATTACTTGAACATGCGACTCGTTTGTGAACCGTTGAAGATGCAAAAGAATTGAGGAAAAACCATCTATAATTTAAAAGATAATCATCCTAAAAGGTTTTTTAAGTTTATTTTGTATTTTATATTTTATATTATTGGTTGTTATTATTATTTAAATTTGGTATACAGAGTAGGTTTTGTTTACCGAAGTTGTACATTGTTTTAATTTATGTCTCCATTTGATGTGTCGGTTAATTTTACAAGCATTCTGATTTTAATATTTTTAGGGTTAAGAGATCCTAGTTAAGGTTCGACGAGCCGATCCAACGCCATTGGAATGAGTCCAATCGGAGTTCGTTTGAGTCAGTTCCCCGCTGTTCCCCACTTTTTAGTGTTCCCTAATGAACCTCTCTCTCTCTCTCTTTATATATATATATATATATATAGATTGCGAGAACCAATGTGAACACAACCTAAAATAGCTAAAAAAACCTAACCCCCACCCCCCCCCCCCCAAAAAAAAAACCTAACACCCCCCCCCCCCCCCCAAAGCTAAAATGCTAAAAACTAAACCCCTAAAAAACCTAAAAAAATCTAAAAAAAATCTAAAAAAATCAAAAAAAAAAATCTATATTTTTTTTAATATTTTTTATGCTCAAATCGCTACTTTTAGTGGCAAAAAAAAAAATAATTTTTATAAAAAAAAAAAAAAAAATTTTGCTTCGAAAAGTTGCGATTTTTATATAAAAATATGAAAAAAAAATTGTGTGATTTTTAGCTATTTTTAGGCATTTTTGGTTGTGTTCACATTGGTTCTCGCGGTTCTCGCAATAAGAGGTGATTCTCGCATGATCTTCTCCCTATATATATATATATATATATAGAGAGAGAGAGAGAGAGAGGGGATTCGGTTCAATTAAGAACCACCACAAGTTCTGAGAACCATGAGAACTCCTACTTTCCGCGCGAATTAGACCACCATTTTTTAAACAAACCTAGATGAGAATGTTATAAAAACATCTCTAAAAAAATTGTCAAGTCGGTAGTTACGCCCGATAAATTTTATTTACGCCTAATGTAAATTTTCTTTATGGCAATGTAAATTTTTTTACATCCGATGTAAATTGTTGCATACGACATTTTTTTTTAATTTTTATTCTTTTGCTAGAACAAGTGATTTATTTTAAAGATTTTTGAGAAAAAAAATTATGAAAAAAACTTTTAGAAGGCCTAGTTATAACGGTTCTTACCAGGGGCGTAGCTTTCTAGGGTCGGGGGGGGGGGGGGTCAGTAGTGTTACGTATGTACATTTCAAATATAATGTTTTAGTTATATACGTTTTCTACTCCCCGGTTTCATAAAAAATTACTTATATAGAATTTTTAGGTCCGTTAACTTCCGACCCCCGGTGGAAATTTTCAAGCTTCGTCGCTGCTTCTTACAACTTAAGATGATTCTCATTTTACCATTTACATATATATATATATATAGGGAGGGGCTCATGCGAGAACCACCCTTATTGTGAGAACCTTGAGAACCAATGTGAACACAACCTAAAATAGCTAAAAAAACCTAAAAAAAACCTAAAAAAACCTAACCCCCCACCCCCCCCCCCCCCTTAAAAACTAACCCCCACCCCCCCCCCCCCCAAAAAAAAAACCTAAACCCCCCCCCCCCCCCAAGCTAAAAAAAACTAAAAAAACCTAACCCACCCCCCCCCCCCCCCAAAACCTAAAACCCCCTCCCCCACCCCCCAAAAACCTAAACCCCCCAAGCTAAAATGCTAAAAACTAAACCCCTAAAAAACCTAAAAAAATCTAAAAAAAATCTAAAAAAATAAAAAAAAAATCTAAAATTTTTTTTTTGATTTTTTTAATATTTTTTAGGTTAAAATCGCTGCTTTTCGAAGGCAAAAAAAAAAATTTTAAAAAAAAATTTAATTTTTTTTTTTTTTTGCTTCGAAAAGTAGCGATTTTAACCTAAAAAATCAAAAAAAAAAATTTTGTGTGATTTTTAGCTATTTTTAGGCATTTTTAGTGTGTTCACATTGGTTCTCGCGGTTCTCACAATAAGAGGTGGTTCTCGCATGATCTTCTCCCTATATATATATAGGATAATGCTAAGGAGAAAACCCCTTATTTTGAGAAAACCTTGGAAACCCATCACAATGCCTACAATTGGCCACGTGTCCCAGCCATCTTCATCTTTTTTTTTTTTGCTTTTGAGGGAACATTCGTCTTTTTATATTTTCACTTGTCTCCTCTTGTCAGATCACCAACTCTCTATTTGTCTTTTGTAGAGCATAAAAAAGATCAAACTCTCTCTTTCTTATTTCACTTTCTTATCCATGTTTTTTGTATAATTTTTCCTGATGAAGAAATCCAACATTTTACCAATCAAATTTAGACCGAAATGAAGAACGAAAATCAGATCGATCAATCCCTGACGAAGAACGTGGTTTTGTGATGAAGATGTTAATATATGAAGTCAGATCCACATGAAAACCCCTTCCAGATCTTGTTCCATTCCCGTTTAGATCTCGTTTGTCCACATGTTTCATAATTTTGTTACAGATCTGGATATTTGTGAGTTTTTTACACTTTTTTATTTTATATAAAATATGATTTGTATATGTTGTTTCAGATCTTGATATTTGTGAGTTTTTTACACTCTTTTAGTTTTATGCAACATATGTTTTCATATATGTTTGATTCTGGGTATTTCGTATGGCTTTTTATGATTTTATGGAGTTTATGTTAGTTGATAACTTGAGCATGTAGGTATGAAATTTTGAAAGATGATTATAATTTACGGTTCTATTATTTACACTTAAATATTGAACCAATAAAATATTGAATTTAAAAATGATATAGGTATGGACTTTATAAGATGATATTCAACGTCTGGCTCCATTTTTTACACTTAAAATATCAAAAAATATTCTTAAAACCTGGTTGTTAATAGGTTTTTGTGTAATGGCTGTTTTAGAGATGAAACATGATTTTTTTTTGTTAAAATGGTTCTTAAAAGGGGTAAATGTTTATGTGATTTGCAGGTTTTTATTTTTGTGTTAAACAGTTATGCTTGGTTTGGTTGCTTGTTTGGGCTTTTGATCTGAATAGTAACTGTTTTTTGTTGGTTTGTTTGCTTTGTTTTGGGCTTTTGATCTGAATAGTAACTGTTTTTGTGATGTTATTTGAGAAAAAAGATTTTATGGCTATGAATGTGTTAATATTTATGTCTGGTTAACGACTTAACGGTGATGGATACAAGGGATATAAGATCCAATTCTCGGGACCGTTGGTTTCGTCAAACGTGGATCAAATGCTCAAGGATCATGACCATGTTTATGTTACAGCACAACACAACTAACACGTGTTATAGTTTGAACTTCTCGGACATGCATGTGTTACATGTGACATGAAACCCATGTACAACGTAACACGTGTTACGTGTGGCATGAAAACACATTTTTATAACTTCCCTGGCATACGCACACCCACATGTTTACAAACCGTTTCAAGACAAACCCAAACAATAAAGCAAGGGTAGCCGCTGAAAAGCTAAGGCAGCAAAGGTAGCCGCTGAAAAGCTAAGGTAGACTGTCAAAGGAGGCTCCACCATTTTCTTAGTGCTATGTATTTTCGTTTACTAGTAATATATAATGTGAGACTCTTATTGTTTTGTCTAGTACATGATGTTAAAACGGTATGGACTTAACACATTCTGGAAGTCTTAACACACGTTATAAAAGAGGCTTAACACACGTTATATCAGGGATACTATGTTGTTATTAAGTTACTATTGGAGTTTATGCATCCATTCTGGAAGTCTTAACACACGTTATAATATAGGCTTGACACATGTTATACATGTCAGGCGCGTAACACATGTTACAGTATGTATATACAAATCATGGTGTTTTGGAAACCACTAGCTTATATATGACACCATGTTAGGTTAAACCAATATTATAACAGAGGCTTAACATATGTTATCCCAGGTATACGGTGTTACAATATTAACTTGTATGTTCCATATTAAATTATTAACTTGTACACGTGTTACGATCAGTACATGCACATCATGGTGTTTTGCAAACCACTTTCATATACATGAATACAAGTCGGGTTATAATGGATGCTTACATATTATCATATGTATACAAGTGGGGTTACAACAAGATTACGATATTAACTAAGCTCACCATTAAACTCATCGCCCCCGTCGACTGTTTTCACCCTTGTCACATGTTAAGCAATTACATGTTCCGAACAGACAAATTGTAACACATGTTAGATCAGTATATACACATCATGGTGTTTTGTAAACCACTAGCTTATACATGAATACATGTCAGGTTACAAAAAGATTATAACAGTGGCTTAACACATGTTATACATTCCAAAATGTGCAAAACAAATGACCCGTTTCATATTATATATTCCAAAATTACCGGTACATGTGTTACCATAAATGGCTCGTTTCATATTACACGTTACATACTAACTTGTACATTCATTACTTGTACAAGTTTTAAGCTCAGTATCCACATTATCGGATATTTTAAACATCAACAAAAATAAAATAGATATTACTTGTTTTTTTAATTAACAAAAGGTTAACACACGTTATATATCATTCTAACAGGGGCTTAACACATGTTATACATAAACACATGTCAGGTTACATCATGGTGTTCTGTTACAGCATGAACCACCAACACATATTATAAATGAACGAAGACTTCTTTCCCAAAGGATGTGACTTATTCAATGTCCCCACATTAATGTCACCTACATCCATCTAGCTTGTCAATTGAATATCTTTTATGGATCTGTTTCTGTAAATCAACACACGTTATATATCATTCTAACAGGTGCTTAACACAGGTTATGGGTCTGTCTCGGTAAATCAAGCAACCCAACAAAAAAACAATTATTGTTAAGATCAAAAGCCCAAAACAAGCAACCAAACCAACAAAAAACCCGTTCAAAATCTCATCCTAAAGTTTTGGATTTATTTAAAATACATGAACATTAACCATTACTAGAACACGTATTAACTTCGCCTACATCCATCCAGCTTGTCAATTGAATATCTTTATGAGTTTGTTTCTGTAAATCAACACACGTTATATAACATTCTAACAGGGGGCTTAACACATGTTATGGGCCTGAGTCTGTGAATCAAGCAACCAAACAAAAAAACACTTACTGTTCAGATCAAAAACCCAAACAAGCAACCCAAACCAACAAAAAAACAGCTACTGTTAAGATCAAAAGCCCCTAACAAGCAACCAAACCAACAAAAAAACCCGTTCAAAATCTCATCCTAAAATTTTTGATTTATTTAAAATACATGAACATTAACCATTACTAAAACACTTTCAGCACACAAAAACATATTAACAACCATTTCAACAAAAAAATCAAGTGTGAAATGATATTTCAAGAACACTTACCAGATCTATAACCATCCGATGAACAGGAAGAAGATCTTCAAACCTTCTTCTCACACACACACTCGTGCGTGTGTCTTTGTTTCTCTATCTAAAACATCAACTTTCTCTCTCTAAAAACATTCATCTTGTCATCGTTCTCTCTCTAAAACAACATACTTCAAACTTCTTCTCTCTCACACACTTGTATGTGTGTTCTTGGTGTTATAGATGAACATGATGAAGATTGTTATTTCTCTCTCTAAAACAAAACATTCATCTCTCTAAAAACTTTTGTCCTGCCATCATTCTCTCTCTAAAAGATCTGGGATTAGTGTTTGTTGAGATCGCTTTTAGATCTGGGATTAGTGTTTCTTGGAATCTTGAAGGTAGATATTTGAATTCTGAAATGAGATCATCTTCTTCTTATTCTTCTTCACGTTTGTGGGGTGGGGGAGGAAAGAGAAAGAGGTAAGAGAAAGAGAAAGAGTTGGTGATTTGATGGTACTGCATAGGGAAGTGGAGTGGGTTATTTTCAATGGCCAAAAAGCCCCCTTTTCACAACCCAAATTGCCCTTGCAGTTGTACTAGCTTTTGTATAAGAATTATTTTAAATCTAATAATTACCCAAAAAAAGTAGAGCCATTGATCAAACACAATCAATGGATGAGGTTTGGTTTCCAAGGTTTTCTCAAAAAGATGGGGTTTTCCATATAACCCAACCCTATATATATATATATATATAGAGAGAGAGAGAGAGAGGTTGGTTAACGTACAATACCACTTATCCTACATTACGTACGCGATATTCTCAGCCGTAGGATCTTCAATCCATCAAACCAATTTAAATCATTAAATTAATCATATTAATGTATTCAAATCTTAAAAAAAGGTTAAAATCATCATTACGATATCTTAATCTCTGTAACTGACGGAGATTGGAATCTTATATTCCAAAATCGTATTCGAAAATCCAACCATTAATCAAAAATTGAACCCTAAATTAAATACAACAACGTAAGATTCTTATTCACCAACCTCCTTCTCCTTTCTGTGATTTCATATCTGCTGATTTTGGAAGTTCTAAACTGAAACAACATCGATAGACAATCTATCAAAGAAGATGATCTAGGATGAAAATTATAATATGCAAAATACATATTGAACGTGCGAAAAACCATTGAAAAACAAAATGAAAGGTTGTGTTTTTTTATAGTGTGGTAATTCTTGTTTTAGACTGTAACACCTCGTAAAATCACGTCCAATGATGTATTGACACGTGTAATAAACCCTAATGAAGTCAAACACTGAAATTTAGGGACTAATTTTTTGAAAAATCGAAAACTTTGATTATGAAAGGACTGGAAGTGTTAACATACCTAAAATAAGTTTCTTACGATGTTTATATTCACAAATGTGCCACTTGATGATTAAGTGTAGCCGTTTGCATAATTAATTGAAAGTTTGCGCAATAAAGGGTTAAAAGCGTCAACATGTTAATTCTTACCTCTGAGTGACCTTTTAACAAACCGGGAGCTTCATAATATTTGATTATACTCTCGGGAATGCCAAATAATGGCCATCTAAGGTTTTTATGCTTATAAGTAAAGTTACGCGCAACTTTCCAAGTTAGAGGGACTAAAAGTGTCAATATGTTCAATTATATATCTGAATGACCTTATAGTGAACCCGAAGCATCATGATGTTTAATAATACTTCCAAGAATGCCTAATATGGATTAGGTGAGGCTTCAATGCTATTAAATGATGAGATGCGCAAGTATGCGCAATAGAGGGACCTAAAGCGTCAACTTTTGAATCTACGCCTTTCGGTGACCATCTAAGCGAACGAAAGAGTAGTAATATTTAATTATATGCTTGGGAAGGAGAGATATGGGCCATGGAAGGCTTGGATATCATTAAACAGCATTTCACGCTACTTTGCGCAATTAAAGGGCTATTTGCGTCAAATGGCAAAAGTATGCCGATTCGTAGGGTATCGGACCTTCCAGAATATGACCAGGAGTTAAACATACCCTATTTATTCTTTATATAGCTTAGATATAGGGTTAGAGGTGTTTGGTGCGCAAAAATAAACTTTTATGTCATGCAGGGACTAAAAGTGTCAAAAAGTGCTCAAGTTTGCATTTTCGCGCATATCTCACATTCTGAATATCTCCGGACACCCAAAAATTTATGTAAGCACTAAAATATTTTATTTTAGTGATCGCCTTGATAAAATTCCATTCGTCGCGTAGTTTTGACCGTTTTTAGCGTCTGTTCGTGTTTCGTCGTAATTAGACGCACAACGTGACCGTACGGCCAAACGGACCGACATCCGACATGTTTTTGAACATGTTTCATGTACCCTATGTTTAAAAATCATAGTGGAGCCTTAAAATGAGGTTAACGGGCCTTATACGCATCAGAAAGGCCTTTTAACAAGTGCAGGGACTGATATTGTACATTCTGAAACTATGTTTTGCTGGTTTGGATGCAGAACAGCTGCAGACAGCCTGTAATCTGCTGATTTTTGTTCAAATCTGGTTTCATACTCACAAATATCATTCTATGGGCTGCCCATTGTATTAGGAAACCATGGGTAAGATGTGTATGGCTCAGATTGAATCACGGTTATCGAGGAATGATCCTAACGGTCCTCAAAAACCTATAAATACCCTTCCCCCATTTCATTTCAACTTGCACCTCCCTTTCAAATCTGCTTGTTCTCTAATTCTTGGAGGATCTTGAGCTTCTTGAGAACCTCCTTCTGTCCTTTGGACCCTTTGTAAGTGTTTCTTCGTACATTAGTTAATTATTTAGCGGTTATAGCCGAAAAGTCAAGCGTTTCGATAAACGCTTTGACTTTTAAACGGTTAAGCCATTGTTCGTAACGAACATGGCTATGTGACCGTAATTAGGTAGGTGTTTAACCCTCAAAAGGGCACCTCCTAATTACCACGTTTGCTTAGTTAATTGTCGGGTCGAAATAATCAGTTTTTAATTAAAATTTATAACTAATGATATAAAGGCAATAAAATCGGTTTTATCACTTTAATAACTTGGTAAATATTAGTTGAACATGTCTAAACATGTTCAACCCGACAATTCTAAGTATAGGCTCGGTTCGGAACCGAAAGTCGCAAAAGTTGACTTTTGCTTTGACTTTCAGTTCTGACCCGATTTAGCTTAGTTTAGATATGCCTTAGGATTCCATTAGGACCATATTATAAGTTAGTATAACCCTCCGAGGTTATACAACTTGGTTCCATAGAAATCCTAGTTCATGCATGTTTCCGTTAAATGCCTAAATGTTGACCGTTATGCCCTTTTGACCCTAAAACAAGAATTTTGAAAATGTGAGAGGACAGTAATCTTTATTACTAATTTATAGACTTGTCCCTGAAATTTGACATCAGTTTGAGGTCTAGAATAGGAGTTATGCTCAATAGCGTAATTAGAAAGCCTTTTATTAATTAAACGGCGTAATTAGCGTATATCCTATCTAAACCCAATTTTTGATACCAAACTTTTTACCTACTGATATAAAATAATATTTTGGGATTTTTAAAGATTTTTATTTATTTTTAGGCTGAGCATAACATAGGGTTATAGGCTTGATTCGGTAATTGCCGGTTTTGCCCTTTTGGGCTATAAAATGAGTTTTACAAATCCTTTTGACCCCAAACCTTTTTCTACTGATCTAATATGATAAATAAAATATTTTGAGCCTTCTGGAATAATAAAAATATCAGCTTTCTATACAAAACCCGGAAATGGCTCCAAATCGCATTTTTAAGCGTTTATAACGCATAGTATGTATCGAAACTAGTTTAAATATATAAGGGTTGATGCCTACTGATATTTTCAGTAAATTTCTATATTTTAACAGTAAGCAAAAGTTTTAAACTCAGATTCTCTGTTTTGCCCTTTTTAAGCCTATGTGGAATTACCAAAATGCCCCTACGGTGCATAGTATGGTTATAATTAATAAATTTCACATATATATGATACCCTACTGATATGACTTATTAAATTAAGTATAATTACTGATTTAATCAGACCTGTAACTTAGAATGATATTTAAACTCTCTTATAACCTTTAAAATGACCAAAATACCCCTACGGGGCATAAATTGGTCTTAAACTCGTTTTGGGCATAATGAAAGATATCCTACTGATATCACAACATATTTAGGGCATATTAACTTAGGAAACTTGTATGTGACTCATTTGGTTACTCGTTACGCACTTTTTGCGTTCGGATCGGCATATGTAACTGGTTTGCATATATTAGCCGAAACGGGTCAAACCATATCGTTTTTGCCTCAAAATTCAGAATGTGTTTAAGTTACCCATATTAAACAAGCATACAAGCTTGTCGGGTCAAAACCACATTCTAAACCGGTCTTCGCTTTATCATGCGTTTGAACCGTGTCTTCATTTTGAAAACTAACCGGTCTAAGCTTAGGCTTAATTAAAGACCCGTTAGGAATCTAATAGGTTATTAAAAACCTTCGTTCCAGATTTAGGAGCCCAGTAAAAGCTATCTGTACTTGCTTGGTGGTATACGGCTGGGATTGAATTTATATTTAGCTCAGGTAAATACTTTTAACTTATTTTCCCTATACGGGCTTGGGGTACGGTATATAAAATACCGCTTGGTCCGGCATTGAATCTTTAATCGAATAGAGGTTAAATCATTGATATGCTACGTTTTGAAATGTTTTGTTTGCTTAAAGCCTTTGGGGGGTTAATGACCATGTCCCGGATATCCTTGGCATCATCTTACGAGATGGCCACGACCTAAGCACGGGGTGTAGGCGTACACCCGTCAGTGCCTAACCAAATAATGTGGTGTGTCTATTAATCTTTAACCTGTTCTACGAATCGGGCTACTGAACGCATAAGTAACATGTAATTCACTTACAAGATTATATTCACATAATTATCCCAAGTTATAAAATGTTTTGTGCCACGTGCATTCAAATCAATTTTTATTAAACTTTTCAAAATGAGTCAGTTAATTGTATTTACCAGTGTAAACTGAAGTATTTTCCCAAAAGACTAAGTGCAGGTACTACTCGTAATAGGCTGGCTTCTCCTTAGCATCAATAAGAGTCTCGCAAGCTTGGATGCCTAAAGTCTGTTGAACAATGTTTCATTTTTATTTTCGATCCGCCTGTGGATCCTTTACATTCCGTTTGTAATACTTTGATATTACTCTATATCGGATTATAACATATTTATCTTTTGCTTCCGCTGTGCATTTGAATTTTGTTGTTTGACTATGATGATATCAACTACGTCACGATACTCCCCACCGGGCCCACCGGTAATACGTGGAAATATCGGGGTGTGACATAGACACATGCGATTTTAAAAAAGGTGATATTGTTTGAGGTTTGTTGTCATGTACGAATTCTTGTTTTATACACATAAGATTTTAAAAAGAGGTAATAATGTTTAAGATTTCTTAGAGTGTGTGAATTCTTGTTTTATACACATGCAATTTTAAAAAAAAGGTAATAATGTTTGAGATTCCTTATAGTGTGCGAACTCTTGTTTTAGACACATGCGATTTTAAAAATAATCTTTTCTGTGGTTCTTAAAGTGTGCGAATTTATTTTCGAATAACATGCGATTTTAAGAAAAATGCTGCTGATGATTTCAAGTAACTTTGTCCCACGTTGATTAAAATGCACAACCAAAAAATTATGAATTGATAATTAAAATAAATATAAATTAACTATTTTATATAAAAAATTAATGTAATACCGATGTGACTGTAATGTGACTTGTAATGATCAATTTTACCATAAACACTACTGAACTTACCACCCTACCTACATAATTAATTTACTATTTTAATATAAAATACCCAGGGATAACAACCTTCCATATTAAGACACTGAACACAAACACACACAAAACACACCCAAAAATGTCATCTGAAGATTCAGAACAAATAAAAAACATTGCAATGAAGGAACTATTGTCAACTCGCACGTTGACAGAAATAAGCACCTCTTCTCATTTGATTCTTGATGTGCAGGGGAAGATTCTTGTAGAAATCAAGAAAAATCAAGAGATGTGGGAGAGACTACTTGAAGAACCACCATCAAGCTTTAGAGACGCAGCTTTGGATCACATAAAGGAATAGTCTCGAGCTGATGACTTAGCCTTCTCTTTCCTGAAAGATGCTCTAAACACTTTGAAAGTGAAGATGGAGTTCAGCTCGGATGAACGTGACAAAATTTTTGCTTCAAGTAACTAGATTTCTGTTTAATCGTTTAATGGTTTTAGTTGTGTTAGACAATAACAACTACTTTATATTTATGTTTTGTGTACAAGTTTTGAAAACATCTTATGCTTCATTGTAACACCCCGAAAACAGGTTTGGTAATCAAATCCCGTTAATACTAAAAGACGGGTAAAGTACCGTTAGTGGTAAAAGTAGCCCCGTAAATATTAGGATTTAAATAAATAACCCTAATATTAATTAAAAAGCGAATAAGAACTTACAAAAAATAAAATGGATAAAAGGCCCGAGTTAACGGGACTTAAAATAAACAGAGTCATAAATTCCCTAAACCCACTAAGATAACTAGGAATATTTAACCTAGTTAATAAGTGGGAATGTTTTTAGAAATAATTAGGTTGTGGCCTACTTAATAACCGATCAAACACGAGGGCCCAAAGTCGGATAACTTGAAAATGGAGTTATAAACTGTTAGGATCGGAGGCTCTCATGATTGTGTTTGTTTGCATAATTTTGAACAATGATTGAATGTTAAACAATGTAAAGTGCAGCGGAAATGAGAACAAACTTTGTAAACACAATCAAAGGAGAAAATAGTTTGATAACATTTGCTTCTCATAGAGTCAAAAGATTACAAATCAAAGCAAAAGATTACAGTAAAAGATTACAAACTAAGCTCTCCCTCAGCCTGATGCCCCAAGGTTGGATTTGCACAAGATGAAAGGATTGAACTGATGAGAAGAGTTCTCTCAGAACGAATCAAATGTAACAGTACAGAGTACTGCTCCATTTATAGACAAAACCAAACCGCTGAGGCATCTCAGCTGACGTCACCATGAAAGCGACGTTTAACAGCCTAACAACCTGTATCTACTGACCTTCTACAAACACTGCTAACCTAACCACTGACTATACATGAAACAGATGACAAACTAAACTACTGCTATCTTCCTTCATCAGTGCTTTCCTCAAGGTTGATCAGTCCTTGATTGGGCAGTGCATTGTCATCAACAGTTTGTTCCAGCAGTGCTTAGTTTCCAGCAGTCTTCTAGACTTCATCAGTAGTTATGTAGAGCAGCAGTTGTATCTGGGCAGTGGATATGAGACCATCAGCTGTTGTAATCACTTTCAAGGGAGAAGACTTAGTGTAAACTACTGCTTATTGTGAATCCACTGTTGTGACCAGGTTTTGGCTTTACATTATCTGTTCCTCTGGTAGGGTTCAATCCCAACAATCTCCCCCTGGAACAGATAATGCCAAAACCTGTCATTATTCAGGATCTTTATTCCTCATCAGAAGTTCCCTTGCTTGCCTTTTAAATCCTTCTTCAAATTCCTTGGAACTTGTGTCATCTTCATCCCTGCACAGTGTAAGCTCAAGGAGATCTAGTTGATCTTCAACACCCAGGCCTAGTGCTTGATTCCTTGATATATGCCTCACTTCTCCATTGGTTCTGACCAGAGTCAATACATGGGTCTTTTGATCAGAGAGCCACTTTAGTATTTTTAAACCAAATGGGTTTCTTGGGAGAGATTTATTTCCTGATGAGCTTGAGATTTTTGGCCTTGAGAAAAACTGTAAAGCAGTATCTTGAACTTCAGACATTCTTTTAAAAGCTTCTTCAATGACTTTATTTGCTGCAGCTATATCTTCGGCAACTTCTTTGTCAAGCAGCTCTTGTTTCTGTTGTTGATCAAGCTCACTGTCTGTGATATCTGCTGATGATGATTGGTTCAAAACCTTTTTGGTAAGGTCTTGTAACTTTGCCAATTTTTCTTTATCTGAAGCTATTTTCTTGATAGCTTCTTCAATCTGATCAGCTTCTTTTTCTTTTTCTCCTTCAGCAGTTAGTTGTTCCCTCTTTTCTTTTCTCAACATTGTGACAGAGGTTTCTGCTGCATTGATTTGTGTTTCAAGAGTCTTGATATGCTCTTTTAGCTTTTTGTAGTCAGACTTTTTAGGAGTGTCCCTCATTTTCTTAAGTCTTTCATAAGCTTCATCTGTTTGCTGCTTAGTCCATTTTGCTATGGCGTTTGCAGAATCCACCCTTGCATCCACCAGCTCCTGCTTCTTTCTTTTATATTCAGAAGTAAGATCAGCTATGAGTTTTCTGTATTTGTTCCAATTTGGAGCTGTCTTTTTCTTTCTTGGGTCATTTTTAACCTTTTCAATTCTTTTAGCCTCATGCTTTAATGCAACTATTGGCCATTCTTTGAATTCTGTTTCTTCAGCAGGATAGAACTTTTCTTTCATTATGTATGCAAGATATTCTTTTCTCAATTCATTTCGTTGATCTGCTTCAGGAGATAGGCTTGACATTTCTCTGTTCAGATCACTTGCATATTCTTCTATTTGCTTGACTTTGTTGAGCAAGAACTCCCTTCTTTCCAAAATGGCTTCATCACCTTGATCCTTGCATTCAACTTTGGCTCTTATCCTTGCTTGTCTTGCTTTCATTTCGAGATATTCATCCATGTCTTCTGGAATTATGAAACCTATGAGAGAAGGAAATTTCCTTTTTGAAGGATCATCCTCAGTGTAAAATTGTTTCATCTCATTTTTCACAGCTTCTAATTCCAGTGGATATTTGGCAGCGACAGGATCATACTTTTCATCAGTAGCCTGTGTTGTGTCTCTCTTTATTTTGTGAAGCTTTGGAGGTTGTGATGTAGGAATGATGAGAGCAGTGGTGGATGTTTGACTAACAGTGGTTGAAACAACTGGTGTTTCAACCGCTGTTGTCATTACAACTGCTGATGTATCAGCAGATGTCTTCTACTTTTGAGCAGGGGATGGAAGATGTGAGGTAGTTTTTGATGGTGGTGATGGTGGTGGTGACTCATCATCAGGAATGAGAACCCTTCTCCTTTTCAATGTAGGAGAGGCTGATGATGTTTTGGGTGAATCAGTGGCTTGAGATTGAATAGCAGTGGTTTGTGATTGTGATTGACTGACAGTTGTTGAAACAATGGTGTTCCAACCACTGTTGTCTTTACAGCAGATGTTTTAACATCTGCTGTCTTCTGCTTTATGGTAGGAGGCAGTGGTGGTGATATGATTGTAGATGAAGATGGTGGTGGAACAGTGGTTGTGATGGTGTGTGATAGAGTGGTGTGTGTTGAAGGTGTGTGTGTTGATGAAATGGCAGCTGTTTGGCTACTAACAGCAGTTTTTGTAACTACTGCTGTATCAGCTGTTTGACTAACAGGTTTTGAGACCTGCTTTTCTTTTTCTTTTTCTTTTTCAGGCTCAATATAAAGCTCATCTTCTATTCCTTTCTTTCTCAACTTGATTTTCTCCCCCTTTTTGGCATTATCTGCAAGGGGTGTATTCATGAAGAAGATGGAAGATGGAACTTTTTCACCATGGGCAGTCTTTTGTATGCTAGTCTTTATAGCCTTGATATCTGCTTGAGTGTCTTTAAACCTTGATTCCACCATGTTGGTCAGCATTTGTACTTGAATAGCATGCTTTTGATCAGCCATGTGTTGCTGTTTTTCAAGCATGGGTTGAAAAATATTCCAAAGCTCATTTGCAGCAAATGCATGTTGTACAGGTGCTTGAGCAGGAACAGCAGTAGCTTGTGCTTTTTGAGCTTTTAAAATCTCTTGCACCATATCTTTAATTTCAGCAACTGAATCTTCAAGTTTTTCAACCCTGTTCGTCAATTCCTGATATTTTAAATCATCACCCAGATTAATGGGATCATCTGATTTCCCTCCTAAAGAGGTTGTACCAATGTGTGACTTAGGAACAGTGTTCCAGAAATCATCCATTGATGCCCCTTGTTCTTGGTACTGGGGACTTCTTTCTTCAGCACTCGATAAACCTTTGATGGTACCGGTGGTTAGAATCAACTCACTGGTGGTTACCGATGTTGCCATGGAAGAAATTGCCTTCAAGGGAGTCTTAGTAATGAAACAACTGTCCAACTGAAGATCTGTTGATCCATCAGTTGTAGTTGCTGCTCCACTTGAACTACCACCGAGAGTTACTTGTAACTCAGGGGGTGTAACCTCCTCAATTGTTGCTGGGATAGCAGGAGTAGTAGCATCAGACCCAGTCACTTGTGGGGGTATGCTCTCAGTGATAGGTGATAGAGAGGAACTGGTTTGTGTCTGAGCTATAGCAGCTGCATGCAACAAGGGTAGCATGGATTGTGGCATTATGATTGGTGAGGGTATAGGTGTTGAAAGAGACATGTCCTTGGGATCAGGACTGTGGAAGATAGATCCGAGTGGATCCAGAGCTTCATAATTTGGTGTCCCTGTGATTACAACCTGATCCTTTTGTGAGGATGCAGGAGGAGTTTTAGACATAGGTTGAGATCTTTCTTCCAACTGCTGTGAGGAAGTAGCAGCAGTGGTTTGTGGTGACTTTTGTGTTGTCACAGGCAGTTGCTCTGGGATCTCATCTTCCAGAGTTGCCTTTTTCTTGGGTTTAGTGGGCTTTTTGGAAGATTTTCTTTTGGTCTTTTTGGTGATGTCAGGTGTGGGTTTCAGAGCAGTGGTTGTGCTGCTCTGATCACCTTGAGCGGTGGGCTCAGCAGAAGTTGCCTGAGTATCAGTGGCAGTTTTTAAAGTCTGCTCAGGCACCTTTGCTTTTAATTTTATTGGTGCCATCATTCTTGAAAATGTTTCAATTGTTAAACTTTTTATTTGAAAATGGACACCTTGTTTGGGCAAATTTTCATCCTCTTTTTTCAAATTTTTGTTTAAAGTAATAGCTCAGAAATCTTGGAAAAAGAAGAAATGATTTGCTGTCAACATTCTTTACCAAGTCATTAAAGATCTCCTGGGAGTAGTTGTAATCTTTATTGTTTAAAATAGCGTATCCCAGGCATTGAATCTTCAATGGTATTTCATTAAAAGCTGTTGTTTTATTTGAAACACAACTTAAAAGTGTGTGAAATAAAAATCTGGGTGCAGATGGAAAATAACCTTTTTGTAAGGTATCTACCTTTGATTGTTCTGCATATCCCCTTTTTATGAAATCAGTTTTCATCACGGCTTTATCAAAAGATATTTTACCGTTCTGGTCATTCAGTTTGAAGACCTCTGAGATTGATTGTGGGGTGATTTGAAATGCTTTACCCTGTATCGAGGAGTTAATGGCAACTACTTTTCCGTCTTGTTTTTCAAGCTTAGCATTTTTCCAAAACTCTCTCTAGGTTTGCAAGTAAATGGGAGCATCTACTATCAACAAAGTTTTGTACTTTGATGCAGATAGTGTATCAATGATGGAGTCGAAGGTGTGGTTATCTGAGGGTTTTGTGAGAAGACCCACGTAGTTGTGCGGTGATTTGTATGGGATTTCAATGGTTTCTTCGACCGTTTGAGCGACCTCTTTTGAAGATGATTGTGATTTTGGAGAAGA
Organism: Helianthus tuberosus; assembly: GCA_030545235.1. Taxonomy (NCBI): domain Eukaryota; kingdom Viridiplantae; phylum Streptophyta; class Magnoliopsida; order Asterales; family Asteraceae; genus Helianthus; species Helianthus tuberosus. The sequence continues at coordinate 522,156 of JARYGA010027071.1, forward strand.
TTTTGATTTTGATTTTGACTTCGTCATTTTGATGAAGAAGAATCGAAGAGTGATTTTGGGAAGAAAGGTTGAAAAATGCTTTGTGAAGAGAACTTTTGGAATTCAATTCGACAGTGTAAAACCCTGTTTGGGGTTTTGATCAGGGTTTTATTTAGAAAAAAAATGATCGCTGATTGTAGCAGCGGTTATTATGATCTGAAGGCTAAAAACTGAACACGTGTCAAACACTGATGAAATGGATGAAGGATGGAGAACAGTTGTTTTAAGGGCCACTGATGTATCAAGCATCAGTGGTTACAACGGTAAAAATTATGGACAGTGGATGATTTTTACTATCAGTGGATAGCATATCAATGGATAGGACACTGATTGTGAATATCAGTGCTTGTCAAGATAATGAAGAATCAGTGGCTAACTTTCAGCAGTGGTCACTATTTAGAAATCAGATGTTGGAACAAAACAGTGGTTAGGGTAAATGGTACAGATATGAAGGACAAGTATTCCAGCAACAGTTTTGAGAATTTTCATTCAAGGTTTTGCCACATGTCAGTTTTGAAGGACAGTGGTTTAGTACCCCAGATGATGAGAACTTTTTACTAAGACACCTCATTTTCGTTTAACATTCAATTAAAACATGAGTACCCTAGTAATTTAAGTACAGTTTGACAATCAACCTTTGACTATGTTTAAAAACAAACCTGAGTATGACATGATCTTGAACAATGTACCATTTCCTTTTGATCAATTCATGAGGACTATAATACCAACAAAAATAAGGTACTATGTCCTGACAGGTGATTGAAACTAATGCCAACAAAAACAAGCAAAAGTTCAAAATATATTGTTCGAAGAAAAAAAAATGAACAAGATATCCTGATTATTTGAGAAAATCCTTTTTTAAAAAAATAATTAAGGATTTTCTGGGAACAGCATCAAAAAGGATCTGGTGCATATTCAAAAGAAAACATAATCATAACATTCTCAAGTTTATGAAAAATGGTCAGTGGTTTGACAGCATTTGGTAGAACATTTTGAATACATTTTGACCACTGTTTGGTTCCATTTTCTTTGTCAGTTGATTGCAAACATGAGGACACATGAATGAATTTTTGAACATTTGTCTAGTCCTCTTAGAAGTTCATTCATCGTAATCAAAACCTTTTCCTGAGCAGATGAATGCACACAGTTGCTAAATGACCATTATTACCCTAAACTTTGACTCTTAAGTGTTTTATGTTTATACTCTTTTCTTTTGACTTCAAGAGTTTTGAGATAAACACACTTTCGAGTTTTATGAATATTAGTCCAAAATCATTTTGTAGTAATGTGTTGAGAGACATGGTCATGCTTGCACAAATTTTTCAACCAATCTCACACTACACATGATACGAACTATGTTGACCCCTGATTTTCTTAATGTATTTTTAACAAAGTTGACTTGTTCCTTTTGAGGATCTCAACCTGTTTTCAACACATAAGATCTGAATGACTAAAGTTTAGATTTCCCTCTTTTTGTATTATCAAAAACACTAATGTTTTATGAACATAGGTTTTCATTAATCTAAGGTTCATACTTTAGTATTTAATGAGAACACCACAGATTATACATCAACAATTGAAATCAATTTAGAAGATAAGAAATAATCTCATGATTTAACAGATATTGTTTTCAGATCTAGAAACCATGAGTGTTTTGTGCACGAATTCACTTGTTGAGTGAAATTTGTGTGTCATATGACATCTTGGTTGATTTACAGAGTTTTTGAATAAACATTTTGATCATGATTTACTCGTTACTCTGTTTTTCAACTGAATACAACCAACCTTAGTATCAATGAATTTTGAGCCGAACTGTTATGTCAAATTGATTGTTAGATCGAATTTGACTGTCCAGGCTCTGATACCAATTGTTAGGATCGGAGGCTCTCATGATTATGTTTGTTTGCATAATTTTGAACAATAATTGAATGTTAAACAATGTAAAGTGCAGCGGAAATGAGAACAAACTTTGTAAACACAATCAAAGGAGAAAATAGTTTGATAACATTTGCTTCTCATAGAGTCAAAAGATTACAAATCAAAGCAAAAGATTACAGTAAAAGATTACAAACTAAGCTCTCCCTCAGCCTGATGCCCCAAGGTTGGATTTGCACAAGATGAAAGGATTGAACTGATGAGAAGAGTTCTCTCAGAACGAATCAAATGTAACAGTACAGAGTACTGCTCCATTTATAGACAAAACCAAACCGCTGAGGCATCTCAGCTGACGTCACCATGAAAGCGACGTTTAACAGCCTAACAACCTGTATCTACTGACCTTCTACAAACACTGCTAACCTAACCACTGACTATACATGAAACAGATGACAAACTAAACTACTGCTATCTTCCTTCATCAGTGCTTTCCTCAAGGTTGATCAGTCCTTGATTGGGCAGTGCATTGTCACCAGCAGTTTGTTCCAGCAGTGCTTAGTTTCCAGCAGTCTTCTAGACTTCATCAGTAGTTATGTAGAGCAGCAGTTTTATCTGGGCAGTGGATATGAGACCATCAGCTGTTGTAATCACTTTCAAGGGAGAAGACTTAGTGTAAACTACTGCTTATTGTGAATCCACTGTTGTGACCAGGTTTTGGCTTTACATTATCTGTTCCTCTGGTAGGGTTCAATCCCAACATAAACATAAAAATATAACACAACACACACAAGAGTGTGTGTGTGTGTGTGTGCGTGCGTGAAGATGGCCAGGAGGTGCTCCTATGGAGCTCAAACCCTAAACTCAACAAAATCATCAAATTGAAGGTTGATTCAAGGCCAAAATCGATGCATGAATACATAGAAATGATCACCTAGTCGTGGGGATCATAAGGTATGTCATAAAACCTAGATTGGACAAAGTTTAAATTTGAGACAAGTAGGTTACTTGCAAATAGATTGTTGGATTATGATCCAAAGTTGAAATTTAGTGTTTATGTATGTATAATTTCGTTAGTTATGATGAAATTATGAAGAACTTGAAGAAATGTTACTTGTAAGTGATTAATAAGTAAGCTAAGAAGTGGGTTTTGATTTAATAGTGAAGATGATGATAAGTTTGTGTTTAAAATCATCATATTTGATAGTAGAAACAAGGTACTCGAACAAATTACATGATTGAGTACTTGTTCATATATGATTGAGATGGGTTTTTGAATGTTGAAATGAAATTAGTAAATTATTTCATGAATATGGAGGCTTGAAACCATGATATCAATTAGTTTGAATATAGAACTTGATTTGAATAGGTAACCGAAGGAATAGCTAATGACATGATGAAACGGGTTTCACCTATAGATGGAACCCGTAGAATTTGCCTAATGAAAGAATGAGTTTTATATAATTAGATGATTTTATGATGTACATTAACTACGTTGATGAATGTAGTTAAATTGTTGCCTAAAAATAGCGACTACCGAATAGTCGAAGAAATGCTTAAGTGGGTTCGTTGAACGCAAATGTGCATTTCATACTTTACAAAGGGGCAGTTGACTTTTGAAAAGTCAAACTGACCATTAACAAGATCGAACGATAATTTTGATAGAAAATACGTGAGGTGGAATAGTCGTGATTAGCAATGACTAAACTAACCATCTTGTGAATTATGATGATAGTTTGACGCTTAACAAGCTAGGTGGAACTTGTGGAGGAAGCGGGTCAAATAAATCAAGCATGAAGAGAAACGCGTGGCTTGGATGCGAGGTAAGCAAAGCTTACACCATTTTTGTAGAATATGCGTTTATTTTGTAAACTATAAATGCAACAAGTGTAATATCCGAAATAAGGATTCCGACACGATTAATACAAGTCGGAACAAATATAAATGATAAAAAAATGGGTCATGATGAAAAGAGGCGAAACGGTAATTTAGTCATGTAATGACTAAGAATTAATGAGTTTCCGTTAAGATTACTTGAGAGAGTAACTAATAACGAAAAAAGGGGGTAAAAATGGAAATTTTGTCAAGTATCGACTAAAGTAAATTAAGGTTAAAAGGACACCCATAGAGTAAGCCGAATGGGTTAAAAATATAAGAAATGACTTTAGGAAAAAATGGATCGAGTGAGAAAATCTGAAATGGGTCGGACGTGTGATTTGTAATTAAAAATCATGTTTTGTTACATATGAAAATGTTGGGTCATATAGGCCGAACGGGTCAAATTGTGGTGATAACACCATTTGACAAAAATCGACTAATGTGGTTGTCAAGTCATGTGTTTATAGGAGCGAATAGCAATTTGGATAACTACGTCGCCATAGAATATCTGTAATAAAAGCAGGGTGTTGAAACAGGACACTAGGTTGACTCGAGCCAAGTACGTATAAATATGATTGTGGTTTTTAACGCCCTAAATCGTTTTAATCAAATTTAACGCAGCGGAAAATACATACTAAAAATTTCTTTTATGATATTCTTTGTTTCACTTAAATACATTAATCCCTTTTCATAAATTAATTAAAAACTAACATACGTATATCGAATTAAGTGACCACATACACACCCAAGTACAACCCATGTCTTGACTCGATCTTCAACCGCTTACACATCTTGAACAAACATTCATAAACCTGTAAAACCTGCAGTCACCACAACCAATTACTTCATTAGCAACCAGTGACATAATAATATATATACTTTAAAACGTGCATAATCAAGCATCAACATCTCTTATTCTCGTTCATATAAGTCCAATCGTTCATCCATTCGGACACTCTCGTACGACTTCCATACTTAACCTTCACTCTCCATTATTAGTATACCTGCACTTTCATTTCAATCTTAACAGAAAACAATTAGCATCATTATACTTTCCTATTCACTTTCGACTTCTTTTTCCGTAAACTTACCTATTTACTTCCATTGTTTAATACTGTCACATGTATCACAATAATGATCATAGTACAATATATTTTACATCTAAAGTGTAAGTCCGGGATTTACTTACCTTACTCGTCCGTATTTGTATTCGCTTACTTGAGTCTTCTTGTCCCGTTAGCCTTCCACGCTCCCATCCATCTTGACATGATTCCTATACTTTCATGTCATTACATTAACATCCTTATTAGCATACATGATTATTCCTATGAACGATCATATCAAGTTCATATCTCACATATGTATTCCATTAGCCGATTCAAACAAGCATATAGCATACTCAACATCATCATAACACAACCTTCACATATTATTGTCATTTAGACATTTCATCAAACACGTGGCGTGCGTACTACTTCCTAGGCATCATGTACAACTAGTTTATGCATAATCTTCCTAGTTCATTTATATTTCATCAACTCTTCTTACTAATCAACAAGTATCATTTAATAAAGAGACTAACACTCATTATCTTGTTACTTATATATACATGTCACCACTCGGTAAATTATTCCTAGTCAACTTTTATTTACGGGTCACTTTTACCCCAAACGGTAATTTACCCGTTCCTTTATATTAACCGGGTTTAAATTATCAAACCCCATTTTTGGGGTGTTACATGGTTAAACGTACATTTTTGGGTCAAATAAGTAGCGAAAGCCCTTCGTCATAAATGAGGGGCTAAGGTTGACCAAAACGCCCTTGATGGGTAAATCGGGCTAACGACCTTTAAAGATTGTTAGAAATAAGCATTTTGATAGATTAAATCCTTAGGATAAATATAAAAAGGGATGATATGGGACCTTAGTCTCCAATAAGTTGAAACGAGTATTTTCCGTAAAATGACATATCCGAGGGATAGAGCTCGGAATAAATAGTCTATTACATTAAATCCACCACAACCATAGTTGTGGTGGAATACTAATCAATATGGATGGGTGGAATCATGATGTATACAAGGGATGAGCTCAATTTAAGCTTAGAAGTGCGTAAATACCCTTAACAGGTCAAAATAAGAGTATAATAAAAAACGGGTTAAGAATGCGTATAAACCCGTGATTTGAACCTAGTATAATAGGAAATAATTATAATAATATGTTTACGAAAAACCGAAGGCAACAAACAAGTTTGTTTGATAAAATCATGAACGGGTCAAGAAGTGTCATAATTGAATTGCAAGCCGAGAGCTTGAAATCTAAAATTTTGTGAATTTAGATGTCGGTTTTTACTTCGTAAGATGGAGAATTAAATTACGAACGCGTTGGAAAAAGAATCACGTAAAACGGAGGTGTAGTTTGAAAGATATGCAAGTTTTTGTAAAAAACTTGTATGGCTGGGAAAAATGCAGATGCAGAGCTGAACTCGCTGGAAAAACGCATCCCCCGCGCCACGCGACAGATACCTTGTATCCTATCGCGACACGCGACAGGTGGTTGCGGCCCATGAAAGATGAGGGGCTCTCGGTCGCACCCCGCGAGAGATCTAAAAAGCTGCGAAAATTGTTTTTCTTGTTCGTTTTAATATTCGGACTTGATTTAAACACTTTTAAACTGCGAATGACTAATTTATTTCATGATTTTTGAAATGTAGGTATATTCTTAGATACTGGATAACGATCAAGTTCATCGAGGAACCGAACACGATCAAGATACAAGCTTCGGCACGTTGTTTCGCCGTTATTTCTAAATGATGTATTTAATCATATTATGAAGTTTTTATTTCTAAGTTGTAAAAGTTTTTAATAAACCCGTATTGCCCTTGAATGTGTAATCGTAATTGCACATTTTAAGTCTATTTTAATAGAAAACCGTTAAATAATAGTAAGGGTGTTACAAGTTGGTAATCAGAGCTCCAGGTTAGAGAGTAAAGTGTGTTCAGTTCGAGGCTTGATCGCAAATCCGATAAGTACATGTATATTAATGGTTTAGTATGATTGAAGTGTTGTAAACAACACATAGGGTTATCGTGTAATGCACGTTACCCCAAGTAACTGACTAATATAGTTAACGAAATTACGTGCGTTGACACGTATAGCAGAAAACCTCGTATTGTAATACGGGCGTTTATCAAATGTCGACATTACTAATCTTTATTAATGTTTAATTGAAGGATACTCGCATCTAAAGATTGCTAGAATCTAACAAATTGTGGATATGATGGAGAAACGGTCCGAGTATGACAAACAGAACATGCTCGCCAAGGACAAAAACCGCGTAACAATCGCAAACAAGGTTAATGGCAAGGAAAGTCCGTTAGGGCAAGCATTACCAGGTGCACGCTTTTAAATTTAATCGCACAAGTAGTAATATGCAACAAACACGTAGGGAATGAGGGTTGCATATATGTGATAAAACTTGGAAAACCTGAATAGGATATCTATTCAGGATGATGTTTCCAAGAGAAATTTAATAGAAACATGTGATATTCACGATGATGGATAACAAAGAAATAACAGGATTAGTTCATATGGAAACTTGGACAGGGGTAATTATCCAAGTGGAAAACTCTCATATAATGCTATTGAGAAAGGTAATGATCACATCAACGAATGTGATTGTAAAATAGTTCAATAGAAAGGAATACATTTTATATGTTCAATAACAAAAAAAAACCGGGTAAAACTAATGATTGTTACATAACAACTAAGTAAAGTTTTATCGAACGAAATCAAGAATACGGAAATAAATAGAGGCGTTATTACATAGGGCGTGATGTGAAAATTATAAAAAGGCCACGTGTGTCATGTGTTGATCGCTTACTCTGGCCAAGTAAGTAGTGAACACATGATACCATGAACTTCTTATGATGGACACATTTACGTCTGATGTAGTGAGGACGGGGTGATTGGGACAAATTAAAAAGTACCCAAATGAATCAAATGATCAAAATAGTTGATAATAATGTAAACGCACACCCGGGCGACGGGAGCGTATTACATTAGGATAACGAGCCCGAGAGAAGGGACAAGGATTAATGTAAATGAAGATATAAATGAACGGCCTAAGGAAAATTCGCGAAAATAAGTCATTTTGGACGAAAGAGCCATGGTTGGCAAAATGGGCAAGTAAAACCAAAGTATAGATGATCCGCAGGCTCATAAAAAAACGAAGGTATTGCCCACACGAAAAAGATAATCAATGTTGTTGACTTTGGTCGTAGTAAAGAAAGGATGACAATGACAATCGTCACTTAGAATCTATAAGGCCGTCAAGGATGGTCACATAAAGAATAAAAGACATGGTTGAATTAAAGCGATGGATTTCACTAAGACGACCAAATAAATCGAAGCGAAGTCTTAATGCATACCGGAAGGGTTGCAATGATAACGACTTTGGTAAAACACCCGGTTGATGGGTAAGGATTTAAACACATGCGTAGACCGAGAAACGGGAACGCGGATGGAAAGTCAAAAGAATCGGGTTTCGAGTCATGTCTAAAAGATGATAAGATACTCCAAATAGAAATTTTGATAAGTTACGTTCAACTATTTTAAAGTTGAACGGGTCAAACAAAGAATGAAGTTTGACATTCATAAGTGATGAATTTTCACACGAACAAGTCAAACGAATTTAATAAAGGATGACGCTTGCTAATGTAAGTAAGCGCGAACCAAATAAATAAAAGTGCGAAATATTAATAAACCTATGTAAAGGGATATAGGCGTTAAAAACATTAAGATAAAAGAACTCGGGTAATGGGTTGTAAAGAAGTGCAAGTACGTACCGGGAAACGGTGAGCATAGAACAAACCGACGTGTAAATGACGTAAAGAGTCATAACGTCGGAAGACTAGTCCGAAAGTAAACAAATGAAGCCTTAGACTACGGTTAAGGTCAACTAAAGTTCAAGAGCGAAAATAAATGATTCCAAACATAACAAGGGATGCCTTGATGCCATATATGTACATTTACATAAAGACATGAATAAAAGATGATCTACGGGATCATCATAATCTACAGGATTAAAACTAGTGTTAAGATCTACGGGACCAAGAAGACCCTTGGGTCATAAATGGAAAGAAACAAACTGTTGAGATCTCACCTTAAAAATGTGAAAATCTAAAGAAATAGCATATGAGGCTAAGTGAAAGAAACTACGGGTCAATAGTGTAAAGCGAGGGAACTGGTTACGATTCCTCATGTAAAACGAGAACGGAAAAGAATAAATTATTGGTTGTCAATCTCCTAGATATAAGTAACTGACAAAAGTTAAAGAGAAAAACGTCAAACTAGAATTCGGTTTTAGTAAGAACCAACGTTTAAACAAATATGAATATTAAGAGAAGAATTTGGAAATGACTGGTATTAAAGGATATAGGTCTTAACACCAATAGGTGTAAGACAATACATTCAAAAAGAAGAAGTACGATAAACAAAAGTTGAGGTAAACTCAACGTGACGTGACGCATTCACGGTCGAGAAAAGTAACGTAAAACATAATCACGTTGTAAACGTGAAATACTGGATAGGAGATCATAAACTCATATAAGCCTCGGGAAGGCAAGGTGAATATACCCAAGCGACTGGGTATAATGTAATCGGTGACTAACAAGTCTAACCGCCAAAATAAACAATCAATAAGGATAAAAGGTACCAGCTGAAAGTAACGGCCCACGGTTTAAAACCAAAAACACATTACCATACTTTTCTGGTAAGATTGCTCTATACGAGCAATGCTCAAATGATCACCAAAACTAAGGTTCAGATGATCTAAACCAGTAAAGTACATAAGAAAGGTTTCGAGGATGAAACCTCTTTAAGGGGGTAGACTTGTAACACCCCGAAAACGTGTTTGGTAATCAAATCCCGTTAATACTAAAAGACGGGTAAAGTACCATTAGTGGTAAAATTAGCCCGGTAAATATTAGGATTTAAATAAATAACCCTAATATTAATTAAAAAGCGAATAAGAACTGACAAGAAATAAAATGGATAAAAAGGCCCGAGTTAACGGGACTTAAAATAAACAGAGTCATAAATTCCCAGAACCCACTAAGATAACTAGGAATATTTCACCTAGTTAATAAGGGAATGTTTTTAGAAATAATTAGATTATGGCCTACTTAATAACCGATCAAACACGAGGGACTAAAGTCGAATAACTTGAAAATGGTGTTATAAACATAAAAATATAACACAACACACACAAGAGTGTGTGTGTGTTTGTGTGTGTGTGTGCGTGAAGATGGCCAGGAGGTGCTCCTATGGAGCTCAAACCCTAAACTCAACAAAATCATCAAATTGAAGCTTGATTCAATGCCAAAATCGATGCATGAATACATAGAAACGGTCACCTAGTCGTGGGGATCATAAGGTATGTCATAAAACCTAGATTGGTTAAAGTTGAAATTTGAGACAAGTAGGTTACTTGCAAATAGATTGTTGGATTATGATCCAAAGTTGAAATTTAGTGTTTATGTATGTATAATTTCGTTAGTTATGATGAAATTATGAAGAACTTGAAGAAATGTTACTTGTAAGTGATTAACAAGTAAACTAAGAAGTGGATTTTGATTTAATAGTGAAGATGATGATAAGTTTGTGTTTAAAATCATCATATTTGATAGTAGAAACAAGGTACTCGAACAAATTACATGATTGAGTACTTGTTCATATATGATTGAGATGGGTTTTTGAATGTTGCAATGAAATTGGTAAATTAGTTCATGAATATGGAGGCTTGAAACCATGATATCAATTAGTTTGAATATTGAACTTGATTTGAATAGGTAACCGAAGGAATACCTAATGACATGATGAAACGGGTTTCACTTATAGATGGTACCCGTAGAATTTGCCTAATGAAAGATTGAGTTTTATATAATTAGATGATTTTATGATGTACATAAACTACGTTGATGAATGTAGTTAAATTGTTGCCTAAAAATAGCGACTACAGAATAGTCGAAGAAATGCTTAAGTGGGTTCGTTGAACTCAATTGTGCATTTCATACATTAAAAAGGGGCAGTTGACTTTTGAAAAGTCAAACTGACCATTAACAAGATCGAATGATAATTTTGATAGAAAATACGTGAGGTGGAATAGTCGTGATTAGCAATGACTAAATTAACCATCTTATGAATTATGATGATAGTTTGACGCTTAACAAACTAGGTGGAGCTTGTGGAGGAAGCGGGTCAAATAAATCAAGCATGAAAAGAAACGCGTGGCTTGGATATGTGTTTATTTTGTAAACTATAAAATCGACAAGTGTAATATCCGAAATAAAGATTCCGACACGATTAATACAAGTCGGAACAAATATAAATGATAAAAAAATGGGTCATGATGAAAAGAGGCAAAATGGTAATTTAGTCATGTAATGACTAAGAATTAATGAGTTTCCGTTAATTTTACCTGATAGAGTAACTAATAACGAAAAAAGGAGGTAGAAATGGAAATTTTGTCAAGTATCGACTAAAGTAAATTAAGGTTAAAAGGACACCTATAGCGTAAGCCGAATGGGTTAAAAATATAAGAAATGACTATAGGAAAAAAATGGATCGAGTGAGAAAATCCGAAATGGGTTGGACGTGTGATTGGTAATTAAAAATCATGTTTTGTTACATATGAAAATGTTGGGTCATATAGGCCGAACGGGTCAAATGGTGGTGATAACACCATTTGACAAAAATCGACTAATGTGGTTGTCAAGTCATGTGTTTACAGGAGCGAATATGAATTTGGATAACTGCGTCGGCATAGAATATCGGTAATAAAAGCAGGGTGTTGAAATGGGTCACTAGGTTGACTCGAGCCAAGTACGTATAAATATGATTGTGGTTGAACGTACATTTTTGGGTCAAATAAGTAGCAAAAGCCCTTCGTCGTAAATGAGGGGCTAAGGTTGACCAAAACGCCCTTGATGGGTAAATCGGGCTAACGTCCTTTAAAGGTTGTTAGAAATAAGCATTTTGATAGATTAAATCCTTAGGATAAGTATAAAAAGGGATGATATGGGACCTTAGTGTCCAATAAGTTGAAACGAGTGTTTTCCGTAAAATAACATATCCGAGGGATAGAACTCGGAATAACTAGTCTATTACATTAAATCCACCACAACCATAGTTGTGGTGGAATACTAATCAATACGGATGGGTGGAATCATGATGTATACAAGGGATGAGCGCAACTTAAGCTTAGAAGTACATAAATACCCTTAACGGGTCAAAATAAGAGTATAAGCAAAAAACGGTGTAAGAAGGCGTATAAACCCGTGATTTGAACCTCGTACAATAGGAAATAATTATAATAATATGTTTACGAAAAGCCGAAGGCAACAAACAAGATTGTTTGATAAAATTATGAACAGGTCAAGAAGTGTCATAATTGAATTTAAAGCCGAGAGCTTGAAATCTAAAATTTTGTGAATTTAGATGTCGGGTTTTTCCTACGTAAGATGGAGAATTAAATTACGAACGTGTAATAAAAAGAATCACGTAAAACGGAGGTGTAGTTTGAAATATATGCAAGTTTTTGTAAAAACTTGAATGGCTGGGAAAAATGCAGATTCGGAGCTGAACTCGCTGGAAAAACGCATCCCCCGTGGCACGCGACAGATGCCTTGTATCCTGTCGCGACACGCGACAGGTGGTCTCAGCCCGCGAAAGATGAGGGGCTCTCGGTCGCGCCCCGCGAGAGATCTAAAAAGCTGCAAAAATTGTTTTTCTTGTTGGTATTAATATTCAGACTTGATTTAAACACTTATAAACTGCGAATGACTAATTTTGTCACACCCCAACCGATGGCGGAAACATCGGGATGAGACGAACAAATCGCTCAAAAGCATCATAACACTATTGTGACAATATAGTTTAATTTAAATTTCATAAAATGCTAAAATTAGTACATTGTTTCCAAATAAGACAAATTGCAACAAAATAATTCATAACATTGCTTATTCAAAGATGGGTTTCTAGGTTCATCCTAGCTTGTTTTCTTGATCACTTCGTCTATCAACCTACAACATGTATTAAAATAAAATCAACAAAAAATGCTTCCTAGTATACAAGTTTGATACATAGCATAGTAGAATAAAATGTTTAAATGTGTTCATATCCAACATGAATAAGATGATACAAGTTACTAATATGCTGAAACGGTGTCACTATATGTCAAACCCAAGTTTCCGACGCAAACACCCCAAGACTCACTCAAGGGCGGTGCGTACTCCTATAGCATAGGAGTTTAATAAGTATAAGAAGTCTCACAAGTCTCAGAATTTTAATAAGTTTAGCCAGGTTAATGAGCCTATAGACACGAAAAGTTTACATAGCATACAAGATTAACAAGCATCAAATTGTGTCATGTTTAAAAATGGATAGAGTGTGCATCTAACAAGTTTAACGTGTTTGTGAATTTGAATATGAATACAAGTTGCACCCAAAAGTGTCTAAAATGAAAATGGGATCGAGTATACTCACATTGGTTGCGTTGCGATTTCTTGTAAGTAACGCACGAGTAAGATTGGGAAATCCAAAAGGACGAACGTATGGTTATCCTAGATATGAAAGATAACACGTAACGATTCTAGTTAATATAAAAAGAATAAAATTCCTAACATTTAGGGTTCACAATTTGATTATTTGTATATTATAGCTAATCTCATAGTAACCCGTTAATACTGTATAGGAATTATGATAAATTGTTAACTATGATTTAAATTATTATTAAGTTTAATGATTTTAGAAAATAAAATAAAAACTGTTTTGTTCATTGTTTTTAAAATTCCTTTGTAATTTGTTTGTTGTATGACTAGAATGTAGGACCACATAATCATCTTTATTATTATTTCATTGTTAATCTTTTTTTTAAACTTAATTATAATTAAAAAGGGGTTATAAAAACTAAATAAAGAAAAGGGTTGTTAATATAAAGGTTTTTATGGTTTCATTTGTGAATAACCACAAACTAATCAAATAAAACTCTAAAGAAAGGACCAAACGTACTGTTTGATAACAAAAGGACTCAAAGTTTCGATTGGTTTCATTTGTGCTTAGATGATTTTTTTAGTTGAAAATGGATTAATATTTCATAATGAAATTAATGAGGAACAAATGATAAAAAGGGAATGTATACCGAAACAACAAATGATGTCGTGAGTTGCGTCGAACTCCGGTTGTCTTCTCCGACGTGGTTTACGTGATCCAGCGACTTGCGGGTTCCGGTGGCTGCGACATGATACCGTCGTGATCTTCGGGCGGCACCGTGACGTCTCCGGTGAACTTCGGCAGTCTTCTCCATTCCTTCGGCGAAGTGCAAAGTTGTTCGAAACCGTGGCAAGTGTGTGTGAGAGTATCGAACAGATTTGTGGACTTTGAAAGGGTTGGTAACGCCGGATTTATAGTATTACAGGTCTCACAAAATATGGAAACGGGTTGTGATTGATTTGTAACGGAAACGCGACATTCATATCAAATCCCGAACAATCAGCGGATTAAAGAAAAAAGGAAAGATGTAACTGTGCACGTATTGGCAGCTAGGGCTGTTCATTTTTATCCAAAACCCGAAACCCGACCCGAATTCAAAGCCACCCGAACCCGAATTAGCGAATACCCGAAAAACCCGAACCCGAGAAACCCGAACCCGACCAACCCGAACTTTAAATGGTTCGGTTATCGGGTCACTTTTTCCAGGCCAAAAACCCGAACAACCCGACCCGAAAAACCCGAAACACGAAACCCGAAAAAAACCCAAACATTTATTGTTTTTTTTTCTTATAAAAGTGTTTAGATTTGGAGTCTTTAATAGATGGAACACTAAGTTTTGAAACTTTTAAATATTATAATAGCATATTGTCAATTAATCTTTGAACTTTGATAATATTTATAAAGTAACAATATGATTTTTGATGATATTTTGTAAAAAAAACATTTATTTTCATTTTACATCTAAACCCGAAAACCGAATAACCCGACCCGAACTAACCCGAACCCGAATAACCCAAACCCGACTAACCCGAACTTTAAATGGGTTGGTTATCGGGTCAATTTTTCCCAAAGAAAAACCCGAACAACCCGACCCGAAAAACCCGAAACCCGAAGAAAAAACCCGATGAACACCCCTATTGGCAGCAATTGATAAAAAGGAAAACGCGGAGGTGGGTGATCAATCCCGGCTAATCAGGAAATGAAAGACTAGGGAAGTGGTTGCTGTTTTGGTCAACTGTTTCGGCGGCAAAAGGAGAGTTTCATGCTCTAATTTCTTGTGATTTTAGGTTTTCATAGATAGTCACATGAGAATTTTTGACATAAGCTAAAATATGAAATATAATGTTTCTATCTTGAACGACATTCTTTTTGACTTGTACAAATTTTAAAATTTTTCTTTTTGTTTAAAAATTTCAATTCTAGTTTCAACAATTTACACCAAAGTCCCTTAACTTAATTAACTTGGATTATGTTAGATTTCATAACTAACTAGGTTAACTTGGTTTACCTTTAAACTGACTTTAAAACCTAACGAGGCTAACTAGATTATTTTATAAAAATAAAAAGAATAAAACTATTAAATTGTAAAATTAATTAATTTTATTAATTAAACAATAAATAAATAAATAATCATATGTATAACGAATTAAATTAGGATAAAATCTTTCGAGGATTATTCATTTCGCGAAAAAAATTATGAGGTTCAAGGATTAGGATCCAAAATTCAAAACGGGTCGGATTTTGGAAACCTATTTTGACGGATGTTACAATCTCCCCTACTTTAGGAGATTTCGTCCTCAAAATCTAAGAAGAAAACTTTTGAAAAGATGACATCTAAAGATTCAAAAGAGAAAATAGATGAGACTTGATCATAATGTTTCGTTTAAGGAAATTGTTTTCATGAATGCATCACATAGCGTATAGTTTCACATAAAATACAAAAGGTTCAATTAGTTTCACATAGCATATAAAATGTTCAATTAGTTTCACATAACATAATCATGAATTTCACGTAGTGTAACATAGATAATGAAAGCATCATAAATTTAGTTCGTTCACAAGAGATTATTATTACTTGTTTTAGATTGCGAAGATAGTGCGATTTCTTTCTCCAAGCTTGAAATGAAAGTAACGTTCAAATATAAAGTTTCATTGAGAACGGAGAAGAGTTGGTAACTACCTCCGAGATAAGGAAATCACCCCTAGCTCATTGGTGAAGTTGAAAAGTAAGCGGAGCTAATCGTCAAGGTAAGGAAATCACTCCTATCTTGATGATAAGCTTCCATTTTTGGGAATATGAGTATTAGCATAAAGAAATTTAGAACAATCCACATGACATACTTAGTTAACAAGATTAAAGTATCACTGGCATGTGAATAAACAGGTCAACCCATCGTGTACCGCAATTAAATGACTTAACATGACCTCTCGTTCACGGGTGGTGCGCTACTCCTATAGCACTACGCATAGTGCTATACATGTTAAGGCGTGGGTTAAAGGACAAGTTCATCACATAAGAATCACCCGGTAACACGAATCCAGTATAACATACTAGCATGCATGTATTAGATTGAAATGATATATCGTACAAATGTAAAACACATGAAAATTGAGATAGCATAAAAGAGATTTAACATGAAAATTTTGGATTGTCACGTAACATAAGACTATTCCAAAGTAAATCGAAGTCCTTTTCGAATTAAGGAAACGTGTTTTGGCCTAATAGACAAATACACTCATCGAAAAGCGACTAACTATATTTGATCTTCCAGTTACTACACGTCCTTATTCGATTGGGAAAATTGAAACTTTGGCGAGATTGAAAATCGAAGAGTGGGACTAGTTAGCAAGATGCGAGTTTCACCTCTAACTTGATAACATCATACCCTAGTGTGGTTGGTATTTATCAAAAGATAAGGGTCCACTAGAATATGAAATGGAAATTCCCTTCAAGGTTTGGATATCACTCCTAACTTGAGGGTAGATTTCGTGCAAAATTCAAAGTATAGCTGAGTGAAAGTAATCACCAAATGTGGGAATCACCCCTATTTTGATAAGTCATTTCGATTGTGTTATAAGAGTGTTTTCAAAGCCTCCAAGTGTGTATTGTGTTAACCTTAGGAAAGGCATGTATGTTAAAAGACCAAAGATAATAGATAGAAGGAAAGTAGTTTTAAACAACACATAAGGATAAAGCTCTTAAACTATAGACTAGGTAAAAGCATTCATACTTTTCCTAATTCCCTATAGTTATGGCTCTGATACCAATGGTATCAGAGTATTCCTACTATAGACTAGGTAAAAGTATAGCAATCTTTCTAATTCCCTATAGTTATGGCTCTGATACCAATCTGTCACACCCCAACCGATGGCGGAAACATCGGGATGAGACAAACAAATCGCTCAAAAGCATCATAACACTATTGTGACAATATAGTTTAATTCAAATTTCATAAAATGCTAAAATTAGTACATTGTTTCCAAATAAGACAAATTGCAACAAAATAATTCAAAACATTGCTTATTCTAAGAAGGTTTCTAGGTTCATCCTAGCTTGTTTTCTTGATCACTTCGTCTATCAATCTGCAACATGTATTAAAATAAAATCAACAAAAAATGCTGGCAAGTATACAAGTTTGATACATAGCATAGTAGAATAAAATGTTTAAATGTGCTCATATCCAACATGAATAAGATGATACAAGTTACTAATATGCTGAAACGGTGTCACTATATGTCAAACCCAAGTTTCCAACGCAAACACCCCAAGACTCACTCAAGGGCGGTGCGTACTCCTATAACATAGGAGTTTAATAAGTATAATAAGTCTCACAAGTCTCAGAAGTTTAATAAGTTTAGCCAGGTTAATGAGCCTATAGACCCGAAAAGTTTACATAGCATACGAGATTAGCAAGCATCAAATTGTGTCATGTTTAAAAATGGATAGAGTGTGCATCTAACAAGTTTAACATGTTTGTGAATTTGAATATGAATACAAGTTGCACCCAAAAGTGTCTAAAATGAAAATGGGATCGAGTATACTCACATTGGTTGCGTTGCGATTTCTTGTAAGTAACGCACGAGTAAGATTGGGAAATCCAAAAGGACGAACGTATTGTTATCCTAGATATGAAAGATAACACATAACGATTCTAGTTAATATAAAAAGAATAAAATTCCTAACATTTAGGTTTCACAATTTGATTATTTGTATATTATAGCTAATCTCATAGTAACCCGTTAATACTGTATAGGAATTATGATAAATTGTTAACTATTATTTAAATTATTATTAAGTTTAATGATTTTAGAAAATAAAATAAAATCTGTTTTGTTCATTGTTTTTAAAATGCCTTTGTAACTTGTTTGTTGTATGACTAGAATGTAGGACCACATAATCATCTTTATTATTATTTCATTGTTAATCTTTTTTTTTAAACTTAATTATAATTAAAAAGGGGTTATAAAAACTAAATAAAGAAAAGGGTTGTTAATATAAACGTTTTTATGGTTTTGTGAATAACCACAAACTAATCAAATAAAACTCTAAAGAAAGGACCAAACGTATTGTTTGATAATAAAAAGACTCAAAGTTTCAATTGGTTTCATTTATGCTTAGATGATTTTTTTAGTTGAAAATGGATTAATATTTCATAATGAAATTAATGAGGAACAGATGATAAAAAAGGAATGTATACCGAAACAACAAATGATGTCGTGAGTTGCGTCGAACTCCGGTTGTCTTCTCCGACGTGGTTTACGTGATCCGGCGACTTGCGGGTTCCGGTGACTGTGGCGAGTACGTAGGAAGAACGCGAGTTCCGACATGATACCGTCGTGATCTTCGGGCGGCACCGTGACGTCTCCGGTGAACTTCGGCAGTCTTCTCCGTTCCTCCGGTGAAAAGCAAAGTTGTTCGAAACCGTGGCAAGTGTGTGTGAGAGTATAGAACAGATTTGTGGACTTTGAAAGGGTTGGTGACGTCGGATTTATAGTATTACAGGTCTCGCAAAATATTGAAACGGGTTGTGATTGATTTGTAACGGAAACGCGGCATTTATATCAAATCCCGAACAATCAGCGGATTAAAGAAAAAAGGAAAGATGTAATTGTACGCGTATTGGCGGCAATTGATAAAAAGGAAAACGCGGAGGTGGGTGATTAATCCCGGCTAATCAGGAAATCAAAGACTAGGGAAGTGGTTGCTGTTTTGGTCAACTGTTTCGGCGGCAAAAGGAGAGTTTCATGCTCTAATTTCTTGTGATTTTAGGTTTTCATAGATAGTCACATGAGAATTTTTGACATAAGCTAAAATATGAAATATAATGTTTCTATCTTGAACGACATTCTTTTTTACTTGTACAAATTTTAAAATGTTTCTTTTTGTTTAAAAATTTCAATTCCAGTTTCAACAATTTACACCAAAGTCCCTTAACTTAATTAACTTGGTTTATGTTAGATTTCATAACAAACTAGGTTAACTTGGTTTACCTTTAAACTGACTTTAAAACCTAACGAGGCTAACTAGATTATTTTATAAAAATAAAAAGAATAAAACTATTAAATTGTAAAATTAATTAATTTTATTAATTAAACAATAAATAAATAAATAATCATATGTATAACGAATTAAATTAGGATAAAATCTTTCGACGATTATTCATTTCGCGAAAAAAATTCTGAGGTTCAAGGATTAGGATCCAAAATTCAAAACGGGTCGGATTTTGAAAACCTATTTTGACGGATGTTACAAATTTATTTCATGATTTTTGAAATGTAGGTATATTCTTGGATACCGGATGACGATCAAGTTCATCGAGGAACCGAACACGATCAAGATACAAGCTTCCGGACGTTGTTTCGTCGTTATTTCTAAGTTGTAATTTTTTTAATAAACCCGTATTGCCCTTGAATGTGTAATCGTAATTGCACATTTTAAGTCTATTTTAATAGAAAACCGTTAAATAATAGTAAGGGTGTTACATTTATTATTATATAAATCGCATGAATGATTTACACATCTTTGTCACAAAAAACAAGATAACTCAAAATTGCATGTAATAAAATGAAAAACAAAATGAAATCGCATGTTAAACTACTTATATACTGATGTATATGAAATCGCATGTTTACATACTAAATCGCATGATTGTATGATATAAACTCATGTGTATTAAATCGCATGTTTCTCGTATAAAATCGCATATACAGTTAAAAAATTTAATCTTCCTCATCTGAAACCTCCTCCCACTCATCTTCTTCACTGCCATCATCACTACCTCCACTGTAATTTTCAAACTCATCTTCCTCTACATCGTCTTCGACCTCGTTGGCTTTATGCCTGGGATCTTTTTCAATCTGGACTCCCTTCATCTTCTTTTGTTGTTTGCCTTTCAGTATCTCGCAAGTCCAAATATCATGACCTTTTTCGTTGCAAACACTACATGTCCTTGACCTTTTTCCTTTGCGGCTGATCATTTGTTCCTTCGTCGATTAATCCTTTTATGCGAGCCATGTCCTTTGTTTCATATACCAGCAGGCACATGGACAGTACGAAGTGCATTAGTTACTGGTTGTTGGTAACCAATCAACTTTGAAAACCGATCAAACTTTGGATCAAGTTGCTTGGTTATACGACTCTGATCAACTTTTTCTTTAATCTGTTTCATTTGATCCCTAACTAAAACAAGTTGATCAAGGTTGGAAATCAAATTGCTAACCAAATACTCCCATGTGTAGATGATTTCGCGAGCAATCTGTTTAGCCTTGTGTTGCTCATCCTTATCATCCACCTTTACATCAAACGTGGCATTTAATTCATTCGGAACCACATCCTTCGTCCATCTCTTCATAACATATTTGTTTGGTATTTCTTTAACACCAAACGTCTTGAAAAGAAAATAGATGTGTTTACATAGCAGCCCATATTGTTCAAAACGCAAACAACTACACTTTGCAGTTACATCACTTTCAAGATTCTTGAAACACACCTAAGAAAACAAAAACAAAATTAAAAATTAAAATCGCATGTGTACATGAACAATTTCGCATGTCTAAAAAAATCATTTTATTGAATTAATTTAAAATCGCATGCGTTCATCAAAAAACGCATATTGCAAAATCATGTTCTGTATGAAATTCGCATGTGGGTTTTCAAAATCGCATGTTTTAAATATATATGCTATATCACCTCTAATAACCCATCTCCATGAGCTTTAAAGTCTTTCAACGATATCCTTATTTGTGGACCCTCGATTTTGGTGTTCATCGGCAGACATTCGGTAATAGTTCCATATATCTTTGTTTGCTGATCAAAGAATATAGACCTAGTGTATATCTTAGCAGCATCTTTTTCCAAATTAGTTTTGCTCCAATCATCAGGCTCAGTATATCTTGAAATATGATCATTCTTTCTGTGATTGAACCTTTGGACATCCATTGCACCGTCAAAATGATTCATAAACTCTACAAGAGTGAGTTATGAATTTGGCACCTGGCAAAAAACATGATTCTCGCTCTCTGATTTCGAAGTTGTTCGCATAAGTCTAGACATGGGCTCATGCCAGTAAAAAGCCGGAATCCACATGTATCTCATCGCAAACAAATCATCCATCCATTTATTTTGTGTGAGACCGTAATCAATCATCACCAACTTCCACTGTCTCTCAAATTCTTCAGGCTTAATGGAATTAGTCCATACAATATCGCACATCTTCCTTTTAAAGTCATCATTATTGCACAACTCGTGTCCAACCTATACCGATAAATGGTTTTTATATCAGCCTATAACGAATCTATATTATAAAAAAAACGCTAACGAAAGACAATATAGCATGCTATACCTTATCTGCCACTTTTTTCATTATGTGCTACATGCACAATCTATGTCTGCTGGTAGTTAAAACATCCTCAATAGCCTGTTTCATCGCATGGTCTTGGTCCGTCACTACAACCTTTGGCTGCCGTCCAAATGACTTTACGAATGAATTGAGAAGCCATTTATAAGAGTCAACACTCTCCGATGCCAACAACCCAACTCCAAGGATTACATTTCGACAGTGGTTGTAAACCCATTGAACGGAACAAACACCATCTTGTACCCGAAATTCAATAAAATTAAAGATTTAGTACACATGCGAAATACACATTGTAACATGCGAAATAGACAAATATATTACATGCGAAATATACAGTATAACATGTGATATATTCAACACCTAATGTTCAATGTATATTAACATGCGATATTGAAAGTTTAGGAAATCATATAACATGCGAAAAAATTTAAAAACCGTTTTATGAAAGACTTACTTGTTTGTCTTGAAAGTTGCGTCGAACGATATCACATCCCCGAACTCCATAAAGTTACGCTTGCATAACCCATCGGCCCAGAACAAACCAGTTAACCGTTTGTCCTTATCAACAGAATATTCAAATGAAAAATCAACTAAATACTATTTTTTGTCGGTCAACCTATTGATCACCATGTCAGCGTCATATTCTCCTATATAGTTGTTAATTCGAGTCCTAAAGTTTTTGCAATCATCGACCGTGGCGCCAACATTCTCGAAACCACCGTAACGTTTCCTCATTAAATCAAAAGCTTTAACAGGGCCAAGGTTTAGAGTGCCTAGTTCCCATATCATCTCCTCCTGGACATCTGAAAATTACTTGTACGCTTAAAGCATATGAATATCGTGTGGACATACAAACTTATAATTATGGCCTTCAACAAATTTCTTTACTGTATATGATATACCATCCACCGAGCAAATCATAAGTTGAGCTTTGTACCCAGTTCTAATGGTCCCCCTATTCCTTGATTTGAATGGCTTTTTTGACTTCGAATAAGCATCCTCAATAAACAATGGCTTATGTCACTCTTTAGAACAAACAAAATACTTAGTTTTGGTTATACCACCACTGTGTACTTCACCACCTTTCCGAGTAGAAAAACCAGCTAACTTAGCATATGTTTGGTTAAACACGTATGCTTGTACGATAGAGGTAAATTGCATTCCAACCACAGGTGTAGCTGACGGTTCAACCTCCGGAGTGTAAAGCCTTTCATCTACATAAATCAAATAAAAAAGGAAAACACATGCGATTTATTGGACTCGTAACATGTGATATACTAAAAATTCCATAATTTCATCATAAGAACAAACAACACGTGTGAATTGTTTGACTCATAACATGCGAAAATGACCATTTTGATAAATGTGTTTACACATGCGATTTATTATATCATAACATGCGAAATTAGCATTTAGAATAAACATCACATGCGAAATGCCAGACTCATAACATGCGAACTTATACAATTTGCTTTCATATCAATTATCCTCTAAATGAACATTCAAAACTTCAAATCAGTTATAATAATGCAAAATCATTGCTACGATTAAACAAAACACATCTACGAACAATTTAAAGATCTGAATTAACATAATTACCATTCGAACACTCATTTACACCACTTGTATTTTCATTTCGATTTGGATTTGCAGGTTTCGGATTTAAAATATTGTAAACCGTAACTCTCTGATACGCAGATAATTGAAGCTGATCACCGATCGATCGAGCTTCTTCAAAATCAACATCAGTATTTCGTCCGGTGCTGCTCTGTGGATCCGTTGAAAAAAACAATTGAATCAAACCCTAACGCAGAAGAACGAAAACTTCAATTTGAGAATTATGAACAATTTGAAACTGATTCGAATCATAATTACCAGTATATTAGTGTAACGAACTTCTCGCTGATTGAATGAATAGACTAATTTGCCCTCAGCTGATTGAATGAATTGTCTCCTGATTCGTTTTTCTCTCACAAGGTTAAATCAGACAATTCATTCAATCAGCTGAGGGCAAATTAGTCTATTCATTCAAGCAGCGAGAAGTTCATTACACTAATATCCCAGTAATTATGATTCGAATCAGTTTCAAATTTTTTCATAATTCTCAAATTGCAGTTTTGGTTCTTCTGCGTTAGGGTTTGATTCAATTGTTTTTTTCAATGGATCCACAGAGCAGCACCGGACGAAACACAGATGTTGATTTTGAAGAAGCTCGATCGATCGGTGATCAGGTTCAGTTATCTGCATATCAGAGAGTTACGATTAACGATGTTTCAAATTCGGAACCTGCAAATCCAAATCGAAATGCAAATACAAGTGGTGTAAATGAGTGTTCGAATGGTAATTATGTTAATTCAGATCTTTAAAGTGTTCGTAGATGTGTTTTGTTTAATCGTAGTAATGATTTTTGCATTATTATAACTGATTTGAAGTTTTGAATGTTCATTTAGAGGATAATTGATATGAAAGCAAATTGTATAAGTTTTCATGTTATGATTCTAGCATTTTGCATTTGATCTTTATTCTAAATGCTGATTTCGCATGTTATGATATCATAAATCGCATGTGTAAAACATATTTATCAAAATCGTCATTTTCGGATGTTATGAGTCAAACAATTCGCACGTGTTGTTTGCTCTTATGATGAAATTATGGAGTTTTTAATATATCGCACGTTACGAGTTCAATAAATTGCATGTGTTTTCCTTTTTTTATTTGATTTATGTAGATGAAAGGCTTTACACTCCGGAGGTTAAACCATCAGCTACACCTGTGGTTGGAATGCAATTTACCTCTATCGAACAAGTATACGTGTTTTACCAAACATATGCTAAGTTAGCTGGTTTTTCTACTCGGAAAGGTGGTGAAGTACACAGTGGTATAACCAAAACTAAGTATTTTGTTTGTTCTAAAGAGGGATATAAGCCATTGTTTATTGACGATTCTTATTCGAAGTCAAAAAAGCCATTCAAATCAAGGAACAGGGGGACCATTAGAACTGGGTGCAAAGCTCAACTTATGATTTGCTCGGTGGATGGTAGATCATATACAGTAAAGAAATTCGTTGATGGCCATAATCATAAGTTTGTATGTCCACACGATATTCATATGCTGCCAGCGTACAGGCAATTGTCAGATGTCCAGGAGGAGATGATATAGGAACTAGGCGCTCTAAACCTTGGCCCAGTCAAATCTTTTCATATAATGAGGAAACGTTACTGTGGTTTCGAGAATGTTGGCGCCACGGTCGATGATTGCAAAAACTTTAGGACTCGAATTAACAGCTATATAGGATAATATGACGCTGACATGGTGATCAATAGGTTGACCGACAAAAAATAGTATTTAGTTGATTTTTCGTTTGAATATTCTATTGATGAGGACTGATGTGTGTAAAATGCAACATATAAATTACATCAAATGAGGCATAAAACTAACCCTTTTTAGTACTAATATTGGAAAAAGAGTGTTTTTGTCTTCCTTTTGTATTTTCAGGATTAAATGAGCTCAAAAACGCAAAAGAAGCAAAAAGACAGCTAAATCCAACATAAATACAAGAAAAGGAACATTAGTGGATTGCCCGAACCCTCAACGGCACCTTCCAAAGCAAAATAGAGAAAACAGAAGGCTGAACACGCCCCGTGCTCAGCCAACACGGGGCCGTGCCCAAGAAGCAGCAGAAAAGACAAACCTATAGAAGCTTCTATTGCCCACCACGGGCCGTGCTCAGCGGACACGGGGGCGTGCCGAAAGTACTGCAGGCGCATTAATTGTAATTGCGAATTACAATTAATGAAGAGAGAGAGTGTCAGACGGGCACGGGGCCGTGCCCAGCGAACACGGGGCCGTGCCCAGGCCTCTGTTCAGCCTATAAATAGGAGTGCTTGGTTTCATTGCAACTCATCCCTTGGCACACCACCTCTCTCACACTTCATCCACCACCCACCACCATCACAACACCATCATCCACCACCATCATCCATTGTCCATCATAGAGTGTGTGAGTCGTCTCGGGATCCAAGATTGATCGTAAGAGTTCTTGACAATCAAGGCCATGTTTGCCTAAGTCTCTTACATCACTTGGTGAAGACAAAGTGTCTAGTATAATACTTTTTATTTCTAATCTTTTGCACTTTTTATTTGGTTTTGTATTAATGACTTTAATAACTAGTTACTTATGTTGAAGGTGATCTTTCCTTATCGTTTGTCCGTGGTGTCTTGGCATTATTTTACTGTCTATATAAAATAAAGGATTTTCACCATTCATATCTCCACGGTCTATATGGAGGTATGTTGGCTACCTAGTCGGGGGTTAAGGGAACGGTTTGGTAAAGGTCTTGCCATTGTTCAGCGTTTAGAGGTCCTGCAATGGACCTGGGTCAAATTTAGTAGGACCTCCTTCAATACTTCACGGTATTGGATGGCGGGGGTCCAAACTCTTTGATCCCCTCATAAGTTAACTACTATTAATACTATAACCCGGCTATTTAGGACTGTATCCCTGCTGACTCAGACTACTTAGTCGAGGGTAACGTCACCGCCAAAAGCGGGGCCTACCACAATACTGCATTAATAACTTAATTCATTATCTTCCAATAATCCACCCCTTTAGGATTGTATCCCTGCTGACTCAAACTACTGGGGTGAGGGTAACGTCACCTTCAAAAGAGGGGCCTACTACAATAACTAAGATAATCTCTTAATTATGTGCAAAAGTGCGGAAATAATCAAAGGTTATACTAGATACGAGTCGGAACCAAGTGATTCATCTTGTCTATCTGTTTTTATTTTATTTTTATTTTCAGCATTTTAGTTAGTTTTTATTTTTCTTAGTTTAAAACATTTTTCCAAACTTTTATTTTGGTTAGACGTTGAGGATAAACCGGTACTAAAAGCTCTTATGTCCTTGGACGACCTCGGTATCTTACCAACGCTATACTACACTCAACGATGGGTGCACTTGCCCATATGTGTGTTTAGTGTTAGTGAAATATCGTGTTTTATAAATTTAAAACTTGGCTAAAATAAGTGTTAAAAAGGGCTTAAAATATACACCTAAAATATACAACACTTTATCGCACATCAAGTTTTTGGCGCCGCTGCCGGGGACACAAGGATTTTAAGAAAGTTAGGAATCAACGGCCTAATCATCTTTTATTTTTCTTTTTTATTTTTTTAGGATTTTCTTAGTTTTTCAGCTTCTGCAGAGCTCAGCACGGGCCGTGCCCGCTGAACACGCCCACGTGCTCAATCATTGGAACTGGCAATCCTGTTTTACATCAGACAGTAAGCTGAACACGGGGCCGTGTCCACTCAACACGCCCCCGTGCCCAAGTTTCAGTTACTGAAAACAGAACCGTTAGATCCCGACGGTTGGTAATTTCTGACATAAACATGAGTGATAGTAATTATTTTTACTTTCGGCACTCTTATGGTACGTGGTGTCAATTATGTGGTGGCGAACATGAAGAAGTAAAATGCTACTTCCTAAATTATAGGCCCCACTACATGGACCCACGATCTTTTCACAACCTTAAGAGGGGCGAAAGTAAAAATAAGCACTATTTCTCCCTTGAATGCGCCCAGCCAGATATTCTAGGGGAAATGTTCCTTAGCGAATTATTTCAACTAGAAGAGCTAATTCTGAAATGGATAGAAGAGCTTAGGAAGGATTTTATTAATCCGCCCCAAGACGATACCCATGAAGAAATGTTGGAACCGCATTCCGACAACCTCGTTGCTCCCGAAAATACCTTCGTACCTAGCAAAGACTTGGACGATAGTCGTCCCTGTGTCGATTGTGCCGTGAAGGACTCTCCATCGACTTCGTTCGGTGCATACATAGACCTGAGCGATTCGGCATATACCTTCTTTAACAAGAGCCCGGAAAAGGGTTGGACTTGTCCACCTAGAATGAAAATAGGAATTACCCTCACCGACAACCTCTTGCGTTCTCGCCTTAGTCTAGGACAATTAAGGTATATTAGGCACTTTGGGGTTGTTCCAACTAGTCAGGAACCACCCGATAAAAACAAGTTCCTTAAAAAAACTAGACAACTTCATAAAACAGTCCGTAGACACGGGGCCGTGCCCAGCCAACACGCCCCCGTGTCCATCGAAAGATTCCTTTCTGATCAGTACGTCAGAATACGGACAAACTGTGTCAGAGCTCCACCTGCACACGGGGCCGTGTCCACTGAACACGGGGCCGTGTCCAGGTTGCTGTCATTTTCTATAAATGCAGCCAAGAATTCTGCACATTTGGACCAACTTGGGGCAGAGATTTGCAGGAATCTTCTCTCAAACTATCCTAGGTAAGTCTAAAAGAAGGTTCCAACAACCCATCTTGTCCCTTCCTCTTTTAGTAATTTCCTTCTTCTTCATCTTTCTCCAAGAACTACCATTGAAAGTTTGGAATTCCTCCAACTCTATGGTAGGGATAAATGAGTTTTGTTCAAAGAATCTTGGTAAAAACATGTTATGAAACATGGTTTTAAGTTATTAGTAGCCAAAAAGGGCCTACAACATTCAGAAAATAACTTAAAAATACAAGTTTCCTTGTTCCAAAACTCTGCAGAAAGATGGACACGGGGCCGTGCTCAGTGAGCACGGGGCCGTGTCCGGTTACTGTTTCATTAAATAAGCTATTTTTAGTTTATTTTTCGTAGGATGTCGAGTGAAAACAGCGATACATCTTCTGTGCATTCGTCAAACAACCGAAGAGGAAGAAGACCCTCCATTGAAGCCACACTTGTTCACTATGTGATAGCATTAAGGGAGGCTCTCGACGAAATGACTTCAGTAGAGGAGGTCCTTATCGACCGTATTAACGATCTTACGATGGGACTTGAAAGCAGCTTCCAAGAAATTAACCTCTTGCACCAGAGGTTAAATATTCTTGTAGCACCTCCAATGGAACCAGTCCTTCCTCAGCAGGATTGGAACCTGGCTCTCGGAATCAACAACCCTACCGGGTGGGAAGACTTTCCGGCGGAACCTCCCATGGAACACCAACAAGAGATCCCGGTGGAAGTTGAAACCCCTCAAACTAATGCCAATGAGCCTTCTTTTCTCCTTCCAAGGGAGATAGAAGAATGGCTCGCCGACATTTGAGGAGAACCGCACTCGGAAGAAGGAGTTCACTAAGGCCTTGTTTAACCAAGATTTAGTATTTCTTGGAAATTTTGCTAAACTAAAATAAAGAAAAGGCTAGGACTCCGTGGTTTGTTATTTCTTTTATCTAGTTTAATTTAGGATTATGTAAGTTCTCTCTATGATGAAATGAAATGATGGTTTTAATGTTCGGATGGTTTGTAAAACACACTCATGGTGGTAAAGGATGAAAAGGGGAACGAGAAAAATGATCCCATGCACAAGAACGAGGCAACTCGACAGTTTTCTCCCTTTCAGAAGGTTCAACACGGGCCGTGCCCAACCAACACGGCCCCGTGTCGGACCACCTGCAGAAAACGCCCAGTACAGGTAACTGGACACGGGCCGTGCTCACCCAACACGCCCCCGTGTCCAGACTTCTGTTCCTCTTATTTCAATTTTGTTACTGGCACTTGAACACGGGGCCGTGCCCGGATAACACGGGGCCGTGTTCAGTGCCCAGTAACACAAATTTTTGCTTTTTAAACACTATTTTACACATCTAATCAACCTAAAAATTTATTTTTGGGACACATTGAGGACAATGTGTAATTTAAGTGTGGGGGGATGCTAAAACCTTGAATTTTGCAAGTCCTAAATACAAGCCTTACACAAAACTCTATTGGAACCGCTAATCACCCCAAATTTTTTCAAAAATTTCACTTTTTTTACTTGTCTAGGTTTAACTCGGGAAATTCAAGCTCTCAAAAAGGTTATATTTTTACAAATTTACAACCGATAGCGTAGTGATAAAAAGAACCAACATAAGAAAATTATGAAAAAGGCATGACAAACTTATTTAAAATTTGATTATATATACTTGATCACATAAAAACCCATTCCCACAAAAGTGAGTTTTGAGCCTTTATTGAGCACACAATTTCATATCATTTGACTAAATGCTCATTTTTCGTTTCTTGTGTGAATAGCCGCTTGGTTCTTACGACTCTAGAACTTGCCATGACAATACATTCCCGGTCCTTATCAACTTAAACCCGAGTAAGTAAATGATAGAGGCATTAGGACTAACCCTTTTTCATTTCTACACCATTATTTTTCTTTTTTTTTTTCACCACCTACCCAAAAAAATCCCCCTAGTTAGCCCCTTTGAGCCTAAACCTTTTCGTTTCATCACCCAAAACAAAAACCCTTTCACCCACCAAAACCTTTTTCATTTTTAACCCTTTATTTTAGTAACAAGTTCGGTTCTTCGGAAAAAAAAAAAAAAAAAAAGAGAAAAATGAAGCAAAAAAATAAACAAACAAAGTAATCAAAAATAACTTTGTTTGAATAGAAGCTTCATCAAAAATAAAAAGTTGCAAAAAAAAAAAAAAAAAAAAAACGAAAACCGACACTTGTTACGCTTTTTAGCCCTTTTTCTACTAACCACTAACCCAACCACCAACCTTTAACCCTAGCCAACCCTTAACCCGCAAAGTCCTCTTGATATCTACAAAGGTATAAAAGTTAAAAAGGAGGAGGATTGATTTCTTGGCAAGCCTATGGTAGGAATAAGTTCCATGCCGCTCTCGAGTGATTCACTAAAAATACACTTTCGGCCGAGTGTGAGTGATTTCCCCGTGAGGTATGTGAACTTGTATATAAATAGAATTTTAAAAAGGCATGTTATGCCCAAATAAGTAATTTCTTTTATGAACAGTTCTAAATAAATCATTACGAATAGGAGTGTAAATAAATAAAAATAAAACCCCAAAAAGATCTTGGAAATCCCGACACTCTATGACAAGCCCAAAACCTTCTCTTCTACCTATTCCATTTGGGAGTGTAAGCCAAATATTAAAGAGTTTTGCTTGAGGACAAGCAAAAGTTCAAGTGTGGGGGTATTTGATGTGTGTAAAATGCAACATATAAATTACATCAAATGAGGCATAAAACTAATCCTTTTTTAGTACTAATATTGGAAAAAGAGTGTTTTTGTCTTCCTTTTGTATTTTCAGGATTAAATGAGCTCAAAAACGCAAAAGAAGCAAAAAGACAGCTAAATCCAACATAAATACAAGAAAAGGAACATTAGTGGATTGCCCGAACCCTCAACGGCACCTTCCAAAGCAAAATAGAGAAAACAGAAGGCTGAACACGCCCCGTGCTCAGCCAACACGGGGCCGTGCCCAAGAAGCAGCAGAAAAGACAAACCTATAGAAGCTTCTATTGCCCACCACGGGCCGTGCTCAGCGGACACGGGGGCGTGCCGAAAGTACTGCAGGCGCATTAATTGTAATTGCGAATTACAATTAATGAAGAGAGAGAGTGTCAGACGGGCACGGGGCCGTGCCCAGCGAACACGGGGCCGTGCCCAGGCCTCTGTTCAGCCTATAAATAGGAGTGCTTGGTTTCATTGCAACTCATCCCTTGGCACACCACCTCTCTCACACTTCATCCACCACCCACCACCATCACAACACCATCATCCACCACCATCATCCATTGTCCATCATAGAGTGTGTGAGTCGTCTCGGGATCCAAGATTGATCGTAAGAGTTCTTGACAATCAAGGCCATGTTTGCCTAAGTCTCTTACATCACTTGGTGAAGACAAAGTGTCTAGTATAATACTTTTTATTTCTAATCTTTTGCACTTTTTATTTGGTTTTGTATTAATGACTTTAATAACTAGTTACTTATGTTGAAGGTGATCTTTCCTTATCGTTTGTCCGTGGTGTCTTGGCATTATTTTACTGTCTATATAAAATAAAGGATTTTCACCATTCATATCTCCACGGTCTATATGGAGGTATGTTGGCTACCTGGTCGGGGGTTAAGGGAACGGTTTGGTAAAGGTCTTGCCATTGTTCAGCGTTTAGAGGTCCTGCAATGGACCTAGGTCAAATTTAGTAGGACCTCCTTCAATACTTCACGGTATTGGATGGCGGGGGTCCAAACTCTTTGATCCCCTCATAAGTTAACTACTATTAATACTATAACCCGGCTATTTAGGACTGTATCCCTGCTGACTCAGACTACTTAGTCGAGGGTAACGTCACCGCCAAAAGCGGGGCCTACCACAATAACTAAGATAATCTCTTAATTATGTGCAAAAGTGCGGAAATAATCAAAGGTTATACTAGATACGAGTCGGAACCAAGTGATTCATCTTGTCTATCTGTTTTTATTTTATTTTTATTTTCAGCATTTTAGTTAGTTTTTATTTTTCTTAGTTTAAAACAATTTTCCAAACTTTTATTTTGGTTAGACGTTGAGGATAAACCGGTACTAAAAGCTCTTGTGTCCTTGGACGACCTCGGTATCTTACCAACGCTATACTACACTCAACGATGGGTGCACTTGCCCATATGTGTGTTTAGTGTTAGTGAAATATCGTGTTTTATAAATTTAAAACTTGGCTAAAATAAGTGTTAAAAAGGGCTTAAAATATACACCTAAAATATACAACACTTTATCGCACATCAAGGACAAACGGTTAACTGGTTTGTTCTGGGCCGATGGGTTATGCAAGCATAACTATATGGAGTTCGGGGAGGTGATATCGTTCGATGCAACTTTTAAGACAAACAAGTAAGTCTTACATAAAATGGTTTTTAATATTTTTCGCAGGTTATATGATTTCCTAAACTTGCAATATCGCATGTTAATATACATTGAACATTAGGTGTTGAATATATCGCATGTTATACTGTATATTTCGCATGTCATATTTTTGTCTATTTCGCATGTTACACTGTGTATTTCGCATGTGTACTAAATATTTAATTTTATTGAATTTCGGGTACAAGATGGTGTTTGTTCCGTTCACTGGGATTGACAACCACTGTCGAAATGTAACCCTTGGAGTTGGGTTGTTGGTATCGGAGAGCATTGACTCTTATAAATGGCTTCTCAATTCATTCGTAAAGTCATTTGGATGGCAGCCAAAGGTTGTAGTGACGGACCAAGACCCTGCGATGAAACAGGCTATTGAGGATGTTTTTACTACCAGCAGACACAGATTGTGCATGTGGCACATAATGAAAAAAGTGGCAGATAAGATATAGCATGCTATATTTTCTTTCGTTAGCGTTTTTTTTATAATATAGATTCGTTATAGGCTGATATAAAAACAATTTATCGGTATAGGTTGGACACGAGTTGTGCAATAATGATGATTTAAAAGGAAGATGTGCGATATCGTATGGATTGATTCCATTGAGCCTGAAGAATTTGAGAGACAGTGGAAGTTGGTGATGATTGAGTACGGTCTCACACAAAACAAATGGATTGATGATATGTTTACGATGAGATACATGCGGATTCTAACTTTTTACCGGCATGAGCCCATGTCTGGACTTATGCGAACAACTTCGAGATCAGAGAGCAAGAATCATTTTTTTTTTGCCAGGTGGCAAATTCACAACTCACTCTTGTAGAGTTTATGAATCATTTTGACGGTGCAATGGATGTCAAAAGGTTCAATCAGAGAAAGAATGATCATATTTCAAGATATACTGAGCCTGATGATTGGAGCAATACTACTTTGGAAAAATATGCTGCTAAGATATACACCAGGTCTACATTCTTTGATCACCAAACAGAGATATATGGAACTATTACCGAATGTCTGCCGATGGACACCAAAATCGAGGGTCCACAAATACGGATATCATTGAAAGACTTTAAAGCTCATGGAGATGGGTTATTAGAGGTAATATAGCATATATATTTAAAACCTGCGATTTTGAAAACCCACATGCGAATTTCATACAGAACATGATTTTGCAATATGCGAATTTTGATGAACGCATGTGATTTTAAATTAATTCAATAAAATGATTTTTTAGACATGCGAAATTGTTCATGTACACATGCGATTTTAATTTTTAATTTTTTTTTGTATTCTTAGGTGTGTTTCAAGAATCTTGAAAATGATGTAACTGCACAGTGTAGCTGTTTGCGTTTAGAACAGTATGGGCTGCTATGTAAACACATCTATTTCCTTTTCAAGAAGTTTGGTGTAAAAGAAATACCAAACAAATATGTTATGAAGAGATGGATAAAGGATGTGGTTCTGAATGAATTAAATGCCACGTTCAATGTAAAGGTGGATGATAAGGATGAGCAACACAAGGCTAAATAGATTGCTCGCGAAATCATCTACACAGGGGAGTATTTGGTTAGCAATTTGATTTCCGACTGATGTGTGTAAAATGAAACATATAAATTACATCAATTGAGGCATAAAACTAACCCTTTTTAAGTACTAATATTGGAAAAAGAGTGTTTTTGTCTTCCTTTTGTATTTTCAGGATTAAATGAGCTCAAAAACACAAAAGAAGCAAAAAGACAGCTAAATCCAACATAAATACAAGAAAAGGAACATAAGTGGATTGCCCGACCCCTCAACGGCATCTTCCCAAGCAAAATAGAGAAGGCAGAAGACTGAACACGCCCCGTGCTCAGCCAGCACGGGGCCGTGCCCAAGAAGCAGCAGAAAAGACAAACCTATAGAAGCTTCTATTGCCCACCACGGGCCGTGTCCAGCGAACACGGGGGCGTGTCGAAAGTACAGCAGGCGCTTTAATTGTAATTGCGAATTACAATTAATGAAGAGAGAGATTGTCAGACAGGCACGGGGCCGTGCCCAGCGGACACGGGGCCGTGCCCAGCCTTCTGTTCAGCCTATAAATAGGAGTGCTTGGTTTCATTTCAACTCATCCCTTGGCACACCACCTCTCTCACACTTCATCCACCACCCACCACCATCACAACACCATCACAACACCATCATCCACCACCATCATCCATTGTCCATCGTAGAGTGTGTGAGTCGTCTCGGGATCCAAGATTGATCGTAAGAGTTCTTGACAATCAAGGCCATGTTTGCCTAAGTCTCTTACATCACTTGGTGAAGACAAAGTGTCTAGTATAATACTTTTTATTTCTAATCTTTTGCACTTTTTATTTGGTTTTGTATTAATGACTTTAATAACTAGTTACTTATGTTGAAGGTGATCTTTCCTTATCGTTTGTCCGTGGTGTCTTGGCATTATTTTACTGTCTATATAAAATAAAAGATTTTCACCATTCATATCTCCACGGTCTATATGGAGGTATGTTGGCTACCTGGTCGGGGGTTAAGGGAACGGTTTAGTAAAGGTCTTGCCATTGTTCAGCGTTTAGAGGTCCTGCAATGGACCTGGGTCAAATTTAGTAGGACCTCCTTCAATGCTTCACGGTATTGGATGGCGGGGGTCTAAACTCTTTGATCCCCTCATAAGTTAACTACTATTAATACTATAACCCGACTATTTAGGACTGTTTCCCTGCTGACTCAGACTACTTGGTCGAGGGTAACGTCACCGCCAAAAGCGGGGCCTACCATAATACTGCATTAATAACTTAATTCATTATCTTCCAATAATCCACCCTTTTAGGATTGTATCCTTGCTGACTCAAACTACTGGGGTGAGGGTAACGTCACCTTCAAAAGAGGGGCCTACTACAATAACTAAGATAATCTCTTAATTATGTGCAAAAGTGCGGAAATAATCAAAGGTTATACTAGATACGAATCGGAACCAAGTGATTCATCTTGTCTATCTGTTTTTATTTTATTTTTATTTTCAGCATTTTAGTTAGTTTTTATTTTTCTTAGTTTAAAACATTTTTCTAAACTTTTTATTTTGATTAGACGTTGAGGATAAACCGGTACTAAAAGCTCTTGTGTCCTTGGACGACCTCGGTATCTTACCAACGCTATACTACGCTCACGATGGGTGCACTTGCCCATATGCGTGTTTAGTGTTAGTAAAATATCGTGTTTTATAAATTTAAAACTTGGCTAAAATAAGTGTTAAAGGGGCTTAAAATATACACCTAATATATATAACACTTCGCACGCATCAAGTTTTTGGCGCCGTTGCCGGGGACACAAGGATTTTAAGAAAGCTTAAAATCGACGGCCTAATCAGTTTTTCAAAACCTTTTTAAACGCGCGCACTTTTTCTGCATTTTAGTTTAGTTTTGCATTTACAGTAACCTGTACACGGGGCCGTGTTCACTGAACACGGGGCCGTGCTGCACATTTTCATAAAAACACCCAGTAACAGTAGCTTGAACACGGGCCGTGCTCACTGAACACGCCCCGTGCTCAACGAAATCAGTAAATTTAATTAAAACGCCCAGATACAGATCCTGAACATGGGGCCGTGCTCACTGAACACGGGGCCGTGTCCAGCTCTCTGTTTCCGTTTTTATTTTTGTTTTCTGATCTCGAGACTCGGTTGTGGTCTGCTGAGTGATTCTTATGGATCAATACTCAGGAGGTTACAACTACACCTATGAGGAGGATGATTATAGAGGTAATTATTGCACTAATTGTCGTAATGCACGCTCGATTCAAAATAATCACTCATATCAACCATCCAATTCATACACCTACTATGAGGAGCCCAGGTACGAGCCATCAACTTCATACACAACCTATGAAGATCAAAGGTATGAACCTCCTCCCTCATACTCATATTTTGATGAACCAAGGTATGAGCCTTCATACTCATACTTTGAGGAACCAAGATATGAGCCACCACCTTCATATGCTTACTATGAGGAACCTTGGCGTGAACAACCCACCTCATATGAGTATTATGGAGAACAAAATTACGAACCTTATCCATCATATGCTTACAATGAAGAACAATGGTGCGAACCATCGACTTCATATGAGTATTATGAGGAACAAAGGGTCGAACAACCGGATTCAAGCTTAGAAAATACCGATTCTTTTTCTATAACCGAAGTGACCGATAGGATATTAGAACACATTAGAGTTATCGATCGATGTATAAAAGAAGCTCGCGCAAGGGAAGAGGAGTCCCGCGCAAGAGAAGAATTAAAAAAGGAAGAGATAACTGAAAATGTAAAAATGGAAGAACAAATAAGTGAAAAACCGACACATGAGTTAAACAACGAAAAAGGTGAGTCCGACAACGTTAAAATTAAAGAAGAGTCTAATTTTGAAGAAATTAATCTCTTGTCACCTTCTTTCGAAAACCATTGTTTAGTATCCACTCATGCTAAGTTTTTAAAAGAGTTAAACACTAACACAAAAATTGACGAAACAGTAAGTGTTAAGTTAACTAATGATCAAACTTCACTAATAAAAGAAGACCCGTTTGAAATTAACATAACACCGGTTCCATGTTTCTTTCAAAATTCCTTTATTAGTAATGTCACAATCAATAAAGATATTTGTGTTAACATAATGCCTAACTACATTTTCGAAAAATTAAGTATTGGTTATTTTTCTCTACTTCAAATACCCATTTTTCTATCCAATCGGAAAGTAATAAAATCAATCGGTATAGTTGAAGATGTCTTGGTTCAAACAAATCAAATGATAATCCCAACCGACTTTGTCATCCTCGATGACGCTCCTCTAGTGTTGGGACGACCATTTGTAAAAACTCACGAAGCTTTGAAAAACCGGAAGTTCAACAATCTACCGCTTCAATTAGGGGCATTTAAAAGAAGTGTCGATCTCAAACGATCAATGAAATATCCATTCGGCAATAATGACCCCCTAATTGAAGATGAAGATGAACCACCCGATACAAGTGAAGAAATTGACCACTTTGTTGAAGAAGAGGTCGCCATAGAACAAACTTTTAAAGTTCTTGATCGAAATGAGCAACCAAATAAGGAGTCTCCTAAAGACCCACCACTTGAGCTCAAAGAACTTCCAAAAGGTTTGGAATATGCTTTTCTAGACAAAGATGGTAATTTACCTGTAATTATTTCGTCTAAATTAGGTAACTTAGAAAGGGAAAAGTTAATTAATCTTTTGAAAAAACATAAAAACGCAATAGCTTGGAAACTTGTAGACATAAAAGGAATTAGTCCTTCTATGTGCACACACAAAATTTTGATGAATGATGACTACAAATCAGTCATACAACCACAACGTCGAGTAAATCCAAATGCTCAAGAAGTGGTTAAAAACGAAGTCATCAAACTACTTGACGCCGGACTTATCTATCCTATCCCTGATAGTCCTTGGGTGAGTCCCGTCCAAGTAGTTCCAAAGAAAGGAGGTATGACGGTAATAACTAACGAGAAAAATGAACTAATACCAACGAGAACCGTCACAGGATGGAGAGTATGTATAGATTATAGACGATTAAATGAAGCAACAAGAAAGGATCACTTTCCTTTACCCTTCATTGATCAAATGTTAGAAAGATTATCCGGTCATAAATTTTATTGTTTCTTGGATGGTTTTTCAGGTTACTTTCAAATCCCGATAGCGCCCGAAGACCAGGAAAAGACAACTTTCACATGTCCCTATGGAACTTTTTCTTATCGACGCATGCCGTTTGGTCTATGTAATGCCCCAGCAACATTCCAACGTTGCATGGTAGCTATTTTCCATGACATGATAGAAAAGACAATGGAAGTCTTTATGGACGACTTTTCTATCTTTGGGGATTCATATGACCAATGCCTCGATAACCTTGAACGAATGCTATCCCGATGTGAGGAAACTAACCTCGCCCTTAATTGGGAAAAATGCCATTTCATGGTAACGGAGGGAATAGTACTCGGTCACAAAATCTCAAGCGAAGGAATGGAGGTGGATCGAGCCAAAATAGATACCATTTCTAGATTACCACCTCCATCCTCCGTACGAGCTATCAGAAGTTTCCTAGGGCATGCCGGATTTTATAGACGGTTTATCAAAGAGTTTTCAAAAATCTCAATGCCTCTAACGAAATTACTTGAAAAAGATGCTCCTTTCATCTTTGACAAGGATTGCAATCAAGCATTTCTAACCCTAAAGGAAATGTTAGTCAATGCACCTATCATGATAGCGCCTGATTGGAAATTTCCTTTCGAAATCATGTGTGATGCCAGTGACTTTGCAGTTGGAGCTGTCTTGGGATAGAGAAAAGAAAAGCATTTCCACCCAATCTATTATGCTAGTAAAACACTTAATGATGCACAAGAAAATTACACAACAACTGAAAAAGAATTACTAGCTGTGGTATTTGCTTTTGATAAATTTCGTTCTTATCTTGTTCTTTCTAAAACTATAGTCTATACAGACCATGCAGCCATTCGATATCTCTTCAAAAAGCAAGACGCAAAACCACGTTTGATTAGGTGGATTCTACTCCTCCAATAATTTGACATTGAAATCAAGGACAAAAGAGGAGCAGAAAATACCGCAGCAGATCATCTTTCACGCTTAGAAGACCCAACTTTGGAAGCAACCAGGGACGAGCAAATCAACGAAAAATTCCCTACTGAGTCCCTAGAGATGGTGGAATACAAGGAAGAACCATGGTACGCCGACTATGCTAACTACCTAGCTAGCGGTATAGTCGCAAAAGGATGGCCACATCATCAAAGAAAAAAATTCTTTGCCAATGTGAAACACTACTTTTGGGAAGATCCATATCTTTTCAAAATATGTGCCGACCAACTCGTCAGACGATGCGTACATGGTAGTGAAGCACGAAGAATTCTCCGCCATTGTCATGAAGGTCCATACGGAGGACATCATGGTGCTGCTAGTACCGCACGAAAGGTATTCGATTCAGGATTTTATTGGCCAACCATTTACAAAGACGCTCAAAGTCTTGTAAAAACATGTGATGCTTGCCAAAGAACAGGTAATATTTCTTCCAAAAACGAAATGCCACAAAATGGCATTCTTGTTTGTGAAATTTTTGATGTGTGGGGACTCGACTTTATGGGACCTTTCCCACCATCGAAAGGAAACAAATATATACTTGTGGCAGTAGACTACTTATCTAAATGGGCCGAGGCCGAGGCCGAGGCACTTCCAACAAATGATGGAAGAGTCGTGGTAAGATTTCTGAAAAAATTATTCTCTCGTTTTGGCACACCTAAAGCTTTAATAAGTGATAGAGGTACCCATTTTTGCAACCATCAACTTGAAAATTTTTTAACAAGATATGGGGTCTATCACCGGGTTTCAACAGCATATCACCCTCAAACAAACGGACAAGCCGAAGTGACTAATAGAGGTTTAAAACGAATACTCGAAAAAACCGTAGGGTTAAATAAAAAGGAATGGGCTGATAAATTAGATGATGCTTTATGGGCCTTTCGAACTGCTTATAAAACAACAATAGGTACAACCCCGTATAAGCTAGTCTATGGAAAAAGTTGTCATTTGCCAGTAGAAATTGCACACAAAGCCTACTGGGCAATCAAAAATGTAAACTTGGATTTAGAATTTGCTGGTAAAAATCGATTTTGTCAATTAAATGAATTAGACGAGCTTAGGAATTATGCATACTCAAACTCTGAAATTTACAAGGAAAGAATGAAAAATTTGCATGACAAACATATTAAACCTAATGAATTTCGGGTAGGGGATCTAGTTCTTTTGTTTAATTCACGACTTCGATTGTTTCCTGGTAAATTAAAGTCTAGGTGGTCAGGACCTTTTTCCATCACCCATATTTTTCCACACGGTGCAGTAGAAATTAAATCTCGAAATGGGCCACCATTTAAGGTCAATGGCCAACGGCTGAAACTCTATCAAGGATTCATTGAGGATGAGGAAGAAGAGATCTCGCTTCAAATGGTGGAAGAATAAAAACATCATGCCTGGTAAGTTACGAACGATTGAGACGACAAAATAAAGCGGTAAGTTTTCTAACCATAGCTTATGGGAAAAAGGGGCACTCACACGTGCACTTAAAAAAAACACGCTCGGCACGAGGCCGTGTCCGCTGGACACGGGGCCGTGTCCGCGTTGCAGTCGGGATAAATCCCCTTTTTCAAAACAGTTTCTTCATTCCACACGCCCCGTTTCCCCGAAAAAGCTCTGGTTTCAGGCGATTTTTCGCAGAATTTCATCGTCTCCTATCGATCTAACAACATCAAGGTATGATTCTATCACTATTAGTAGTTAGATTAGTTACTTGCATGTAGTTAAAACACCAAAAATTTGGGGAAAATCTAGGGTTCTTGAAGTTCATCCGGATCGAACCTCAAATTTTTGTTTAGATCTGTTTGCATTTAGTTAGATTAGTGTTAAGGGAAGTAAATACACTTGTATTGTTCATAGATTCACCCGATTTCTTACAAAAACCCCAAACCCTTGTTCTTGAACCGAAAAAGATAAAATTGATAGGGTAAACGGGATATTTTGGGAAAAACGGCACTTAGGGTTTCATTTTCGGGGGAAACCGCACCTTTTGGACCAAAAATTTTCAAATTTTCGAAACCGGGTCGAAAAATGAAGTTTTTGAGTAACAGACCTCTGGACACGGGGCCGTGTCCGCTGAACACGGGGTCGTGTCTAGCCCGCTGTTTGCAGTTTTGTCCGAAAATATTTCTGTTTCGTGCTAACTTTTGGTGTATTCTTTCAGATGGCAAAGTTCACAAGGTTCAATGCAAGTGAGCTCGAGGCAAGGGCAAGGTACGAGATACTTCAAACAAGACCCGAGGAGTACCCCAGGAGAGCTTGCACGGACCTGTTAACCTTGGTAAACCAGCTGGACCGATTCAACAACATCGTTACGGGACCGCTAGCTGTTGCATTAAACACTAGGCTTCGGTCGGTGCATCAATGCACCATGGAGTTCTACAGTACCTTTACCTTCACTTCAAGGTGTGACCCATTCGACAATGAAGGGGTTGCATTTCGGTGTGGCGGGACAATGTACTCGATCTCTATGGCACAGTTTGGAGCTATAATAGGACTGTACCAGGAAGAAGAATCGGGAAACGAAGAAAATACCGGGGGATTACGAGACTTGGATGAAAATGAAAGACAAGCCGCATGGGCTCAAATCGGTGAAGGAATCTACAACCCTCGTAGCACCAAGAGTACGAAGCTAAGGGATCCGCTCTATCGCTACATTTACAGGATTCTCACCTACTCTCTTAACCAACGTCACGACAGAAGCGGCGTTGTAGGGTTGAAAGATTTGATTGTCCTTCACT
Organism: Helianthus tuberosus; assembly: GCA_030545235.1. Classification (NCBI taxonomy): domain Eukaryota; kingdom Viridiplantae; phylum Streptophyta; class Magnoliopsida; order Asterales; family Asteraceae; genus Helianthus; species Helianthus tuberosus. The sequence continues at coordinate 563,936 of JARYGA010027071.1, forward strand.
GTATCCACAACCGGAAGCCCCTCGATGTTCCATATCTCCTGTTACGAAACATGCATCTCAACCGCCTTGCTCGCGCTCCAACGCCTATCTTCTTCGGAGGATGGGTGTACCGTCTCTTTAAGCATTACACGCGAATTCCAAGGTCCTTTGAAAGAAGCCCATGGTCGGGACGAATTGACTACCACATTTGCCGAGCCATGAACTTACTTTATGAGGCGGAAGACGGAACGGTAAGCTTGCAAAGGACGCAAGGCTATGCATGGAACCCGCAGGAGGCTCTAGTTCTTCACGCACCACCTCTCCACTACCAGTATCAACCCCATGGTGATCCGGGTCAATCCTCCTCACAAGGAGGCGGTTTTCCTAACTTTCAAAGTTTACATGATCTTATGCAGGAAAACCTTATGTGTACCAGGAACGCCTACAACCTCGCCAACAACACATACCACCGGGTCGGAGCTATTGAACGCAACATCAACGATATACAAGACGATATCGGAAGCATCCGGGAGTATATGGCGGGGCATGGGGATGGAGGTGATGATAGTGATGAAGACATGGAGTAGGAAGTTTGGAGGAGCAAGAACAGGTTGATAGCAAGCCCACAGGTTTAAGTCCCTTTTTAATCTTGAACAATTGGTGGCCTGCGTGCCAAATGTTGAACAATTTACTTTCCTTGACTTCTTTTATTTTCCGTTTTATTTTTCTTTTTCTACTTTATGCTTGGAACAAGTAACTATGGTAATGTAGGATGTTTGTGTTACTTGGTGTGGTAGTAAGTGATGACACAGGTACAAACCGAGGCTTGGAATGCTAAGCCTCAGTACTTATAGGACCAGGATGGAAAAGACGGGGGAAGAAACCTGTTTTTCAGGCTTACAGACTGTCCACACGGGGACGTGTCCAGCCAACACGCCCCCGTGCTCACCTCCCAGACCTGCTGTTGGGTTACTGACCTGCAGATTTTTGTCAGACACGGGGCCGTGTCCACCCAACACGCCCCCGTGTTCACCTTCTGTAAGTTCTCGTTACTGGCACCTGAACACGGGGTCGTGCCCACTCAACACGGGGTCGTGTCCAGGCTGCCAGTAACACAAAATTTTTGCTTTTTACACCTTTTTACACATTCAATCAACCTAAAAATTTATTTTTGGGACACATTGAGGACAATGTGTAATTTAAGTGTGGGGGGGATGCTAAAACCTTGAATTTTGCAAAGTCCTAAATACAAGCCTTACACAAAACTCTATTGGAACCGCTAATCACCCCAAATTTTTTCAAAAATTTCATTTTTTTTTCTTGTCTAGGTTTAACTCGGGAAATTCAAGTTCTCAAAAAGGTTATATTTTTACAAATTTACAACCGATAGCGTAGTGATAAAAAGAACCAACATAAGAAAATTATGAAAAGGCATGGCAAACTTAGTCAAAATTTGATTATATATACTTGATCACATAAAAACCCATTCCCACAAAAGTGAGTTTTGAGCCTTTATTGAGCATACAATTACATATCATTAGACTAAATGCTCATCTTTCGTTTCTTGTGTGAATAGCCGCTTGGTTCTTACGACTCTAGAACTTGCCATGACGATACATTCCCGGTCCTTATCAACTTAAACCCGAGTAAGTAAATGATGGAGGCATTAGGACTAACCCTTTTTATTTCTACACCATTATTTTTCTTTTTCTTTTACCACCTACCCAAAAATCCCCCTAGTTAACCCCTTTGAGCCTAAACCTTTTCATTTCATCACCCAAACCAAAAACCCTTTTTCCCACCAAAACCTTTTTATTTTTAACCGTTTGTTTTAGTAACAAGTTCGGTTTTTTTTCGTATGATCATTCAAAAAAAAAAAATGTTGATGATGAAGCAAAAAGAAAATAAACAAACAAGTTCATCAAAAATAACTTTGTTTGAATAAAAGCTTCATCAAAATAAAAAGATACAAAAATAGTCTTACGAAAACCGACACTTGTTACGCTTTTCGTTTTTTTTAACCACTAACCAATATCCCAACCACCTACCTTTAACCCAAGCCTAACCCTTAACCCACAAAGTCCTCTTGATATTTACAAAGGTATAAAAGTTAAAAAGGAGGAGGATTGATTGCTTGACAAGCTTATGGTAGGAATAAGTTCCATGCTGCTCTCGAGTGATTCACTAAAAATACACCTTCGGCCGAGTGTGAGTGATTTCTCCCGTAAGGTATGTGAACTTGTATATAAATGGAGTTTTAAAAAGGCATGTTATGCCCAAATAAGTAATTTTTCCTATGAAACGTTCTAAATAAATCATTACGAATAGGACTGTAAATAGATAAAAATAAAACCCAAAAAGATCTTGGATTCCCAACACTCTACGACAAGCCAAAAACCTTCTCTTCTACCCATTCCATTTGGGAGTGTAAGCCACATATTAAAGAGTTTTGCTTGAGGACAAGCAAAAGTTCAAGTGTGGGGGTATTTGATGTGTGTAAAATGCAACATATAAATTACATCAATTGAGGCATAAAACTAACCCTTTTTAAGTACTAATATTGGAAAAAGAGTGTTTTTGTCTTCCTTTTGTATTTTCAGGATTAAATGAGCTCAAAAACACAAAAGAAGCAAAAAGACAGCTAAATCCAACTTAAATACAAGAAAAGGAACATAAGTGGATTGCCCGACCCCTCAACGGCATCTTCCCAAGCAAAATAGAGAAGGCAGAAGACTGAACACTCCCCGTGCTCAGCCAGCACGGGGCCGTGCCCAAGAAGCAGCAGAAAAGACAAACCTATAGAAGCTTCTATTGCCCACCACGGGCTGTGTCCAGCGAACATGGGGGGCGTGTCGAAAGTACAGCAGGCGCTTTAATTGTAATTGCGAATTACAATTAATGAAGAGAGAGATTGTCAGACAGGCACGGGGCCGTGCCCAGCGGACACGGGGCCGTGCCCAGCCTTCTGTTCAGCCTATAAATAGGAGTGCTTGGTTTCATTTCAACTCATCCCTTGGCACACCACCTCTCTCACACTTCATCCACCACCCACCACCATCACAACACCATCATCCACCACCATCATCCATTGTCCATCGTAGAGTGTGTGAGTCATCTCGGGATCCAAGATTGATCGTAAGAGTTCTTGACAATCAAGGCCATGTTTGCCTAAGTCTCTTACATCACTTGGTGAAGACAAAGTGTCTAGTATAATACTTTTTATTTCTAATCTTTTGCACTTTTTATTTGGTTTTGTATTAATGACTTTAATAACTAGTTACTTATGTTGAAGGTGATCTTTCCTTATCGTTTGTCCGTGGTGTCTTGGCATTATTTTACTGTCTATATAAAATAAAAGATTTTCACCATTCATATCTCCACGGTCTATATGGAGGTATGTTGGCTACCTGGTCGGGGGTTAAGGGAACGGTTTGGTAAAGGTCTTGCCATTGTTCAGCGTTTAGAGGTCCTGCAATGGACCTGGGTCAAATTTAGTAGGACCTCCTTCAATGCTTCACGGTATTGGATGGCGGGGGTCCAAACTCTTTAATCCCCTCATAAGTTAACTACTATTAATACTATAACCCGGCTATTTAGGACTGTATCCCTGCTGACTCAGACTACTTGGTCGAGGGTAACGTCACCGCCAAAAGCGGGGCCTACCATAATACTGCATTAATAACTTAATTCATTATCTTCCAATAATCCACCCTTTTAGGATTGTATCCTTGCTGACTCAAACTACTGGGGTGAGGGTAACGTCACCTTCAAAAGAGGGGCCTACTACAATAACTAAGATAATCTCTTAATTATGTGCAAAAGTGCGGAAATAATCAAAGGTTATACTAGATACGAGTCGGAACCAAGTGATTCATCTTGTCTATCTGTTTTTATTTTATTTTTATTTTCAGCATTTTAGTTAGTTTTTATTTTTCTTAGTTTAAAACATTTTTCTAAACTTTTTATTTTGATTAGACGTTGAGGATAAACCGGTACTAAAAGCTCTTGTGTCCTTGGACGACCTCGGTATCTTACCAACGCTATACTACGCTCACGATGGGTGCACTTGCCCATATGTGTGTTTAGTGTTAGTAAAATATCGTGTTTTATAAATTTAAAACTTGGCTAAAATAAGTGTTAAAGGGGCTTAAAATATACACCTAATATATATAACACTTCGCACGCATCACCGACCTTGATCAACTTGTTTTAGTCAGGGATCAAATGAAGCAGATTAAAGAAAAAGTTGATCAGAGTCGTATAACCAAGCAGCTTGATCCAAAGTTTGACCGGTTTTCAAAGTTGATTGGTTACCAACAACCAGTAACTAATGCACCTCCTACTGTCCGTGCGCCGGCTAATATAAGAAATAAAGGACGTGGCTCGCATAAAAGGATTAAATAGAAGAAGGAACAAATGATCAGCTGCAAAGGAAAAAGGTCAAGGACATGTCGTGTATGCAACGAAAAAGGTCATGATATTCGGACATGCGAGATACTGAAAGGCAAACAACAAAAGAAGATGAAGGGAGTCCAGATTGAAAAAGATCCCAGGCATAAAGCCAACGAGGTCGAAGACAATGAAGAGGAAGATGAGTTTGTAGATTACAGTGGAGGTAGTGATGATAGCAGTGAAGAAGATGAGTTGGAGGAGGTTTCAGATGTGGAAGATTAAATTTTTTAACTGTACATGCGATTTTATACGAGAAACATGCGATTTAATACACATGAGTTTATATCGTACAATCATGTGATTTAGTATGTAAACGTGCGATTTCATATGCATCAGTATATAAATAGTTTAACATGCGATTTCATTTTGTTTTTCATTTTATTACATGCGATTTTGAGTTATCTTGTTTTTTTGTGACAAAGATGTCTAAATCATTCATGAGATTTATATAATAATGAAGCATAAGATGTTTTCAAAACTTGTACACAAAACATAAATATAAAGTAGTTGTTATTGTCTAACACAACTAAAACCATTAAACGATTAAACAGAAATCTAGTTACTTGAAGCAAAGATTTTGTCACGTTCAGCCAAGCTGAACTCCATCTTCTGTTTCACAGTGTTTAGAGCATCTTTCAGGAAAGAGAAGGCTAAGTCATCAGCTCGAGACTGTTCCTTTATATGATCCAAAGCTGCGTCTCTGAAGCTTGATGGTGGTTCTTCAAGTAGTCTCTCCCACATCTCTTGATATTTCTTGATTTCTGCAACAATCTTCCCCTGCACATCAAGAATCAAATGAGAAGAGGTGACATCGGTGCTTATTTCTGTCAATGTGCGAGTTGACAATAGTTCCTTTATTGCAATGTTTTTTATTTGTTCTGAATCTTCAGGTGACATTTTTGGGTGTGTTTGTGTTCAGTATCTTAATATGGAAGGTTGTTATCCCTGGGTATTTTATTTTAAAATAGTAAATTAATTATGTAGGTAGGGTGGTAAGTTCAGTAGTATTTATGGTAAAATTGATCATTACAAGTCACATTACAGTCACATCGGTATTAAATTCATTTTTTGTTATATAAAATAGTTAATTTATATTTATTTTAATTATCAATTCATAATTTTTTGTTTGTGCATTTTAATCAACGTGGGACAAAGTTACATGAAATAATCGGCAGCATTTTTCTTAAAATCGCATGTGATTCGAAAACGAATTCGCACACTTTAAGAAACCACAGACAAGATCATTTTTTAAAATCACATGTGTCTAAAACAAGAATTCGCACACTATAATAAATCTCAAACATTATTACCTTTTTTTAAAATCGCATATGTATAAAACAAGAATTCGCACGCTATAAGAAATCTTAAACATTATTACCTTTTTTAAAATCGCATGTGTATAAAACAAGAATTCGCACACGACAACGAACCTCAAACAATATCACCATTTTTAAAATCGCATGTGCCTAAAACAAGAATTCGCACACTGTAAAAAAACACAACCTTTCTTTTTCTTTTTCAATGGTTTTTCGCACGTTCAATATGTATTTCGCACATTATAATTTTCATCCTGGATCAACTTCTTTGATAGATTGTCTATCGATGTTGTTTCAGTTCAGAACTTCCAAAATCAGCAGATATGAAATCGTAGAAGGGAGAAGGAGGTTGGTGAATAAGAATCTTACGTTGTTGTATTTGATTTAGGGTTCGATTTTTCATTAATGGTTGGATTTTCGAATACGATTTTGGAATATAAGATTCCAATCTCCGTCAGTTACAAAGATTAAGATATCGTATTGACGATTTTAACCTTTTTTTAAGATTTGAATACATTAATATGATTAATTTAATGATTTAAATTAGTTTGATGGAATGAAGATCCTACGGCTGAGAATATCGCGTACGTAATGTAGGATATGTGGTATTGTACGTTAACTGGCCTCTATATATATATAGGGTTAGGTTCATGAGTGAACAACATCCTTGTTTGTGAACAGAGTGAACTAATCTCAGCCATCCATTTGTTTTTTGATTAAAAGGATAAGATTGTAATTTTACCTTTAATTTTCATTAATTAGATTTAAATCATTTTGTTTTAATTCTTGATTTCAGTTACATGTTTCCTATTTTGTAGAGATTATACATTTTCTCATTTTCCAACTTCCCTGGATCATGATTTTGTTATTAATAAAAGCATGATTTTTTTTTTATTTTGTCCCACTGGCCTCTCAAGTAAATATGGAAAGTAAGGTAAACTAATCTTTAACACCAGATCTTCTCTTCTATTAAGAATGTTAAAAAAATTCGCATCAATAGCATTCGTAATTTTTTTTATTTTATAGTTTATAATACAAGGGGTATAAATTTAAATTTAAGTTTAATTAAAATGAAGAAATCATCGATAAGATTTTCAATTGAGTCACTACTAGAAAACTACATTTTTTCCTACAAAAGTTTTCTACAAATTTCCTACAACTCAATTTTTTTTACAATTTTCCTACAATTTTTTGACAAAAAAGAAAAACAAAAAAAGACCCAAAACTTTTCCACAAATTTCCTACAAAATTGCCACACAACGAGCATTTGTAGCAATTTCGTCACAAAATTTATAACCTTTACGACAAAATTCCGACAAAAATTATAAAATTCTATATTATTTGTAACTACAACAAAATAAATAATTTAAAAAATATTAAATATTAAATTTGTCTGAAATTTGTAGCAAATTGACACCACTTGCTACAAATTTCCTACAAAAAAAAGTTATTTTATTTGTTATTTATTAATTTTAGAAAAAATAGATAATTTTAAAAAATAAAATGATAAGTTTGTCGGAAATTTGTAGCAAATTGACAGCAGTTGCTACAAATTTCCTACAAAAAAGGCTATTATTCAACAAATTAAAAAGAAATCATAATTTTAAAAAATAAATTATTAGATTTGTCATAAATTTGTAGCAAATTGACACTAGTTGCTACATATTTCCTACAAAAAAAAGTTATGTTATTTTTTATTTATCAATTTTAGAAAAATATATAATTTTAAAAAATAAAATGATAAATTTGTCGGAAATTTGTAGCAAATTGACACCAGTTGCTACAAATTTCCTACAAAAAAACTATTATTCAATAAATTAAAAAGAATACATAATTTTAAAAAATAAAATATTAGATTTGTCGGAAATTTGTAGCAAATTGACACTAGTTGCTACATATTTCCTACAAAAAAAAAATTATGTTATTTGTTATTTATCAATTTTAGAAAAATAGATAATTTTAAAAAATAAAATGATAACTTTGTCGGAAATTTGTAGCAAATTGATAGTAGTTGCTACAAATTTCCTACAAAAAAGGCTATTATTCAAAAATTAAAAAGAAAACATAATTTTAAAAAATAAAATATTAGATTTGTCGAAAATTTGTAGCAAATTGACACTAGTTGCTACATATTTCCTACAAAAAAAGTTATGTTATTTGTTATTTATCAATTTTAGAATAATTTTAAAAAATAAAATGATAAGTTTGTCGAAAATTTGTAGCAAATTGACAGCAGTTGCTACAAATTTCCAACAAAAAAGGCTATTATTCAACAAATTAAAAAGAAATCATAATTTTAAAAAATAAATTATTAGATTTGTCGGAAATTTGTAGCAAATTGACACTAGTTGCTACATATTTCCTACAAAAAAAAAAGTTATGTTATTTGTTATTTATCAATTTTAGAAAAATATATAATTTTAAAAAATAAAATGATAAGTTTGTCGGAAATTTGTAGCAAATTGACAGCAGTTGCTACAAATTTCCTACAAAAAATGCTATTATTCAACGAATTAAAAAGAAAACATAATTTTAAAAAATAAAATATTAGATTTGTCGGAAATTTGTAGGAAATTGACACTAGTTGCTACATATTTCCTACAAAAAAAGTTATGTTATTTGTTATTTATCAATTTTAGAAAAATATATAATTTTAAAAAATAAAATGATAAATTTGTCGAAAATTTGTAGCAAATTGAGTGCAGTTGCTACAAATTTCCTACAAAAAAGCTATTATTCAATAAATTAAAAAGAATACATAATTTTAAAAATTAAAATATTAGATTTGTCAGAAATTTGTAGCAAATTGACACTAGTTGCTACATATTTCCTACAAAAAAAAGTTATGTTTTTTGTTATTTATCAATTTTAGAAAAATAGATAATTTTAAAAAAAATGATAACTTTGTCGGAAATTTGTAGCAAATTGATAGTAGTTGCTACAAATTTCCTACAAAAAAGTATATTATTCAAAAATTAAAAAGAAAACATAATTTTAAAAAATAAAATATTATATTTGTCGGAAATTTGTAGCAAATTAACACTAGTTGCTACATATTTCCTACAAAAAAAAGTTATGTTATTTGTTATTTATCAATTTTAGAATAATTTAAAAAAAATAAAATGATAAGTTTGTCGGAAATTTGTAGCAAACTGACACCAGTTGCTACAAATTTCCTACAAAAAAGCTATTATTCAACAAATTAAAAAGAATACTACACTCATATACTATGCTACACTACACTATACTATACTGTACGATGCTATCATATACTATACAATACTACACTCATATACTATGCTACACTATACTATACTATATTGTACTATATTGTAATGTACTATACTATAATATACTATATTGTACGATACGATACCGTGATGAACTACCGGTATTCACTTTTAATCTAAAAGGCGTACAAACATATTTTAAAACAAGTGCTGGTCCTATAACGATTCCGAACGTTACCACCCCGAATCCCTTGTGTAACGAATCAAACCGATACGGACGATTTCTCGTCGCATAGCACGGGCAAATCCTGCTAGTTATATTAGACGATATTGACACTTTATTTTTCACACGTTACCTAAAATTTTCCAATAAATATCATATAAAATAGAAAAAATATCATAAATTGTACAATTATGGTGGCGGAGGTCGTACATATGCGTTTATGTAAATGTAATTGTATCGTATGTGTGTACGTTTGTATGTGTATGTGTTAGTGTATGAATGTATATACGTGTGTGCATATTATGTATGTGTGTATATAATTAGTTTTATTATCAATATAGTAGGCAAAAAATAGTTTTTTTATAGGGTAAATTACTTTTTGAGTCCTTGTGTTTTATGGGTTCTAATTAGTTGAGTCCAAAAGCAAAAAGTTTAACGACCTGAGTCCCCATAAGCATTTTCTTTAACAATTTGAGTCCAAATTTCTAACTCCATCCACCAAGTTTGTTAACTACAAGGGTAATTTGGTCATTTACACACAAAGTACAAGTCTTATATGCACAAGAGTATAAGGAACAAGTCTTTAATGCATAAATATTTTAATATTATATATAAAATAAATTATATATATTGTTATACACATCTGCACATAAACATTTCACACCTGCCCATACCTCATTTCTTTCTCTCTACCCCTACCACCACCATTAACACCACCGCACCACCATTGCACCACCACCATCCCCACCGCACATCCACCACTATCACCACCTTCCGTTGACCGTCAACCACCAGTCACCGCTTGCAAACCGTACCTCCACCATTATCACTGCCTTCCCCACCGTCAACCGTCGGTTGTGGGTTAGGGAACCTTAATCCGAGTAACGAAAGATCGATCAACACTACCAGTCACCGTCGGTTGTTGTCGGATTGAATCAAATTTTCTTTCAAGTTTCCAGCTGGATGTGAGTTGTATGAAGCATTGGGACCCACATTTTATAAGCAGAAGAATGGCAGTTAACTCTTACCATAATGAGGACTGGTTAAAAAAGAATCTTACCAATTAAGTGTAGTAGATGTTCAGCACCGTATACGCTTGACGGGGAAACATAATTTTTAACTGATTCGCGATATTGTACACACTCTTTATCGTATAAAAGTATAACAGGCAAGGCCCTGTCAAGGTAACACCTTAATCCCTTCAAAATCTCTCCAACTGAATCTGACATCCTGTAGTCAACGCATTATTATGGATCAAGCACCAACGATAAGACATGCATTATCTATTATTATCCACTAATCACTATGGTTTGATATGACTCTCTACAACTCGATCTTACAATTTAACACTGAACACAACATAATAATGCATACAAAGGAGTATAACGAGCGATTCATAAATATTGATTCCAAATAAGGCTTGTGAAGACATGTGTGGTCCAATATAACCTGTTACGCCATATTTTAGAGAATGTATATGTACTCGTACCTTATTTTTTTATATACTATTAATTTTTACATATAATTTTTTAGAGTTAGTCGATGTTAGGGATGAGCTTGGTGTCGTACCCGTATCGAAAGTATTGATCCCGAAAATCATAAAAATGGATACCGGTATAGGTATGGTATGATACGGTACCGGTCAGCCCTAGTCGATGTTTGTAAACCATTTTTTATGATGTAACTTCACTTTAAAAAAATATATATTTTTTGTTTTTAAATATCTAAACAATCTAACTCTTTCTCCAAATTTTTTGATCACAATGGTCCTTATCCGTGTCAATGTTATAAAATCCATTCACAGCCGTTTGATCACAATATCATCTAAGGGCCCTTGTTTTATTAACACTAAAAGGTTTCTCAAAACCTTAGGCGGGCTCAGACTCTCACTTTTCCCTCCCAAATCACACCATTTCCTCCCCCAAACCCTAGAGAGACAGACCTCCGCCGTCTCCTCCGCCACAAACCCACATCGTCTTCGACGTCTCCTCCGGCACAAACCCCCACCGTCTCCGCCATCATCTCCTCCGAGCGTCGCCACCATCAGGTATGTATTTTTCGATTTTCAAAAAACCCAATTCAACAAATCAAAGATGGAGCAAACCTTTATCATGATCAAGCCCGATGGTGTTCAAAGAGGCCTTGTAAGTCTTCATCTTCACTTTAGTCAAGATTCGATCAGGGTTTTATAAAGCTTGAATCCATTTCTAACTTTAGTCAAGATTCGATCAGGGTTTTATAAAGCTTGAATCCATTTCTAACTTTAGTCAAGATTCGATGCGTATAAGTTCGGATTCTTTATTTTAAACTTTTTATATGAACAATTTTGTTGGTGTACAAGTTTTGATGCGTGATGTACAAGTGACTGTTGATTAAGGATGAAATTGGTTTGATTTTGTTTAGGTTGGTGAAATCATTGGTAGATCTGAGAAGAAGGGTTCGCTTTGAAAGGTACAAGTTTTACTTGATTATTATTTGGTCAAAGTTGTTACACGCTTACACAAAGATTAAAGAATGTGATTAAAGGATGTTAGGAAGTAATGGGTCCTTTGAATTATTGTTCTAGGGTATGATTGTATTGTTTACCATGTGTTTTGCCTTTTGATTTGCTTTTACTTGATCATTGAATATTGAAAAAAAGATACAAGTTGGGTGATTAATAAGGGGTGTTTTGATTTTAAAGTTATAATTGTTACATCAAGATTTAGAAATTTTATTCGATAATTAAATTTAGGATAGTTATTTTAAAGATATTATTGTTACATCAAGATTTAGAAATTTTATTCGATGATTAAATTTAGGATAGTTATTTAAAGTTTTCATTTTTTTTAATTTTCAATTTGGGGTGTCTCATCTAGATAGCAAAGTTACCAAATACCAATAATTTTGAGTTAAATTACATTTGAGTCTATGTGGTTTGGGTCATTTTGCCAGTTTAGTCCAAATGTTTCAATTTTTTTGCCTTTTGGTCCAAAAAGGTTTCACTGTTGGCATTTTAGTCCAATGGGTTAACTTCATCCATGTTTTCTGTTAACGAGAACGGCTATTCGGTCATGTTATATGGCCGAATTGCCCTTCTAGTTAAGAGAATTACATATAAGATGACCGAATTGCCCTTCTCGTTAACAGAAGAAATGGATGAAGTTAACCCATCGGACTAAAATGGCAACAGTGAAACCTTTTTGGACCCACTGGCTAAAATGAAACCTTTGGACGAAACTGGCAAAATGGCCTACACCACAAGGACTAAAATGGCATTTAACTTAATAATTTTCTTTCCATCTAAATTGCAAAGTTACTAAAACTTCAGACGATATTTATATTTTTTGGTTAATATTTTACAAGCTATGGTTTCAATTTATTGTTTTTGTCACTTTAGAGGATATCTAGACAAAATTACCAGTCAAATCTTTGTTTAACAATTTTTTTTTGTTTATGAGTTACATACGCTTCAATTTTTGACAAACATAAATGATTTTAAAAATGATTATCACTCTAAATATGTTATTTTCAATATAGCATTTGATGTTTTTTTATATTTTCTTAAGTTGTAAACCAGAGTGTAAAATGTTGTGATAGACAACCATATGTTACAAGATTCTGTAAATGACTAGTATACACTTATAGAATGCAAATTAAACTGTTAAAGGTTTAAACGCAGTAAGAAGTACTTATAATTTGGCTGTTGTTTTAGGATTGAAGCTCTTGACCGTCGACCAAGCTTTTGCCGAGAAGCACTATGCTGATTTGTCCGCAAAGCCTTTCTTCAACGGACTTGTTGAGTACATCATCTCCGGACCCGTCGTTGCCATGGTTTGGGAAGGCAAGAATATGGTTACCACCGGACGCAAGATCATTGGTGCCACAAACCCTGCTGAGTCTGCTCCTGGCACCATCCGTGGTGATTTTGCAATCGACATTGGCAGGTAAGATTATCTTGGATGTTTGACTTTTTACCATTGACCATTGTGTTCAGTTTTGACTAACGAGTAACGGGTTTGTTTGATTGATGTGCAGAAATGTGATTCACGGAAGTGATGCTGTTGAAAGTGCAAAGAAGGAGATTGGTCTGTGGTTCCCTGAGGGTGTTGCCAACTGGTCAAGCAGCCTTCACCCATGGATCTATGAATAAGTGATTTTTCGATTGTGACTGATTGCGACCATCTGTCGGCGCTATTGGTCTAGTGTGAGGGTGTAATCTATTTTGAACTGGTCTACGGTTATGCATCATGAACCTTTGGGCATGTTAAATCATTTTTATTTATCGTGTTTGCTTTGTTATATTGCACCTTTGTTGTTCATTTTGGTGCAGTTTTATGTTAAAATAGCAATGAGGGGGGTTTGGGTAATCCCATCTTCATGCCCGATTATAAAAGTCTGTTCCAAACTCGGCTCAAAATCCGTTGGGTATTGTGGATTCCGCTGGTTTTGGGTTGACCTATTGGCTTATTAAAAGTAAGCGTTGGGTATATCGACTCAAACCCGTCAAGAAACTATTAATCAATTACATTTCACAAGTTGACCAATATGGCTGAAATGGTGGCCTGAGAGGGGGGATTATCTGGTTGGAATGCACCTGTTTCACCCCTTGAGGTAATTGCCGCCTTTAATCTTGTTTGTATCTATTGTTTAACCAATATGGCTTTCTTAAAAAACTTATTTCACTAGGCATCGAGGATGATTAGCTTATGCTTGCACATCAATGGGACATATAGAGCCCATTGGGCTGACCGTTTGGGATTCTGTAAGAATTAGTTACATATATGTGCATTATTTGCTTCCAATTTCAAAATACATAACTGTGTTGCTGTATATCCAGGTAAAAGTGGGTGTGCTCCGTTAGCATTTAAGTGCATTAAAGGTTCTGGAGGGGTGGTTCCCAACACATTAGTTGGAGTCACTCGGATATACCCTGTTCTATACAGGGAGAGGTATGCTGAAGCAAATATAAGATACTATTAAGATTACCAACTTAGTTTCTTATTATATAGATCTTTTTATATTGTTTCTTACCTTTAGGTTAAGTGATGGAGTTTTTGTGGTGAGATCAGAGAGGATGGAAAGCAAAAGGATGCAATTGTATGACCAGAGGTAAATCTGTTTCATCAGTTATACTTACAAGTGGTAATTTCATTTTTTATATGCATTAGTTGTTTATATTTCTAAAAGGGCCAGGATGCCAATAATAAGAAATTAGCTGTTAATTTGATTAACATTTGTAGACGTTCAAGCATCATGGAGGGGGTTATGGCTGAGTTTCAGTCAGGGCTAAAAGGATTCCAAATTGACGACGATGAAGGGGAGAATATTTCAAAGCTACTAGAACAAGCTGCTGAACCAGAAGTTATTATGGCTGACATGAGTTTAGAGCAGCTCACGTCATTTGCTACTTATCAAGCAAAAAATTGAGGTATAACTGTTTATGTCCAATGGGCCAAACAAATTACAAATGTTCTAGCCTGAATATATGAATGCTTGTGCTTGGTTTACAGGTGAGCAGACAGTCAGAGATAGATAAATTAATTGAAAAGGCATTGGAGGAAGCTGGACTAAGTAGGAGGGAAGTCAACACTCTCATGAGGGTGAGAGTAGTTGGGTTGACTAGTCAAAGCTATATTCCGAAGAGCCGCCCACAGCAGGGATTGATAACAATATGGAACCCGACTGAGAAACAGGTGAATCATGTGTCATGCCTTACGATCTAGTTGTTTTTTTACTGTCTTCCATGCTAAAAGTTATAACATATAATTGTGATTCCTCTTTTTCAGTATATCTTTAACATATCTGTTGTTATTGCAGCAATCAGAGTTGGTTGAAGGGCAAGCATATGCTGTTGCAGGCCTCACACCAATTAACTCTGATACATGCACTATTTATTTGCGTGCTAGAGGCTCTACAACCCAATGGCGCCCATTATCTCCCTTGACAATTCAACATTTTCAGTAAGTTCTCATTTAATTTATCTGTTTTTTCAACTTTTCTCATGTGACAGTTTTAACCCATTTTCAGTAAGTTCTCATTTAATTTATCACATTTTCCGTAAGTTCTCTTATAAGTGGGTTGATTTGATTTTGGTTGTTTAGAAAGGAAACAGATTCAACACTGGCCAAAGTGTATTTCACCATTTTGAATGCATAAAAACTTCGAAACTATTTATTTAGAAAAAGTTAGTATATTATTGAAATATTATTAATTTTGTAATTAATAAAAAATATTTGTAACCATTTTGTGTCTTCTTCTTTCAGGCCTTTTTATACTCCTCGGAAAGCGGTATCATTATTACAATTTACAAATGGGTGAAGTTCCACTCTCTAGGTATTTTTCTTCAACAATGCATGAATTGGTATCTGGAAGTCAACATAGTCAGTTAGTCACCACTCAGTTTCTCATGATTTTCAGCGAATTCGATGTTTGTGGGGGCTGGTTTGACTTAGAAAGAGAACGGAGGCCCGACAAAACATAAAAGCCCGTTTCGAACAATTTCAACAAGAGCGTGAAAAAGAGCGGGCCGACCAAGACGCATGGCGAAAAAATATGGAAGAAATGGTGAAAAACATTGGAATGTTGAATTAGTTTTGAATAAAAAACTTGCTCTTAATTAGGATTTTTTGTGTTTTGGAATGTTTTCGAACTTTTGGAAGGTTTTAGAAGTTGCAGTTGTTTTGGAATTATCTATAATTTTGCTTTCTGCAATTTTTTTGGAATGCTTTATATTTTGCTGCATTTTTTATACAAAAATGGTTTTTTAAAATATATTGTTAATTTGTCACAAATCTGTTGCAAAAAAGTTGTAGGAATTTTGTCGCAAATTTTAATTTCTAAGTTGTAGGAAATTTGTAGCTACATTAAAAACTATATTTTTTATTTGTAGGAAATTTGTCGCAACTGTTTAGAGAAAATTTAATAACTTTGTAGGAAATTTGCTGGAAACCGTTAATTTTGTAGATAATTTGTCGCAAATTGTTAAGAGAAATTTTATAAATTTGTAGGAAACTTGTAGAAAGTTTTATGATTTGTAGGAATTTTTGTTGCAAGAAAGTTTTATAGTTTGTAGGAATTTTGTCGCAGAAAAGTTTTAAAATTTGTAGGAATTTTGTCGCAAGAACGTTTTATAATTTGTAGGAATTTTGTCGTAGAAACGTTTTATAATTTGTAGAAATTTTGTGGCAAGAACGTTTTATAATCTGTAGGAATTTTGTGGCAAGAATGTTTTATAATCCGTAGGAATTTTGTTGCAGAAAAGTTTTATAATTTGTAGGAATTTTGTCGCAAAAACGTTTTATAATTTGTAGGAATTTTGTCTGGAAAATAAAAAATTATGAATATTTTTTTTAATAATTTTATTAATTTTAAAAATAAAATATCATAAAATAATATACAAAAAAAGGCAAAAACGTGGAAAAATTGTAGGAATTTTGCAAGAAGAGCGTTTTGTCAGTATTTTGTAGCAAATTTTGCGACCAGAGATTTTGTAGGAATTTTGTAGCAGATTTTGTAGGAATTTTGTAGCTAATCCGGTTACCCACAAGTTTATATCCTACAAATTTTTTTGTAGGAAATTTGTGGGTAAGGCCAATTTCAGACAAATTTGCTACAAATTTGGTTGTCACAAACTGGACAATTTTCTAGTAGTGAGTTCAGTTTACTAATAAGATTATAAAGATTTTATCATTTGATTCTTTAAAAAAAAAAGATAAATGTCATACCGTATACAAGCACTATCTGGTAATACACTAAAACTTGTTTCTTTTTAATAAGATTGTTTTTTTTAATTTGTTTATTAACAATAAATACTAATTCTCACTTTTCAGTTCTTTTTGTATAAATAGTTCGAATATTTGACATCAAGTATGAAGATAGTTATATGTAATAATGTGTCTTTTCCCAAAAAAAATCATCTTTTGTTCAATACATTCCATTCATAGTGTTGTTATACATATGTGTACTTTTTAATTTACATGTGTCTGTATGTGTATAAAAAAGATATACATATTTGTATAAAACAATTTGGCTAAATAGAAACTGTGTATAAAATATACACAAACATAACTAATAAATGGTTTATACACATATGTACTTGTATTGGATACTCAAAGTACACATATGTATTATTCAAATCTATATATGTTAATAAATGAGATGATTTGTGCCATGTGGCATGTGATGGTGGAGCTTTTTTTGCTGACGTGGCATGTTATGGTGTAGGTATATGGGGATTTTGGGGGGAAGGAATAAGGGCAAGTTAGGGAGGAGGGATCCGTTTTTTAGTTCGGGTTTAATGATGGATTCGGATCCTATATATTTCTTTTAACGCTTTCTTCCTTCACACAATTCACAAACCCTAAATCTAAGCTCTTCTGCTTCTTTTTTCTTTGCATTCCTATACCCTATCCTCCCATCGCTTCATCGCAATCCTCGCAGAATTATCAGAGACAAAGGGGATTCATCTATCTTAATTAATCGCATGTATGTTCTTCCTTCTCGATCTTTAATTTTTTTGTTATCTGATTCGAATCGTTTTAATCCTATTTTTAGTATTTTCTTTGACTGCCATCATGTTTTGTTTAGAAACCCTAAAGTCTTCTTCTTCATCACATGTATGTTGTTCTTGATTCAATTGCAAGGTCTCGATGGATCCGTCACTCTTCGCGGTAACAGTTTCTAATTAAGAGTGCTGATTGTGGATCAATGAAATAGGAATTAATTTGTATTGTTGGTTTAGAAAACTAAAGATATCACAAATCTTTTGTATACATGATATGTTGTTTCATTTTTAATGATATAGGATTTTCATGAATCGATAGTTAATGTTATTGTGATTGCTTCACCTTCTACGATTTTAGGGATTTCAGCAATTAATTATATCCCTAATCTATTTTTTCATCTTCTTTGATTTTAGGGCTTTTACTTCAAAACAGGCGGATGTTCACTGTTATTAAAGAACATCTATAAACAATGTTTTTTTTATGTTGATTAGATGATGAATTGTTGATTACTGTTATTAATATATGAATTGGCTTATGGATGTGCAGGATGTCAGGGAAATTGCTGTCAGAAGCTTTCAGAGGCATCAAAGTAGGCGAATAGAGAATTTACAAACTGCGGGTATTTAATGTTCTATAAGTATTTCTTAATCGGGATTTGTTTTCTATTATCATCGTTGGTTTTTACCCAATATATTTCCCTTTTTCACTCTCAGAACCCTACATGTAGTAGCAACTAACCCTACATCATTCGGTTTTTTCTTTTTTCGTGTTGATGTTTGAAATTTGGTGATCAATTGGTTCAGGCAGGCTGAGGCGACGTCTTTGTTGACCACCGAAATGGCGGTGGTGAAGAAATCTGGTGGATGTGAGTTGTAAGAACAAAGAACAGGAGGTTTGATAAGGAGGTTCGATCATCTGCTCCATGTAAGAAGTTGTCTAACAGATTAACATCTTGCAAGTTTCCTACTTTCAATTACTCATAAAGTAACAATTTTCCCGGGTTTTTTTTTTGTCTCTTTTGTGAACCGACTTGAATTTTCGATATTCATGTAGAGATTTTGTCAATTTTCCATCTTAAAGTTTCAATTTTCCCAGATTTTTTTTTTGTCTTTTGTCATTGAAGATGCCAAGGGTTGGACCAAGACTGTTTGAATGTGTGAGAAAATTTTGGCATAGTGATAAACACAAGCCACTTAGAGAGTCCATTATTTAGAATATATATAGGTAAATTTTGTTTGATTAAATGGTGGAAAGTTGTGATTTTGTTTGTGCTTTTTTGGTTTTGAATAATGCACACCACGTGTTTGTTGATCAGAGTTGTACATGAGAACCATAGTCTTGGTACTAAGAAGAATAGAGAATGGCAAGAGAAGCTGGCTGTTGTATTTTGAGGTTGCGACAAAGCTGCTCGAGGACAATGTTGGGGCGCAAGTAATGAAGCTGGCTGTTGTATATTGAGGTTGCGACAAAGCTGCTCGAGGACAATGTTGCAGTGCAGGTAATGCTTGTCCTATGTTTCTATAATATCATGTGAAAATTCGATCAATTACTAAGAATGTAACATATAAAAATGACCGGTTCCTTTCTTTTAATTGTTTCTAGAAAGTTTTTATTTCTTATTTTCACAAATAAGCTAATTCGATCAATTAATGCTTTTTTTAAGTGTTCATATCCTCTGTCTATGAATAAAATCTTGGAATTGACAATCATTATAAAACATTTTACTGAATAAGAACTTGAGGGCTAATTATATCTAGGGTGGCATACCTTCAAATAAAGGAAATCTTTCCTCTTTAGCATACTACAAGTTTGCTTTATATATTATTTGGATTTTACATTTTACTTATTAAAAGATGAACTATTATAGTATTGGAAAATGCATTGATGTACAATATACTAACATTATTGATTAGTGATTGCTAACTTTATCACATTTAAAAACTTACGTGGAACAGTCGAGGTAAACAAAAATGGGAAATAAGAGGTCAAAACATAGAATAAAATAATTTTCCACCAAAATTTTACTATTCATTTACTTTTTTTTTTTCTAAAACTAACGTTATGGTGTTGCATATATAGGTTATATTCTATGATACGGAAGTATAATCAATTCGGTCATAACTTGCAAATCTATAGGAACGAGAACCTGAAAGCTCGGTAAGCATTAATTATTTGGACCCGTGTATCGGTTATCGGTTCGATTCGGGTTATATTTTTGTTACCCATTAAGCCTCCCAGTGATTTCAACTCTAAGCTACTGATAACATTTAGCTTCCTTTTATGTGATCGTTATATCTGTGGTAGCTTATTTAAGCTGTGCTTTTTAGCGGTCAAAGTTCGTACTTACTTAAATACCGGATGCCATCAGTTTTATCTACAAAACATTGAATTGATAACTTGATGTGTTTGTGGGTGGGAGTGCATACTGTTCTATATAGGTTTTTGATGATTGCACTTGCACACAATTTGCTTTCGTATTACCCTGTACAGGGACATCATGATTTTCGTATCTTAACTAAATGCTTGAATACTATTGTGGATATAATGTATAATCTTTTCATGTATGCTCTATAATGGCTTTAGATAAAGTTGCATGTCAATAAAGTATAATTTTAACTTACATCAGTGATGGCTGCGGATAAGATTGAAGAGTAAGAAGATATTGGCAGTGCGTCAGTTGAATTTAATTTATGGTTCAATAAGTGTTTTTTACTATATTTTTTCTTTTATGAATTGGAAAAGAATTGAATATGGAATTAATAAACCACAAAATGAAGTCATAGAGAGAGGATAACCAATGTTGAAAGTTAGAAAGAACACTTTAAACATGTTCCTATGTTTATTAAACAAGCGGGTATGCGCTTCATGTGATAGAACTAAAAAATGCATATCATTTTGCTATCTACTTTTAGGGGATAATGGAGTGTTAATCATATGTTTAGTATGCTTTGTAGTTGAATATGGCTTCGTCACTAGATGTCGTATCTTTCTTTTTAGTTAAGGGGAAAACTGCAGAGCCAAAGATTCTGTGGCATTTGTTTGGTGATTATAATTTTGTGTACTTAATGTATATAATTTGTGGTTGGTTAGGTTAGGAACAACAATCAAACATTTTGCTCGGCATGTCAAGGAAACTATTATTACTTGTGTTAAAAGATGGTCCAGAGCGATTCACAAGCCTTTAGTCCAAGTGGTAACAAACATGTATAAAATCTAAGTTGTATAAAGAACCGATATTTGTCTTTTTCTTGACGTTTTTGTACATGGCTTATAAAGAAAACTTTGTTACTATTTTATGTAATGTCACTTTATTTGCATTACTTTTATCGATACATGATTAATGTAGATGTGTACTCTACATTCTTGCTTTTGTATGTTTTTATGGCTCTTTACAACAAGAAAGTTGAAACCGAATTAAAAATTTATGGTTGAGAAAAGGAAAAGAGGATACTTTAGATGTTAAAAGTTTTATTTTTATTCTTTTATTTGTTGTAAATTAAATTTTCCTACCCGGAAAATTTTCGGGTTATAACCTAGTTACATATGTATGCATGTGTATAAAACGGATATACGTATGTGTATAAAACAGGTTGACTGAATATTAATTGTGTTTATTTTTAAATTAATAAATTAATTAATTGGTGAGAGAAATGAAGAGAGAGAATTTAATTAAATATTTAATTGGAAAGTGAATTAGTTAACAATTTACCCTTATACACTTTTCATTTATTTTCTACACATAAATAATTAGAAAATTGTCATTATTATAAATCTCAAAATCTCCTAAATCAATGGACAAGATTTGTTGCTAAATAATTATTTTATCTATTAATTCTTCTGGTCAAATTGATACTTCTATTTGCTAAATGTTAAAGCTTGATACGAGGAGCAGTGGCAGAGCTAACCCATTAATTTAGGGGTAGTTCGATTTTTTTTTTGGGTCTTGGGCTAACTTTATCAATTATATTTTGGGCCTCATTTCAATTCTATTATTGTTAATTTGGGCGTATTTTATCATTCGGGCTTAATTATTTTACAAGCTTTCGGGTTGTAAAATGATTGAGCTTATAAGAAAAATTGGATTTTACTAAAATCAAGTATCATATTTTTTGGTTAGGGGTATCGTCGTATTTTTTAAGGGTATCATTTGTATAAAATCGAAAAAAATAAAATAAAAAATAACACTATGAATACGGGGTTAAGTCGTAGCCTGTGCTACGGCTACTAATACTATAGTTCCGCCCATGACGAGGAGTCGAGGATTGTTTGTCTATCCATAGCAGGGGCGATGCTTTGAAGGGGCTGGGAGGGGCGACCGACCCCCCGAACTTTTCGGCCAGTAGTGTTATGTATGTAGTTTTCGTATAGAAATTTTTGGGTATATATGTTTTCGACCCCCCGGTTCTATAGAAATTTTTGGGTATATACATTTTTGACCCCTCTTAAAAAATTTCAAGCTTCGCCACTTATCCATAGTACTAAAATTTGAAATGAAAACAAATGAAGAAGAAAACATCTTACAATTGGATTGTAAGTTATCAGAATATGCATTCTATATTTCTATTGACATTGTATTCTCTCGTGTATACACCCAACTTCACATGAAAATTCTAAGGGTTGAATTGAGATATACCCCGAAAATTCAAAGGATCGAATTGATATACACCCGAACGACAAAATTTAGTGACCTCATCATGAGAAAAGGTTACTGCGTCCACTATGCGGAATTTTGTTACATGTTCACAAAGGACAAGACTAAATTGATAGGCAGATTTACAATGACCTTAAAAACGAAGAGCCGTTTATAAGAACAATTAATAATTTGAATGCTACTTTATACTTTGTGCCTTGATTTTTATATGATTACTAGTGACATAGCGTAATAAGCCATTAGATTTTGTTGTAAAAAAAAGAAACTTTATGCCATTAAGTAATCTTTTAATGTCCCACTATTTCCTCCTTTGCATATATATACGGTCACAGTTTTCATACTCCCACCGAAATCCCAATTTTCAATATTTTCACAACACCTTTCTTGCATTTCGGTGGTTTGTCTTCGATGCACTACACAATTTATATTGCTCTAAAGTGTGTATCCGTTTTTAATTAATTATAAACTAGTGGTTTTCCCCCGTGATATGCGGCGGGAACTCAGGGTAGGTATCGGTTGTATTTGTTATAGTACTGACACTCGCTATATATAGCAAATGAAAGAGAAAACTAAAAAAATAAAGTTGTGATATGCCCAAAAGGAAATCAACTTACATCCATTGAAAACCATAAAAACGAATACCAGTTCCTATACTACTGGTGTCGGTACCGATGTTGTTCGGTCGAAGTCGGTTCGGTTCATCACGTATCGATACTCGTATAGTTTAAGTAACAAAAAAAATATGTTTTCTTTTTAATATTGTTACCGCACTCATATGGTTTACGATACAAAAAAATACATTGTTTTGAATACAAAAAATAAATCAATATTCAAGGTCTTTTTTTTCGATTTGGTACGATAGCGACACGGTTTCTATTTCAATGAAATTTATATCGCAGTGTTGGATAAAAAATAAACATACTGCAGAGTTAGATTTTAAAAAGATTAACGTACGCAGTTTATTAAAAATATCAAACTAAATGATAAATAACATATTATAAATTTTTAGATCGAAAATTAAAATAGATATTTAAATATTTTAATCACTATTCATGGTGACTTCAAATTGATATGTATAATACATAATAGACAAGAATATATTATCATCATTTTTAATCCTTCAAAAAATAAAATAAAAACTATAAATTTGTTAAAAGACTTGTATACCTTACAATCATTATGCATCCATCTTATGATTCATAAACAAATATCAAATATAAAAACATTACATCTTATGTTCATTTAAGATGAAATACCGAGGAATATATAAAAACCTATTTTTTACAAGTTAATTCTTATTATCATGTTGTTTATGTATTAATTATATAGGTTTTTTTTTAAATAGGCTAAGGGAGTAAGGGTGTAAAATATAAATACATTAAGTTCTAAGGAAACATTATATCTAGGCGCGAAGCTGTAAGGTACATCAGAGAACCGATCATGCTGCGATACTCCGTGACATCAACATTCTCTCCTGTTGGATCCGGATTAATGTTATGATTGTGAGCTAATGGCGTACTAGCGATTGATGCTTCCGTCATTTTGAATTTAGTTAGAATGTTATTGTGACAACTCGAGTTTCCAAGATTCCATCTTCGCATTAATTGCACGTTAATTGTTTATGTTGTTTGTTTACACGACTTGTTTGTTTCACAACGCTTACATTTGTAAAACGTTAAACCGTATTGCGATTGATATTTTAAAATTGGGGTGCATATTATATTTGAGTATATGATAATAGTGTAATTTGTGTTAATTGGGATTGTATAGTTTATTATGGATCATTGGCCCAACACCCCTGCTCATATGAAAACACCACCCCCCCTGTGAAATCACCTACTCACGAAAACACCTTGTGTGTTTTCGTCCACCTTGTGACCAACGAAATCAGAATGGGCTTTAGGCCCAGTGGTGAATTATATATTTTTTTTATCACAACCTTTACGGAGAAGTTTTTCAATTGGCAAACCCTAATCACATCGTTTCTCTCTCCTTTTGAAACCCGGCAGCAGCCTTGAACATATACATCAATCGGTTTTGGTTGTCTCTTCGGTTTAGGTTAGTAATCGGCTATTGTTGTTTGTTTGATCGAAATCATCATAGATTGTTTGTTTGACATTCTGTATTAACTGCTATCCTGAGATATGTATGAGCATATGATTGAACATCGATTGATTAACAAATGGGTTAAATCTCTGTTATTATATGGTCTTCGTTAATCCCTGTGGTTAAGTGAATCGCTTTTAAGCTATTGAAAATGGTAGGTTCGTAATGTGGGTATGAAATTAAGAAACTGTTCTTGTTGAAAATCTGTTGTGATGATGTCGATTCTCCTGATTGAACGATTGCTGGTTGAAATCGTAAACTGTAGTGTTGTTAGGGTTGCTGTTCGTTGAGGATGATGACTGACGAAAACACTCTCCCCCAACGAAAACACCTTAGGGGATTTCGGCCTAGGTGTTCTCGGCCCAAAAGGGGATTTCGGCCCAAAAGGGATTTCGGCACTAGTGATTTCGCCACTATGGGATTTTGTCTAGCATTCTGCACAGTAACGTTGTTAGCTAGTTAACTTTGTTAATTACTTAAACCTGTTGGTTTGATATTACTATTAGTTACCAGCCATGTTTAGTCAATTAACTGAGTTAAATTTATTAACTCTGTTATGCTTTATTAACTCTGTTAACTTGACAAATATGTTAAGTTGCTAACACTATTAAACATGTCAGTATGTTATGTAAGTATGATAACTCTGATTAATTCTGAATGATTCTGTTACGTATGTTCTCAATGCTAAGTGCGTAAATCTTGTCAAGTGTGGAACCTCGTTAAACCTGTTTAACAAAGTTAGACATGTTAATGGTTAATATTGTTAGAATTAACTGAGAAAGCTATTATGTGAAAGATGAATTTGCATGAATTGGATTAACTGTCTACATGATACAAGATGCTAACTGCTAGGCACACTCTGTGATATTACTGTGACGTTAGTTACATGTGAAACCTTACAAACATGTACTGATTGAGTATACGTGCACACTATAGGACGTGATTGATTACTTGCGAGCACATAGTCTAGCATACCGAGCAAACCAAGGTGAGTTCACACTCTTACCAAGGCATGGGATTCCCGGGGTTGGGAATGGGTTTGGATGATTACTTATGCTTAAATTGTTGTCGGAATTACATACCATAGGCCTCGGGAGAGGAAGGTTATTGGTAGGTACTGCTAGACTAGTGATACATATACTTATCTTCGCACGCACGCTGGAAATGGCTGCGATAATAGAACTAATCTTCGCACACATGCCTGGAATGGCTGCGAACCATACTCTAAACTTCGCACACATGCCGGGTGGGCTGCAATACAAATATACCTAGTCTAGAAAACATGGGAAACCCCCACTAATCTTCGCCAACATGCCTAGAGGGCCGCGATGCAAATACATACGAAACATGGTTCACTAAATGAACATACGATTTACAATACGATTACTATAACTGAACAACCAACTGTGAACTCGCTCAACTAGTTGTTGACTCTCTGTTACATGCCTTGCAGGACCATAGGTATCCATGGAGCTTGCACGTTAGGCGCGGTCGTTGTGGGCACGGATTGTGGATGTTTTGATGAAAACCTTATGACTCTTTAAACTAAACCCTTGTGTTGGATTTTCATAACTATGCTTCCGCTACCTATGCTATGTTTTTGATTGAACACCAATTGTATTGTGATGGATTACATTTACTTTTACTTATTACTTATATGTTCAATATGATTGGTGGCTTGATCCTGGTCAGTCACGCCTCCAAGCGGTGGTACTCCGCATGTGGATTTCGGGGGTGTGACAGATTGGTATCAGAGCCATTGGTTATAGAGAACTTGGTTTTAATATGGGGAAAACGTTTTTATTAAAACCAGGCTATAACCTGTACAGTGTTCAACGATCCACAACGACGCCTCGCTCCACGTGCAAGACTCAACGTTCTAGGTAATATGGTATATGTTTTATTGCCTACTTTCTAGAATTACATAGAACTTTGCTCATGGTATGCTTAGATACACATAACCCTTATTGCTTGAGAATACCTGTGTGCTCACTTTCTTCTGTCATCGCACTATTCGCGAACCTCTCTTACTTATGTTACCTTTGCTATGAAGATCATGAGTGGACGCATTAACATGACTCAAGCCCAGCTGACGGCTCTGATTAACGAATAAGTTGCTGCGGCACTTGCAGCCGCACAAGCAGGAGGTATACCCTGCAGTCGTAACTCACACTAGGATCTTTAGATCCTACACTCCTAAACCAAATCTTGTGTTTAATCTTGTCCTGGTTCTCATACACAACAGGTCAGCACGCTCTACCACCTGTTTGCACCTTCAAAACTTTCATGGACTGTCGTCCTACTACTTTTAGTGGCACGGAAGGAGCAGTTGGACTTCTCCATTGGTTTGAAAAGCTCGAGTCCGTTTTTGAAATGTGTGAATGCCCTGAGGCTCGCAGGGTGAAGTACGCCACTGGTACTCTAGAAGGCATTGCGCTGACTTGGTGGAATGCGCAAGTTCAGATGTTAGGATTGGCTGTTGCTAACGCAACCCCTTGGAACGATTTCAAGGAATTGATCAAAGAGGAATACTGTAGCCGTGATGACATTCATAAGCTAGAGGTAGAGTTTTACAATCTGAAGATGACGGGGTCGGAGATTGAAGCATACACCAAAAGGTCAAACGAGTTGGCTATTCTGTGTCCTACTATGGTAGTCCCTCCCATTAAGCGTATCGAACTGTATCTCAAGGGTCTGGTGCCGGAGATTCAAAGTCATGTAACCTCAGCGAATCTTGGCACCATTCAACAGATCGTCAAGTTAGCTCATCGCCTCACCGATCAGGCAGTGGAACAAAACAGGCTGCCTAAACGTATCAGTGCTACTACTACCGCTACCACTTCAGCTACTCCTGCTACTCCCAGTGACAACAAGCGGAAATGGGAAGGGGATTCCAGCAGGGGTTCAGCTACCATTCAGTCTCAAGCTCAGCAACGCAAGACTGATGATTACCAGAGTCCGAGTCAGCAATCTTCTGGTGGTCAGGGGCAGGGTGGATATCGGGGAATTCACCCACTGTGTAACAGGTGCAACAGACACCACAGTGGTTAGTGTCGCAAGGGCCGCTGTCAGAGATGTCTCAAGATAGGTCATGAAGCTAAAGATTGCAGGAGCTCAAGGCCTGCGAATCAGAACCAGCAACAACAGCCACCAGCTCCACGAAACCAGCAACAACAACAACAACAACAACAACAGCGAGGCAATAGGGGATGCTTTCAATGTGGGCCTGAAGGCCACTTCAAGCGGGACTGCCCCCAGTTAAACCAGAATCAGAATAACAACAACAATAATCAGGGCAATGGGAACAACAATGGGGAAAACAACAACGACAGTGGTGCTAGGGGTCGTGCATTTGTGATTGGTCGGGGTGATGCAAGGAACGATCCTAATGTGGTTATGGGTAAGTTTCTTCTTGACGACTTTTATGTTACTGTATTATTTGATTCGGGTGCGGATACCAGTTATATGTCTCTAAAAGTTAGTAAAATGCTTAAACGCGCACCAACACTTTTGAACAACAAACACGTCGTAGAGTTAGCTAACGGTAAAAGTCTAGAGGCCACACATGTAGTTCAGGGTTGTAATCTTATCCTCGCTGGTCAAACTTTCTCTATCGATCTCATTCCCATAACTCTGGGTAGTTTTGACATCGTCATTGGTATGGATTGGTTATCGCAACAGAAAGCAGAGATCCTATGCAAAGAGAAGATCATTCGTATTCCTCGTTCTGGCAAAGAACCTCTCGAAGTTCAAGGCGACAAGAGTGGTGTCGTGAGTGGCATCATCTCCTTCTTGAAAGCACAGAAGTGTTTGCGAAAGGGCCACACTGCTATATTAGCACTCGTTACAGATACATCGACGAAAGAGAAGAAGTTAGAGGATATTCCAGTTGTACGCGACTTTCCTCAAGTGTTTCCTGAAGAGTTACCTGGGCTACCGCCTCATCGCTAGGTCGAATTTCAGATCGAGCTAGCTCCAGGAGCAGCACCTATAGCTCGAGCACCTTATCGCTTAGCTCCAACTGAACTGGAAGAACTGTCTAAGCAATTGCAAGAACTCTTGGAAAAGGGTTTCATACGTCCTAGCTCTTCGCCCTGGGGAGCTCCAGTATTATTTGTGAAGAAGAAAGACGGTACCTTCCGCATGTACATAGATTACCGCGAACTGAACAAGGTGACCGTGAAGAATCGCTATCCTCTTCCATGCATCGACGACTTATTCGACCAGTTGCAAGGGTCGAGCTATTATTCGAAGATTCACCTGAGGTCAGGCTATCACCAACTGAGAGTCCGGGATGAGGACGTCTCCAAAACAGCATTCAGAACTCGCTACGGCCATTACGAGTTTTTGGTCATGCCATTCGGGCTAACGAACGCACCTGCGGTTTTCATGGATCTTATGAACAGGGTGTGCAAACCTTATCTTGACAAGTTTGTTATTGTTTTCATTGACTACATCCTGATCTATTCGAAG
Source organism: Helianthus tuberosus (assembly GCA_030545235.1). Classification (NCBI taxonomy): domain Eukaryota; kingdom Viridiplantae; phylum Streptophyta; class Magnoliopsida; order Asterales; family Asteraceae; genus Helianthus; species Helianthus tuberosus. The sequence continues at coordinate 592,852 of JARYGA010027071.1, forward strand.
AGTCAGGAGGAACACGAGCAGCATTTACGACTCATTTTGGAACTCCTTCGAGCAGAATAGCTGTACGCCAAGTTTTCAAAATGCGACTTCTGGCTTCGTGAAGTCCACTTCCTAGGCCACGTGGTAAACAAGGATGGGATTCATGTCGATCCATCCAAGGTAGATTCGATCAAGAACTGGCCTGCACCTCGCACACCAACCGAAATACGCCAATTCTTGGGTTTGGCGGGTTATTACAGACGGTTCATCAAAGACTTCTCAAAGATTGCACAGCCGCTTACACTACTGACACAGAAAGGTGTGGCTTACCGTTGGGGTAATACACAGGAAACAGCGTTTCAGCACTTAAAGGATAGACTTTGTAGCGCACCTATCCTCTCATTGCCTGAAGGCACGGACGATTTTGTAGTCTACTGCGACGCATCCATCCAAGGTCTTGGATGTGTGTTGATGCAACGGGATAAAGTTATTGCTTATGCTTCGCGCCAACTTAAGATTCACGAACGGAATTACGCTACTCACGATTTAGAGCTGGGAGCTGTTGTTTTTGCGCTCAAGATATGGCGACATTACCTGTATGGTACCTGGTGCACCATCTACACCGATCACAGGAGTCTTGAGCATATTTTCAAGCAGAAAGAATTGAACATGCGTCAGCGTCGATGGGTCGAGCTACTGAACGATTACGAATGTGCTATAAAGTACCATCCGGGCAAAGCCAATGTGGTGGACGACGCCCTCAGTCGAAAGGATACTACACCTAGGCGTGTACGAGCGTTGCAACTCACTATTCAGTCTAGTCTTCCTTCTCAGATACGAGATGCTCAGGTAGAAGCATTGAAACCAGAAAACGTCAGGGCTGAAGCCCTACGCGGTTCAAGGCAACGGTTAGAACAAAAGGCAGGCGGCGCCTACTATGTAACAGGATGCATTTGGGTCCCACACTATGGCAACCTACGAGAGCTTGTGACGGATGAGGCACACAAGTCTCGCTACTCAGTACATCCTGGTTCGGATAAGATGTACCACGACCTCAGAACTACATACTGGTGGCCTAGCATGAAGGCTCACATAGCAACTTACGTCAGCAGGTGTTTGACTTGTGCGAGAGTCAAAGCCGAATATCAGAAACCTTCAGGCCCACTCCAACAACCTGAGATACCACAATGGAAATGGGAGCAAATTTCCATGGATTTTGTTACTGGCTTGCCTAGATCTCAACGTGGGAATGATACTATTTGGGTGATCGTGGATCGACTCACTAAGTCTGCACACTTCCTAGCTATTAAGGAAACATACAAGTTCTCTACCTTAGCAGACATCTACTTAAAAGAAGTGGTTTCAAGGCACGGGGTGCCAACCTCTATTATCTCTGATCGTGACGCACGTTTTACTTCAGAACTGTGGCAAGCAATGCACAAATCTTTTGGCTCTCGTTTAGACATGAGCACAACTTATCACCCTCAGACGAATGGGCAGTCTGAGCGCACTATTCAAACTTTAGAAGACATGCTTCGTGCATGTGTAATCGATGTCGGCAACGGCTGGGAAAACATCTTCCGTTAGTGGAGTTCTCGTATAACAACAGTTACCACACCAGCATTAAAGCCGCTCCATTCGAGGCATTGTACGGGCGTAAATGCCGATCACCTCTCTGTTGGGCAGAGGTGGGTGATAGTCAGATCACAGGTCCAGAACTGGTAGTAGACACAACAGAAAAGATTGCTCAAATACGACAACGCATGGCAGCAGCCCGTGACCGTCAGAAAGCATACGCCGATAATGACAGGAAACTACTCGAGTTCCAGGTTGGGGATCGAGTGCTACTCAAAGTTTCACCTTGGAAGGGTGTTGTTCGTTTTGGCAAAAGGGGCAAACTCAATCCACGATACGTTGGACCATTTGAAGTCATTGAGAAAATAGGCAAAGTGTCCTACAGACTGAACTTACCAGCTGAACTCAGTGCAGTTCACAACGTCTTTCACGTGTCGAATCTGAAGAAGTGTCTGCCAGATGAGACCCTCATAGTTCCTTTGAAGGAGCTCACTATCGACGAACGGTTGCATTTCGTCGAAGAACCAGTTGAAATCACGGACCGGGATGTTAAGGTCCTCAAGAACACCAGAATACCTCTTGTTCGAGTTCGTTGGAACTCCCATCGTGGCCCAGAGTATACCTGGGAACGAGAAGACCAAATGGAACTCAAATATCCCCAGTTGTTCGAAAACAATGCAACTACTAGTGAGGCTGAAGCTACTACAGAATTTCGGGACGAAATTCCAAGTCAACGGGGGGATGATGTGACACCCCAGGAAAACCAGTAAACTACACAAGACAACACAACTAGCTTCCTCAGTAACCATGTGCTAAATTTCGGGACGAAATTTCTTTCAAGTTGGGGATAATGTGACAACTCGAGTTTCCAAGATTCCATCTTCGCATTAATTGCACGTTAATTGTTTATGTTGTTTGTTTACACGACTTGTTTGTTTCACAACGCTTACATTTGTAAAATGTTAAATCGTATTGCGATTGATATTTTATAATTGGGGTGCATATTATATTTGAGTATATGATAATAGTGTAATTTGTGTTAATTAGGATTGTATAGTTTATTATGGATCATTGGCCCAACACCCCTGCTCATATGAAAACACCACCCCCCTGTGAAATCACCTACTCACGAAAACACCTTGTGACCAACGAAATCAGAATGGGCTTTAGGCCCAGTGGTGAATTATATTTTTTTTTATCACAACCTTTACGGAGAAGTTTTTCAATTGGCAAACCCTAATCACATCGTTTCTCTCTCCTTTTGAAACCCGACGGCAGCCTTGAACATATACATCAATCGGTTTTGGTTGTCTCTTCGGTTTAGGTTAGTAATCGGCTATTGTTGTTTGTTTGATCGAAATCATCATAGATTGTTTGTTTGACATTCTGTATTAACTGCTATCCTGAGATATGTATGAGCATATGATTGAACATCGATTGATTAACAAATGGGTTAAATCTCTGTTATTATATGGTCTTCGTTAATCCCTGTGGTTAAGTGAATCGCTTTTAAGCTATTGAAAATGGTAGGTTCGTAATGTGGGTATGAAATTAAGAAACTGTTCTTGTTGAAAATCTGTTGTGATGATGTCGATTCTCCTGATTGAACGATTGCTGGTTGAAATCGTAAACTGTAGTGTTGTTAGGGTTGCTGTTCGTTGAGGATGATGACTGACGAAAACACTCTCCCCCAACGAAAACACCTTAGGGGATTTCGGCCCAGGTGTTCTCGGCCCAAAAGGGGATTTCGGCCCAAAAGGGATTTCGGCACTAGTGATTTCGCCACTATGGGATTTTGTCTAGCATTCTGCACAGTAACGTTGTTAGCTAGTTAACTTTGTTAATTACTTAAACCTGTTGGTTTGATATTACTATTAGTTACCAGCCATGTTTAGTCAATTAACTGAGTTAAATTTATTAACTCTGTTATGCTTTATTAACTCTGTTAACTTGACAAATATGTTAAGTTGCTAACACTATTAAACATGTCAGTATGTTATGTAAGTATGATAACTCTGATTAATTCTGAATGATTCTGTTACGTATGTTCTCAATGCTAAGTGCGTAAATCTTGTCAAGTGTGGAACCTCGTTAAACCTGTTTAACACAGTTAGACATGTTAATGGTTAATATTGTTAGAATTAACTGAGAAAGCTATTATGTGAAAGATGAATTTGCATGAATTGGATTAACTGTCTACATGATACAAGATGCTAACTGCTAGGCACACTCTGTGATATTACTGTGACGTTAGTTACATGTGAAACCTTACAAACATGTACTGATTGAGTATACGTGCACACTATAGGACGTGATTGATTACTTGCGAGCACATAGTCTAGCATACCGAGCAAACCAAGGTGAGTTCACACTCTTACCAAGGCATGGGATTCCCGGGGTTGGGAATGGGTTTGGATGATTACTTATGCTTAAATTGTTGTCGGAATTACATACCATAGGCCTCGGGAGAGGAAGGTTATTGGTAGGTACTGCTAGACTAGTGATACATATACTTATCTTCGCACACACGCCGGAAATGGCTGCGATAATAGAACTAATCTTCGCCCACATGCCTGGAATGGCTGCGAACCATACTCTAAACTTCGCACACATGCCGGGTGGGCTGCGATACAAATATACCTAGTCTAGAAAACATGGGAAACCCCCACTAATCTTCGCCAACATGCCTAGAGGGGCGCGATGCAAATACATACGAAACATGGTTCACTAAATGAACATACGATTTACAATACGATTACTATAACTGAACAACCAACTATGAACTCGCTCAACTAGTTGTTGATTCTCTGTTACATGCCTTGCAGGACCATAGGTATCCATGGAGTTTGCACGGGAGGCGCGGTCGTTGTGGGCACGGATTGTGGATGTTTTGATGAAAACCTTATGACTCTTTAAACTAAACCCTTGTGTTGGATTTTCATAACTATGCTTCCGCTACCTATGCTATGTTTTTGATTGAACACCAATTGTATTGTGATGGATTACATTTACTTTTACTTATTACTTATATGTTCAATATGATTGGTGGCTTGATCCTGGTCAGTCACGCCTCCAAGCGGTGGTACTCCGCATGTGGATTTCGGGGGTGTGACAGTTATTGACGTACTTCGTCAACTAAATAAAAATACCCAATGGTAGTTGATCCACCTTCAACCCTAGGTAAAATTTCATCTCGCCCACTGAACTCATCTCGAATTTCTGTCGCATCACGACCTCAAACTCTTTCCATAACGCGTCGTTTGTTGAACCAAATATAATGTCGTCCACATAAATCTGTACAATCAGTATGTGACCATCTGTCTCTCACGTAAATAGGGTGCAATCTACTATTCCTTTGATAAATTTATTGTCTAGCAGGTGCTTTCATACCAAGCACGTGGTGCTTGATGCAGACCATATAAAGCTTTATCCATAAGATACACTTTGTCGTTGTTGTGTGGATCGACAAACCCCGACGGTTTTCTCACGTAGACTTCCTCTTTAACCTTCCGGTATAAAAACGCAGACTCGACATCCAAGTGGTACACTTTGAACCCTTTCCAAGAAGTGAAAGCTAAAAATATTCTGATAGCTTCAAGTCTCACCACTGGATCATAAACTTCTATGAAATCAATACCTTCCTGTTGACAAAAACCTTGCACAACTAACATGGCTTTGTTTCTGACAATCACACCTCTATCATCTCGCTTGCATTTGAATACCCACTTGGTGTTGATCTTTTTATGATTATCGGGCAAATCAACCAGCTTCCAGACTCCCAATTTCTCAAATTGTAGCAACTCCTCCTGCATAGCATTTACCCACCTCTCCTCAGTCAGTGCCTCTTAGTAATTCTTTGGCTCGATTTGAGAAATATAACATTGAAGAGAAAATCGATTTTGCAATAGAGCCACTTGAGTGAGGAAACAATTTAAACCCTGATTAATCTGACTTCTCGTCTTCATTCAAGTTTCTAATTCACCGATAATATTCTCAGAAGGACATCTATTGTTCATATCCATTGTTCCTGTAACACCTCGAATTTTTGCGTCAAATGAAATAACGACACGTGTCGTGTAAGACAAAAAGTATTATAAACCCGGATCTAGTTAGAGATGTATGGCAGGATTTTAAACGTGTCGATATGTTAATTTATACCTCTGAACGACCTCATTATAAATCCCAAGACCCTAATATATATTAGAAACATCTGATATACTCAAATCCGGTAAATACTAGCAATAATTGGCTCTTATATGCAAAAGTGAAATCCTACGAAGAAATGCACGACAACCCTTCGTTCATGGCTTTTCGATAAAGTCCAAGACAATTGTACATCATTAAAAGTGATCTAAACTGTTCAAGGCACGTTCTTGAGGCCCCATACTGAATTATAGAAGCCCAAAATTCGTAATACATGGTTGCCTGTTCGAATTCTTGAAAGGTCAAATTTTTTTGCCTTCTGCAAAGAGCTTACAGACCGTAAGCTACCCCCTTACGGTCCGTAAGGAGTCCCCAGCAAGCAGAAAGTTGACAGTTGGCTGTTTTGAACGTTGTAACCGACTTAGTTAGATATTTTCACTTCCATGGGTGACCCCTACATGCTTTTAGACCCTAGGAGCACTTGTAAATGATCTGGGAACAATGCTAGACTTGGTTGTCATGATCACAAGCCCTCAAATTCACTATAAAAAGGCCCTCATGTTGCAACATTGTGATCATACCTTCCATCTGCATTTGTGGAGCTTCCTGGAGCATAAGAGCAGACCCAAGTCATCCCTAGTCGTGCATTAGACTTTGGTAAGTACCCTTGACCTTCCTTAATTGAGTTTTACTTAGTTATTAGCTTAAAAGTCAAGCCGTCGTAATTAACGTTTGACTTAGCGATTAATCATTAATGGTCCAGTGATTAGTCGAATTGAAGGTAGTTATAAGTTGGTAATTATGTGGGCAATAAACCCTTAAAAGGGCACCCTCTGATTCCCACTCTAACTAGACCATTTGTCGGGTCAAAGATGATTAGAAAAAGTCAACAGAATGCTAATTTTCAAATTAACGCATAACTAGCAATGTAGGAGGCATGTAACCTATTTTATCACTCATATAAATTGGTAATAAGTATAAGAACATGTCTAAGCTTGTCCGACCCGACAATTTTCTGTTTAGACCCGGTTCGGAACCGAAAGTCGCAAAACTTTGACTTTTGCTTTGACTTCAGTTCTGACCCGATTTAGCATGATTTAGAAATGCCTTAGAGCTTCATTGGGACCAAGTTACATGTTGGAATAACCCTCTGTTTTTGGTTCATTGATTGGTCGATTCGTTTACACGTTTCCGTTAAATGCCTAATGTTGACCAATATGTCCTTTTGACCATAAAACGAGAATTTTGGATATGTGAAAGGACAATAATTTTTGTTACTGATTTATAAACATGTCCCTAAATTTTCACATCAGTTGGTGGTCTAGATTAGGAGTTATGCTCATTAGCGTAATTAGAACGCCTTTTTGTAATTAAACGACGTCATTAGCATAAAGCCTATCTAAACCCAATTTTTGACACCAAACCTTTTACCCACTGATGTAATATAATATTTTGGGATTTTTAAAGATTTTTAATTATTTTTAACCTGCTCATAACCTAAGGTTATGGCATTAATTCGGTAAATACCGAATATACCCTTTTTGGTTATAAAATGAGTTCTACAAAGTATTTTGATGCCAATCCAGTTGCTACTGATTTTATTTAATAAATGAAGTATTTTGAAGTTTATAACCTGTCCAGAAAACTCAGATTTCCGGTATAACCCGGAAATCTCTTAAAATGGCTTTTTAAGCGTATTAAACACATAGTTTATGTTTAAAACCATTTTTGTCATACAAGACTTATCACAACTGATATGACCTATTAAAATAAGTTATTTTACTGATGTATTCAGACCCAAATCTCAGAATTATAAAATAACCTCTTTTATAATCTTTAAAATGACCAAAATACCCCTACGCGGCTTAAATTGAGATTAAACTCGTTTTGGGCATAATGGAAGATATCCTACTGATATCACAACATATTTAAGGCATATTAACTTAGGAAACCTGTATATGACTCTCATGGTTACCCGTTACGCTTATGGCGCGTTCAGTTCGGTTTATGTAACTAGTTTGCATAAATTAGCCGAGACGGGTCAAACCTTATCGTTTTTATCTCAAAATCCAGAACGTGGTTAGATTACCCATATTATACAAGTCTTCAAACTTGTTGGGTCTAAATCACATTCTATTCCGGTCTTCGCTTAATCGTGCGTTCGAGCCGTATCTTTGTTAAAACTAACCGGTCTAAGTTTAGGCTTAATGAAAGACCCGTTAGGATTCTAATAGGTTATTATAAACCTTCGTTCCAGAATAGGAGACCCGGTAAAAGCTACACGCACTTGCTTATTGTGATTATGACTTTGCAAAGGTAAATACTTTTAACTTATTTTCCCTTATACGGGCTTGGGGTACGGTATATAAAATACCGCTTGGTCCGGCATTGAATCTTTAATCGAATAGAGATTAAATCATTGATATGCTCCGTTTTGAAATGTTTTGTTTGCTTAAAGCCTTTGGGGGGTTAATGACCATGTCCTGGATATCCTTGGCATCATCTTACGAGATGGCCACGACCTGAGCACGTGGTGTAGGCGTACACCCGTCAGTGCATAAATAAATAATGTGGTGTGTCTATTGATCTTTAACCCGGTCTACGGATCGGGCTACTGAACACATAAGGAACATGTAATTCTTTTACAAGTATTATATTCAAATAATTATCCCAAGTTATAAAAAGTTTGTGCCACGTGCATTCAAATAAATTTTACTAAACTTTTCAAAATGAGTCGGTTGAATGTATTTACCAGTGTAAACTGACGTATTTTCCCAAAAAGGTTAAGTGCAGGTACTACGTGAACTAGGCTGGCTTTCTCCTAGCGTCCACAATAAGTCTCGCAAGCTTGGATGTCAAAACTATTGAACAATGTTTCCTATTTATTTTTGATCCACCTGTGGATTATTTTCAACTGTTGTGATACTTGATATTACAATTATATTCGGTTGAAATATATCTATCTTTTGCTTCCGCTGTGCATATTAAATATTGTGTTGTTTGACTGTAATGTTACCAACTACGTCACGATACTCCCCACAGGGCCCACCGGTAACACGTGGAAATATCGGGGTGTGACAGGTTGGTATCAGAGCCAACGCTGAGTGAATTAAACACTAGCCTTTTGTGTTTAATCTCAGTTACACAATTGCACATACATAAATTTTCGAGTCTAGACAAAGAACATAGGAACAATCCAAATTTGTTTTAAATTTTTAACTTTGTCTTTTATTTTATATATATTCTTGTTGTTATCTTTGTTTATATTGAAAGGAAATATGCCACCAAGAATGAGAAGAGGAGGACGAGGAACGGGGCCGATGAGCGCCCCCAACGATCACGAAGCCGGGCCTTCGCACCGGCGAGCTCCTTCTACTACTACGAGTGCCGATCCGCAAGGAGCCTGGAGGACCTAAACAGAGCCCGCTAGACGGTCTGTCTTGCACAGCTCAACACCTCCCTATCGTCATTCCCTTGGGCCGCATTCGGAAAACGAGCCCGATAACCCACAACCTTCATATATACCTCTCCAGCGATCCCTTTCGCACAATTCCTTTGGCAACCCCACTCCTGTCTTTCAGGGCCGGTTCAACCCGGCAAACTATATTCAAGAACCAGTGGGTTTTAACCCATTGGGACCAGAGGACCACTTCTCAGAAGACAATGCGATGGACATGGACGAGGACACGGATCCCGTCGAACCTGCAAGCGGTACCCCCAACCATCGCATCGAGATCTCGGACGGATCTTCCTTCCACGGATCACCCTACGGTGGTCCAGACAGTTACCAAGCGAGGTTTAACCAACATGAATGGTACTTCACACCTTCTCACCATTCATCACCTCACCAGCAGCAGCAGCAGCAGGATCCCTATGGGGATTCACGATTCGTGGCAGTCACGCCACCGCCTCCACCGCCGCCAGTTCATCAAGCGCCTCCAGAACCACCAAGGCGTAGGAGAACGGGCGCACGTATGTCTGCGCGAGCAGGGGATTTCCACTTTAGCACCCCTCGACACTCCAGTGGCAGTCACTAACAGCCACTACAGGAAGACCCACAAATGGGTGGGCCCTCAAACCCAATTCCTGAGGTGAGTTCTGCACCAGTTGCACCACAGCCACCACCGATGGGTTTTGATAACCCGATTCCTGCGTACGCCGGTTCAATGGCGTACAATCCGTTTGAGCAGCCGGCTCACACCCATTATAACTATGCTAAAGACCCTTACCAAGTGGCATCAAACTACCTCTCCCTTCACCCTGAAGGACCATGTGGAGCTCCTTGGGGAGTAGGATATCCAACTCATCGATATCAAGTACCAGCTCGACCACCGATTCGACAGCAATCGCAGCCACCACGATTTTCCCCACCAGAACAGGAGGAAATCCTCCAAAGACTGAGTCGGGTGGAACACGAATTTCAGGAAGAACGCAGGAACAACAGGGGATTCCTCAAAGGCCTGGCAAGCTTACTGAAGGGGAAGAAGAAGAGGGATCATTAAATCCCCATATGTATGGTTGTATTTCCCATTTCAATCAAGTCCATGCGTGGACATTTATCTGTGTATTCAGTCCCTGCGTGGACATTTATCTGTGTATTTAGTCCCTGCGTGGACTTGTCTTTTTAGTCCCTGCGTGGACATCTATTCTAGTATTTGGTCCCTGCGTGGACTTGTATTTTAGTTTGGCCCCTGCGTGGGTGAATTGTTCTGTTAAAAGTCCCGTTTAGGGCGATGTGTACTCTTTTAAATGCTAATGGAATGTTAAGATTATAAATTTCATTTTGTCACTATATGCATAAATATATTATACATGAAATAAATAAATCAAAATCATTCCTTTTAAAATAATCTGCCTATTATATATTAAATAAGAATCTCAAAGGTATAACCTAGCTTACATGTCATTATAAGACTTGGCCAAGATGGTAAGACCTGTTTAAAAGATTCGGATCCCTGTTAACATCTGAAAACATGTTAACGCTCCTGGCAGACGTGATTCGTTAAAATCACCCACGTCATTCTTATATAAGGATTCTTCAAAAGATTCCTAACCTAATTTAATGATCTATAAATCATGGGTTTAAATCATCAACTAAGATGAGCATATTTTGACCATACATTGGTAATATAGTGCCTAGGGGCCATACTCATTGTCATATAAGACAAAAGACAGTAGTAGTCTATGACTCCCTGTCAAAGAAAGGTAATGAACTATGTTCAAACCTTAATGCCTTGATTCTCCGAAATCATGGCTTATGATTTAAAAATGTCCCTGTGACTAGGCCTTTTGTGCTAATAATACTGTTATTGTTTTATAATTAGGATAGGTTATAATAAAAATCCTAAATAAATGTGAGTAACAAATTAACCAAATATGGTCTATGTTTACCATGGTTAATGAATTGCCCTAAAAGGCAATTCCATAATAAACTCCCAAACAAATTATTGTCGATATCTTATGTAACAGTTCAAGATACAATGGCGGACTCAGATGAAATCAATAGTCGGCCAAGGGAGAATAATGACACCACCAGGTTCAATGTGTCTGGTGCTGAACTCCAGGCATTAATCGACAATGCTGTCACAAAAGCCTTGGATAGGCAGTATAGTGAAACAAGTGGTACTCGAAGCAGAGCCCAATCAGTACCCCATTCAAATCCTAAGACTCATTCTGAGGCTCACAGCAAGCCACCCTCCAAAAAGGAAGAACCCAAGAAAGACGATGACGATCGTCACTCTTCAAACCAGCAAAGTGTCCCATCTCAAAGGATCGTGCTGAATCAAGGACCCCGTGATAAGGGTTGCTCCTACAAATACTTTGTGTCATGCAAACCCAGGGATTTCACTGGGGAAAAAGGGGCTATAGACTGCATGACATGGTTGGACGAGATGGACACAGTGGTTGATATCAGCGGGTGCACTGATAGAGATGTGGTAAAGTTTGTGTCTCAATCGTTCAAAGGTGAGGCCTTAGCCTGGTGGAGATCGTTGATTCAAGCTACTGGAAAGATTCCACTGTACAACATGACATGGGAACAATTTGTTGCCCTCATCAGAGAAAACTACTGTCCCCAGCATGAGGTTGAAAAGATTGAGACGGATTTTCTGTCATTGGTAATGAAAAATCTGGATTGCCAAGCTTACCTTACGAGCTTTAATGCAATGTCAAGGTTGGTTCCTTATCTGGTGACCCCGGAACCCAAAAGAATAGCTCGTTTCATTGGGGGTTTAGCCCCAGAGATAAAGGCAAGTGTAAAAGCCTCTCGGCCAGCTACTTTCAGATCTGTAGCTGATATATCCTTGTCCCTCACACTGGACGCGGTCAGGCAGAGATCGCTGAGGAACACGGATGCCGAGAAAAGGAAGCGTGAAGATGAAAATTCACGAAGGTCAGATAAGAAGCACAGGGGAAACAATGACCACAAGAAGGGGTCAGGTTCTAAGAAGGATGGGCATCAATCTGGGGATAAGCCCAAGTGTAAGACTTGTCAGAAGCACCACTTTGGGAGGTGCAGACTTGAGTCAAAATCCCAGTCTCAACCGAGGCCATGTGGGATCTGCAAATCTTCGGAACATAAAACCCTAGAGTGCAAGAAACTGAAGGACGCAACGTGCTACAGTTGCAACGAAAAAGGGCACATTAAGACAAATTGCCAAAATATGCAAAGAAAGCTGATGAAGGAAAGAAGACCAATGCTAGGGTCTTCAGGATGGATGGAAAGGAAGCTGTGCAGGACGACAATGTGATCACAGGTACCTTCCTCATAAATGATGTTTATGCAAGAGTGCTATTTGATTCAGGAGCTGATAAATCATTTGTAGATAATAAGTTTTGCAAATTGCTGAATTTACCTGTTAAAACCTTAAGTGTGAAGTATGAGGTGGAATTAGCAGATGGCACCATAGAAACCGTCTCAACTATGTTAGATGGATGTGTTATATCCATTAAGAACCACTCTTTTCCTTTGTCCCTACTTCCTTTGAAGTTAGCCGGTTTCGACATAGTTTTGGGTATGGACTGGTTATCTCATAACCAGGGCCAAATTGTCTGCAATAAGAAGCAAGTGGTGATCAAGACTCGAACCACTTACCATTCAGGGAGATACCCAGTATGGACTGCCTGAGCAAGTGACTATGCTCAAGGCCTCTAAGTGTTTAAATAAGGGTTGTGTCATCTACATGGCACATGTGACTATTGACGAGCCGAAGCCTAAGATTGAGGATATTCCTGTTATTTCTGAATACCCTGAAGTTTTTCCTGAAGAACTACCTGGTTTACCACCAGACATGCAAGTGGAATTCAGAATTGACATCATCCCTGGAGCAGCACTAGTAGCAAGGGCGCCTTATAGGTTGGCACCAACAGAGATGAAGGAATTGAGAACGCAACTAGATGAATTGCTAGCCAAGGGTTTCATTAGACCTAGTTCGTCTCCTTGGGGAGCACCAATCTTATTTGTCAAGAAGAAGGATGGATCGATGCGCCTGTGCATCGATTACCGTGAGCTTAATAAGGTCACTATCGAGAATAGGTACCCATTGCCCAGAATCGACGATCTGTTCGATCAGCTTCAAGGGGCAAGTTACTTCTCCAAGATCGATCTGAGGTCAGGCTATCATCAACTGAAGGTTAAAGATGAAGATGTACACAAGACTGCATTTAGGACTCGTTATGGTCATTATGAGTTCCTAGTGATACCTTTTGGGCTCACTAATGCACCTGCCGCATTCATGGATCTCATGAATCGCGTCTGCAAGCCCTACTTGGACAAATTTGTCATCGTCTTCATTGACGACATCCTCATCTACTCGAAGAACCAAGCTGATCATGAGAAGCATCTTCGATGTATTCTTTCACTACTCCAACAGGAGAAGCTTTATGCCATAATTCTCGAAGTGTGAATTCTGGCTTCGAGAAGTCCAATTCCTTGGACATGTGGTTAGTGAGCGTGGTATCCAAGTGGATCCCGCTAAGGTTGAAGCTGTCCTGAATTGGCAAGAGCCAAAGACGCCCACAGAAATTCGTAGTTTCTTGGGATTGGCAGGATATTATAGGCGTTTCATTGAGAATTTTTCAAGGATTGTTGCACCCCTAACCTCTTTGACTAGGAAGAAAATAAAGTTCGATTGGGGCCCTAAGCAGCAAGAATCCTTTGATATCCTTAAACAGAAGCTAAGCAATGCACCTGTGTTGACATTGCCTGATGGGATAGAAGAGTTTGTGGTATATTGTGATGCATCACACACCGGGATGGGATGTGTGCTTATGCAAAAAGGCAAAGTTATTGCCTATGCTTCACGTCAGTTAAAGGTGCATGAAAAGAATTACACCACCCATGACTTGGAGTTGGGTGCCGTTGTATTTGCACTAAAGCTTTGGAGGCACTATTTATATGGAACTAAGTGTGTGATCTATTTTGATCACAAGAGCCTCCAGCACCTGTTTAACCAGAAGGATTTGAACATGAGGCAACGACGTTGGATGGAAACCTTAAATGATTATGATTGTGAGATAAAATACCATCCTGGCAAGGCGAATGTAGTCGCCGATGCCTTAAGTCGAAAGGAAAGGGTGAAGCCCATAAAAATCAATGCCAAGAGCATTGAATTAAAGAATAGTCTGAATGAAAGGATATTAGCAGCGTAGAAGGAAGCTGTCCTAGAAGCTAATTATCCTGCTGAAAGGCTAGGAGTAACTGAAGAACAATTATCTCAGGGAAAGAACGGAATCCTGAGGTTAAATGGACGAATATGGGTTCATGTTTATGGAGGACTTCGAGACGTTATCCTCCAGGAAGCCCACAGTTCTAAATACTCCGTTCATCCTGGAGCTGATAAGATGTACCAGGATCTGAAGGCAAATTTTTGGTGGATAGGCTTGAAGAAGTCTATAGCTACCTATGTGGCTAAATGTCTGACATGTGCTCAAGTCAAAGCGGAACATCAAAAGCCGTCAGGTTTACTACAACAGCCTGAACTTCCCACGTGGAAGTGGGAAATGGTGACAATGGATTTTATCACCAAGTTGCCAAAGAAAAGGAAAGGCAATGATACTATATGGGTGATAGTGGATAGACTGACTAAGTCAGCACACTTCCTACCCATTAAGGAGACCTACAGCTCCGACATGTTAGCCCAATTGTACGTGGATAAGATTGTATCTCTACATGGCATACCAGTGTCTATTATCTCCGACAGGGATACTAGATACACATCTCATTTTTGGAAAAGTTTCCAACAATCTTTGGGCACGCGTTTAAATTTCAGTACGGCTTACCATCCTCAGACGGACGACCAGAGTGAGCGTACAATTCAAACGTTGGAAGATATGCTTCGTGCATGCGTGATTGACTTAGGTGGTAGTTGGGATAACCACCTGCCATTAATCGAATTCTCATATTATAATAGCTATCATTCGAGCATTAAAGCCGCGCCTTTCGAGGCCTTGTACGGTAGAAAGTGCAGAACTCCCGTTTGTTGGGCGGAAGTTGGAGATGTCCAACTGACAGGACCTGAAATAGTCTTTGAAACGACGGACAAGATTGTCCAGATTCGTGATCGCCTGAGAGCTGCCAGAGATAGGCAGAAAAGCTACGCCGATTTAAAGCATAAACCTATGAAATTCGAGGTAGGTGACAAAGTGTTGCTCAAAGTATCACCCTGGAAGGGAGTGATACGATTTGGTAAGAAATGTAAGTTAAGCCCGAGGTACATAGGACCATTCGAGGTCATCGAATATGTCGGATTAGTTGCTTATAAGTTAAACTTACCTGAAGAGCTCAGTGGTATTCATAATGTATTCCACATCTGCAATCTGAAGAAGTGTTTCGCTGATAAATCACTAGTCATACCACATACAGATGTGCACAAAGAAGAGAGCTTGAAGTTTGTTGAAAAACCTGTGTCGATCGAGGATCGACAGGTTAAGAAGCTTCGAAGGAAGCATGTGCCTATTGTCAATGTTAAATAGGATGCCCGCAGAGGTCCCGAGTACACATGGGAGGTTGAGTCCACAATGAAAGAAAAGTACCCTCATTTATTTCAGTAAATCTCGAGGTCGAGATTTCTTTTAAGGGGGTGAGGATGTAACACCTCGAATTTTTGCGTCAAATGAAATAACGACACGTGTCGTGTAAGACAAAAAGTATTATAAACCCGGATCTAGTTAGAGATGTATGGCAGGATTTTAAACGTGTCGACATGTTAATTTATACCTCTGAACGACCTCATTATAAATCCCAAGACCCTAATATATATTAGAAACATCTGATATACTCAAATCCGGTAAATACTAGCAATAATTGATTCTTATTTGCAAAAGTTAAATCCTACGAAGAAATGCACGACAACCCTTCGTTCATGGCTTTTCGATAAAGTCCAAGACAATTGTACATCATTAAAAGTCATCTAAACTGTTCAAGGCACGTTCTTGAGGCCCCATACTGAATTATAGAAGCCCAAAATTCGTAATACATGGTTGCCTGTTCGAATGCTTGAAAGGTCAAATTTTTTTGCCTTCTGCAAAGAGCTTACGGACCGTAAGCTACCTCCTTATGGTCCGTAAGGAGTCCCCAGCGAGCAGAAAGTTGACAGTTGGCTGTTTTGAACGTTGTAACCGACTTAGTTAGATATTTTCACTTCCATGGGCGACCCCTACATGCTTTTAGACCCTAGGAGCACTTGTAAATAATCTGGGAACAATGCTAGACTTGGTTGTCATGATCACAAGCCCTCAAATTCACTATAAAAAGGCCCTCATGTTGCAACATTGTGATCATACCTTCCATCTGCATTTTTGGAGCTTCCTGGAGCATAAGAGCAGACCCAAGTCATCCCTAGTCGTGCATTAGACTTTGGTAAGTACCCTTGACCTTCCTTAATTGAGTTTTACTTAGTTATTAGCTTAAAAGTCAAACCGTCGTAATTAACGTTTGACTTAGCGATTAATCATTAATGGTCCAGTGATTAGTCGAATTGAAGGTAGTTATAAGTTGGTAATTATGTGGGCAATAAACCCTTAAAAGGGCACCCTCTGATTCCCATTCTAACTAGACCATTTGTCGGGTCAAAGATGATTAGAAAAAGTCAACAGAATTCTAATTTTCAAATTAACGCATAATTAGCAATGTAGGAGGCATGTAACCTATTTTATCACTCATATAACTTGGTAATAAGTATAAGAACATGGCTAAGCATGTCCGACCCGACAATTTTCTGTTTAGACCCGGTTCGGAACCGAAAGTCGCAAAACTTTGACTTTTGCTTTGACTTCAGTTCTGACCCGATTTAGCATGATTTAGAAATGCCTTAGAGCTTCATTGGGACCAAGTTACACGTTGGAATAACCCTCTGTTTTTGGTTCGTTGATTGGTCGATTCGTTTACACGTTTCCGTTAAATGCCTAATGTTGACCAATATGTCCTTTTGACCATAAAACGAGAATTTTGGATATGTGAAAGGACAATAATTTTTGTTACTGATTTATAAACATATCCCTAAATTTTCACATCAGTTGGAGGTCTAGATTAGGAGTTATGCTCATTAGCGTAATTAGAACGCCTTTTTGTAATTAAACGGCGTCATTAGCATAAAGCCTATCAAAACCCAATTTTTGACACCAAACCTTTTACCCACTGATGTAATATAATATTTTGGGATTTTTAAAGATTTTTAATTTTTTTTAACCTGCTCATAACCTAAGGTTACGGCATTAATTCGGTAAATACCGAATATACCATTTTTGGTTATAAAATGAGTTCTACAAAGTATTTTGACGCCAATCCAGTTGCTACTGATTTTATTTAATAAATGAAGTATTTTGAAGTTTATAACCTGTCCAGAAAACTTAGATTTCCGGTATAACCCAGAAATCGCTTAAAATGGCTTTTTAAGCGTATTAAACACATAGTTTATGTTTAAAACCATTTTTGTCATACAAGACTTATCACAACTGATATGACCTATTAAAATAAGTTATTTTACTGATGTATTCAGACCCGAATCTCAGAATTATAAAATAACCTCTTTTATAATCTTTAAAATGACCAAAATACCCCTACGGGGCTTAAATTGAGATTAAACTCGTTTTGGGCATAATGGAAGATATCCTACTGATATCACAACATATTTAAGGCATATTAACTTAGAAAACCTGTATATGACTCTCATGGTTACCCGTTACGCTTATGGCGCGTTCGGTTCGGTTTATGTAACTAGTTTGCATAAATTAGCCGAGACGGGTCAAACCTTATCGTTTTTATCTCAAAATCCAGAACGTGGTTAGATTACCCATATTATACAAGTCTTCAAACTTGTCGGGTCTAAATCACATTCTATTCCGGTCTTCGCTTAATCGTGCGTTCGAACCGTATCTTTGTTAAAACTAACCGGTCTAAGCTTAGGCTTAATTAAAGACCCGTTAGGATTCTAATAGGTTATTATAAACCTTCGTTCCAGAATAGGAGACCCGGTAAAAGCTACACGCACTTGCTTATTGTGATTATTACTTTGCAAAGGTAAATACTTTTAACTTATTTTCCCTTATACGGGTTGGGGTACGATATATAAAATACCGCTTGGTCCGGCATTGAATCTTTAATCGAATAGAGATTAAATCATTGATATGCTCCGTTTTGAAATGTTTTGTTTGCTTAAAGCCTTTGGGGGGTTAATGACCATGTCCCGGATATCCTTGGCATCATCTTACGAGATGGCCACGACCTGAGCATGGGGTGTAGGCGTACACCCGTCAGTGCATAAATAAATAATGTGGTGTGTCTATTGATCTTTAACCCAGTCTACGGATCGGGCTACTGAACGCATAAGGAACATGTAATTCTTTTACAAGTATTATATTCAAATAATTATCCCAAGTTATAAAAATTTTGTGCCACGTGCATAATTTTATTAAACTTTTCAAAATGAGTCGGTTGAATGTATTTACCAGTGTAAACTGACGTATTTTCCCAAAAAGGTTAAGTGCAGGTACTACGCGAACTAGGCTGGCTTTCTCCTAGCGTCCACAATAAGTCTCGCAAGCTTGGATGTCAAAACTATTGAACAATGTTTCCTATTTATTTTTGATCCACCTGTGGATTATTTTCAACTGTTGTGATACTTGGTATTACAATTATATTCGGTTGAAATATATCTATCTTTTGCTTCCGCTGTGCATATTAAATATTGTGTTGTTTGAGTGTAATGTTACCAACTACGTCACGATACTCCCCACCGGTAATATGTGGAAATATCGGGGTGTGACAGTTCCCAACCTCTGTTGCCTTCCAACAGAGGTTATCAAACAACTATCATCCATTACCATAAACAGAGGTTGCCACATGGACAGATGTTAGCCATCAGATCTTTGAAACAAATGCCACATCAGCTTTCACTTTATAAATACCCCTGTTCCATCCAAACAGAGTTTACACTGTCGTCTTGAATTCAAAATTCATGCAAAGCGGTTTCCACTACCATCTTCTTCAAAACTCCTCACCTCTCATCTCCGGTCATGGCTCTGCTAATAAAAACTCCTCATAACTACCTTCCTTACTTTGAGAAAACCGACAAAAATCAAGCTTTCCACTCAATAATTGATGTTTTGACGTCATTAAAATACAAAACCATACTAGCTGCCAATGCACCAATATAGGTGGATACCCTCCGACACTTTTGAGCCAATGCTGAAATTCAATCTCAAATAAAAAACCCTTTAGTATAACATTAAAGTTCGGAGGAACCATTGTTCAGATATCCCCATCTTCTATATCCACAGTATTTGCTTTGAACGACCATGCAGGTAAAAATTCTTTTGAAAAATAGGAACTTCACACAAAGTTCATAGAAATAGGGTATGATGGTCAATTGATAGGAGTTACAATTTTTAAACCAAAATTTCCTCCTGAAATGAAATTTTTTTCCATACCCTACTTATATGTCTCTCAGCCAAGACCCCCGCATTCAATGAGATTCCACAAAAAGTTCAATACTTGGGATATGCCATTTTGTCAAAATCAGATAATATTCTATCCCAGGCATTGTTCTTGGACTTGGTGGCAAATGTGAATGCTGTTAAAAAAGGATCAAATAATGTTTTTCTTATGTATCACAGACTTTTAAGCTATTACATACAAAAACAAGTGTTTCAAAAAGATTTTCAACAAGGTGAAGATTTCCAAATGAAAAGCCTTACAAATGAAACTTTTACAAGAATGCAAGATAAAGAGTCAAAAGTTTCAAAAACACAAGCAAAGGAGCCTATTTTAGGTGAGTCCAAATATGTTTCTCAAACATCTGTTGCGAAGTGATGTGTGGTAAAATATACATATTTGTCCCGTGTAAAGTGTATAATTATTGTATAGTTTTTATTTGTTTTTTTTTTAGGTTCTGGTGCAAATGGAGTGAAAACGAGTAATATGGAAATGACCAGCTAGTTGGGCAGAGTGGGGCGCCAGTGACTGAAGTAAAATTGGCATTATTTTCTGTGAGTGAGCCGATGCCACTATCTCTATTTTTTAAGTTAGAGGGCTGCCACAATATATATATATATATATATATATATATATAGGACAAAGATCCGTTAGGAACCACCCTTTATTGCGAGAATCGCGAGAACCAGTGTAAACACAAACAGTAATTCCTAAAAAAATCTAAAAAAACACCCAAATTTTTTTTACTATTTTTTTTGGAAAAATACTATATTTTGTTAATAAAAAAAAAATTTCAATTTTTTTTTCGAGTAACAGTTATCCATAGGGCTCCAAACGAACTGAACTTTCTGCGAACATTTCATGAACCGTTCGGCGGGAAGTTCGTTTGTGTTCGTTCATTTAATAAATGAACGAACACGAACAAAAAATTTCGTTCGTTTAGTTAAATGAACGAACATGAACAAAGGCCATGTTCGTTCATTTGTGTTCGTGAACGTTCGGTAACGTGTTCTTTTACGTTCGTTTGTGTTCGTTTGTTTATGTTCGTTTGTATGTTCGTGTTCGTTTGTGTATAGGAATATATATATATATATATATATAGGGTTAGGGCAACATCCTTGTTTGTGAACAGAGTGAACTAATCTCAGCCATCTATTTTTTTTTTTTAAAAGGATAAGATTGTAATTTTACCTTTAATTTTCATAAATTAGATTTAAATCATTTTGTTTTAATTCTTGATTTCAGTTACACGTTTCCTATTTAAATCATTTTGTTTTAATTCTTGATTTCAGTTACATGTTTCCTATTTTGTAGAGATTATACATTTTCTCATGACATATTTACATTTTCTCATTTTCCAACTTCCTTGGATGATGATCTTTTACTAATAATTAGTAGTGCATATGGGAAAAAAGCAACGATTTTTATTTTTATTTTGTCCCAATGGCCTCTCAAGTAAATATGGGAAGTAAGGTAAAATAATCTTTAACACCAGATCTTCTCTTCTAATAAGAATATAAAATTTTTTTGCATCAATAGCATTCGTATTTTTTTTTATTACATAGTTTATAATACAAGGGGTATAAATTTAAATTTAAATTAATTAAATGAAGAAACCATCAATAAGATTTTCAATTGAGTTCAGTTTACTAATAAGATTGTAAAGATTTTGCCATCTGTTTCTTTTTAATAAAAAAGATAAATGTCATACCGTATACAAGCACCATCTGGTAATACACTAAAACTTTTTCTTTTTAATAAGAATGTTTTTTTTTTTAATTTGTTTATCACCAATAAATACTAATTCTCACTTTTTAATTCTTTTTGTATAAATAGTTCGAATATTTGACATCAAGTATGAAGATGGTTATATGTAATAATGTGTCTTTTCCTTATTTTTTTTTTCATCTTTTGATCAATACATTTCATTCATAGTGTTGTTAAACATATATGTACTTTTAAATTTACATGTGTACGTATGTGTACAAAAAAGATATACGTATGTGTATAAAACAGTTTGGCTGAATAGAAACTGTGTACAAAATATACACAAACAGAACTAATAAATGGTTTATACACATATGTACTTGTATTGGATACTCAAAGTACACATATGTACGCATGTGTATAAAACGGATATACGTATGTATATAAAGCAGG
Organism: Helianthus tuberosus; assembly: GCA_030545235.1. Lineage (NCBI taxonomy): Eukaryota > Viridiplantae > Streptophyta > Magnoliopsida > Asterales > Asteraceae > Helianthus > Helianthus tuberosus. The sequence goes on from JARYGA010027071.1 coordinate 614,639, forward strand.
TTGGCTGAATAGTAATTGTGTTTATTTTTAAATTAATAAATTAGTTAATTGGTGAGAGAAATGAAGAGAGAGAATGTAATTAAATATTTTATAGGAAAGAGAACTAGTTAACAATTTACCCTTATACCCTTTTTATTTATTTTCTACACATAAATAATTAGAAAATTGTCATTATTATAAATCTCAAGATCTCCTAAATCAATGGACTAGATTTGTTCATTTTGTTCACAAAAATAATATGGTTCACTCTTGAACCCTACCCTATATATATATATATATTATTACCCAACTTATATTATATTATATTGTATGGCCCAACTTATACTTTATTGGTTATTTGTTAGATATTTCATTATCACCTAAGATCCACCAGATATACAAATGAAAATTTGAAAGTACAAAAACCCTAAGCATTATCAGCGTCGTTCCAGATTCTGGATCCCATTTTCTCCGCCATCGACCAAGCGCCGCTCTCTCCTCCGCTCCCTCCATCGTTCCTCTATCAATCACCATCGTTCAACACCGTTCCCACTCATGTAAGGTTCTTTATCACATTATTTCCATTCAAGTTAAGTTATAGAAATCATAGTTACCAAATTCGCCTAAAAATAAGCGAATTTCGAATTGGTACGATTCACATGATACGCAATTCGTATACGAATTCATACGCTTCAATTCGCATATTATTGGTTTCAATTCGGTGGTTTTTATGGGTTAAATTCTCGAATTGCATTTTGTAAAACAAAGTATTTCTGTAATGAATTCAACGAATTCCAGGGATCAATTCAGCGTATTTTTCTCCAATCGCATTTTTGGAAACAAAATCGTTGTATTTTAAGGATCAATTCAGTGTATTTTGGCGGGCTAGGGAAGTGCGGGAAAAAAGGATATGTATCGACATATCCATAATTATCAACATTACCAAAACCCAGAAACCGATAATCATCTATATATATCAGCTTAATTCATTGTCAATTTCACAAAATCATACTCGCAAAAACAAATCGTTGTTTTACTTTATGAGGTCATTAACAGTTACGTTTGTTACTTTCTCTAGTGCTCTGTTTCCTTACACCTTAGGCAAATAGCTTACAATGTCCAGCACCACACACCGACTCGTTAAATGTTTTAAAGCATGAAATATGATTATATTGCTTATTGGTGCAGATGTCTAATGTCTTCTCTAGCAGTCCATTCTTCTCTGATGAAGATCAATATTTAGAACTCCATTCACCATTCGGATCTCTAGAATTCCAGTCAAGCGCCGATACCCCAACAATGGAAAATAATCCAGATGTTGTTATTGTTGATGAAGAAGGCAATGAAGCTGTGCATGCTACAACGGCTGGTGTAGAACAAGAAAATGCCGCCAACGATGAACCAGGACCATTCACTAAAAAGAGAAGAAAGCACACTTCTAGTGTTTGGGAACACTTTCGTGAGATAACATTGAAAAATGGAACTTCAATACACGAGTGCATCCATTGTGGGGAGAAAGTCAAGAAATATCAAGATGGAACAACCACATCAATGAAGAGGCACATTGATCAATATTGTCCTAAATTAAAAGCTGTGGATAAAGGTCATTTGAAGTTGAAGGTTCCGCATGGAAAATCTGTTTCTTCGTCAACGGTTTAAAATTGGAAGTTTGATAATGCTAGAATGAGAGAAGTTATTGCTCATATGATTATAATTCATGAGTTACCATTCAACTTTGTTGAGTATGAAATCTTTAATGTTGTGATGAAGGAAGCAAACCCGGCATTTATCAAGATCTCCCGTACAACAGCTAAGCAAGATTGTTTTTCTAGTTATGAAATTGGTAGGAAAAGAATTCAAAAGCTAATAAATACGGTTAATCGTGTTAGCATTACAATTGATATGTGGACATCAGTTCAAAATATTCATTACATGGTCGTGACATGTCACTTTGTAGACTCAGAGTTCCAGCTACATAAATTCATATTGAACTTTGTTGATGTACCTCCACCCTATACCGGAATTCATATATATGATTGTTTATTCAAGTGTTTGAAAGAGTGGAATATAGAGATGAAAGTAGCTTCTTTGACGGTTAGACAATGCTAGAAATAATGATGTGGTGGCAAAGAACTTAATGGAAAACTTATATCTCAAAAACAAGCTTGCAATTGATGGACAATTGTTTCATGTGCGATGTTGTGCGCATATTCTTAACTTGTTAGTTCAAGATGGTTTAGTAGAAATTAAAGGCATAATTCATAATGTTCGTGAGAGTGCTAAACACGTCACTGCTTCTCCGGGTCGATTGCATTTGTTTTTTGAGCTTTCTAAGCAAATACAAATGTCAAAGAAGCATCTAATCATAGACATTAGTACTCGGTGGAATGCCACATATGATATGTTGTCTACAGCCTTAGAGTTTAAAGAAGTATTTGTGAGATATGCTGACCGAGAACCTACATACAATACTTTGCCTAGTGATGATGATTGGAAAAAAGTTGAAGATGTTTGTTCATTCTTGGCACTTTTTAGTATGGCAACAAAAATAATTTCAAGTATTACTAATCTTTTTTTGTGTTGATTCTATTAAAAAAATTATGTTTATTCATAGTAAACTATTTCTTTTGTATATTGTAGGCTCTGAGTATCCAACATCCAATCTATTTCTTAGTGAGTTATATGGGATAAAAGAAGCACTAGATGGTGTAGCTTTAAATGATAATGACTGCATGAAAGGTATGGCTGAAGAGATGAAAAAAAAGTTTGACAAATATTGGGGTTCTTGTAATTTGCTGATTTCAATTGGTGCTGTTATGGATCCAAGATACAAGATGAAGTTAATTGACTTTGCTTTTAAAGAAATTTATCCCGATGAGAAGGCCAAGAAAGAGAAGGAGTTGGTTTAGAAAAATATGGATGATTTTTTTAAAGAGTATGTCAATGCTTATAAAGAGCCTAGTGTTGGTTCTGATGTTGGGTCATCCAGAAATGTAAATGTTGAGAGCGGAAGTGGTTCCAGTTCTTAGACTTCTAGATTTGGTAAAGGTATCAATGCTGGTAGTGCTAAGTATGCTCAACATATTAGAACTGTTGATTGTGTTGAAAGTGTGAAGTCAGAATTAGCTACTTATTTAGAAGAAGGAGTGTATATTTGCGAGCAATGTGTGTATTTTAATGCTTTAGGGTGGTAGAAAGAGAACCTGTTGAAGTACAAAATTTTATCAAAAATGGCTGCTAATATCTTAGCCATTCCGATCACCACCGTTGCTTCGGAATCAACCTTTAGTGCTGGTGGGAGAGTTATTGACCCGCATCGTTCCTGTTTAGGAATTAAGACGGTAGATATGTTGATTTGTGGAGCTGATTGGTATCGCCATTACTATGGGTTGAAAAAAAAGAAAATGAAGGTAATATTCTTATTATTTCATCTTTTATATATGTTTCTTCTTAAGAAATATACTTATTTTATTTAACGGTTGTAGGAAGATAAAGACGTCATACGTGTTGAGCTTACTTGATGATGGTTGGATGAATTCAAGTTTATTTTGGTTATAAACGATTTCAAGGTTATTTTGGTGGATTAAATGGAGACTTGAAGTTTAAGATAAAGTTTTTGAGACACTACTTTGTGTTAGTTATGTTTATAAAAATTATATGTTAAGCTACTCAAGTTTGGATAATTAGCTTGGTATAGTTTGGGTGGATCTACTTAGTGTTTTTTTTTGTTATGATCATCTTCGAAAGTAAATATATGTTCGTTTGTGTTTGTTTATGTTCATTCACGTTTGTTTGTGTTCGTTTGCGTCCGTGTGCGTTCATGAACGTTCCTTTGTGTTCGGTATCTAAATTAACAAACGAACACAAACGAACACGAACACGAACAAGTTCATTTCCTTAACAAACGAACACGAACAAAAAATCTCGTTCGGTAAGTGTTCGTGAACACATGAAATCCTTAACAAACGAACACGAACAAGGCCGTGTTCGTTTTCGTTCGGTTCGTTTGCAGCCCTAACTGGAGGTGGTTCTCATTTTAGCGGTCCCCTAGATATATATATAGAGTAGGGATCTAGAGTGAACACTAGGTTGAGAGTGAACTGTGTGAACTAATCTGAGCCATTGGATTACACCATCTAAAGATTTTTAAACAATGGCAAGATTGTAATTATAATGTTGTAACCTCCCTTTAAATTAATTGACAGAAGGGTATTTGCGTCTTTTGTAAATTGCATTTATTAAACAATATAATCAAAATCTCTAAAATCTCGCTAGTTTCCGTATATACAAGATACACAGTTGTTAGTATATACACATGTGTACAGTCTCGATATTATTTGTTTATACAAGATACACACATTTTAGTTTATACACATATGTACAGTCTAGCTAACTATCCGTTTATACAAGATACACAATTGTTAATTTATACACATGTGTACAGTCTCGTTAACTATCAGGTTATATAAGATACACAGCTGTTAGTTTATACACATGTGTACAGTCTTTTATACATCTGTGTATTATATTAAAAAATGGTTACATATGTGTATATTAACAACATATAGTAAGTATATTATGCATGCGCACGAGTAGATTCATATAAAAATTATGAAATTAATGAAAACGAAACATATCACATGTATGCAAAAATAAATAACTTCATCACATATTCAAAAAAAGAGTTAATGCCCAAAAATAATTACAATTTCAATCTCAGAGAAAATTTTCAATATTTATTGAAAATTATAAAAAGTTAATAACAATATATTATGATATCTATATATATATGGATAAAAAAGAATAACAATATTAATGTTAAAATTAAAACAAAATCTATGGATAAAGAAATGATAGAGAAATAATAAAAAATGAGAGAGAGAGAAAGTTAAGAGAGGAGAAAATTAAGTGATTTTAATTAAACATACTTGGCTAATGTCAGTCTTACCCTTTTAATCTAAAAAATGATCAAGGGTCAAGATTAGTTCACACAGTTCACTCTCAAGAAGTTGTTCACTCTTGAACCTAATCCTATATATAGGGGAAGGTTCATTGGGGAACACTAAAAAAGTGGGGAAAAGCGGGGAACCGACTCAAACGAACTCCGATTGGACTCATTCCAGCGGCGTTGGAACCGGCTCGTCGAACCCTAACTAAGATCTCTTAACCCTAAACCCTAAATCCTAACTCCTAAACTCTAAACCCTAAAGCTAAAAAATAAGGCTAAAACCTAAGCTAAACCGTAAAATCTAAACTATAAATCCTAAAAGCTAAACCCTAAAGGCTAAACCTAAAGCTATAAAAGTTTACCCGGGGGCTCCCCGTTTCCCAAAAAAAAGCTAAACCTAAAGCCAAACCCTAAAGCTAAACCCTAAACACTAAAGCTAAACTCTAAACCCTAAAACTAAACCCTAAAGCTAAACCCTAATGATAAACCCTAAAGCTAAACCCTAAAAGCCAAACCCTAATATATTTAGGGTTTAGGGGTTATGATTTAGGGGTTAGGGTTAAGAGATCCTAGTTAGGGTTCGACGAGCCGGTTCCAACGCCGCTGGAATGATTCCAATCGGAGTTCGTTTGAGTCGGTTCCCCACTTTTTTAGTGTTCCACAATGAACCTCACACACTATATATATATATATATATATATAGGGTAAGGTTCATGCGAGAACCACCTTTATTGCGAGAACCGCGAGAACCAATGTGAACACAACCTAAAATAACTAAAAAAACCTAAAAAAACCTAACCCCCACCTCCCCCCCCCCCCAAGCTAAATGCTAAAAACTAAACCCCCAAAAAAACCTAAAAAAAACCTAACCCCCCCCCCAACCCCAAAAACCTAAACCCCCCTCCCCCACCCCCCAAAAACCTAAACCCCCCCCCCCCCCCCCCCCCCAGCTAAAAGGCTAAAAACTAAACCCCCAAAAAACCTAAAAAAATCTTAAAAAAATAAAAAAAAAATCTAATTTTTTTTTTTTGATTTTTTTAATATTTTTTATGTTAAAATCGCTACTTTTAGAAGCAAAAAAAAAAAAAAAAAATTTTAAATTTTTTTTTTTTTTGCTACGAAAAGTAGCGATTTTGTTATAAAAAATATTAAAAAAAAAAAATTTTTGTGTGATTTTTAGCTATTTTTAGGCATTTTTGGTTGCGTTCACATTGGTTCTCGCGGTTCTCGCAATAAGAGGTGGTTCCTAACGGATCTTTGTCCTATATATATATACATATATATATATATATATATATATAATTAATTGGATTGAGAGAAAGGGTTAGGCCCACATTAATATATAGTTTATAATTTAAGTTCATCTAATTTATTGGTGTTGGACCACATAAAATTTGAGTTGCTAAGATACCCATCAGGCGAGAAGCTGCACATTATTATATTTAGGGATTTAGTCCATCGAATTGCATAAAAATGTTCCATGCAAATTACAATAAAGCCCCTCTTTTGTTCTTTCTTTCTTTTCATTTATTAGTTGCTTTTTCCTTTGCTAAGGAAAATTGGTTTATTTAATTCGATGCCAATGTCACTTCAGATCTGACGAAGAACACACAAAAGCCATATCAATCGCTAAATCAAGAACGGGGTTGCCAGAGGTTCGGCTTTGTAGAGGAAATCCTTCTTTCGCCGGTTTCGGGTCTATCTCACCAACACTGCCAATGGTGGTGTGGGTGGCGGAGAAGACGGGGACGCCATCGCAATTAATGGCCACCATCAAACACTAGATTTAACGACAAACATGTTTTTATGCTTCCCGTCTTTCTTCTTTGTTAGATCCAGTCGGAAGGTGGAGTTGTGGTGGTGTATGCCGGTTGCGGTGATGGTTAACGGAGAAGAGACTAAAGATGGTGCTTTGGTTGCGGTGGCGCGATGGTAGTGACGGAATCGGTGGTGGTGGTGGGGAATGGTTTATGGTGGTGATGTAGAGAGAAATAAGGATGATGGTCGTTATTAGCTTGAAAAAACAACTGCCAAATTATTTATGTATTTTGGTTAATGTAATGGGTTGAAGTTCGGCTAAGCTAAAAGAAAAAGGAAATTAAAAAACTCAAAACAAAATCGTAGAAACAAACTAAAAGTACATTGTTATATTTCCAATTCAGTTCACTAGCATCACCTAGAAAATACATGGTTATGTAAGTTTTGATATTTGTTTAAAAAAAAAAAGCGAGCGTCGTATTTTACATTAATCATTTTTTTATGTTTTACTTTATGCGATAAATAAAATATGTAATGTATTCTATATACTATCTTAAAAGACAAAGTCGATGGGGTTTCCCACCGGCTTTGCCTCCCTCCGTACTTTCACGATCTTGCAATTTTAGCCCCTTGACTATGGTATCTTCAAAGTTTTATAAAATGGCAAATTTAGTCACTAAACTACTACTCCATTTTACAAATAGTTTCTTTTGACATCCCAAATCTTTACCCTTTCTTAGCTCTTAAGTTAGGAAATGCAATTTTTAACCACTTAATTTTTTATGAACTTTGTAAATGGCACTTTGGCCACCTTGAGAGTTTTTGGCTTAACGATATAAATTCGAGTTAGTTGGGTCGCGTATAATACGTTATGATTGTACGATATAAATTGGATTTACGTTACGTTTTGATCCAATCGCAATGCAACTATAGGATACATTGAGTTCAATCGGATACGTCAAAACGTGCGTTTTCATGTGGTTAACACATCACATAACGCTTGGACTAATCCGTTCGATATTTACGAAGTAACTGCGCTGTAACGCGCGCGGGTCTTATTACCAGTTAGGAATGAATGACGATTGAGGGACGAATTATAATATATTGTGAGAGGCGGCATATATTATATTTTTGAGAAGGGGATTATTGGACCATACAGCCATAACAACATTCTGGATTTTTAATGTATACATCTTGGGGACATAAAAAGGAATGGATATTCTAGACGAACTGGGAGGCGGCCAATTATTTTTCAAATGGGCCAAGCCCATGAAACATGATACGTATATAGTCGAATTTTATATATTAACAAATCTTGAAGGGCCTTAACAACAGCCGGTTTCTAAATTACACATCACCTACATCTGTAGGTCATCTGCCATTTTTCAATATTTTGGAGTTGACGTTGGTGTTTTCTAGGGTTTAATCGTTCAACATGGAAACAACAAATATCGGCTAGAAGCTTGGATACAAATTGCAGCCGGTGTAAGGTTTATTTGATATTGAAGCCTTCGTTCTGAGAAATCGAAGCCTTACGTCTAAGAAATTGAAGCTTTCGTTATGGGTGAAGCCTTCGTTCAGAAGAAATTATAAGCAAACATATACATTAAATTTTTTCTTCTCTATTGCTACTTTCTTTTGGTGTCTCTCTCTAAATCACACAAGAAGTCATAGCTTTTGTGTCCTAAAATGGAGTACGACTATGTTCTGTTTTCTTAGTTAAATTCTTTAATTTTCATTGCTGATGAAATAATTATTTTGCTGATTATAGAGGATGTATGGAAGAATAAAATTGAAGTGCTAAAGATGTTTTCTGTTATCCTCTTATATTATGATTTGTGTCAAATGGTGTGAGATACTTCTTAATTTCTCAGTTGATATTGCTAATGGAAGAGTGTGAGATCATTGACAAATTGGCCTGTAATTGAGAGGCAGGCAGATGTAGAAGCATGAATGGCAACTGTTGTAAGTTAACATTACAAATTTAGAAGCAACACTGAGAAAAAAAAAAACAAAAAAGTCACAAAGACTTATACGGTAATTCTAAGCGGTACCAAAAGACCCGTAAGAGCGTACCAAAAAACTTATAAGATCACATTTTTGTTTTACGATTTTTTCCAATTTTAGTCGTCGTTTGCTTATTACTTAGTACGGTTTTATGACCTTCGCGCTCGCAACGCGGTGGTCAACATTGGTACCGATACCATATTTGTTTTTATTGGTTTTCTCAACATGACAATATAAATTTTGTTTAACACAACGTTGTATTCGCAATAAAATATTTTATTAGTGTCGTAAGCCATATCGAGTGGAGGTACCATACGAGTACCATAACGAACCGAACCAATACCAACCGAACAACACAGGTACCAGGTTTTCAATCGATGTAACACACGTGTCGATTACTATGATGAGTGTCGGTATCATGTTGGTGCTGTAACGAATCAAAGTGGTACTGATCGAAACCCCGCCGCGAAGCGCGGGGGAATCCCACTAGTTAACATTAGACGAAGGGAGGAATCCTTAGACGCACGAATACGAACATCAGAATTGAGGGGACGCACGAAGAACATCAGTTTGAGCGAATTTTGAAAATTGTTTTGCAAGAAATCAAGCTTGGGAATCATTGGGGTCAAGTAGGAAGCTTAGAGATCAAGGAATTTACGGGTTCTACCTTACGATTTCTTTTATTTTCTAGTTTCTTTTTTTTACTTCGATGAATTCTTGTTTGAGACTTTGTTTGATTGTTTTCAAGATTATGTTTCTTTGCTAGATCTTTTATACTACCTAGACTGGATGAATGGTTTGCTAAAGTTTTGATTTTAATAAAGGATATTTGATTTTTATGGATTGTTTATGAATTGTAGGCGACTTGTTTAATTGATTAGATGTGTTTGCATGATTAATATTATTTGAAAACTGTTTATTACTTCGCATGAATCTTGGTGACGGTCTTTATCACATAATAGAGTCGTACTAGGTTTTAGATTTTGGTGACTGTCGATATCATATAATAAATCTTCAATCTTTAGGGTTAAATCCACCGATAAACCTTAGAAATAATATTCGGTAATCTTATAAAATTAAGTGTTCTACTAATTCTCAATAGCTGAGAGGTGCGAGATTATTGTTCGGTCTAAGTCATTAAACCGTAAGGTGGGAGCTTCATTAGGAGTAAACCTATTGGCTATTGTCTAACAAGTCTAATCAAGAAATCAAGTTTACCCTAGGTTTAGGTCTCGAGAGGGAGTAAACCTTGTAGGGCACTTTCATAAACCCCTAGATGTCTTGAAAGAGAGTCTAACCAACCGGTATTCGAAACAACCTCTAGGGTGCCATATGTGTCTCTTGAGAAGGGTTGAGGGTCTTGTTCGGTATCCTGAAATGTGAGAATTTTAAGATCCCGGTTCCATAATAATTAATATCCTAATAAAATCGTTACTAAAAGCAATCAGGATTCCAGTCTAGGTAGTGCCTTCCACCATCTGAGTTTAAGTCCAAAGTTGGTTCGTTAGTTAACTTAGTTAATTTAGTTTTAATTTAATTGCAATTTCTAGGATTTTTAGAACCCCCCCCCCCCAAAAAAAAATAGTTAAGTGTCGTGTCAGAGTCAGTCTAAGTAGAGTCGTCAATGTAATCATTAGAGTCTCGCGGGTTCGATATCCGGACTTATTGTTCTTTACTAGAGTCGATCGGTTCACTTGCCAGTTAGTAGTTTAGAGAGTCTAGAGTATTACTTCGAGTCTAGATTTAGGTTAATTTTAGTTATTTTAATTAAACTATTTTTAGCACATCACTAAGGCCACTGCTCCTGGTGATCATGACACCACAACCGGCGTTGTGAAACCCACACAAGAAAAATCCATAAAGAAATCCCCCACATCCAAAATGTCGCAACCCCCGATCCCTTATCAAATCCCGGGAACGGGTGGACGCGAGCTCAGATTTTTGGTGGTATCAGGTATTTAATCTCGCAGCGGAATTTACATCAGGACCGTAGTTAGGAAATGTTTATCAGAGTAAAACCACCATATTTGATATTAATAATAACATGGGCAAAACCCAAGTTTCTTATTACAATACATTTATAGGGACAAACCCTATTTTATTGAATTTAAAACATCGTTTATTAGGTAACTTTTATAGCCACATTTTTCCCAAGCCTTCAGTGCTCTCCAACTGGCTTTTCACTAATTGGCTGTTCACATTGTGTTACCTGTAACGCGTTTTAAAAACATTTGTCAGTCGGAAATACTGGTGAGTGAATCCCAGTTTAATCAAGAACATTTTATCAATTAAAACAATATTGAGAGCGATCACATGGTTTATTTCTACACAATTACTCATTCAGTATTTGCCACTCGACCGGATCTGTGGCTATGGTCAAATTACCCATTGGCTAACTCGTCGTCCAATGGTAATGTACTGTCATTCCGACTTACTACTACTACTCGTAGTAATATAAATTTTGTATACAAAACCCCATAATACCGGCAGTAATTGAAGAACTACAAAGACTCAATCACCGCTTAATCATATTGTAAAACAATTAAGGTTTTGTAAAACATTCCAAAAAGGTTAACAAAAAGAGGATAAACTCACATTGCTATCTTAGACTTCTTGTAAGGGTTTCCTGGATATAATCTATAATTTATACAAATGTACATTGGTTAGTATCATAACCCTTTGAAAATATTGATGATACCCTCCCCGAGACGGCATTCCAACAACTACGTCGGGCAGAACCACGACAGTTGTTACGGAACCCTAAATCGACCGGGCAGCGTAACTGTTACGAAACTAGGGTTATAATACTTACAACAGAGCAGAACCTCGCTAATTAGGGGTATAATACCCATCTATAATGCCTCTAATTCAGAAAGTGAGATTGAGAATTGAGAAATGAACGAACTGAAATGAGATCCGAGGCCTCCTTTATATAGTTGCTGATATTGACTCTCAGGCGGCCCGCGTAAGGTAAGGCAAAGCCTTACGTGACCCGCGTCAACACCCGGTCAACATATAGCTTGTCCCGGTCATGATCTAGACCCGCCACGATGTCGACACGTGTCAGCTCAGGGTGTCTCCGCGTTTGATGATCTATCGCGACCCGCGTTAGATTAAGATGGGGTCTACGCGGCCCGTTTGAACTAAAGAAATCAACGACATCTGATATCCACCTTGATACCGCCCGCGTAAGCTTGAGGTGAGGTCCTACGCGACCCGCCTCAGCTTAATTTTTATTGTTTTTAATTTATTTTATAAACTATAACGTATTTCAGGTTCGGTTTTCACATACGGGGTGAAATATAAGACATATTGGGACATTCTAAAATATACTAGAGTGTTAGACACATTATGAGGGTGTCGGTTTTACCGAGGGTTGTTACATCCTCCCCACCTTGTTTTAGAGCTCGTCCTCGAGATCTATTGAAACAAATGCGGATATTTCCTTTGCATTTCAGATTCAAGCTCCCATGTGTACTCAGGTACTCTTTTGGAGTCCCACTTTACTTTGACCAGAACTAGTCTATTATGCTTGAGATTCTTGACTTTCCTGTCTTCAATCTGTAGAGGTCTTTCTACAAACTTGAGTTGTTCATTTACCTCTATATCCTTAAGAGGAACTATCAGTGATTCATCAGCTAAACACTTTTTGAGATTAGATACATGAAACACATCATTTGTTCCTGCCATTTCCTCTGGCAGTTGTAGCTGATAGGCTACAGGTCCTATTCTTCTAATAATCTTAAAAGGTCCAACATACCTGGGACTTAAATTTCCCCGTTTGATGAATCTTACTATTCCTTTCCTAGGAGAGACTTTCAACAATACTTTATCTCCTACTTGAAACTCCAAGGGTTTGGGTCGGTTATCAGCATAACTCTTCTGTCGATCACGTGCTGCTTTCAGTCGTTCCTTGACTTGAATGATCTTGTCAGTTGTTTCTTGTACTATCTCAGGTCCTGATAGTTGTTGTTCCCTAATTTCTGCCCAACAGACAGGGGTTCGACACTTTCGTCCATAAAGTGCTTCGAATGGTGCAGCATTGATACTTGTGTGATAGCTATTATTATAAGAAAATTCTATTAAAGGTAAGTGATCATCCCAATTACCTCCAAAATCAATTACACAAGCTCTAAGCAAGTCCCCCATTGTCTGAATTGTCCTTTCGCTTTGTCCATCCGTTTGAGGATGATAAGCTGTACTTAATTTTAACTTGGTTCCCATTGCCTTTTTGGAAACTTGACCAAAAATGAGAGGTAAATAGGCTATCTCTATCAGAAACAATCGATAAAGGAATGCCATGTAAAGAAACAATTTCATTTACATATAATTTAGCTAGTTGTTCCATACTAAAAGTTTCTCTCATTGGTAGGAAATGAGCTGACTTGGTTAGTCTATCTACAATCACCCAGATTGTATTATTACATTTCCTTGTTTTGGGTAATTTAGTAACAAAATCCATTGTTATCAATTCCCATTTCCACACTGGTATTTCTAATTGCTATAACAAACCTGAGGGTTTCTGGTGTTCAGCTTTAACTTGTGAACAAGTTAAACATTTAGAAACATAGGTTGCTATGTCCTTTTTCATTCCTATCCACCAGAAATTTTTCCTTAAATCCTGGTACATTTTATCATTTCCTGGATGCATCGTATACTTAGACTTATGGGCTTCTTCTAATATACAATGACGTAGGTTTCCTAATTTAGGTATCCACATTCTCTTTTTATGGAACCTCCAAATTCCATCTATTCCTTGTTCCAATTCTTTTAGCATACCTTTTAATTTTTCAGAATCATCCTTGATTACTGATTCTTGTGCTTCTCTTATCTGATCATTTAAATCTACTAGCAGATTTAATTTAAGAGAACGTACCCTTTTTGGCTTTTCATGATATTTTCGGCTTATAGCATCTGCCACTACATTTTCTTTTCCTTCATGATACTGGATATCACAATCATAGTCACTAAGCATCTCCATCCAACGTCTTTGTCTCATATTCAATTCCTTTTGCTTGAAGATATACCTTAAACTCTTATGATCAGTGAATATGGTAAACTTACTACCATAAAAGTAATGTCTCCAAATCTTAAGAGCAAAAATTATAGCTCCTAACTCTAATTCATGAGTTGAATAATTCTCTTCATGATTCTTAAGTTGTCAAGATGCATAAGCTATAACCTTTTGGTGTTGCATCAGCACACATCCATAACCTAATTTAGAAGCATCACAATAGACTACAAAGTCTTCAGCTCCTTCTGGTAATGCTAGTATGGGTGTATGGGTTACTCTTTGCTTAAGGATTCTAAAGGCTTCTTCTTGTTTTACTCCCCATTCAAACTTAACAGATTTACAGGTTAACTTAGTTAAGGGAATGGCTATCTTAGAGAAATCTCGAATAAATCTTCTATAATAACCGGCCAATCCTAAGAAACTTCTAACCTCGGTTGGTGACTCAGGGATTTTCCATTTGGTAATTGCCTCAATCTTTGTTGGATCTACATGAATTCCTTCATGATTAACTAAATGTCCAAGGAATTGTACATGTTCTAACCAAAACTCGCACTTTGAAAACTTAGCATAAAGCTTTTCCTTTCTTAGTAAACTTAAAAGTGCGTGCAAATGCTTTGCATGATCCTCTTTATTCTTAGAATAAATTAGAATATCATCTATGAAAACGATTATGAATTTATCCAAATATGGCTTACATATTCGGTTCATCATGTCCATAAATGCAGCTGGGGCATTGGTTAAACCAAATGGCATGATAGTAAATTCATAATGGCCATACCTTGTTCTGAAAGCGGTTTTAGGAATGTCCTCTTCCTGTACCTTTAATTGATGATATCCGGACCTTAAATCGATTTTAGAGAAAAATCGAGCTCCTTGAAGTTGATCAAACAGATCATCGATTCTCGGTAATGGATACCGATTCTTAATCGTGGCCTTGTTTAATTCACGGTAGTCAATGCACATACGCATTGATCCGTCCTTCTTTTTAACAAATAGTATCGGCGCTCCCCATGGCGACGAACTTGGCTGTATGAATCCCTTTTCCAACAATTCGTCTAATTGTTTCTTTAATTCTTTCATTTCTGCAGGTGCCAACTGATAAGGTGCTTTGGTAATCGGTGATGTTCCTGGTATTAAATGGATTCTGAATTCAACTTCTCTGTCGGGTGGTAGTCCTGGCAATTCTTCTGGAAATACATCTGAAAACTGAGATACTACTGGAATATCTTTTAAATCCTTTCCTTTAGTGTTAGTGATTATAGAAATCAAATACACTATAGAACCTTTTCTTATATAACTTGCAGTTTTCATCACAGAGATGAATTTAGTGGACCTAGAGAGTTTATCTCCTTTAATTGTGATCATTTTACCTTTTGGTGAATTTACCTGGATTGACTTTTGATCACATAAAATACTGGCTTTATTGGCTATTAACCAATCCATTCCTAAAACAACATCGAATCCTGCCAGATTCATGGGATAAAGATTTGCAATAAACTTTTGATTTAAAATTTCTATACTTGCTCCCTGCAAGATTTCAGAAATTCTAACAGTTTCTCCATTGGCTGTCTCTACTAGGCATTCTAGTGGTAGTTTAGTTAATGACTGATTTAGAAATTTGCAAAATGATGTATTAATAAAACTTTGGTTTGCACCAGAGTCAAATAATACTTTAGCAAAAACATCATTAACTAAAAACGTACCAGCTATGACATCTGGAATCATCTTGGCTTCATCTGCAGTCAGAACAAATGCTCTAGCATTTTTAGTATTCTTGTTGTCTGGAGCTGGAGCTAATTTTGGACAATTTAGCTTGATATGACCTTGTTCTCCGCAATTGTAACATACCCGGCTGTTAGCTTTCTTCCTGCAGTTTTCTTCCTTGTGTCCCGATATTTTTCAAAAGTTACAATATATGGAGCATCTTCCGGAATGCTTTCTTTTGCAATACCTACAGTAGGGTGCAGAGGTAGAACCTATATTTTTCCCACGGTTAGAATTTCCAGAATGAAATTCTTGTGTGAGCTTTTGGGTTAGGTTACTCCTTTGATCCTCTTCTCGGGTACGGACTAATTCATCTGTCAAGGTATTTGCTAGTTCTACTGCTTCTTCTATAGTTTGAGGTCTAGCTGCCTTGACTACGTGTCTTATCTCTCCAATTAATCCCCAAATATAACGGGAGATTAACGCTGGTTCTGGTGAAGCAAGGTTGGGTACTATTCTAGCATATTCAAAGAATATTTTAGTGTATCCCTTACTATCCACACCAGTCATTCTAAGGTTTAGGAATTTGTTTGCTATTTGTTCCTTTTCATTAGGTGGGCAGAATTTCCTTTCTACCTTGTTCTTAAATTCTTCCTATTCCATATTGTAGGTTCTATCACTTCCTCTTGATTGGAGGATAGTGTTCCACCATTCTAGTGCTGCATTCTTAAACAGATTAGAAGCAAACAGTATCTTATCTTCTTCAGCACATTTGCTTATCCTTAAGACTGCCTCATTCTTCTCTATCCAGCGTAAGGTTGCAATGGCCCCTTCGTTGCCTGAGAATTCCATTGGTTTACAAGACCATAATTCTTTATAAGAACAACCATAAGGCATGGTTCTTCTTCTTTTGGGAATGGGCATTTGAAGTACAGGTCCATTGTTCACACTGTTTTCTGGTTCACTTGGTCGCTTACTGCTATGCTTACTTTTATTATCAGCATCCTTAACAGTTTGAAGAATAAATGGCATTGCATCTATAATTCCTTGTGCTACTATGTGTTGGATAGTATTATTATCCACTTGATTGTTATTGTTATTGATGCTTGGATTCTCATTAACCACGTTAATGTTACTCTGGTTATCATTATTCAGATTTCCTTGATTTCTTTCGTCGGCCATCTGAATTTTAAATATTTATCCCATATTAATATCACAAGATAATAGATAATATCGTGATTCACATGACACGCAATCTAGCTAAAAACGTCGATCATTGTGACTTGTACTATATTTTCATATACTATGCGTCTATTACACACTAGTACTGAAATAAAGATTACAATACCAACAGAAAGAAAATTACACTAATAGTACTATGCATCCGTACACACATACTTTTATTTTATTTTATTATTATTATTACTATTACCCTTTCTACCATCACATTCACGGGTATGGATTTATCCAAAAATCCATATTGCGCTCATCGTATTTCCATACGAGACTCTCTCCCACCTTACGCATTCTCTCACTGCTTTCTAAAATTTTCTCCCCAAAAGTCCTAAGTTCTTGGACGTTTTCTGCACTCATTGGGGGTGCAGGTTCTAGGACTGGGTTTGGAATCTGGGGTGCGGGTTCCTGATATGGGGGTGAAGGTTCCTGAATTCGGTAAGGATCTTCTAAGATTTCCCTAATATATTCATCATGGTAATAGGGATCTAAAGGGTCCATACCTGTATAGGCTCCCATGGGTGTATCTTCATGAATAGGGTAACGTTGCACAAAGTCCCTATTATTGTCCCACCAGGGGTCGTAATTTGGATCTAGGGGATTTGGTGCAGGTATCCTAGGGATTTCTTCTGGGTTAAAGTCATGCATCTCCACTTGGTTTTCAGTATTTTCTATTTCCATGGGCTGGTCTGGGATTTGTGGTTGTGGGGCTACTAGTTGTTCCAGACTTGGGTCAGCAGCAGTTGTAGCTAGGATATGGAAATTAGCTAGGCTTCTATTAAGCATATCCTGTGTATGGGCATCTATTTTTCGCTTAGCAGCTGCTAAAACTCTTTGCTGTTGCAACTTTCGCATTCTCTTCCTACGAGCAAAGGCTTCCTTACTGAACCATCCTCGTTTCTTATGAGGGAATGGCTCTTCTGACTGAGCTCTAAAAGCAAACACTCCTTCTTCCTGATCTGCAGAATACCCAGAAAGGCAGGCTGTGAAGAGGTACCTTCACTTTTAGGTGAATCAGACAACTGACGAGTCATGTCTGAGGGTCCTTGATCACTCATACTGTAAACTAACAAATAGTCAAATAACACATAACAAATAATTACAGTTATGCACTTATTTCTGAAATTTATTTCCTAACACAAAATTTAGAATTTAAGTGTCAGCAGAACACTTCTTTGGCTCAGACCAGTGGCTAGGCTCTGATACCACCTTCTGTCGCAACCCCCGATCCCTTATCTGTCCCGGGAACGGGCGGACACGAGCTCAGATTTTTGGTGGTATCAGGTATTTAATCTCGCAGCGGAATTTACATCATGAGCGTAGTTAGGAAATGTTTATCAGAGTAAAACCACCATATTTGATATTAATAATAACATGGGCAAAACCCAAGTTTCTTATTGCAATACATTTATAGGGACAAACCCTATTTTATTGAATTTAAAACATCGTTTATTAGGTAACTTTTATAGCCACATTTTTCCCAAGCCTTCAGTGCTCTCCAACTGGCTTTTCACTAATTGGCTGTTCACATTGTGTTACCTGTAACGCGTTTTAAAAACATTTGTCAGTCGGAAATACTGGTGAGTGAATCCCAGTTTAATCAAGAACATTTTATCAATTAAAACAGTATTGAGAGCGATCACATTGTTTATTTCTACACAATTACTTATTCAGTATTTGCCACTCGACCGGATCTGTGGCTATGGTCAAATTACCCATTGGCTAACTCGTCGTCCAATGGTAATGTACTGTCATTCCAACTTACTACTACTACTTGTAGTAATATAAATTTTGTATACAAAACCCCATAATACCGGCAGTAATTGAAGACCTACAAAGACTCAATCACCGCTTAATCATATTGTAAAACAATTAAGGTTTTGTAAAACATTTCAAAAAGGTTAACAAAAAGAGGATAAACTCACATTGCTATCTTAGACTTCTTGTAAGGGTTTCCTGGATATAATCTATAATTTATACAAATGTACATTGGTTAGTATCATAACCCTTTGAAAATATTGATGATACCCTCCCCGAGACGGCATTCCAACAACTACGTCGGGCAGAACCACGACAGTTGTTATGGAACCCTAAATCGATCGGGCAGCGTAACTGTTACGAAACTGGGGTTATAATACTTACAACGGAGCAGAACCTCGCTAATTAGGGGTATAATACCCGTCTATAATGCCTCTAATTCAGAAAGTGAGATTGAGAATTGCGAAATGAACGAACTGAAATGAGATCCGAGGCCTCCTTTATATAGTTGCTGATATTGACTCTCAGGCGGCCCGCGTAAGGTAAGGCAAAGCCTTACGGGGCCCGCGTCAACACCCGGTCAATATATAGCTTGTCCCGGTCATGATCTAGACCCGCCACGATGTCGACACGTGTCAGCTCAGGGTGTCTCCGCGTTTGATGATCTATCGCGGCCCGCGTTAGATTAAGATGGGGTCTACGCGGACCATTTGAACTAAAGAAATCAACGACATCCGGTATCCACCTTGATACCGCCCGCGTAAGCTTGAGGTGAGGTCCTACACGGCCTGCCTCAGCTTAATTTTTATTGTTTTTAATTTATTTTATAAACTATAACGTATTTCAGGTTCGGTTTTCACATACGGGGTGAAATATAAGACATATTGGGACATTCTAAAATATACTAGAGTGTTAGACACATTATGAGGGTGTCGGTTTTACCGAGGGTTGTTACACAAAAAGCCCACCAAAAATAAACAAAATAAAAAAGGCATCTCTGGAAGATGAGATCCTAGAGGATAACCCTGTGGCAAAACAAAAGCCACCAGAAACCACTGTTGCTAGTTCTTCACAACAATTGTAAAGATCTCCACCCATCCAAACTCCTCTTGAATCCTCACAAAAGGATCAAGTTGTAAGCACAAGGAAAACACATTAAGAGGCAGACATTTCACTTGAAAGTCTTTTTCTAAGCCCCTCTCCCAGGGTTGTCTCTCTTTCAACTCCACAACCCTCCACTCCAATTCCACCAACATTCATACCTCTTTTTGATGCAATTGATACAACTCAAACACAAATCAGTCCCTCTCAATCACCAATTAAAGAGAGTAAACTTCCACAAGTGACTGAGTCTGAGAAAAATCAATTTGCTAACCCATAAACAGCTAAGGCTGTTACACCCCTTGAGTTACATGTAACTCTTGGTGGTAGTTCAAGTGAAGCAGCCACTATACCTGATGAAACAACAGTTTTTTAGTTGGACAGTGGTTTCATCTATAAGACTTCCTTGAAGGAAACAACTGTTGAGGGTACAATTGTAACCTCTGTTCCAGTTGGAAGTCCCCAGTACCAAGACAAAGGGCATTTGGTTCTGATAATTTGGAGAATTCTCCTATTATGGAACCAAATCAAACTACCTCTGGTAGGAATTCAGATGACCCTATTAAGTTAGGTGATGAATTAAGATACAAGGAATTGACGGAAAGAATGACATCCATGGAATCTTCAATGGTAGAAATGAAAGAATGATGAAATAGATGTTGGAGCATTCTAAAAGTCAACCTTCAACTTAGCAAATTGCCGATGAACTGTGGAAATCAGTGCAACCAATAATCCAAGCTCAAAGGAGTTTGGCAGACATCAACTACAACACTCACATTGAATTGATAAGAAACATGGTTGAGGCCATGTACAAAGTTACACAAGCTGATATCAAGGCCATCAGGGAACATTTGTTAAAGACTACTGGCTCTGCCCCTCCAACTGTACTTCAAGAAGAAGTGGAAGATGATGCCAAAAAGGGTGAGAATGACAACTTGAGAAAGTTGCAGCCTTCATCACACACAAAACCATCAAAGGTGCAGCCACAAAAGTCAGAGTCTGTTCCTGTAACCAAAACCTCTGCTAAGGCATCAGATGCTAGAAGTGAAAAAGGGATTGATGAGACCCTGAACAAGATATCAGAAGAGATTGCCCCAGAAAAGCAGAGAAGGCAAGATACACTTGAAGCCAAAGCTTCTAGCTTAATTCAACAAGAACACGCCAAGCAGGGGAAAAAGGAGGACATTGGCACTTCAAAAAGGAGAAAGTCAAAAAGAAATGTTAGACATCCAATCACCACCCCTCCTAAAACCACTTCTATGCCTACAAGAAGTGTATCCTCTGCTAAAACCACTGTTGCAGCCAAAACAAAACCCTCACCATAAAAACCACCTCAAAAGAAACCATCACCACCAAAACAACCAACAGATGTTAGTACAACAGATGTATTATCAGATGTTTCCCAAACCACTGCCATGATAATCTTTCCCACACCACCAACAACACAACCACTGCCCAAACCACCAAGAATTCCAACACGCCCACCTTCACCTAAAATCAAATTCACACGCAAAAGAAAAACTTTTGTTGTGTAAGAAGATGATGAGAAGATTCAACCACCAATCTCTTTATCATCTGCCCCCATTCAAGACACACCACTCTCATCATTTCCATTTAGATCCACTTCACTTCCATCCATTAAACCACAACCACAACCATAAATCATTCCACTGGCTGCTCGGTATCCTCTAGAGATTCATGTAATTAAAGGTGAAATTGAATCTTTTTATTCAACAGAGGATACATCACAACTATCCTTCCCATCTCTCTATGGATATCGAAAGCCTAGAAACTTAGATGAATATTTGAAGTTGAAAGCAAGATAGGCTGAATATATTGGAAAGGAGAAGTGTAAAGGGATGGATGATAGGACTGCTCATGGAATCTTGTCACTAGAACTTAGCAAGGTAAGCAAGATAGAAGATTATGCTAAGGACCTGAGCAAGTCCATGTCTGAGAAGCCAATAAATGCTGAGCTTGATAAGGAACTAAGACGGTATTGCCTTGATCACATCGTGCAACATAAACCATACAAAGCAAACAAAGCACAATTCAAATATTGGTCAACAAATGCTCTCAAAGAAGAAATAGAAAGAATTCAAAAGATGCTCAATGACCCTTCACTTAAGCCAACTCTACCAGATTGGAAGAAAGGCAAACAAATTGATCAAAACAAGGCATTGAAGCTGAAAAGAATGAGAAAAGGGTTAGTTGCTACAAAGTATGGTAATGCAAGGTCTGTTGCTAGATGGTTAGAATCCAAAATTGTTGAAACATACAAAAGACTGGAACAACTGAGAGAAAAGGATCCTACAGTTCTTAAGAAGCCAGTATATCCAACAGTGGTTGTCCCTCAACCGACCCATACATTTAAAAACTTGTCCTTAGCATCTGGCTTGTCCATAGTTGCCTTAAATCAAGCAAACAGGCAGAAGCAGATGTCTGAGGCTGATGAACAGATGTATGACTACTACAGGAAAGAGGGACTCAAAAACCAACTGTTATATCACACAGATCCTGCCAGTGACAAAATGAGAGAAACACTTGCAAATCTTATGAGTAGGGCACAATCACCAAACTCATCAAGGCTCTAGCTGATGTTAGGAGTTTGTTAGGCTGTTAGATGTCGTTGTCTAGGTGACGTCAACTAAGATGCTTCAGATGTTTCGTTTGTACTATAAATAGAACAATGATTGTACTGTTCTATTCATCACTTTCACCTTGACATTTTTGTACGAACAAACAAAGAGTGATCAGGCTGAGGGGGAGTTGTAATTCTTCATGCATACGTAAACTAGTAATTGCAATTTTATAAAATCATGATGATAAAAGCAATATCTCTATTGTTGTGATTGAAAAGTTATTTATTCCACTGCCTATTTCATCTCTGTTTTATCTTTATTCATTATTTCCATCTTAACTGTCACAACAATCAAACTCAGATCCTAACAAGTTAACTTATATAAGTTCATATTTTATAAACTTTTGATGTTTCGGGTATTGGGTTTTTATAATTCAATTGTATAAATGGTAAGTTATATAATATCCGGTATGCTAAAACACGTTAACTAGTTCACTAGACTAGCCGTTTTATTGTTTGGATAACGAGTTCGGCTCGTGTTTCGTTATTGGGTCAATTACCGACAATTTATACCACTTATACGGAATTGTTTACTTACGATCCTCAAGATATTTTTGATATCAAAAACTTATTAACTAGTTCACTAGACTAGTAAATTTGTTATTTTGGTCATAGTTTTTATACCAGTTTTGTAATCGGGTAGTTACCGAATGAATTGTTTAGCTTTAAACGATAATGCTTATATAGTTATTTTTGTGTTGTTTTCAATACCCTATATATGGTTTATGATAAAAAGCATTTATTTTTGAATTTTAGACATTGCTGAATTGTTCTGCGGAATGTTGAACACTTATGCATAATTGCTAAATTTGTCTGCGGACAAGAAAATTAAGTGTTTATATAATTTTTCCGGAAAGTGTAATTTGTAAGGTATTCATAACTAATGTTTTTATGAATAAATTGATGTGGATATGTTTCCATATCTTGTTTTTGCCATTTCGGGCTGTACCGTGAGTAGCCTGGCATAAATAGTGTGTTCACATTTCTACCCCCAGTCTAGGACATACATTTTTAATGTTTTGAATCGTGGCGAATTTGTTATCATACTACACTATGATATTGTACATTACTAGACTAATGAGACAAAAATAAAAATTTACTCTTAAGCGGGAAAAATTGATAAAGTTGTAAGGAATTACCGGATATTTTGCCATTTTGTCACAGACAATACTCGAAAGTGGTTACCCGATCTTTGGGTTTAGTCCACAAATGGAGACGGGTGTCAACCACAACGTTCAATCGGTGCCCGTGTTCAACTCCCTGGACACTCAGTCATCAGGTACATCTACACCAACTCCATCTTCAAGCCGAAAAATAAAGGGAAAAGTAGCCGGTTCGAATCCAAATCCGAAAGTTACTATTAACTAGTGGTCGGTTAACAAAGAAACGACTCTTACACGAGCTTATCTTTAAATATCTACATACGCCGTAGTCGAAAAAACCAACAAACACTGACTATTGGGAACGTATCCATACTTATTTTTGTGCCGAAATAGATAACTTGTTCAACCGTACAAAAGAGAACTTGAAATGAACTTGGCATTATATGGCAGGTCCGACATATCTTTTTTGTGGAAAATACAACCGCCACAAAAGTGCCCAGAGTGGATACTCCGATGATATGGTCATGAATTGTCACACCCCAACCGATGGCGGAAACATCGGGGCGTGGCACTGAGCGAAACAGATTGTCCAAGAGAATCCATAACAACTATTAAATGACAATATATATGTTAATATCCCATACTACTAACATATAAAGCATTAACAGTCTTTACAGATAGCGAGTCTCATAAACAAATACTATTCCGACAACTCAGATTTTATTTAGCGGGTTTCTAGACTTCCTAGCTTGTTTCATCACAGCATAGCTTCCTATCATCCTGTCACATACATTAAAATAAAGTCAATACATAAAATGTAAAGGTGAGTACACAAGTTTGCATAGCATACAACATAGAAAACGTTTTACGCATAACCAGCATGTGTCACGTAACGGGCGAAGCATGTAACTATCTAACAATGAAACAACTTAACCACGAGACTGCGTTGTAGAGTTAACAATGAAACAACTTAACCACGAGATTGCGTTGTAGAGTATGCGCGACACATGTCCAGCGGACATGTGAAGTAAAGTGATGTGATCCCTAGCAACCCCTATCCACGACAGGTGCTGAGTCCAAACTATAGTACTATCGTTGCTAGAGGCGGTATCGTCTAACACTGTAATAGCATAGTAACAAGCATTCATAGATCACGTATAACATGCGGGGGCGGTTAGCGTTGTAAAGTGTTTGCGTTGTGTGTTGTTGTGTTTTGATAGGGAACGTATGTAATACCCAAAAGTACGTTAAAAGAAAATGGGTTTGAGTATACTCATAGTTCGTATTTAAACAAGTAAACACAACTTGATTGGATTGAAAGGGAGCACGTTGAGTTAGCCTGAGCATAGAACAATAGCGTAAGCGTTGAACAGTGCGCATGCAGAATGTCGGATGATGATTCGAACGGATGGGTCTCCATTCGAGCGGATGGTCATCCGGACGGATGGTTATCCGAGCAGATGGCCATTCGAACGGATGGCCATTCGAATGAGTGTGTGGTGTCTGTAAAATTTGTTTAAGTTTGAAGTTTAGTTAAATCGCTTAAACTTTGGAAATTATAATGGGACAGTTCACCTGGTCGGATGGTCATTCAATCGGATGGCCATTCGAGTGAGTGACCTTTTATTTGAAAAACTTCGTAAAAATTTCCTAAGTAAAAAAGTTGAAGTTTAACGAAGACGGCGTGATGACGTGTCAAACAACAGAAAACACACCAAGTCCAGCTCATTCGACCAAATGGTCTCAGCCCATTCGATCAGACTCACTGATCTTTGATGGAATTTCATATTCAACCCGTTCATCGGTCATCTCTCCGGTGGAAATCCGTTTTCAAGCCGGCTCTCAACTAGGGAATGAGTAGAGAGTCTGAATGAGTCCAGATTCCATCGGTTTTGTATAGAAAGTTGAAGAAAAGTTGAAGAAAACTGTAAACATTTGAAAAGTATTGAGATCTTGTTGAGATTCGAGTGGAAAAGTGTGGAAATCCTTTAGATCTGAACCAATCTTGATGAAAAGATGATCCTTAACCGTTTGCCAGAGCAAAACAGGCGGATACCACCTTCAAGAGGTCAAAACCAATGATTTCAGAGAAAAGCAAGTGTTTTTGTGTGATTTTGATGGAGGAGATGATGTAGAAGTGATTAGTGATGATGATTATACAAGGTTTGAGGAGAAATACTTACGAAATAGCCTTGAATCGCTAGGAAAAGTGACTGAGAACAACTTGATTGGATGGAGGTGTCAAATCAGTGAAAGGAGGTGTACGGGTAGTATTTATAGGGTGAGAGAGAGAGAGAGTAAAGTCGGTGGAGAGTAGCGTTCGGTCGGATGGCTCGCCCGGTCGAATGGCCACTCGGTCGGATGGCCATCCGAGCGGATGGTCATCCGGACGGAAGTCCATTCGATTGGTTGCTCATTCGATCAGCCGACTTACGTTTTGTTAGTTTTCCGACTTTTGTTTCGTGCGTTAAGCGTTGCGTTGCGTTTAATCGAGTTGTGAGTAAGCGTTGTGCATGTAGCATTGCGTTGAGATAACCACATAACATCAAACAAGTAATCACACAAAAAACACACATAACCTAAGTAAATGCATAAAGTAATTCTGCGTTTCGAGCTTGCGTTGAGATAGAGTTTAGTCTAAACAAGCGATGTAACATGCTATAAAATGTGTGTAAATAGTATGCGTTGATAGCTGCGTTTGAATAAGTGTTGTAATAAGCGATTAAAATGTGTGTTGAAAACATAGTTTAAACCCTTTTTGGGATAATCGAAATCTCGGGAGTACAAGCGGTCAACGAATGAAATGACATCGACGAGTAATGACCCGAAAAGTCGGGTTGTTACATGAATCGGGCCAAAGTGGAGTTTGAAGTCGAAACACATAATCGGTTCAACTAAGAGCATGTTTTTCGTTTAGTGAAAGACGAACCAAATTGGAATGTACCGCTCTCTTTGATGTTAAAAAGGACAAAGACATCTGAGTCGGGAGCAAAAACATCATCCGCTTCTGATGCGGTTGACTTGGATGAGAATGACCTCCCATCCACGGTTCAAAATTACAATTTTTATCTCAATGACGTTGATGTTGATGAGGTTCAAGAGTGGCCTTGTCGCCCAACAGGACAAAAAAAAAGCTAAAGAGGCGTGAGCCAAGTCGAAGAGGGGGTCAAAACAAAAGGAGATGTCGGCGACGCATGTAGAAGACTACCCTGTAAAAGTTCAAATCCAACAATATATGGGAGAATGAAAGGGTTTGATGGATGGTCTCAATGGTAAACTCGACCAATATATTACAAATCAAGATTTAACCCTCCTCTTTATGGACCGCTCGGGAATGGACATGAATCGACTACATATTCATGATGAAATGTCTTAAAATTCAGAAAAAATATGGATGTAGTTGGTTTTATTTTAATTATTTGTACATTTTATTTTAGGTTTTAAGTGTGTTTTTTATTATTAGTACGTTTTTATTTTTAGGTTTTAAGTTAGGTTTTTTATTATTAGTCTATTTTTAATTTAGGTTTTAAGTGAAGTTTTTTATTTAAAATTGTTGTAAGTGTGTGTTATTTTTAAGGGTGGAGATACAATAGGAAGTTTATTTGGCTAAGAAGGCTAGGAAGTGATCTTGACCATCCATTTAGTTAATCAAGGGCTAATATTAAATGATGGAAATTAAAGGGAAAAAAAGAGGTGCGTGAGTTTGTTTAGGTGCATTCTAGTCAATCCAAGACAATAGTTTCTCTCTCCTCCAATTACCCCCCCTCCCATTTTTTAAACGTTAATAACTCTTTCATACGACATTATTTTTTTTATAAAAATTGCACCAAAAAAACGAACATTTTTTATCTTTAAAACGAGTATACTATTGCTATATTTTCGAATTTTTTTTTTGAAAACCCAGTAAGAATTTGTAAAACGCAATTGCCAGAAAACACAAATAAATGTGTTATTTCTAAAACGCAATAGGCTAAAGACTCAAAAGAAAGTCTAGTTTGTAAAACGCAATGGACTGAAAACACATAAAAATGTGTTTTACCTAAAACGCAATGCACAAAAAACACAAAGAAATGTCTTATTTATAAAACGCAATGGCCAGAAAACACTTAAAAATGTCTCATTTCTAAAACGCAATGGCCTAAAAAAACAAAAGAAAGTGTTCTCTGTAAAACGCAATGGACTGAAAACACCTAAAAATGTGTTTTACCTAAAACACAATGACTAAAAACACTTCAAAAATGTGTTTTTTCTAAAACACAATGACTAGAAAACGCATTCTAAAACACAATGACTAGAAAATGCATAAAAATGTCTTAGTTTTAAAACGCAATGGCATAAAAACACCAAAGAAAGCTTTCTCTCTAAAACGCATTGAACCAGGACAATAGTTGTCTGTGAATTGTCTGAACCATGAATGCAGTTCTAAAACGCAATGGCTTAAAACTGTCTACGAATGCCCCTTGGACCCCGCCAGGGGCTGCCGCCCCCGGACCCCCGCCAAGATCGTAAAACGCAATGACTAAATCAAAAACCCAGATCGTGAAAATGAAATTAAAGAATTTCTTACATGGATTGAAGCCGATTTCTTAATCGATTGACGAAATTTGAATGATAGTCACGGGAAAAAACGAGATTTTGAATGAAATTAAACTGGGTTTTCTTAAAAAAAAAAAGCTGAAGAACACGTTGATCGGGTGTTTGAATCATTGATTGATGACGAAAATCACACTATAATGTAGTGATTATTGAGATAGTAAGTGAAGAAAAGGTTGGAGATGGTGGGTTTTGAAAATGGTGGGTTTTGAAGTAACTGGGGAGAAGAAGGAAGAATAAATGATGAGATTGACTAAAATACCATTTCTCTTTATTTTAAAATTTGTCACATGTCATAATTCTATTGCTTTCTGTCCTTCCTAGCCAAAATAAACTTCATATTTGATCCTCACCCTTATTTTTAATGGATTATCTAGTTTTAAAAAAATCATAACTGTTTTATAAATTTTAAAATGACGTAAATAAATAAATAAGTAAACAAAATAAAAATAAAAATAAATTCTACTTTATAACTCAAATTGTTTCTATCTTGAAGCCAAAATCCTATCTCGAATGTTAATGCTTAGTTTCCCAAAATTAATTTATGATGAATTTTTAATAAAGAAATATTGGTTGATCAGGGGCTCTGTCCCTTAGAACTCGCTAGAATCTACTGTCCCTTAGACCCTGCTTCTAGGGACGACGCTCCTCTCAAACCCTTGCCAAGAGGCATTGCCTTCTTGAAACCCCAATTCCTTGGGGGTTTCGCCCCTAAGAGCTAATGAGGTTCCCGAGTACTTAAAATCGTAATAAAATAAAAAAAATGCATTTCACACCCTTCTAACTTGTTTGATGGATGTCATGATACACTTTGATTAACAAGTTAATCTAGTTACACCAAAATTATCAACAGATCTTTCTCTTACTATATTTGATAAGCACTACACACAAATATTTATACGATTTTCATTATCCTCTACTTAATATTTGTTTTTAGTAGATTAGTATTTTCTATTCAGAAGGGGATGATAGTGTACTTTGTTGCTCGTCTACCTGCTATCCATATGTAATTTGGTCTGGTGATTGTAATGAAAATATCGATTTAGATGACTAAAAAAAAGATCTATACGAAAATCTGTTGGCATAAATTCAAAATATGGATTGAACAACATTCTCATAATAATTATGTTACTTACTAGCCAAGTAGCCATCTATTACAAGAAAATATCAAAGGAGGCATTACAATGCTAACATACCTACCATCTATAGTCATGCACTACATTTTCCGTACAAATACACACCACCACCCGCCACCGCTCCAACCTTCCAGCCACCATAACTCCCCCCTCCCTTAGGCACCGTAACAATAAGCTTCGTCCCCATAACAACCGCGGTTGCCAACTCTGGTCGCGTTGTAGCCGGAAGCCTAAACCTCCACACATCAACCTCTAATTCATCCAACCACAATTCCACCTTCCCCTCACCATTTCCTTCCCTAACAACAACTTTCGTCACTCCAGGATAAATCTTCACCGCATGCGCCCTCACCTGGCCGCTAAACGCGTTATTCTGGATAGTCGCTGTGAATCTAAAGCAGTCGGGTCTATCTTCAATTAAAACATTCGCGTGTGATTGGAGAGGGAGCTCGAGAACCTGGCTAAACACGTGTGGTAGCCTCCGGAGCTTCTTTTGTAGATTTACGCGCATCACAATCGATGTAATGAGGAACTGGGAGTGTTGATCGGTTAATTTGTAGAGATGATGGTGACTGGAAGAATAATTGTATAGATTTTGGAGAATAAATATCTTATAAACGTTGGGTTGAATGCAAAGGAGAATGTAACCAATTGATATAGATCATTAAAAGTTGGTCTTTACAAGATTCTGTGAAACCCTACACCTATATGTAGCTCCTTCTAGTTCATTATGACCCTCCAAATTACTTAAAAAAGTTTATTCTAAATTTTAAATTGCAGAAAAAAACATTTATTTAAACAAAACTAGTGGTATCAAACCGGCGTGTTGCTCCACAGACCCAACGCGCTACGTGGGGGGATCAAACGCGGGAATTTGGTTGGTATCATATCGTTTGTTATGGTACAGGCTCTCGTTATAACAACCGGTAGGGAGAAAATAAATAAATAAGATTGTGACATAATCAAAAGAATACATCTGATTTACCCCTGCTTCGTAGCGGTATAAGCGTTTAAGAGCATACACTCTTTAGTCTTGTAACTCGCCTTGTCTTGAAACTCAGCGCCGAAAGCCCACTCAGCTAAGGAAGCTCAGTTAGTTGATAGATGTAAGACTAAGCCAGTCCGAAAGTGGAGTAGAATCAAGAAACTGGCAGACCTTAAATCTAGCCTACAATCCGATCTGTCGTCTCTTCGCTTGCGTTTTGGCACCTCTAACTTCAAGAGCATACGTAGTTGCAAATTAATCAAATAAACCCATATTATAAGCGAACAATATTAACAAAATAAGAAATAAAAACATGCACCGGCTTTTGCACGATCCCATGAGAAAAATGTTGTAAAGAAGTTGGGTTGGTTTCCTTCTGTAACTCGGTACATATGGGGCTATCCCATCTAGAGATGTAGCAAACTCTTATGTATTCCGATATCTTTCATTAAAAACATATTAGACAACAAAAATCAGCTTGCAATATTACTGATAGAAAATATGCTAAACAGGTACATACCCGATTTCAAAAGCACTTTGCCTTTCCTTGGAGTCTACAGGCTAACCAACCCAAACAAACATCTCAACATGTGTCTCTCATATTAACATATCCTCAGTCACACAGGTTGATGAACCCTTTTAGTCATTTGAATTGCTAGCTACAAAATATGTAATCTGAGATGATGACTGCATCGACCCCTGAACCACGATTTACACAAAGATAATAAGTGATTAAATGGTTAAAAAAACTTACAATGTAGGCTTCCTGGTATCATTCTCCATTTGTTCTACCATAACCGTTGTCACTCCAGTCTTCAAAGGAGCCTCCAGACACACCTTCAAAGGAGCTTCCAGACACGCCTGCCTACTGACAGCACCTTCCACCTACACCAACCGCTTATTCCCACCCACGCTTTGCAGCGGTACTCATCGTTGTTGAAGAACAAACTTAATACTTCTCTAGCAATCAACATTACCACTGATAAAGTAAAAGAAACCACCATTTAACTTAGAATACTATACATGACGGCACCTAAAGAATGACTACCATTCCTGAAATGTTTATTAAACTATCCATACCAAACTTCTACGGTTAAATTTACATGTGGATCAGTACCTTAGGAGGCAGTTCCAGCCAGTGGAACACCACTAAACTTAACCAAAACCATAGTATAATTTAATTACAGAAGCCATGGAGCTCCATAGTGGTTACTAAACAGCATGCCATTTGCATCAATGATCTGCAACTCGTTCTCAAGCTTTGCTATGCTTTTATGTTATTATCAGACAGTGTAATGTTCTTTCTCTCAAATAAGATAACCTTAAGTTGCAGCGAAATTGATTAAAAAGAGACTCATATGTACGTACATGTTGAGTTTTTAATCCTCTGTCCTCAACTTTACAATTGCCATCAATTACCTGAGTTTTGATTGGAACCTAAAAAACAGAGAATGCATTAATACACCAACTAAAATCCTCACATTAAGGAATATAATGAGCAATCAGATACAGCAAAAGGACATCAAATTAAGGTATAACTTTTAATATTCCTTTCTTTTAATAAACTTTGTGTTTGCTGGTTATAATGAGTTGGATTTAACTCCAAAAACCACATATGTGGTGTATTATTTGTACAGAGAACTTGAGTTTACTTTATATTGAACCACAAAAAAAAAAAAAAAAAAAAAAAAGCATAAATGTTATGCTTTTGTGTAGGTAAAGAAAATAAAGAGAGAGCGTGAGTAATAATTTGGAGAAGCAAAAAATAAGGAAACAGCTGAAATCGAACAGATGGAATAATATTAGTGAATATATAGGAAAGTTCCACACTTTTCCTTCATTTACTTGACTCAATTTTCTTCTCCTTCTACAGGTGATGCAAACTTCACTTTTCTTCTTGCTATAAAATAAACTTGAGAACATAAGTATCTTGATCTAATGGAGCCTCACTGTAGTGAGAAATGAGAACATGAGGCCATCGGATAGCAATATTTGAGATATTCCACTGATAGAAAAACTGGAAAAGAATCAGACCCTCGAATTTAAATGTAGAGTTAATAGCCAAAATGGTCCCTGAGGTTTGCTCACTTTTGTCACTTTAGTCCAAAACCCAAATTTTTTACATCTGGGTCCCCGAGGTTTGCATTTTGTTGCCATTTTAGTCCAAAAAAGAAATCTGGTCAGATTTCTCAAAAAAAAAACCTAAAGTTTTGTCCTTTTGCACAGGGGTAAAATGGTCATTTTGCTTTTCATTTAATATTTCTTAATTCAAAAATTAATATATATATATATATATATATTAATATACACACATCAGAAGATGCAGTTCATCTTCATCATATTCTTCAGCTCTCTCTCTCTTCTCTGAAATACCTACACACCCCCACCACCACCATCCCACTGCCGCCAACACCACCACCACCACCACCGTGATGAGAACCGACATCGGAAAACGACACCCATCTCTCTCTTTCTCTCTCCAAACACCCATCTCTCTCTCCTCTCTGTTGAACACCACCACCACCTTGATGAGAACCGACATTGGGATTAGGGTTTTCAGTAGGGGTGGTGGGTTGAATCGTGTTGGTTGCTGATTTGGGTTAGGGTTCCGGTGTTGGTTGTTGAATCGTGTTGTTGCAGGTTTGGGGTTAGTCGAAGACGGTTTGCAGGTGGTTGGTGATTAGGGTTGTTGCAGGTTTGAAGGTGGTTGTGGTGGTGTGTTGTTGGAGGTGGTGGGTGAGGGAGGGAGACAGAGAGATGGTGGTGGTGGTGGATTAATGGTGGTGGTGATGAAATTGGGTGCAGGTCTGATCAACGAGGCGGTGATGATTTCACCTAATCCTTGTAACAAACAGGATGATCAAAATTGGGTCAACATTTGAGATTTTCCGCAGCTTGGCGTGGCAGAATCGGAGGAGGGCAAGTGCGCTTGCAACCTCTGTTTGCAGCCATGGCGGTTATTCCTCCTTGTTCCCAATGTAAAACAGATCTGAGCCTCGTTTCTTTTTACAAATCGGTTTTTGTTTTGATTTGTTGTTGGAGCCTCGTTTGATGATTTCTCCTTGTTCCCAACATTTGATGATTTCTTTTTTACAAATCGGTTTCTGGTTTTGTGTTTTAGAGAGAGAGAGAGAGAAAGAGAGGGGGATACGGAGGAATGTTAGTGTCGCCGGCGTGAGGAGGTGGCGGTGGTGGCGGTGGTGGCAGCAGAGAGGAGTAGAGGGAGAGAGAGAGAGAGGGGGTGGTAGGTTTATTATTTTGAATTAATAATTAGTTATAATAAAATGAAAATGACCATTTTACCCTTGTGCAAAAGGACAAAACTTGAGGTTTTTTTTGAGAAATCTGACCAGATTTCGTTTTTGGACTAAAATGGCAATAAAATGCAAACCTCGGGGACCCAGATGTAAAAAATTTGGGTTTTGGACTAAAGTGGCAAAAGTGAGCAAACCTTAGGGACCATTTTGGCTATTAACTCTTAAATGTAAAATGCCGTTAGGTTAGAGGTGTACAAATCGGTTTTTTTCAAAAACCGGTTTCGGTTTTTTCACCCAAAATAAAAACCGGTTCCGGTTACAAACCGGTTTTTGAGGTCCAAAACAATAACCGGTATAACCGGTTGGAACAGGTTTTTAACCGGTTTTCCCAAAAAACCGGTTTTAATCGGTTTTTTTAATAACCGGTTCGGTTAATAACCGGTTTTTAAAGTCAAGAATAGTAACCGGTAGAAAAACCGGCGGTTAAAAAAAAAAACCGGTTAAAAAAAAAAACCCAGTTTCGGTTCTAAAACCAGTTTTTTGTACACCTCTACGTTAGGTTATGATTTATGATGGAGTCCGTCATACTTTGTTATTTCTTCTAGTGTATTTGAACTCTATCGTGCACCATGTTGCTGTAGCTTGTTAGGGGGAGCGGTAAACAGTGGTAAACCCACTTTTTGCCATTCAGTGACCACCGCCAACTTTTTTCCGATTTCATTTTACCGATTTTTTGTTGCAATTTCGGTGAACCTTCACCGATTCGGTGAGAGGGAGGGAAGGGGGAGAGAGATGGTTGTGTGGTGGGGTCCATTCTTTCTCAACCGATCACACATTTTTCTTAAAAAAAAAATAGTTTACCTAAACCCCATTAGGTAAACCACGGCCAATGTTTTTGAGCATTAAGTAAATATTTTAGGTGACTTGACATGCCACTATATGATTGGTTGAATTGGGAGTTTACCTAATGGTAACCATTAGGTAACCACCCCCTTCACCCTTAAATCAAACATAGAGCACCCTTCAAGTTTGAACTTTTTGATTAATTAGAGATCAAATAGTTTTATTATTGATGTAAGCTCAAGGGTCCGGGTTTTGTGTTTGGTAGGTAGGTGATGAAACACTGGTTAATACGAGCTTATCCCAGCTGAATTGTCTCATTATACTAGGGTTCAATCTCTTTCTCCACTCGCCGTTAGCTGGAATCCTACAAAACAGAACACCGGTGACTCGCCACAAGGAGGGGAATAGGGGGGTTCTCCTTGCGACCACCATCCGGCATGAGAATAAGTACTGTTTTGAAGAGAATAGTGTGTGTTAAGAGTAAATAGTGAGAGAGCAGAATCCTTAAACATGAAGGAGGAGTCCTCTATTTATAGCCGAATGAGGAATGAGTAGGAGGAGACCTGCCAGCTAGCCAGTGGGTGCCAGCTGTCCGACCAAGGGGAATATCCTCTTTGTCCCATTCGTTGTTGTCAGGGTTGTGGATTACGTGGCGCGCCCCTATTTGTCCAGCTGGGCGTACTCTGGCAGCGGATGTCGGTCTGTCCTCCAGATATCTTGCAGGTCCAATTGGCGTCCATCTATAGGTGACACGTGTCGTCCTTTATGTCTGGGAGAGCATCTTCTTTGTCACCTGCGATCTCTTTTAAAAGCTTCTAGAAGCTTCTGGATGCGTTCTGCTGATGTAGGCTCCATGTTGGAGAAAAGTGGTGTGGTCCCTGTCATGTGTGCATGGACTTGGGACCATACCTCTTCAAGTCCCCCCAGTCCAGTGTGGCTTCCAGGTGAGTTTATCATCTGGGAGGGATTCTGGACTTAGAAGAATGGAGGTGTTGTTAGTTGTTTTTGGTTGATTTGCATGTGGTTCCAGGTTAGGAGATGGTATGCAGTTCTGGATTCACACGGCGCGCTGAGTTTGATAGCTGGCGCGCAAGGTTGGTCCATGACGGCGCATGGCGTAAGAGGACGGCGTGCACAAGTGAGCCAAAATGGCGTACGGCGCATAGAGATGGCGTGCAGAATTGAGCCAAAACGGCGCATGGCGCGTGGAGATGGCGTTCAAATTTGAGCCAAAACGGCGCACGACGCATGGAGATGGCGTGCAAATTTGAGCCAAAACGGCGCATGGCGCATGAAAATGGCGTACAAATTTGAGCCAAAACGGCGCGTGGAAAATGGCTTGAAAAATTGAGCCAATACGGCGCACGACGCATGGAGATTTCTTCAAGGAAAAGTTTTGTCTTTATGTTTGGAGAAAAGTGACGTTTGATGTGTGACTGATGCTCCGTCTGAGGTTGTCGTCTTGTCAGAGGAGTGGAATAGTTGTTTTTTCAGTTGTCAGGCACGTTTTTCTCCGTGTGTCAGGCGCGTGGCGGCCACACGCCCTAAATAGGCGGCGCTTCGTTTTCTCTTTCCTGACATGTCATCTCCTGGTTGGTCGATAGTCTACCTTCTGACGGTCCACTACCCCATCGCATTTAATGCGATGGGTATATATACTTGGCGGTTCCAACAGAAATTCCACCTTGGTCTCCAATTTCATTAAAATTTCAATCTTTTATCTTCATCTTTTCTTTAAGATCTCCCCTCGACTTCGTGATTGTTCTAACAAAATGTCTACTCCTTCTAAACCCGTTAGTACGAAGAAAAGGAAATCCAAGCCGAAGAACCCTCCAGGTCCAGATCAGGCTGTTATTAATTGGAGAGAAGAAGAACTCCATAATATAACTCAAATGTGTGCATTCCCTTCTGACTGTATCCAGTTCCCCACTGCTGGTAGTACAACCTTGGATGCCCCTCCGGGCTATATGACGCTGTACGCTGCGTTTTTTAAAGACGGAAACTTCAGATTGCCGATGTCAAAGTTTCTCGGAGATGTTTTGACGAGATACGAGATTCATATCTTCCAAGTGAACGCGTTAGGGTTACCTCGAATAACCTATTTTGAATTCATCTGCCAAGCTCAAAAATAGAACCCACATTTGAGATGTTCAATGTGTTATATTATGTTACTTACACCGGAGGTTTCTATTCCTTCAACTCCAGAACTACCAGTGTACTCCCTTGTAGTCGGGATCCTCCAAAAAGTCTTCATGACTGGAAGCAAAAATTCTTCTATATTCGTCGTGGAGTTATTCCGATCGATATGCATTATCGGCCGGAAAGTGAGGGGGTGCCTAGGGTGGCAGTTTCTATCTCCTTTATTGATGAAGAGTGGTATAAGACGTTGACTCGGAGGGTTACTCTGATCATTCAACTGGATGAGAAGGCCCTTGTTGCAGTTGGGATGAGTTTGTTATGGGTGCCTCGTGACCTTAGGGCTTACCCAGTTTATGCGTACAAGGGGAAAGGTATTACTTCCCTACTATTTTTCTCGTTGTTTCTTTTCTTCTACTTTTTTTCTCACATGCCTTTCTGTTTTCCAGCAAGGTACAGTTTAATGAATGTTTTCGATCCGAAGGTTGTTGGTGGGATGGCTGTGGCGGCGTTGCCTGAAGGGGAACCAGGGTGGACTACTCGAATTAGAGATAACTTTTTGTACCCTTCTAACGAGAGCATGAGTAGTTATGCCAATGTTATTTTAGGTGTTGTTGAGGTTGACACTGATGTTGATACAGTTCCTACTCGGGAGGAGCTTATCCTCCTTTCGAGTGAGGAATTTACGGCTTTGTTTAATGGCTTAACTCATCGTTCATCCCGTACAGGTCCTCAGCAACGACCTGTTTAAGAACCTACTGATGATGATGTCTCTACCCCTCCTGTTGTTGACCCAACTACTGCTGCTACGGAATAGAAAGAAGCTAGGAGGAAGAAGCATGAAGAAAAGACGACGGAGAAGGAGAAGACTGCTGAAGAGCCAGCTAGTGCACGGAATCGTAAGCGTTCTTCTAACGTCAAACTGTTGGACTATGTTGTTGTTTCTGACTCATTATCCGGTTTAGACGCATGGGTCAAACGGTCTGCACCTGATCCAGATGATAAGGTCACTTTGACTGAGATGGTGGCCAAGAAACAAAAAATTCTTGCAGATAAGAAACATCAGTTAGATGAGCAAGCTGATCTTGCTCTTTCTGAGAAGAAATTTAAGATGATGGGTGAGACTGTTGCACCCTCTGAATCCGAAGTGGATCTTGGAGTTTTTAGCAAGAAGTCTGGCAACCTTCTTGAGAAAATATATAAGGCATCTTCTGCACCTCGAGGTATGATTCCCCGTTGCTTATGGTTAATTTTTGGGTATCTACTCTTCTTTTTTAAGGATAATTCTTTGTTCCTTGTTTCGCAGCATCTGCCAAATCTACCCGTTCTGGTGCCAAGATCGATATCTCTGATATTACTCCACCGACTTCTCCTCCCCCCATTCCTTATGGGGACTCGCCTCCCCAAAAAGAGGATAAGGGGGAGGGTGTGAAAAGCGTTTCGTTGAAGATTGTGGTTCCACCAGTTGCTCCTGAGGTGGTGATCTAAGAAAGTGATCCTTGCGTTGAAGGAGCTAAAATGGATTGGGAATCAAGTGAGACTACCCCTCCTTAGGGTATGATATATACTCGGCGTGGCCCTTCTACTCCTGGGGGGCGTGGCCCCTCTAGTAGCCGGCAGGGTCCAGAGTTCAGGAAGGTGAAAGCTGGTGGATCGTGGATGGATCACAATCCATCTTGTGATAATATCCCTCATATCCCTCATTGGGGTTTGACGCAAGGCTCTAGGATGGATGACCTTGATAACTGTCATGATTTTTATTCGTTGTCACTCCCCCTTACTGAAAGGTTGTTTCAAAAGAATCGCAACCGTTTCGACCTTTTAGATGAGCACGTCCAATCAGGTGTAAACTTTTTCTTTACTACACAAGAGATTGTGAGAGAATGGTGATCTATGGGGAAAGATATATTAGAGTTTGGGGCTGCTAAGAAGGAGTTTGCTGCTGACAGAGAGGCGTTCAATTCTAAAAAGAAGGGTTTGCTATGGAGAGTGGCTGATGGCGAAGAAAAACTTGCCAGGGAGAAACAGCTCAACGTTGACCGTCAAAGGGACTGGACGGCAGCGTGTGAGAGGTCAAACTGCGAGCTCAAGGCTGCGCGTGATGAAGTGGTGAAGATAAAAGCTGAAAAAGCCAAGGAAAGCCAAGAGTATGAGCGCATTTCTGCTGCCCACAAGGAGAAAGAGACTGAGGCACAGGCGCGTATTGCTGCCTTGGAAAAAACTGTTGAGGAGCAAAAAACTCAGATCAAAACGTTGGAGCTATTGGCTCAGGACTTGGGCGATGACTGCAAGTGGTTACTCGCGCGCGGTGTACCTTTGGTATGTTTCCTTATTGTTTGTTCTTGCTTAACACCCTTCACATTTGTCATATATCTTTCCATGTCTTTTGTATAGATTGCTGATCGGCTGATGAAATCTGAAGAACTTGCAAAACATATGTTCGAGCTTGGTGACACTGCGTAAGACAGTGGTTGTAAAGATGGATATGCTGAAAGCAAGGCAGCCGCTCTTGCAAAAGAGAAAGATAACCAGTTCGAGCTGTTTAAAGTCGATTGCGTGGGTAACTGTATGGCCAAGCGTCAAGAGTATGAGTTCCTCGAGTTTGGAATCTTAAAGGCCATACAAAAGCTGATGCGCCGTGGTATTGCGGTAGAAACCCTGAAGAAGTTTCTTGAAGATGCTGATGCTGAAACTGGTGGTGCTGGTACAAGCTACGAAGTCTAAATTTGTTGTTTTTCTGGCTTGCATGCCGTGTATTAGTCTACGGCCTTGTATTTCAGACAATTAGCTACTTGTTTGACGTTTGTAAACATTATATACTTTATTCGTGGTGTGGTGATGCACGCTTGACTACCACAATTTTGCTTGTTAGTATATCTGTTATGGTTCTAGTTGTTAAAACTGTTTGTGTGAATTTTGTTTACTTTACAATTTGTGCATATGATAATTTCTTTGATCAGGTGTTGCGAATGAATGGTGGCTATGACAGGTTATTGTGTTTAATTGACCTGGCTGTGCACTTAGTCGTGACAATCCTTGGAGGTCTACAATGTTTGTTCTGTCATTACGCCGACGCTTTGTTTCGTGTGTGCCTGAAATATTATGAAGTGATCGTTGACAGGTTATTGTGTTATATCGACCCGGCTGTGCACTTGGTCGTGATGAGAATTAGAGGTCTACAATGTTCATGCTGCCTTGTTAGCGATGTTTTCGTGGGTTTACGAAGTGAACGTTGGCTGACAGGTTTATTGTATGTAAATGACCCACCTGCGCACTTTGTCGTGACGAGCCTTGGAGGTCTACAATGTTTTCTATCGTTATGCCCTCGATGTTTTCGTATGAACCCGAAGTAATGTATGCATTTGTAGCAAAAATTCACAAAAATTATGATGCTAAGTAGTCAACACTTCTTGTATATAAGATGTATGTGTTAGGCCTCTGGCCTTACATAGAAAAGATAATACTTGCTCATTACATGTAACACTTTCTTAGCTATTGGGCATTTCAAGTCCTGTGGACTTCTTCGTTGTCTATGGTGCGCAACTGGTAGGCTCCTTTACCTAGGACTTTATCGACGATGTAGGGTCCCTCCCATTTTGGGGTTAACTTTCCTAGTCTTTCAGCGTTGGAAGCTTCATTGTCTCTAAGGATGTAATCACC
This sequence comes from Helianthus tuberosus, assembly GCA_030545235.1. Classification (NCBI taxonomy): domain Eukaryota; kingdom Viridiplantae; phylum Streptophyta; class Magnoliopsida; order Asterales; family Asteraceae; genus Helianthus; species Helianthus tuberosus. The sequence continues at coordinate 654,495 of JARYGA010027071.1, forward strand.
GGGATTGAAGGTGCAGATTCGTATTTTGCTGTTGTAGTACCTTTCCAGTTTCGTCTTGTATTTTGCTTCATTGATTGCCGCCATTTCTCTCCTTTCTTCTAGGAGATCCAAATCCATTCTTCGTTGTTCACAGCGTTCATTGCTAACATTCGTGGAGATGGTAGGCCAATCTCTGCGGGTATTACTACTTTTGACCCATACACCAGTCTGAATGGGGTTTCACCGATGCTTGTTTTTGGCATCGTCCGATGGGCCCAAAAAATACTGGGTAATTCATCCATCCAACCTCTCCGTTAAGTTCTAAGTCGCGCTTTGATTCCATCGACGATGCTTTTGTTTACTGCCTCAACCTAACCATTTCCTTGTGGATGTGTCACTAAGGAGAACGTATGCTCAATGTTCAATTCCTTGAACCACTTTTGGAGGTCTTCAGCTGCAAAGTTTGTTCCATTGACTGTGATGATTCTCAGGGGTAATCCAAACCGACAAATTATCTGCTCCCAGATAAACCTTCGTACCACCATGGTTGTTGTTGAGGCCAAAGCTTTCGCCTCTACCCATTTAGTAAAATAGTCAACCGCGACTATGATGAATTTTACTGCTCCTAGGGCTTCAAGAAAAGGACTAACCATGTCAATTCCCCATTGTTGAAACGGCCATGTTGTTGTGACTGGTACCAGCTCATTCTTGGGGCATAGGGTTTTAGGTGCGTGCCTTTGACATCCGTTACATTTCTTTAACACCTTTACTGCGTCCAGGTGCATCCCTGGCCAGTAGTACCTGACGTTCATCACCTTCGCTACCACCATTCTTGGACCTGCTTGAATGTCGTAGATTCCTTCATGCACTTCATGAATCAAATAATTAGCATCTTCAGGGTCTACACAATGAAGCAAGGGTCCCAGGTAAGATCTTCTATATAGGATGCCATCAGGCATCTGATTGTGCATGGCTTTGTGTTGTATCTTCCTGGCTTCTGCTTTGTTTTCAGGTAAGATCCCTGACTGAAGATGCATGATGATTGGGGTCATCCAGGATGATGATCCCAGCTAAATGACGCTTACTTGTCACAATGGGACTGATGGGTTCTTTAATACTTCAATGCACACATCCTTGGCTAAGTGCTGGAAACTTGTAGATGCAAGCTTGTTCAGGGCATCTGCAGGCTTGTTCTCGCTCCTATTTATGTGATGGATCTTGAAAGAGTTGAAACTTTGCAGTAAGATCTTTGCTTGCTCGAGGTATAATGCCATTACGTCACCATTGGCGTCATATTGACGTTGATTTGACCTACGACGAGCAGTGAGTCAACATGCGCTTCCAGGTGTTTGACTCCCATTTTGATTGCCAGGCGAGATATGAATAAGGATGATGACATGCAGGAATTTGTTTTAATGATCAATGATAATTTTGATTATCCAACATATTTTTATGATGATTCACCAGAATTTCTGATGATTTATCCAGTGTTCTGATGTTGTATCAGATTTTCTGATGATTACATCAGATTTTCTGATTTTTCTTTGATTATCACTAAAACAGTTTATCAAGCATTTTTCTGGTGATAAGGTTATCTGAGAGATTTTTATCACAGAACTAACCATAACTTAGCAGATTATATGTTAAGCCTTCAACATAGGCTACTTTCTCTATGGTCAAACATATTATGCATCCATATTCCATGATCATCCCTTTTACTCCATTTCCAAAATTTACCATTCTACCCAGCTTTGGAACAAAGTTACTGAGTATGCTCCTGTCCCCAGTCATGTGCTTGGAGCTTCCTGAATCGCAGTACCAGATCTGCTGCACATGATGGTCCTGAAATGGAATGATTAGAGGGTTTTTAGTACTCAGGCTTGCTTGGGTACTTTTTCTGATGAGATTTTAAACAGATTATTTTCTCTTGTTGGTTTTTCATCAGAAATTCTGTTATATGCTGAGCCATAAACATATTTTAGATTTTTCTTTTGAAGATGGTGTTGGACAAGCTTCAGTATGTCAACACACATACAAGATTTATCAGAAGTTTCTGATATTCTTTCTTGTGATGGAATGAGTGGATAATTTTGAAAAGATGAGTGAACTGCTTCTGGAGTCTTTAAAGATTCTTGACTGCATTCACTTATGTTTGCTTTGAAGTTTGGTTTTTCAAAAGAGAAATCAGAACAGGTTGATTTGCAAGATTCAGAATCAGATTCTTCAAAAAATTTATCAGAAATATGATGGGTTGCTTTTACAAAGACAGTGGGTTTATTTCCTCTTGATTTTATATATCCTAAACCCTCTCCTTTGTTCTTTGCGGTGGACTCAATGAAGTTTATGAATTCTTTGGCTTGTTGAAAACCTCTTACATTGATTTCTTTAGCATTGATTTTCTTGTAAAGATCTTTTCTTTCATTTTCATAGAACTCAATTTTAGCTCTTTGATCTAAACTTTCTTCTATAAGTAATTGGTTTTCAAGAATGATTTTATTCATGGTCCTTTGCAACTCATCAGAGTTTCTAATATCTGATTGATGTTTTTCTTGCAGATTTAGAAAATCTGACATGAGCTTGTTTAGTTTGTGTTCAAGATCAAGACTGTCTAAATTAACCTTTTGTTCTGAAGTTTCTGATAGGCCTTCAGAAAGTGCCATGAGGCAGAAATTTGCCAATTCTTCTTCTTCATCATCATCAGAAGAATCATCAGATAACCATGTATCTGTTCCTGCAATTAAGCTGACTTGTTGCTGCTTTTTTGCTTCTTCTAGCTTTTTCTCATAATAAGCAACATCCTTGAGCTTCTTGGTCTTGCACTCTGATGCATCGTGACCTCTCTGCTTGCACTTGTAACACACAACTTTAGCCTTCCCTTTATCCTTAGATCTAACTTCCTCTTTAGATCTTCCATCCATCCTCCCTCTGCCACTTCTCTGGTATCTCTGGCTTCCTCCCCTCAATCTCTGCTTAAATGTTTTGGTGAGCAGTGCTATTGCTTCAGCAAAGGCTGAAAAATATGATGATGTATCAGAAATTTCAAGATTTTGACTGTTTGATGGTTGTGGATCATTGGTAGGTGTTGTTCTTTGTGAGTTTGGGATAAGAGCAAAGATCCCCCTCTTTGAATGGTTTCTTCAAATATTTCTTCCTCTCTGGGGATCAAGATGCTGTATAGGTCATGAAGACTTATATTTCCTAGTTCTAAGGTTGAGGACAAAGTCATGGTTAGACTTCTCCATTCTCTAGGAAGAGCATCAAGAAATTTTATGTTTCTTTCATTATTTGATTTTATTATACCAAATTTCTTTAGCTCGTTTAAAAGTTTTGTAAATCTTTGATGTGACAACTCGAAATTTAGAACCTTTCGTTGTATCTTGGTGTAACTTGCTTGAAACGTTATGTGATGTAATTAACTTGTTGGTTAAATGATATAAGTGAACATCCTATGTGACTACGTGTTATGTTTATATGTATGCTTGAATGTATGCGACCCGAGACACAAGAACCCGATTCGAGACCATGCGGTCTCGAGTGAATAGTGTAATAGTTGGGCCGGTTGGGCCGCACCTCATCTAATCCACCCGAAACCCACTAGGGTACACCAACTTGGTCCGGGTATAAAACCCACAAGAGTGACCAACCTCGCCTCTTTGCATCATTTGCAACATTTCAATACACACTCTCCTACACACACACACTCTCACTCTCCCTCACTAAAACCCTAGCAACACCACTCTCTTACCTTGTGCCGGATCAAGAGTAGCAAGCCAAGCTCTCGGATTTGCTTGTGTTCTCCACTCAGAAACTTGCGAACAACAAACCTACTCTCCTTCACACACACCCCATCAACCGGTTAGTGTTTTATGATGTTGTTGTTGTTAAATGCTATGAATGACATGGTGTAGCTAGAATAATGGTACGAATGATGATGTTTTTGTGTTTCGGATGTGTATGATGATGTTTGGATAACATGTCTTGATTTCGGATAGATTGCATAAAGAACTAATGATGTCTTGTGTCTAAATGTGATTTAAACCATTGATTGTTGATGTTCATGAAAATAGGCTTGCATATGTGTACTAGATAATGTCATGATAATCGGATTGTACACTCTTATGCTAAGAACCGAATGCTTGTTAAACCGGCTACATGTGTGTGGAAATCGGTTTAGTATAGAGCCGAGTTCGAGGTGTTATGTGATGATTTGAAACCATTAGATGAGTATGTTCAAGTGTTTGATTGTTGTTCATGTTATGGTTGTGTAAAATATGATGAACAAGTTTGAATGAACATGATGAATGACTTGAATGTATGAAGAACAACATGAATATGATATGAAGGTGTCTTGAATATTTGAAAATACTTGTTTGATCCATTTTAGTAAATTGTTAGACAAGAAAACATGTTTAAATGGATAGTACACATTGTTGCATGAAATCAAAACTCTATTGGATAGTACACTGTGCAGAATCAGCTGATGTCCAGTCGAGACCTCTGGTTTCGACTCGAGATCATGAACATGATAACTCGAGAACATAGATTGCGACACAGGTTGCGAGTCAAGGACCCCTAGTCTCGACTCTAGACCATACTTCATCAACACACACATCATGACTAGAGACCATGGTTGCGAGTCCAGTTGCGACTTGAGACCACTACATGCATGACCCGAGACCACCTCAGTTGCGACTCGAGATCTTGTAGGCTACAACTCGAGACCGCACAGTCTCGACTAGAGACCGCACAGTCTCGACTCGAGACCATATGCATGTACACGCTATTTGGACTTTCGCACTGTTACGGGCCTAAGTAATTGGACCGAACATATGGGCTGTATGTACTACTGTTAATTAAGTATGTTGTGCACCGTTGTTGATTTGCCATGATAGACGAGTATGTCAAGATCGTTACTTGTGTATGAATACGTGTAGAAAATACGTGCACTACTTGGTATGAACCTGACGTGAATGGTATTTATGTTAGGACGTAGTTGACCACTTACAACTTGATTGACTATTTCTGTGTATCTGCCGAGCAAACCAAGGTGAGTTCACACCCTCTACAAAGCATGGGATTCCCTGGGTTGGGAATGGGGTTAAGGAACGTGGATTCCTCGTCCTCCTTGGGTAGGACAACATTGGTTCAGGAATGTAATTCCTCGTCCACATGGACAGATAACTCGTACTAGACCAAAACTCTATCACGAAGTCCCTCCTTTTTATATCGACTTAATCGCCGGGCCAATGGCGAGCGGGTCATTAGTTAGATAGCGCTATTTAGGTCTGACAAACCTCACACCGTGCCGCAGAGGACGGGCGTGAACTAATGGATCTGGGGCACGTCAATGATGATAGACATTGACAGTTTCAGGGCACATAAACATGACTACAGTCAGCAGTCGATATGGTAACGAGTCTAGTGTACACATGGGGTAGCCCCCACGGCCGAAATGCCAGAAAACTAACACGGGGTAGCCCCCACGGCTGGATTGCCAGAATAACCGGGAATAAACAAGTCACGTTTTCAACTATGGGGTAACCCCCACGGCAGAATGCCAGATAAAGGAAGCTGTTTTTGAAACAACTTAAAACGAACACCCAACCGTGAACTCACTCAACTTGTTGTTGACTCGTTACTACATGCTTTGCAGGTCAATAGGTGCTTAGCTGGAGCTTGCATGGAGGAGAGTCGTTGTGGGACATGGACGACTGTGTGCCATGTTAAACTTTGAAACAATTAAACTTATGTTTTGGTTTTAAGACTTATGCTTCCGCTTGCAACTTAAACTATGTTTTGTTTGAACACCAATTGTATTGGTTGGATTTTATAACTACTTATATGCTTGTTCAATATGATTGGTGGCTGGATCCTGGTCAGTCACGCCTCCAAGCGGTGGTATTCCGCAGGTGGATTTTGGGGGTGTGACATTTGATATGTATCTTTTAATCTTTCATTTGTGTCACACCCCGACCACGTAAAACATCAAATCGTGGCGGAAACGTCGGGGAGTGTTGTAACAAAATTATTGTTTCACAACCATGGCATTTAAAAGTTATGTTTTATTCATCAAACAAAGAGTTACATTGTCTTAAAATAACTGAAACCAAGAGTACACCACATAATTAAACTAGTTCTATCTTCATTTTAAGTCTCTAAGGCACAGGTCCGCCCTAGTATATCACGATCATCCTAAGCAACAACTCCTGAAAACACATGTGAAAATAGGTACGTCTGCATAAAAATTCCTGTGAGATACATAGGTTTTATGAAAGTAGGATTCATGCCTTGAGTTTAGAAAAATGTTTAATAAAATTCAGTCATGAACCTTGTTAATTGTTTTGTTTTATAAATCATTTGAAAAACGATAGCAAAATCAGATGATATGTATATATAAAAGAATAATGTATGGTTAAAAGAATAACCAAGTAAAAAGACTTTGTATAAACCAAGTTATTTGTAAAACAATGTTTAAGTGAAAATGTGTTGTAAATGTAATATGTCTAAACTGAAGTGGTTTAAATGACGCTACGATATGTAATATCATACAAGCACATATATATTTGAAGTACCAGCGGCATATCCTCCATGCTTGTACCATATTACACACGCCTCGTTATTTAATTCTCTCAAACCAACCAACATTGCAAAATATCCATGTTTAATCCAATAGTCAAATGTCATAGTATAACCCAAGTTGATTGTGAATTATGTAATGTGTAAACAAAAGTTTTGTATGGTAAGTAAAATGAGACTACTTAAACAACAAGTAAAAATGTACAAAACAAAGTATTTTGAATAAATCAAAACTTATGTTTTGTAAAATAACTAAATAAATACATGCTTTACTGATACAAACACTTATGCGGTAAGTTAACGCATACATTCAAGCCTTGAGACAGCAGGATAACCTTAGAGTAAAGATTATCAAAGTAAAATGTTTTCGGATTCAATCATTCCTTACACCCAAACAAACCTAGGGTGTCAGGAACGGGATTTGTCAAGTCCTATGGTATCATTACTTACTACCGAGCGGCGTAGCTAATGTTAATGAACGTAATTTAGACCCGTTGAACAAACCAAATGTCATACCAAATGTAAACATGTAATGAAAGTAATGTACTAAGTATGCTAAGTTAACATACAAAGCAGAAAATGTAATGTAAAACAATGTGCTATCATGCCAAGTAAACATACATAGCAAAAGAAGATGTAATGTAAATCAATGTGCTAAATATGCAAAGTAAACAAACATAGCAAAACAAAATGAAATCATGTACTAATAGTGTACTAATGAACATAGCAAGTATATGATATGAAAACATGGAAAGCATGAAAGTAACAAGTAGGCACATGTGTTTCACCCCCAAAATGTTTGAAAAACAGTAAAAGAGGGGTCTATGTACTCCCTTGAGATTGCTTAGAAGTCCTAGGATAACCACCAAGCAAAGCTAGAAGATCATGGAATCAAACGGCACCTAATATAGGTAACTATGTTAATAAACGGACCTATTCGAAGGATCGGGTAGCATGTGGGTTTGTAAACCAAATGAGTGTAGGAATTCATGTAATATGGTTTAACAAAGCCTACGTACTAAAACGAAACTTATCCTAAGTGCTTTTGACCCGTTACGACCCGTTTAGGTAGCTTATGCTACTTTAACGTGTCGTTCGTGTAAAACGCGTTCAGAATGCCTAACTAGTCCTATGACAAGTAACATATGCCTTAACATGTCTAATATTGTTGTTAAATCAGTTTAGATGTCAAAAATTATGTTACATATGCTTAAAATGAATTTTGGCGTAAAAAGGGCGTTTTGGTAATTTACCTAAGGTATATAAACTACCTATCATACAACTAACTAAACATCGTGACCACAAGGTATAACCTCGGAAGGTTATTCCCTATACAACTATGGTCACCTAAAGTGTTTGGTCGGATCCTAATGATCGACCAAATGGGTCGGGTTCGAAAGTATAAGCGATTGATTAGATCGCTTACCTTTACGACCCTAGACAAGCACAAATCTAAAAGTGACGAGCTAAACATGTTAAAACATGTTTAACGAGGTTTGAAAACAGGTTTGGTATCAAAATAAATGGTTTTGATACCCACAAGTAGTTTGGTTACAAAATACGCGAGAATACGCACTTTGGCCGAAACTACGACTCGTCACTGAGCCTAGATAACATGGTAATCAGTAGGTATAGTCACTAGGGACTATAACCATCGTGATTACGCACATGTTATGAAGTTCAAATGAACTTCGCATTGACCATAAACTGGTTAATGCAGAAAGTCAAACAAAGTTTGACTTTAACGCTAAAAACGAATGAAAAGAACGAAAGAATACTTACAGAAGGTCCCCGTAAGTTTGATTTCCAAGTATTTCTCAGGTATGAAGTGTTTCACACTTCAACTTAGAGAAAATCTCAGAAATCAAGTGAGTTGCAACAAGAACATGGGGGGGGGGATATTTATAGATTTGGTAGAGCCGTTAAGATCGTTCCTCGTAATCCGCGATTCAATCACATCCGTACACATCGAGCCCATAGATTTACAAAACCAGGGGAGCCCCTAGAAATGCTTAAAACCATGTGCAAAGGTGGGATCAAGATGGAAATAGATGTAACCAACTTTCTGCTGATCTTGGCAAGCTTTACGGTTCGTACGTGGTCCCTTACGGTCCGTAAGGACCATGCTTGCTGGCAGAAAGTTGGTAAAATGGTAGAACAGGCCCCTGTGTCTCCGAACTTGGTTTTTGATGCGTTTTGACACGTTTAAGCCCCGTTAACCTCGTTTTAAGGTTAAAATATGAAGTTAAAGTATAGGGAACTTAAAATATGCTCAAAAATATCTTGGATCTCGGTTCGTTTGGTCGTACAATTGCGTTGTTCGGTTAATTACGACGGAAGTCGTAACGGACTAAAAAACGGTCCAAATTGCGCGACGAATGGATTTTTCTTATACCAAACACTAAAATAAAATAATTTAATGCTTACATAAATTTTTGGATGTCCGGATGTATTCAGAACGTAAGTTATGCGCGAAAATGCAAACTTATGCACTTTTGACGCTTTTAGTCCCTAAATGAGCATAAAGTTTATTTTAGCACACCGAACCCCTCAAAGCCTATTTCTAAGCTATGTAAAGGATATTTAGGGTATGTTTAACTTATGATCAAGTTCCAGGATTTCCGTTACAGTTCAAATCGGCATACTTTTGCAGTTTGTCGAATTTAGTCCCTGTAAGCGAATAGACTTGATTTTGCCATCCCGAAGCCTTCAAAACTTATTTCTAAGTTATGTAAAGGTTATTTAAGGTATATTAAGCATAAAGTGATGTTCCGGGGTATTTGTTGCGTTAAACTGACTACGTTTACACACAAGTTTGCGTATAACTCTCCAGAAAGCGATATTGAGTTTGAAATTGAATAAAAATCAAAACATGAAAAATGTCAAACATAAACAAACAAACATTGGGATCAAATAACTTTATTTCATTGATAATTGAACTGTTTACAATGATCACAAGCACAGATGTCACAGTCTCCCCTACTTGTGGAAATTTCATCCCGAAATTTGTTTGGAGGAAACTCGTGAGAAAAGATGAGGATATTTCGCTTTCATTTGATCTTCACGTTCCCAAGTAAACTCAGGTCCACGTTTAGATTCCCAGCGAACTTTAACCAAAGGAATGCGCTTGCGTTTAAGCCATTTGACTATTCGGTCCATGATTTCCACAGGTTTCTCAACAAAATGTAGTGTTTTATCAACACGAATTTCGTCAAGTGGTATGTGGAGGTTCTCATCAGCTAAACACTTCTTGAGGTTGGAGACGTGGAAGGTTGGATGAACATTTCCAAGTTCAGGAGGTAACTCATGTCTGTAGGCTACCTTACCGATTCTTTCAACGATCTTGAATGGTCCAACATATCTAGGTGCAACTTTTCCTTTCTTTCCAAATCTGATCACACCTTTCCAAGGTGAGACCTTAAGTAATACATGATCACCGACTTGAAATTCCAAGCGCTTGCGTCGTTGGTCCGCGTAACTCTTTTGACGGCTTCGAGCTGTCTGTAGGTTATCACGAACTTTCTTAACCTTATCAGTTGTCTCTAGAATGAGGTCAGGTCCAGTAAGCTGAGCCTCACCGATCTCATTCCAGCAGACTGGTGAACGACATTTTTGACCATAGAGAGCCTCGAAAGGAGCCATGTTGATGCTGGAGTGATAACTGTTGTTGTAGGAGAATTCAATCAATGGAAGATGTGAATCCCAACTACCACCAAAATCGATCACGCAAGCTCTAAGCATATCCTCCAAAGTCTGAATTGTTCTTTCAGATTGACCATCAGATTGTGGATGATAAGCAGTGCTTAGATTAAGTTGGGTCCCCATAGCAGATTGCATGGTTCTCCAAAAACGAGAAGAGAAGCGAGCATCTCTGTCTGAAATAATGTTCAAGGGAACACCATGTCGAGATACGATTTCATCCACATAGATTTTAGCCAACTTTTCAGCAAATAGATCCTCACGGATTGGCAAGAAATGCGCTGATATTGTAAGACGATCAACAACTACCCAGATGGCATCATAACCTTTCTTAGTGCACGAAAGTTTAGTAATGAGATCCATAACAATGTTTTCCCATTTTCAAACTGGAATCTCTGGTTGCTCCAATAAACCAGAAGGATGTTGATGTTCAGCCTTAACCTTAAGACAAGTAAGGCATTTTGAAACGTACAAGGCAATGTCTTTCTTAATACCAGGCCACCAATACTGACTACGAAGATCCTTATACATCTTATCTGAGCCAGGATGAATAGAATAGCGAGACTTATGAGCTTCATCCATAAGCAAAGTGCGGAGATCATCTAGGCTTGGGACCCACAAACGGTCCATGAAATAATACGATCCATCCTCCTTCAGTTCAAGATCAGGCTTAATGTGATAGGGTAATTCCTTACCAATCAAGTCTTGTGAAACACAGGCATGTTGAGCCTGAGAGATGCGGGCTTGAATATCAGATCGAGCTTGAATATCAGATTGAATACGAACACAATGAAGCTTGTCACGTTCTTTACGACTCAAAGCGTCAGCCACGACATTCGCCTTACCAGGATGGTAGCGAATTTCGCAGTCATAGTCGTTTAGAAGTTCAACCCAACGTCGTTGCCTCATGTTGAGTTCTTTCTGATTAAAGATATGCTGAAGACTTTTGTGGTCAGTGAAAACCACAAATTTTGTACCATACAAATAGTGTCTCCAGATCTTAAGAGCGAACACAACTGCACCCAACTCAAGATCATGAGTGGTGTAGTTTTTCTCATGCACCTTTAACTGCCTCGATGCATATGCTATGACTTTGTTCCTTTGCATCAGAACATAGCCAAGTCCCAAATTGGATGCATCGCAGTACATGACAAAATCATCATTGCCTTCGGGCAAAGATAGGATAGGCGCATCACAAAGCTTCTGCTTCAAGGTCTGAAACGCTTCCTCTTGTTTAGAACCCCATTCAAAGGGTTTATTCTTCTGAGTTAGAGCAGTTAGGGGAACTGCAATCTTCGAGAAATTTTCGATGAAGCGACCGTAATAACCCGCGAGACCAAGAAAAGAACGAACTTCGGTAGGAGTAGCAGGCGTATCCCAATCCTTAATCGCACTGATCTTGGAGGGATCTACATGAATACCTTGTTCGTTGACGATATGACCCACAAATTGAACTTCCTTAAGCCAAAATTCACACTTGGAAAACCTGGCGAAAAGTTTCTCTTTCTTTAGGAGTTCCAGAGTAAGACGAAGATGTTGCTCATGATCCGCTTGCGTCTTAGAGTATATCAAAATGTCGTCAATAAAAACGATGATGAACTTATCTAAATAAGGCTTGCAAACCCTATTCATCAAGTCCATGAAAACAGCAGGAGCATTAGTCAAACCGAACGGCATAACTTTGAACTCATAATGCCCATAACGAGTGCAGAAAGCTGTCTTGGGAATATCTTCTTCATGCACACGAAGCTGATGATACCCAGAACGCAGATCGATCTTTGAAAAATAAGAAGCACCCTGTAACTGATCAAAGAGATCATCAATGCGAGGTAGGGGATATCGATTCTTGATGGTAAGCTTGTTAAGCTCACGGTAATCGATGCACATTCTGAAAGATCCATCCTTCTTCTTGACAAAAAGAACGGGAGCACACCAAGGTGAAAAACTAGGACGAATAAAACCTTTATCTGAAAGCTCCTGAAGCTGCTTAGATAACTCTTGCATCTCAGATGGTGCAAGACGATAAGGAGATCTGGCAATAGGATTTGCACCAGGTACAAGATCAATACAGAACTCGACTTGGCGCGCTGGGGGTAATCCAGGTAACTCCTCAGGAAATAGCTCCAGATAATCCCGAACGACATGGATATCTTGAATAGACTTACCTTTGCCTTTATCTACTACAACATGTGCCAAGAGGCCACATAGTTCTTTCGCAGATACTTCCGAGCTTGAAGACAAGACATGAGCTTGAGACTACTAGCAGGCTTCACACCACGAACCTGTAGGATCTCACCTGACGAAAGTGGAACACGAACAATCTTCTCGAAACAAACTCCCAAGTTGCATTGGCGTGAGGTCGATAGGAAAAAGATGGTTGTTCAGGTTAAATTGGCAATTGCGAAGAACAGAATCAAGAATAACGGGATCACCACTAGCAACTTCTACTATTAAAGGCTTACCTAGTTTCATTCTAGACATGTGAAGCAATGCCTCAAAACATAATGACACAAAACTCTTATCGGCACCAGAATAAAAAAGAACAGATGCGGGTTGATTATTAAAAAAGAACGTACCGTTAACCACTTCATTGTCTGCTTGCGCCTCTTGTGCATTCATGTTGAAGACTCGACCTCGAGCCTGAGCCTGAGCTGGATTCGCATTCACCAATCTTGGACATTGATTACGGTAGTGGGTCAGATCCCCACAGTTATAACAAGAACCTAGTGGGTAGTAAGGTCGTGCAGCCTGACCTTGTTGCTGAGCAAGAGGCTGAGCAACTTGTTGAGCCGGGTTCTGAATTGCCCGATTTTGATTAGCAGGAATGCGGCATGTGTCAGCAAGATGACCAGATCTTCCACAGTTGGTGCAATGACGGCACTGGAGGTGCGGTTGATGATGACCGTTACATCTGTTGCACAAAGGTGCATTGCCAAGATAAGGTTTCTTGGCAAGTGGTTGCGCAGGCTAATTTGGTGCAGCTTGTGCAGTAACGGTGAAATTTTGGGAAGCCTTACGCTTCCTAGAACCCTTCGAGGAACCAGAATCCTTACCCTTCTTGTTTTTACCTTTCTTGCTATCCTCTTTGTCAGACGACTGCTTCTTACCCTTGTCACCTTTTCTATGCAGCTTACCCTTTCGAACTTGCGACTCAGTACATGTCGCTGATAGCTCGATTGCTTGACGGACTGTGGTAGGGTTACTACCAGTAACGATGTCTTGTACAGAGTCAGGTAGGCCATCGATATACCTCTCGATAGCCTTCTCGAGTGGGGTAACCATTGTTGGGCATAACAAACTCAGCTCCTCATACCTATCAGTATACGCCCGGTGCTCACCACTATCCTGTTTCAGGTCATCAAATTCCCTTTCTAAAGCTCGCAGTTCATGACGAGGACAAAACTCCCTCATCATAAGCGCCCTAAGTTCAGCCCATGTTTGTGCTAAAGCAACCTCAGCACCACGGTCTCTCATAACCCCGTTCCACCATGTGAGAGCCCTCTTCTGAAACACACTGGAAGCAAACTCGACTTTGCGATTATCAGGACACTGAACGTGACGAAACGTACTCTCAATGCTCTCGAACCATTGAAGGAGCCCAGTTGCCCTTCAGAACCACTGAACTTGAGTGGTTTAGCCGAGTTAAAACTCTTGAAGTTGCATGGAGCATTATTGTTGTTGTTGGCTTGGTTCAATTGAGCAATAAGATTTGGGAACGCAGCAGCCATTTTCTGCGCGATGATTTCTGCCAGTTCGGCATTTGGTAGCGGATTTTCGCGTCGAGGAGGCATTCTAAAAGAGGAAACATGAAAGGAACGAGTGAGATGATTTAGATGAAAAGAATGAGATGAAACAAAAATTGACAAAAGCATAGATGGTGGTCATTCGTCCGAATCACAAAGCAAACAAACGACACACAGTGACTAATCAAAGTAAATGGGTAAAAAATAATGTATCGCGAAGACATGCTCACCTATAAGTGAACACTCACCCCAAGAGTTCCCAGGTAAGAGTGACTGGTCCGATTATGTGGATTTGTACGAACACTCTAGCCTTAGACAGAAAACCCAGGGTACAGGCATTCACTCTTCGAGTTTGCACGTGTTCACACTATTTAGAACCCAAAACTTTGACGAGATTTTGAAAAATTGGAAGGCACAAGGCCAAAAATCAAACTGGAAGGGTCCAAAACCTTATAACAAATCATTTAAAAACAGACGATTGATTTTTAAAAATCGTTTTAGAAAATTGGGTTTTCGTTTTGGTGATCACCTAAGGATAGGCGAAGTGCATGTTTTAAAATCTAAACACAATACAACTTGTGTTGGGGTCTTAGAAAGGTTATAGTCTAGGTCAAATCATTACTAATAACCTAATTCCCTATAACCATTGGCTCTGATACCAACTCTTCTATCACACCCCGACCACGTAAAACATCAAATCGTGGCGGAAACGTCGGGGAATGTTGTAACAGAATTATTGTTTCACAACCATGGCATTTAAAAGATATGTTTTATTCATCAAACAAAGAGTTACATTGCCTTAAAATAACTGAAACAAAGAGTACACCACATAATTAAACCAGTTATATCTTCATTTTAAGTCTCTAAGCCACAGGTCTGCCCTAGTATATAACGATCATCCTAAGCAACAGCTCCTGAAAACACATGTGAAAATAGGTACGTCAGCATAAAAATGCCTGTGAGATACATAGGTTTTATGAAAGTAGGATTCATGACTTGAGTTTAGAAAAATGTTTAATAAAATTCAGTCTTGAACCTTGTTAATTGTTTTGTTTTATAAATCATTTGAAAAAAAATAGCAAAATCAGATGATATGTATATATAAAAGAATAATGTATGGTTAAAAGAATAACCAAGTAAAAAGAGTTTGTATAAACCAAGTTATTTGTAAAACAATGTTTAAGTGAAAATGTGTTGTAAATGTAATATGTCTAAACTGAAGTGGTTTAAATGACGCTACGATATGTAATATCATACAAGCACTTATATATAGGAAGTACCAGGGCGTATCCACCATGCTTGTACCATATTACACACGCCTCGTTATTTAAGTCACTTAAACCAACCAACATTGTAAAATATCCATGTTTAATCCAATAGTCAAATGTCATAGTATAACCCAAGTTGAATATGAATTATGTAATGTGTAAACAAAAGTTTTGTATGGTAAGTAAAATGAGACTACTTAAACCACAACTAAAAATGTACAAAACAAAGTATTTTGAAAAAATCAAAAGTTACGTTTTGTAAAAAAACTAAATAAATACACGCTTTACTGATACAAACACTTATGTGGTAAGTTAACGCATACATTCAAGCCTTGAGACAGCAGGATAAACTTAAAGTAAAGATTATCAAAGTAAAATGTTTTCGGATTCAGTCGTTCCTTACACCCAAACAAACCTAGGGTGTCAGGAACGGGATTTGTCAAGTCCTATGGTACCATTACTTACTACCGAGCGGCGTAGCTAATGTTAATGAATGTAATTTAGACCCGTTGAACAAACCAAATGTCATACCAAATGTAAACATGTAATGAAAGTAATGTACTAAGTATGCTAAGTTAACATACAAAGCAGAAAATGTAATGTAAAACAATGTGCTATCATGCCAAGTAAACATACATAGCAAAAGAAGATGTAATGTAAATCAATGTGCTAAATATGCTAAGTAAACATACATAGCAAAACAAAATGAAATCATGTACTAATAGTGTACTAATGAAGAAAGCATGTATATGATATGAAAACATGGAAAGCATGAAAGTAACAAGTAGGCACATGTGTTTCACCCCCAAAATGTTTGAAAAACAGTAAAAGAGGGGTCTATGTACTCACTTGAGATTGCTTAGAAGTCCTAGGATAACCACCAAGCAAAGCTAGAAGATCACGGAATCAAACGGCACCTAATATAGGTAACTATGTTAATAAACGGACCTATTCGGAGGATCGGGTAGCATGTGGGTTTGTAAAGCAAATGAGTGTAGGAATTCATGTAATATGGTTTAACAAAGCCTACATACTAAAACGAAACTTATCCTAAGTGCTTTTGACCAGTTACGACCCGTTTAGGTAGCTTATGCTACTTTAACGTGCCGTTCGTGTAAAACGCGTTCAGAATGCCTAACTAGTCCTATGACAAGTAACATATGCCTTAACATGTCTAATATTGTTGTTAAATCAGTTTAGATGTCAAAAATTTTGTTACATATGCTTAAAATGAATTTTGGCGTAAAAAGGGCGTTTTGGTAATTTACCTAAGGTATATAAATTACCTATCATACAACTAACTAAACGTCGTGACCATAAGGTATAACCTCGGAAGGTTATTCCCTATACAACTATGGTCACCTAAAGTGTTTGGTTGGATCCTAATGATCGACCAAATGGGTCGGGTTCGAAAGTATAAGCGATTGATTAGATCGCTTACCTTTACGACCCTAGACAAGCACAAATCTAAAAGTGACGAGCTAAACATGTTAAAACATGTTTAAAGAGGTTTGAAAATAAGTTTGGTATCAAAACAAAAGGTTTTGATACCCACAAGTAGTTTGGTTACAAAATACGCGAGAATACGCACTTTGGCCGAAACTACGACTCGTCACTGAGCCTAGATAACATGGTAATCAGTAGGTATAGTCACTAGGGACTATAACCATCCTGATTACGCTCATGTTATGAAGTTCAAACTAACTTCGCATTAACCATAAACTGGTTAATGCAGGAAGTCAAACAAAGTTTGACCTTAATGCTAAAAACGAATGAAAAGAACGAACGAATACTTACAGAACGTCCCCGCAAGTTTGATTTTCCAAGTATTTCTCAGGTATGAAGTGTTTCACACTTCAACTTAGAGAAAATCTCAGAAATCAAGTGAGTTGCAACAAGAACATGGGGGGTATTTATAGATTTGGTAGAGCCGTTAAGATCGTTCCTCGTAATCCGCGATTCAATCACAGCCGTACACATCGAGCCCATAGATTTACAAAACCAGGGGAGCCCCTAGAAATGCTTAAAACCATGTGCAAAGGTGGGATCAAGCTGGAAATAGCTGTAACCAACATTTTGCTGATCTGGGGAAGCTTTACGGACCGTATGTGGTCCCTTACGGTCCGTAAGGACCATGCTTGCTGGCAGAAAGTTTGGTAAAATGGCAAAACAGGCCCTTGTGTCTCCGAACTTGGTTTTTGATGCGTTTTGACACGTTTAAGCCCCGTTAACCTTGTTTTAAGGTTCAAATATGAAGTTAAAGTATAGGGAACTTAAAATATGATCAAAAATATCCCGGATGTCGGTTCGTTTGGTCGTACAATTGCGTTGTTCGATTAATTACGACGGAAGTCGTAACGGACGCAAAAACGGTCCAAATTGCGCGACGAATAGATTTTTCTTATGCCAAACACTAAAATAAAATATTTTAATGCTTACATAAATTTTTGGATGTCCAGATGTATTCAGAACATAAGTTATGCGCGAAAATGCAAACTTATGCACTTTTTGACGCTTTTAGTCCCTGAATGAGCATAAAGTTTATTTTAGCACACCGAACCCCTCAAAGCCTATTGCTAAACTATGTAAAGGATATTTAGGGAGTTTTTAACTTATGATCAAGTTCCGGAATGTCCGTTACAGTTCAAATCGGCATACTTTCACAGTTTGTCAAATTTAGTCCTTGTAAGCGAATAGACTTGATTTTGCCATACCAAATCCTTCAAAACTTATTTCTAAGTTATGTAAAGGTTATTTAAGGTATATTAAGCATAAATAGATGTTCCGGGGTATTTTTTGCGTTAAACTGACTACGTTTACGCACCAGTTTGCGTATAACTCTCCAGAAAGCGATATTGAGTTTGAAATTGAATAATAATCAAAACATGAAAAATGTCAAACATAAACAAACAAACATTGGGATCAAATAAAGTTATTTCATTGATAACTGAACTGTTTACAATGATCACAAGCATAGATGTCACAATTTGGTAAACTTTTAAACCTTTCATATAATGAGACATTGTTTGTTCTCTTGTTTGTTCTCATCCTTTCTCCTCCTTCACAAAGATTTTCCAACTGATCCCATATTTCTTTGGCTGATGCACATGCATCAACTTGTGAGAATATGTCATTGGTGATGGCCATTATTAAAAGTGACTTTGCCCTTTCATCCCCAGCCACCAGTTCCTTGTCTTCCGCACTCCAGTTTATTTCACTTTTGGGAGCACGAGAGGCAGGGATTGCTGGTGATTGGTCAGTTGCTGGAATAGCTGGTATTTCAGTCATTGGTATATGTGGACCCCTTTCAATGGATTGAAACAGAGCTCGGTCATGACCATTGAGGAAATTGACCATCCTGATTTTCCATTGGGGGTATTCCTCTCTGACCAGAGTCGGAGGTTTAGACATAGAACCAATGTTAAAAGCATTATTCCAGGATTGAAAGCTGGCCATATTTAGAGAAAAGAAGATGAGCGATTGATCGTTTGAAAATAGTTTATTCAATCTGCTCTGATACCAATTGTTGGACCCAGTTTGGCCTTAACAACTTCTTTTCACGTAATATGGCAAGTGATTTCAGTAGATGTGAAAAAGATGTACGGAAATGGAAATCAGACTTTCAGATACAAGACCTACAGAATTATCAAGTTTATATCACTTTGAAACAAAATGGTTTACAAGGTGATTGTAAGATTATTATCTAATACAAATGAATCTTGAATTCTGTGGGTGAGATGGCAATGGAGTTTTGTAGTATGTGTGAATGCTAGGCTTCAAACTCAATTGACTTCTGCTGGTTGTGCCTTCTATTTATAGAAGGCTGTGTACATGAATAAACAATAGTTTATTCATGCAATAAGTCCTGCAAAAAGTAGCCATTTGACATATTCATTGGATCCAATAGTTAAGTTGCCTTTGTAATCATGATATCCAATAATGTCAAGTTGCTTCGGTTATTGTGGCAGGATAGAGCTGATTTTTAGACAAGTGGGGTGTTCATCAGAATTTCTGATAAACCACTTCATCAGAAATTCAGGTGAACAAATCATCAGAAAACCTGATGATCAGAATCGTCAGAAACTGATGATATTTCATCAGAAATATCATCAGATCCATCAGAAATGACCTTCTCTGATAATCCAATTCAGCTCTTGATCAACTTATGATTCTTTGAAGTAGATGCTGTTCATTTCAGTTGTCCTATTTGATCTTCTTCTTCTTCTTGTTGTGATCTTCAGGACTGTTATCTCTTCATAGATCCAGTTGATTGTGATTTTCTTCAATACTTACAAATAAAGTTTCCTAACAACAATTATTCTACAACTTACCATATGCCATAACCTACTTTTCTACAAGATGGTATGAACTTGAAGATTTGTGAAATCTTGTAGTATTTTAACATGATGTTTAACTTGGTATACTAACACTAAAAACATGATTCTTATTTCATAAAACTCATTTTTACAAGATTTCAATCTTTACAACTTGTAACACATTTTTACAAAAAAATCATCTTCTTGAATTTTTCATGTTCTCCGTACATCAAGTGTTCCATTTTACACTTAAAACATGTTTACTTTCGTTCAAAAAACCAAGTCATGTAAATCATGAGGTAAACTTTATTTTTCTTGAAACTTGTATGTTTAAAATCTTTTACTTTTACAACCTACAACTTGTAAGAATCGTCATTCTTCACAAAATCAAGTTTATATTCAAGTTCATACTTAACATAAAGGATGATCAACATAGATCTTTCAAGATTCATCCTCATACTTGCTAGATCATGTTTTAAATCATCATCTAGCAAGCCTTTATGTGGTGATCTACACCATACATTCAAGAAATCAACAAACAAGTTCATTACATACACTAAACAACTTAGATCTTCAAGATTTTGAGCTTTATTCTTATGATCATGTTCTTGTTTTGGAGTGACCTTAGATTCTTAGTTTCTTACATACTTTAACCACTAAAATAAAGCGTAAAAACAAGATCAAGAGGGCTTACTACTAGCACAAAGGCTAGGGATGAACATGATGCAAGATGAAGAAGAAAATAGGTGGTTAATAGCTCCTCAAGATAGTCCTTCAAGTCTCCTTGCTAGCAACCTTCTTATGTAGCCTTGATACACCTTAGAGAATGCTTGGATTGCTTGGAAATGAACTAGAAAATAGAGGTGATGGTGGTGGTATGTTGGCCGTAGCTATGGAGGTGGGAAAGGAGAGTTATGGTTTTGAATTTTGGTGATATGAAATGTGGTGAAGACTTATGGATTTTATTATGTTCTTTCCAACATAAGTTTATACATTGGTCATTATGCTTAATATCTTCACAACAAACTTAATATAATATTCAAGAATGGGTGGAATGGTGGGGCCCTTGTAACCGGCCTATGGGGGGGGGGGGGGTAACTAGTTGAGTTTTAATGGTTAGTTACATAATCTAGTTCAATTTCAAGTGTTAAGTTAGGGGTTAAGTGTGTTTAGGGATTTTGATGTGTAATATGGTGTTTAGTGTTAACAACTAGTCTTATGATGTTGAAACTATGCTTCTAGTCCAATTTTGGTGTTTCGGGTAGTGTCTGGTTATTCGTTCGGTTACCGGTTCGTTAAGGTGCTAAATTGCGCAGTTTAGTGTGTTATGAGATACCTTTTATGACAGTTTTCATTCTCGACACTTTACAAGTTATTCTAGGCAATGAAACCTTATTTCTGCATTGTATTTTGATGTTCAAATGCTGATTTTTGCTGAATTTTGCAGAATTCTGTATTTAGAGTGTGTTTCCGGCACTTTTTGGTGTTTAATCGTCACTCGGGAGGAAGTTTCATAACCCTTACTTTTCTACATAGAATTCTAGTGTAAACTTTGGTTCTGAGCCTCAATCTGTGTCCTAACATGACGTCCGTCTGAGTACTGAACTCCCGTCAGTACTACTAGTTTGTCTGATAAGTGTGCTAGTTTCGTCTGTGCACTAATTGAACTGTTTCGAGTTACATTTAACAATGGTAAGTAGCATGCATCATGTAATGTATGTGTGAGCACTTTGAAAGTAAACAGGAAATCATTCATATCATAAGGTCAATCATGCACAACCATATATTACAAATTATTGTTCACATTTTACGGCAATTACATGAAAAAGTGCCAGTTGTCGTATTCTCCCCCCGTTAAAAGAATTTCATCCCGAAATTTAAGCTGCGTTATCGGTTGCTGGGGAGTTGTGAATCAAATGCGGACACTTAGACTTAATTTGGTCTTCATGTTCCCATGTAAACACTGGGCCATGACGTGAATTCCAACGGACTTTGATGAGTTTAATACGACTTCTCCGTGTTTTGTGGACCTTCCAGTCCGTAACCTCAACTGGTTCTTTGGTAAATTGGAGTTTATCTTTGACGTGAATCTCGTCTGCTGGGATTACTACTGTTTCCTGTGTAGGACTCTTCTTGAGATTAGACACGTGAAATGTGTCATGGACACTGCTAAGTTCCTCCGGAAGCTTCAGCTTGTATACAACGGTTCTGATTTTTTTCCAGAATCTGGAAAGGACCAATGTAACGCGGGTTCAACTTTCCACGTTTACCAAACCGCACTATGCCCTTCCAAGGCGAGACTTTCAATAAGACCATATCTCCAACCTCATATTCCAATGGTTTTCGTCTCTTGTCGGTGTAACTCTTCTGTCTATCACGTGCTGACTTGATACGATCACGTATCTGAGCAATCTTGTCTGTAGTTTCCTGAACCAACTCTGGACCGATAAGCTGTTTATCTCCGGTCTCCGCCCAACACAACGGGGACCGACATTTTCGTCCATATAAGGCTTTAAACGGGGAGGCCTGAGTGCTGGTGTGATAGCTATTATTGTAGGAAAACTCCACTAAATGCAAGTGAGTATCCCAACTCCCACCAAAGTCCATCACACAAGCTTGCAGCATGTCTTCCAAAGTCTGTATTGTTCGTTCACTTTGGCCGTCCGTCTGAGGGTGAAAGGCAATACTAAGGTTCAACTGTGATCCAAAAGTCTTCTGAAACGTTTGTCAAATCCTTGACACAAAATGACCATCTCGATCGGATATGATAGAAACAGACACTCCATGACGTACCACAATCTCCTTGAGATATATTTCTACTAACTTCTTCGTGCTATCTTTCATGCTGATCGGTAGGAAATGCGCGGACTTCGTGAGTCGATCAACAAATACCCAAATCATATCATGACCTCTTTTGGTTCTCGATAGCTTGGTAATGAAATCCATCGATATTTGTTCCCACTTCCATACCGGAATCTTAGGTTGTTGCAGCAAACCTGATGGTTTCTGGTACTCTGCCTTAACCTTGTCACAAGTAAGACAGTTACTCACATATGTAGCAATGACGGCTTTCATCTTGGGCCACCAATAAAAGTCCTTCAAGTCTTGGTACATCTTGTCGGATCTAGGATGTATAGAGTACTTTGACATATGAGCTTCATCCAAAATAAGTGCACGCAGATCGCCGAAGAGTGGAACCCAAATTCGTTCCATGAAGTACAATATCCCATCTTCCTTTGTCAATAATTGCGCTTCTATTCCACGTAATGATTCAGTTCGTAGGTTATCTGGTTTAATAGCTTCTTGCTGAGCTTCATGAATCCGAGTAGTGAGATCAGTTTGTATGGTTATCTCTAAGGCTCGCTGATGTGTGTAAAATGCAACATATAAATTACATCAAATGAGGCATAAACCTAACCCTTTTTTAGTACTAATGTTGGAAAAAGTATGCTTTTGTCTTCCTTTTGTATTTTCAGGACCAAATGAGCTTAAACAAACAAAAGGAACAAATATGCAACAAAAACTAAAATAAATACAAAGAAAAGGAATAAACGTGGCATGCCCGACCCCTCGACAGTATCTCCCCAAGCAAAAACAAGAAACAGAAGGCTGACCACGGACTGTGCCCAGTGAACACGGAGGTGTGGTCAGGTGTCTGCAGCAGAATCTTGCAAATCTTGATAGTACAGATACGCTTCTTCACACAGGGTCGTGCCCAGCGAACACGGGTCCGTGTGGAGCCTAATGCAGACAATTGCAATTAATGAAGGAAGAGAAAGAGGATGGCCACGGAGGCGTGTCCAGCGGACACGGGGCCGTGGCCGGGCTTCTGTTCAGGCTATAAATAGGGGTGCTTGGCTCACTTCAAAGGCATCCCTTGGAAAACCACCTCTCTCCCACTTTGCCACCACTCCACCACCACTACAACACCCACATCCACCACCATCATCCATCATCCACCTTAGAGTGTGTCTAGTAGTCTCGGGATCCAAGATTAATCGTAACAGTTCTTGTCAATTAAAGGCCATGTTTGGCTAAGTCTCTTACATCACTTGGTGAAGAAAGGCATTTAATGTAATACTTTTGATTTTTAATCTTTTCGCACTTTTTATTTGGTTTTGTATTAATGACTTTAATAACTAGTTTCTTATGTTGAAGGTGAAACTTCTTTATCATTTGTCCGTGGTGTCTTGGCATTACTTTACTGTCTATATAAAGTAAAAGATTTTCACCATTCATATCTCTACGGTCTATATATAGATATGTTGGCTACCTGGTCGGGGGTTAAGGGAATGGTTTGGTAAGGTTCTTGCCTTGTTCAGTGTATAGATCCTGCAAGGACCTGGGTCAAGCTTACTAGGACCTCCTTCAATACCCACTAGTATTGGATGGCGGGGGTGCGAATGGCTTGATCCCCTCATATGCAAACTACTATTAATACGTTAAACCGGCTACTTGGGATTGTATCCCTGCTGACTCAAACCACTTAGCCGAGGGTAATGTCACCTTCAAAAGAGCGGCCTACCACTTTACACATTAATAACTTAATTAATTATCTTTCAACATTCCGACCCTTTGGGATTGTATCCTTGCTGACTCAAACCACTGGGTTGACGGTAACGTCACCTTCAAAAGAGGGCCCTACTACTATAACTAAGATAATCTCTTAAAAAGTGCAAACGTGCGGAAATCATCAAAGGTTACATTAAAGGAGAGTCGGATCCAAGTGATTCATCTTGTCTATTTGTTTTTATTTTATTTTTATTTTCAGCATTTTAGTTTTTATTTTTCATGTTTAAAACCTTTTCTAAAAATTTTGATTTGATTAGACGTTGAGGATAAACCGGTACTACAAGCTATTGTGTCCTTGGACGAACTCGGTATCTTACCAACGCTATACTACGCTCATGATGGGTGCACTTGCCCATGTGTGTGTTTAGTGTTAGTAGAATATCGTGTTTTATAAATTTAAAACTTGACTAATGTGTAAAATGGGCTTAAATTATCAATAAAAAATATAACACACCTTACACACACCAAGTTTTTGGCGACGTTGCCGGGGACACAAGGATTTTAAGAAAGTTAGGAATCAACGACCTAATCGTTTTTCCTGTTTTTAGCTTCTGCAAAGCTCAGCACGGGCCGTGCCCGCTGAACACGCCCCCGTGCCCAAGCTTCAGATACTGAAAACAGAACCGTAAGATCCCGACGGTTGGTAATTTCTGACACAAACATGAGTGATACTGATCATTTTTACTTTCGCTCCCCTTATGGTGCGTGGTGTCAATTATGTGGCGGATCTCGTGAAGATTTAAAATGTTATTTTTTAAATTACACTCCCCACTATATACACCCATCGTTTTCCTGTAACCTTAAGATGGGCGAAAGTAAAAACAATCCCTATCTCTCCCTCGAATGCTCTCAATCATCTCTTCTAGATGATATGATTCTCGATGAATTATTTCAACCCGAAGAAGTAATTCTCCAATTGATAAAAGAGCTTGAGAAGGAAATAAATAATTAATTGTAAGACGACGATCAAGGAGAATCATTGAGATCGCATTCGGAATCTAACATCATCGTAGTTCCCAAAAGAACCTCCAACTCTTGTGAGGATTTGAGCGATAGTCTTCCCTGTTTTGATTGTGCCGTGAAGGACTCTCCATCGGTCTCCACCGATGTGTTCATAGACCTGAGCGATTCAACATATACCTTCTTTAACAAGAGCCCGGATAAGGGAAATAAAGGTTGGTCTCGCCCACCGGTATTTAGCTTAGGATTCACCCTTTCCAATAACCTCATGTGTTCTTGTCTAAAGCTAGGGCAATTAAGGTACCTCAGGCACTTCGGTGTTGTTCCATCTAGTAAGGAACCGCCCGATCTGGATAAAATCCTTAAAAATAGACAAAACTTCATAAAATCCTCTAGCCACGGGGCCGTGTCCAGGTCAACATGCCCCCATGCCCACCTGAAGATTTGTGTCTGACTTTAAGTCAGAATACGGACAAAATGTGTCAGATTCTTGTCTGACCACGGGGCCGTGTCCAGTGGTCACGGGGTCTTGGTCATCGTGCTATCGTTTTCTATAAATGTAGCAAGATTCCTGCATTCTTGGACCCATTCCAAAGACAAAGATCTGGTGGGATCTTCACATATACCCTATAAGGTATATTCTAAAGAAGGTTCTCAACAACCATCTTGTCTTTACTACTTTTGTCTATTTCCTTCTTCTTCTCTAACTCCTCAAAACCTCTATTAAAGCTTGAAATCTCCATGTTTTCAAGCTTTATTGTGGTATTTGTTAGGTTTTTAATCAAGGAATCTTATCAAAATAAGTTTTACAACACTGTTTTAAGTTATTTCTGCTCAGAAATGTTTCAAAGGCTAAAAAAATAATTTAAATCTTCAAGATTCCTTGTTTTAAAAATCTACAGATTGGTGGCCACGGGGTCGTGCTCAGCCAGCACGGGGCCGTGGCCGGAGTTACTGTTTCATTAATTTGAATCATTCGGCATGTTTTCTTAGAATGTCGAGCAGGAATAGTGGAACATCCTCAACTTACTCAAGGAACCGCCGACGTGGAAGAAGATCATCAGTGGAAGACTCCTCGTCAACTACATGTATTCCTTAAGAGAAGCCATCGATGAAATGACAGGAGTAGAGGAAGCCTTGATTGACCGTATTAATCACTTGACAATGGGATTAGAGGGATGCCTTCGAGAAGTCAACCTTTTGCACCAGAGGTTGAATATTCTTGCTTCTCCTCCTACGGTGCCAATCATCGCACAAAGGGAGTGGAATGTTGTGCTGGAAGTCATTATTCCGTCCGAGTGGTATGTCATGCCACCGGAACCCCCTCTAGACATATTACACGGGGTACCGATGGCCGCCGCACCTCCTCCACAAGACATCGTGGAAAATGAGCCAGCCTTCTTCCTCCCAAGGCAGATAGAGGAATGGCTCAATGACATTTAAAAGACGTCCCTTGGTTCCGAGTTCTACAAACCCTTAAGTACCGGGAAGTTATTTTCGAGTTTTTGACATCTCTAAAATAAGGGTAGAACTCCTTAAAATGATTTCCTGCATTACTTGACCTATCTATCCTAGGAACTTTTTAGTTTTTCTTTTTTAACTTTATTTTAGGATCCTTTGTAATTGTCGTTTTAATGAATGATGGTTTTTAAGTATTAAATGGTGTTTGGATGATGTTGTATTGGTTTAACGCACTCGAAATGGTGGATGTTACTAAGGGAACCTTGAACCCGCACCCCATGCACAAAAACAGAGCCTCCCGATAATTTTTCTTCATTACAGCAAGTTCAGCACGGGGCCGTGCTCAGCCCAACACGCCCCCGTGCCTGAGGTTCTGCAGAAAATGCCCAGTTCAGGTAACTAGACACGGGACCGTGTTCACTGAACACGCCCCCGTGCCCAGCCTTCTGTTTAATATGATATTGGTGATCTGAGCATGGGGCCGTGCCCAGACCAACACGGGCCCGTGTCCAGACGCCCAGTAACATAAATTTTGTTTTTCAACACCTTTTTACACATTCAATCAACCTAAAAACTTATTTTTGGGACACATTGAGGACAATATGTAATTTAAGTGTGGGAGGGATGCTAAAACCTTGAATTTTGCAAGTCCTAATAACAAGCCATACACAAAACTCTATTGGAACCACTAATCACCCCAAATTTTTTTCAAAAAAATTTTCAATTTTTTTACTTGTCTTGGTTTAATTTGGGAATAACAAGTTCTAAAAGGTTATATTTTTACAAATTTACAACCGATAGCGTCGTGATAAAAAGAACCAACATAAGAAAATGATGAAACGGCATGACAAACTAGTTAAAATTTGATTATATATACTTGATCACATGATAAACCCATTCCCACAATAAGTGAGTTTTTGAGACTTTATTGAGCATACAAGCATACATCTTTAAACTAAATGCTCATTTTTCATTTCTTGTGTGAATAGCCGCTTGGTTCTTACGACTCTAGAACTTGCCACGACGATACATTCCCGGTCCTTACCAACTTAAACCCAAGTAAGTAAGTGATAGAGGCATTAGGACTAACCCATTTTCTTTTCAACACCATTATTTTTCATTTTCTTTATCACCTACCCAAAATCCCCCTAGTTAACCCCTTTGAGCCAAAACCTTTTCATTTCTAAACCCACAAAAACAAACACCCTTTACCCACCAAAACCTTTTTTCTTTTCAACCCTTTATTTTAGTAAAAATCTCGATTTTCTTGTGACGCTTCCTTATAAAAAAAAGTCTATCAATAAACAAATAAAGTCCTCAAAGAAACTTTGTTTGAAAAGTCTTAGTTTGAATAAAAGTCACAAAAACAAGAAGTTTTACGACGACCGACGCTTTTTACGCTATTAGCCCTTTTTACTAACCACTAACCCAAAACCACCTACCTTTAACCCAAGCTTAACCATTTCCCAAGTCCTCTTGATATTTACAAAAGGTTTATAGTTAAAAAGGAGGAGAATTGATTACTTGGCAAGCATATGGTAGAAGTAAGTTCCATGCCGGTCTCGAGTGTTTCACAAAAATACATATTCGGCCGAGTGTTGAGTGATCTCCCGTGAGGTATGTGAACTTGTATATAAATGGATTTTTAAAGAGGCATGTTATGCCCAAATAAGTAATTTCTCTTATGAAACGTTCTAAATAAATCATAACGAATAGGATTGTAAATAGTATAAAATAAAACCTAATAAAGATCTTGGATTCCTAACACTTAAGACAAGCCCAAAACTTCTCTTCTACCCATTCCATTTGGGTGTGTAAGCCACATAATAAAGAGTTTTGCTTGAGGACAAGCAAAGATTCAAGTGTGGGGGTATTTGATATGTGTAAAATGCAACATATAAATTACATCAAATGAGGCATAAAACTAACCCTTTTTTAGTACTAATGTTGGAAAAAAGTGTGTTTTTGTCTTCCTTTTGTATTTTCAGGACCAAATGAGCTTAAATGAACAAAAGAAAAAAATATGCAGTAAAAACTAACATAAATACAAAGAAAAGGAATAAACGTGGCATGCCCGACCCCTCGACAACATCTCCCCAAGCAAAAACAAGAAACAGAAGGCTGACCACGCCCGTGCCCAGCGGACACGGGGGCGTGGTCAGGTGTCTGCAGAAAGAGACAAAGCTATAGAAGCTTCTACGCCCACCACGGGGGCGTGCCCAGCTCAGCATGCTTCTACACACGGGGTCGTGCCCAGCGAACACAGGGCCGTGTGGAGCCTAATAAAGACAATTGCACTTAATGAAGGAAGAGAAAGAGGATGGCCACGGGGGCGTGTCCAGCGGACACGGGGCCATGGCCGGGCTTCTATTCAGGCTATAAATAGGGGTGCTTGGCTCACTTCAAAGGCATCCCTTGGAAAACCACCTCTCTCCTAGTATTCCACCACTCCACCACCACTACAACACCCACATCCACCACCATCATCCACCATCCACCTTAGAGTGTGTGTAGTAGTCTCGGGATCTAAGATTAATCGTAAGAGTTCTTGTCAATCAAAGGTCATGTTTGGCTAAGTCTCTTTCATCACTTGGTGAAGACAAGCATTTAATGTAATACTTTTGATTTTTAATCTTTTCGCACTTTTTATTTGTTTTTTTATTAATGACTTTAATAACTAGTTTCTTATGTTGAAGGTGAAACTTCTTTATCATTTGTTTGTGGTGTCTTGGTATTACTTTACTGTCTATATAAAGTAAAAGATTTTCACCATTCATATCTCTACGGTCTATATAGAGATATGTTGGCTACCTGGTCGGGGGTTAAGGGAATGGTTTGGTAAGGTTCTTGCCTTGTTCAGTGTATAGATCCTGCAAGGACCTGGGTCAAGCTTACTAGGACCTCCTTCAATACCCACTGGTATTGGATGGCGGGGGAGCGAATGGCTTGATCCCCTCATATGTAAACTACTATTAATACATTAAACCGCCTACTTGGGATTGTATCCCTGCTGACTCAAACCACTTAGCCGAGGGTAACGTCACCTTCAAAAGAGGGGACTACCACTTTACGCATTAATAACTTAATTAATTATCTTTCAATATTCCGACCCTTTGGGATTGTATCCTTACTGACTCAAACCACTAGGTTGAGGGTAACGTCACCTTCAAAAGAGGGCCTACTACTATAACTAAGATAATCTCTTAAAAAGTGCAAAAGTGCGGAAATCATCAAAGGTTACATTAAAGGTGAGTCGGATCCAAGTGATTCATCTTGTCTATCTGTTTGTATTTTATTTTTATTTTCAGCATTTTAGTTTTTATTTTTCATGTTTAAAACCTTTTCTATAAATTTTGATTTGATTAGACGTTGAGGATAAACCGATACTAAAAGCTCTTATGTCCTTGGACGACCTCAGTATCTTACCAACGCTATACTACGCTCATGATGGGTGCACTTGCCCATGTGTGTGTTTAGCGTTAGTAGAATATCGTGTTTTATAAATTTAAAACTTGACTAATGTCTAAAATGGGCTTAAATTATCAATAAAAAATATAACACACCTTACACACGCCACTCGCACCCTTTGAGGTTTTGCACGCTCCTTACGTCTCAAGGCGTCTGCTACAACGTTCGCCTTGCCCGGGTGATACTTAATCTCACAATCGTAATCATTCAACAGCTCGACCCATCTTCCTGTCTCATGTTTAAATCCTCATGATCGAAAATGTGTTGCAAACTCTTACGGTCTGTAAAGATCGTGCAACGAGTTCCATACAAGTAATGACGCTAAATCTTCAACGCAAATATCACCACACCTAGTTCAAGGTCATGCGTTGTATAGTTCTTCTCATGAACCTTCAATTGACATGACACATACACGTACACGATGACTTTGTCCTGTTGCATCAACACGCAACCAAGACCTTGTGGAGATGCATTACAGTAAAACACAAACCATCGGTACCGTCGGGTAAGGATAAAATCGGCGCGTCACGACGCTTATCTTTCAACAGTTGGAAAGTCGTTTCTTGTTTCTCACCCCAATCAAACTTCTTATCCTTCTGGGTTAGGGATGTTAGCGGCTGAGCAATCTTTGAAAAGTTCTCTATGAATCGTCTGTAGTATCCCGCTAACCCCAGAAATTGTCGCATCTTGGTTGGCGTCTTTGGGGCTTCCCAATTTTTGATCGCCTCAATCTTGGCAGGGTCGACATGAATTCTTTTCTCATTTACCACGTGACCTAGGAATTGCACCTCGTGAATCCAAAATTCGCACTTCAACAGCTTCGCATACAGTTGTTCCTTCTTCAAGAGTTCCAAGATAGCTCGCAGATGTTGCTCATGTTCTTACTTGGTTCGCGAATATATAAGGATGTCATCAATGAATACAATCACAAAATTATCCAGATACGGCTTGCACACCCGATTCATGAAGTCCATGAATACTGCCGGTGCGTTTGTTAAGCCAAACGGCATGACAAGGAACTAGTAATGTCCATAGCGAGTTCTAAAGGCCGTTTTAGGGATACTTTCTTCTTGTATTCACAGTTGATGATATCCCGATCTCAAGTCGATCTTGGAGTAGTAGCTAAAGCCTTGCAATTGGTAGAACAAGTCATTAATCCTCGGTAAGGGGTACCGATTCTTGATGGTTAGTTTGTTTAACTACCAGTAGCCTATGCATAATACTTTTTCCTCATCAGTTCTTTTGAGTTCCTCTCAGGTCAGGTGATGTAGGGTAAAATAGACATATTTGTTCCGTGTAAATTGTATAATTATTGTATAGTTTTTATTTGTTTTTATTTAGTTTTAGTATTATAGTATATTATATTGTGTTTTGGCAGGTCCTGGTGCAAATGGATCAAAAACGAGTAATATGGAAATAACCAGACAATTGGGCAGAGTGGGGTGTCAGAAACCGAAGTAAAATTGCCGCTATTTTCGTTGATTGGACCGAGTCCGCTATCTCTATAGAATAAGATACTACTGCTATATATTATATTTAAAAAAAAGCTTCATAATATGACAAAGGGAATCTAAAAGGCTGCTACACTAAATTACAATTTGGACGAGAGTTTTAATGGGTCTTGGCATGATCTCTTGTGAGCCAATCAAAGGCAAAATAAAGACTGTTGGGCGACCAAAAAGATGACAAGCCCATGTTATCATGAAATTGGAAACAAGGGCCTTTGAAACAACCTTGGGCAAAAAGAAATTAGATATTACATATAATCTGGGGTGGAGTTTGACAAGAAGGAGAACAACATCATTAGCCGCAAAAAATATATATATCAGAGGCGACTTCGACATGGAAACACACGAAGAAAAGAGAAGATCAACAGTGGACGAATGGGAAGCTTCTTTTGCAAGGAACAAAGCTTTTGAATCATTGGAGTTGGAGTGGAAGCTTAGAGAGCAAGGGATATTACAGTTTTTGCTTACCGGGTTCTTTTGTTTTCTATTTTTCTTATTTTAATTCGATGAATTCAGATTTTAAACTTTGTGTTTTTGTTTTTGAGACCATGTTTCTTGGCTAGATTTTCTTAACTACCTAGGTTACGACAATGGTTTAATAAAAGTTTGGATTTTTATTCGTTAATAATGAGGTTTATGGGCTTTCTTGTATTGTAAACGACTATGGAATTTTAACTTGGTGTATATGCATGCTTGATATTGTTTTATCGCTGTTTATTGCTTCGTATAATCCTTGGTGACGGTCTATATCACATAATAGGGTTGTGCTAGGGTTCTTGATTTAGGTGAGTGTCCATATCACGTAATAGATCATTAATCCTTTAGGGTGAAAATCGAGTAAGTAACCTTAGAAGTAATATTTGGTAATTTAATAAAATCAAGTGTTCTACTAATCTTGTCGTTGTAAGGCTCGAGGTTGTTAATAGGTCTTGGTTTGGTTTATAGCTAGATTTAGGTTTTGTAAGAAGTCGGTCTAGTTCCCTACCATTCTCTTGTCTATTAAACCAAGTTGAAACCTATATTTGCCTTAGACTTTCGCTCTGTAAGGTAGATTGTCACATTAAGGCACTTTCAAGAAGTTAGAGGACTGTAAGGAAATCTAACAACCGGTAATCGTAACAGCCTAGGTAGTGCCACAAGAATCGCCTTGAGAAGGGTCGAGGGGCTTAGTGGTGTCTTAATAAGTTTAGTATCCAAATATCCCGGTTCCATACCACATTACTTCAAATAGAAATCCATTCCGAGTTAAGCTTGCATCTAGCCTAGGTAGTCTTCATCACCACTGGTCAAAGTCTTCATTCGAGTTCGTGTTAGTTAGTCTAGCTAATCTAGTTAATCGTTATTTGCAATATTTAGGATTTTTAGAAACCCCCCAATCAATAAACAATTAATTAAGTTGTGTCAGTCATAGTCTAAATAGAGTCTTAGCGTAATCCTTAGAGTCTCGTGGGTTCGATACTCGGACTTACTGTAGCTATACTGCATTGATCGGTACACTTGCCGGTTGTGTGGTTTAGTTTTAGATCGAGTCTAAGTTTATAAATTTAAAGCTTAGAGTGTCTATATTAGGGTTAATTTAAGTTGTTTTTATTTAACCACTTTTAGCACATCATCAGGCTGTATGCACATACGAAAACTATCATCCTTCTTCCTAAAAAATAACACTGGAGCTCCCCAGGGTGAGAAGTTCTGCTTGATAAGTTCCCTTGTCTAACAGCTCTTGCAGTTGCGTCGAAAACACCTGTATTTTGGACGGAGCGAACCGGTATGGTGCCTTAGCAACCAGTGCCGCTCTTGGCACTAGATCTATTCGAAACTCCACTTGTCGCTGT
The DNA here is from genome assembly GCA_030545235.1 of Helianthus tuberosus. Taxonomy (NCBI): domain Eukaryota; kingdom Viridiplantae; phylum Streptophyta; class Magnoliopsida; order Asterales; family Asteraceae; genus Helianthus; species Helianthus tuberosus. The sequence goes on from JARYGA010027071.1 coordinate 687,877, forward strand.
GGAGGTAACCCAGGCAAGTCTTCGGGAAAGACTTCTGGAAACTCCTTCATAACGGGGATGTCTTCTAACTTTGGCTCCTTAGTCTCCTTGTCGACAACACGAGCGAGGAAAGCTATGCATCCTTTTCATAGGCACTTTTGCGCTTTCATACAATTAATGACTGGTAGGGGCGTCTCAGGTTTCTCCCCATGGACTACGAGTGTTTTCTGTGACACCCTTCTCTTCAGGCCATACCGTACGATAGTAACACGTGTAGTGAACATATAAAAAGGTTGTATGTGACTGATTATGATATTTATGTATAATATTTAATGTGTTGGTGAGTCCAAACATTTATAAAAATTATGTTGGCAACGATAAAATAAACGCTTATGGCGAAACGGTTAAAATGCGAAACGAACGTCGGTGACCACCCGATCAGTGTTAAAATCCTAAAAATAGTCTGTTATGACTAGAATAGTAATTTTAATCATATATTTGAGGAAAATAAATTAAAACCCTAATAAACTCTATTTTTCGAGTTTGAGCGCGTACCGCGCGATACTGCGCGTATTAGACAAAATACTGTCAACATAGCCTGTCAATGCAACTGGTAATTATTTCAGTAATAATTTTATATGATTATTTTTATAGAGTGATAAAAATAAATTAAAACGCACAAAAACGGGATTTAAACGCTAGATAAAATACCCGGTATTCAGTAAAATACCTGTTTTTGCACTAATTTACATATAATATGTGTATGTATATAATGTGTGAGTGAGAGGGGACAGGTGGTGGCATTAAGGGTTGTCCACATTCCCTTGATTCTCTCAAAAAACCACATGTAATAACTAGAGAATGTAAGATGATGATTAAGACCAATGGATGCTTTCATAAACTTCCATTCTTTCAAGAAACCATTTCAAAACTTACTCTCTCTCTCTCTCTCTCTCTCTCTCTCTCTTGAACACTCACGGCCGAACACCCCCTTAAACACATCCATTTTTATTTTCAATCTTAAATCTTGAAGGATCATGTCCATTCCAAAGTGATTTCAAGCTTACATGAAAGTTTAGAAGTGATGTCAAGGCGGTTTGAGCAAGAACAAGGCTTCATATCATCACAAATCTTAAAACCCACTAAGAATCTTGAAGGTATAACATATTTTCTTTTAAATCTTGTTCTTGATTCATGGTGATGAAGATGATAGTGAAAGTTTCTCTTGATCTTGAATCTAAACACTAACTTAAAACTAAAAACAAATGGGTTTTTGAATGAAATAAAAATGGGCGTAAGCATATATGCATGTATGGCCGTGAATGTGTGTGTATGTGTATGTGTAGGTGTTTATGTTTTTGATATTTGATTGATAGATTTCTTGAAAAGTAGGATGCATGAAGGAATCATTATGTGTTATAAAAGAATGTTCTAAAAAGTAATCTAAGATTTGAAAGAGATATGTTGAAAAGTAAAGTTTTGGAAGTTTGTATATGTATATATATTTCGTATATATATGTATAAATGTATGCATGCATATAAAAGTTGTCAAATAATCTTAAATGTGAACATACATGATGATGTGAAGGCATGAAATGATTATATGAGTATGATTTAATAAAAATCAGTTTTAATCAGATTACAAACACTAAAATAAGGTTATTTTGAAGTGTTTAATGATATATAACTTTGTCATGATGTTTACTAGCCTTGCATGTTGTACTTGGTGCTTTAGGAGTTGTAAAATACGTGAAATCGCATGATTTATCTGACTTACACAAAAACTGGACTAATCTTATTATAACCACTATTTAATCAGTAAATAACATGTATTGTGTTAAAATATCAAGTCATTCCGAGTTGGGATGATTATAGTAACGTTTAACGCAAAACTATGCGTTAAAACGGTAAAAATCGGCTTTTCGAATGATTTTTTTAAAACTGATTGAGATCAGTAAGTAACTGATATTTTTAGTTTAAAAACAAGTATTTTAACTAATTTTAAGTTTACTTGGTGTTTAAACATGTGAATGTGAAAATATGTTAAGTTTGATAAATTATACGTTTTCGAGATAAAACGTTTTTGATAAATATATATTTCGAGAAGAAACTGGGATGGTACGGTATTTACAAGGAAAAACCGACTGTGTGGTTGGGACAGGTTTATTTGGTCTAGGGGAATTTCATTAAATTCCGTACAACCATTAAATTAAATTTGTCATATTAGTAGGATATATATATTGTACATGAGGCAGACATCATAGATGGTCTCGATATGGACCATGCGCTAATGGTGTCGTTTAATCATTTAAGTGTTGCACGTGATGAATTGTTGGTAGATCTATCGGGTTGACAACCCCGTCATGACCGGTCGCCCCGTGTCAAGTCAAACGACGAATTGAAATTATGTTTATAGTCTAGCCTTGATTATCCCTACATGGTTAATATATAGTTCGTATTGTCTAGCTAACATACGAGTCTGAACGTTGACGCTATAAATTTAATATGCAAAACTTGGGAAAATGCCCTGATGTCGAGTTTTCAATTTACGACGGATGACCCAAGGATTTTATTAAGGAAATAAATGGACTTTCTAAAAATCATATGGATGTTTTATAATAAACACTTAATTAAAAAGCTTTTCCTTAGGATCAATTGTTTAAATTTGAATATGTGAACTCACCTTCTTTTGTGTTGACACTTGATTTTGAACGTGTTCTATAGGTACTTAGTTCGGCTTCGGGAATCATGGCGTATCTTGTGTTTGTTGATGCATGTTTTGTCATTTAAAATGTTGGACTAACTTTTTAAACTTTCTGGGACGTATGTAATAAGATCCGCGAGGATCAAAGACAACTCAACTATGTGGTGGTTATGTCATGTTTTAAAATGCCATGTTTAATAACTTATGTTTTAAATAAGCCAATATGTCCAACAATTTAATGCATCATTCAACAAGATATAAATGAGCACCAACTTCCGTCACCACTACGTTTTATATTCCTCTGCGACATTTTTGGGGGTGTGACAGAAGTTGGTATCAGAGCCAATGGTTGTTAGCGAACTAGATGTTTTCGGGAGAAAACACTAGACTTCAACCGAAGAATTTTGAGGTATAAAGTCCAAAATTCTCGAAGCCAAAATTTTTAAATAAACATAGAAAAATTTATCATGTATGAAAACCATTTCGTTTTATGTGCATACGTGATTTTCTGTTTATTTGGGCCTTATGTGTTACTATTCATTTTGATCACGCACTTGATGGGATTTTCACATGTTTATCAAAGTGATTTCATCCGTATAAAATCAAAACGCAGCAGAAATAATATTTAAAACATGTTACTTTTAAGATATAAATTTCATTTATATGTAAAATCCCAAAACCCGGATCCATATATGAGCATGCATACTATCAAACACAACCATATGATGTTTAGAAGACTGCCTTCTTGGAGTAAAAAGAAATGAAAGGGATGATGCTTCTTGAACGGTTGCCTTCAAGTGTAGAAGACCTCAAGCTTGTATACCCCAAGCCTTCCAACAAACACCTTGAGTTTAGATAGGATTTGTTACACTTATGATCAAAACTGAAACCCTTCTTGGAAACCCTTTATGACCGAAAATTTTGAGAGAAAAAACCAAGTCTTCTAAGTTCATCATCTTATTATTTTTTGTCATACAAAAATATATATAAACTTGAAAGATGTAGCCACCTTTTTTTTAACCCAATCAAAAGCCTTCTTACACATGTAAATGCATGAAAGATAATTGGACCAATATGGTCTCTTGGGAAGACAAGGGGTGCGGCCCACCTTTTATATTAAAAAAAATTCACTTTTATTTTAAACAATTTAAATCTTATATATATAATTTTATAACTTTTATAAAATTATAACATCACATGTTATAAGGCTTATACTACTTTTATTATGTTATTTAACCAATTACATACAACCATACCCAGTAAAATCCCACAAATAGCAAAGCTACTTATAGGGTCTGGGGAGGGTGGGATGTAGACAGACCTTGCCTCTATCCCAAGGGATAGAGAGGCTGCTTCCAGAGAGACCCTCGGCTCCAAAACGAACATCATGCAAACACACCAAGTCAAAGAATATAGAAACAAGCAGTCTCACATACCAAGAAAGTGATCAAAATGACACAATATAATGTCAATCATGTGTATAATAGTATACAACATCATTTGGACATAAACACAAGAAGGCAATCACCGGAAAAGTCACTTAAAGAATAAGAAAAACATACGTCCCTAAAATACACCTAAGACCTTACTGCACTATCCTCTAGAAGTCCTTAACCTTAATTCTACGCCTCCACGAAGTCCTATCTTGGACCATGTCCTCAGAAAGATGCAACTCTAATAAATCATGCCTAATCTGCTCATCCCATGTCAGTTTGGGTCTGCCTCTTCCTCTCCTCCCCTCTACAGTAATAGTTTCCACTACTCTAACTGGTGCCGTCGTCTGCCTCCGCTTCACATGCCCAAACCATCGCAATCTCCCCTCCTTAATCTTATCCGATATACTAGACACTCCTAATCTCTCCCTCAAAACCTCATTTCTTATCCGATCTAACCTCGTGTGTCCACACATCCACCTCAGCATCCTCATCTCTGCTACCTCCATCTTGCGCACTTGTGTCTTCTTGATAACCCAACATTCTGTTCCATATAGCATAGCGGGCCTAACTGCTACCCTGTAAAATTTCCCTTTTAGTTTAGTTGGGAACCTCCTATCGCACAATACCCCACTGCTACCCTGTAAAATTTCCCTTTTAACCAATTAAATAACAAAAATAAAATATTCTCTCAAAATAAATTATCCATATAATTTATTGGTTTCTCAAGTGTAACTATTTAGAAAACCAATTTTTAAATATTATAAGTGTTAATATTTATTTGTTTGATTATATCATAAATAATTATTATAAGTGTTTGTCTAGCTTGTATTTGAGTATGACTCGACTTGGATCATAACGTACTAGTCAAATCAATCTAATATGTGTCTTGGGCATACAGAATTCAACAATCTCCCACTTGCATAAGATACATAGAAGATTGATGCAAGCAGTACAGACCACCTAACTATAGTTTACTACCCCTAATACGTATGACTATATGTCCCATTCAATAACATCATCCCCTTCAAGTCCCTTACTTGAACATGATTTAGGTGAATCTATCATTTATTCTTTCGTTACAGATGTTGTGACAACCCGAATAATTACGGTTGCACTACTTAAAAATTCTGCAACCTTTGGCGTGTGTCTCTACGTTTATATGTCTGTTGCATGCATCACTGAATGGTAACGTGTGTATGTTTTGCATTTGTGCTAGGAATCACTAATGTGTGTGTGTTTTGCATTTGTGCTAGGAATCACTAAACGTTTTTGTGTATGTTTAACGTAAGTTAGGAGATTAACTATGTTATGGGCTTACTTGTTATACTTGGGCCGAAAAGCCAATATGTGTAATGGATTAGACACACATACCCGGCCCACACCCGTATCCCTGATCATCTCGGTCCGCGGCATTTGTAGCCCAACCCACCACCTTTACCTATTTAAATGGCAACTTTGCCATAAATAGTGGCATCATATTAAAAGTTAATGAAAAAGACATAAAATCGATTTAAAACAACAGTACCTTTGTTATATGGATATGGATTCATTTTAATAGAATTATATTAAAAGTCATGAAATCAATGTAAAACAAGAATTTAGAAATACGTTTATCAACAGTACGTTTGTCATGTATTATACATATCTGAAGCATGAAATCAATTTAAAAGTCCTTGGTGGTGCAACGAAAGACAAAAAGAAAAGTATTTAAATTGTGGCAGCCCACTTCTCATGATCTTTGAATATGTATAAGACTAGGATCATGTGATATAGTAAACCCACTTTAAATCTTGGTTACCCTTAAGCCCGGTCTCGCAAGCCCAAACTAAACCGAGCCCATCTCCCTTGATTATTGTTTGCGTAGAGTTGTATAAGAGTATTGTATATTTGCGAACCCTAATCCTTTCACATCTCCCCTACTTGCGACGACAGTGGACTCACACCCCCCCTTTCTCGAGACATCATCCTTCTTGATCAACTTACCGGTTAGTAAATCTATGATTATGTTAACTGTTAAGTATTAAGGATCGTATGTTATTTGTGATCAGTGTTACATGTTGGATGTATTGATTATAGAATGAATGGATTGCATGAATAGATAACATGAAACTGAATATTGTGATGTATTTGTTGTCGATGTGTGCATGTAATCATTATGGGATTCTCTTGGTTTGATGTGTGCCTCTCAAATTGACCAATGATGACAAACAAGAACAGATCCATGTTGTAATTGTTTGAACCCACTAGTTATGTTTGGTCCTATCAAAGTAGGCCACTGAATTCACAAATTTTAAATAATTGATGTTGGTATATTAGTGGTTAGTGGTCCAATAGATGTAAAGGTAAGTGACCTGAGAATGGATAGCATTGATTAAAAGATGGCGGCCATGTGTTGCAGTATTGGATTAATTGATGAACCAATGAATTATACTCTATTTCATAGTCTTGGAAGATTATAACAGTGATTTGATGGTTTGTCAAGGGCGATGATTACATAATATGATTTGTGAAATTGGATTAAATGCATGAGTAGGTTGGATCGAACTCGTCTGCATGTTATGATAAACATTAGCAACTAGGGTTGCTACGTATGGTTAGGGGTGGTATATGTGAATATTCGGCCTAGGTTTGCTTATTTACAAGTTAAGCATTTGGTTAGTGCCGTAGATGCATGAATAAACCGTTGTGAACTGGACTGTATGGGTGCTTTATGTGAACAATGAATATGCTTGATGTGAACCTTGAAATGAATTAATTATTTGTTACGCCATACGTGCCATGAGATGAATGATATATGTCTACAGCTTGTTTTAAATAAGTGGATGTTTGTGCATGAGTCTAATTGATATTGGTAACTATGATAGGATTGTTTTGAGCAACTGAAAACATAGCTAGTCTTACCGAGCAAATCAAAGGTGAGTTCACTACATTCGAGCATGCGTCCCGGTGGTTGGGGACAGTCAGTGGGTATCCCGTGGAGTGATAAGTCTTTTGGGTAAAAACGGGTATATTGATTAATATTCTCACCTATCATTCTTGTAAGTCCCTTATATTGTTACCTGGAGGGTAACGGGTATTAGTTGGTAGTGCTACTTAGGTTTGGCACCCTCACACCGCTCCTAGATAGGACGGAGGTGAACTAATGACCCAGTCGGGGCCCAGTACTAGATAGGAGTACGTGGGAAGGGCAGTCATGTATTTCAGGAGCCGTCTTGTTCGGAATTGAGATATTAACAATATTACTTGCATTGGTTATTGAACTGTTTTACATTCAACTGGTAACAAACGTTTTCTTAAACTGTGGACTCGCCAGCTTTGTCTGATACACTTGTTACATGCTCGCAGGTCGTTAGGTGATTGAAACAGGAGCTTGCTGGCTGGAGAGCAAGAGTGGTCATGGTCATACCGATGGGATTATTTGTCAAATACTTATTTATTATGATTGATTCGTATTTACCTTATGATACTTTAATGCTTCCGCTGAACTTGTGATTTTGAATAACTTACGATTGGAATTGTTATTACTTAATTGATGGAACTTTATTACAACTTGTGATTCAATGTAATTAGTGGCTCATTGCTAGTAGTCACACGCCTAACAGGGACACTCCCTAGGTGGTAATTTGAGGGTGTGACAGTTTGGTATCAGAGCCACTGGTTATAGTGAACTTGGTTTTAAAACGTTTTTATAAAACCAGACTATAACCGAACAGATCCGAAATCGACCATGACACTCAGCTCCAGACTGCAAGGTTCGTTTCTCGTTTACTATTGCATAGTATATCTAGTGTTTGCTTATGAATAACATCACACGTGAATGGACACTTAGCACTGCAGTATGAACTTCTATGTTACCAACCCATGTTACGTGTTTTAACAGCGCGACTCTTCTTGAACTTTCATTATCTATGTTGTGGCGTCATCTGTCTAATTGCTCGAATTCGGGAACCTTTTAGCTCGAGTTAAGAGGCACTGAGATAAGCATGAAAATTGCCTTATTATTATGGGTGCACACATAATAATAATATGGAGTGCATGTGAGTCCCAGTGTGGCTTAACGAGTGTGAGAGGGGTTCCGCTTTGTTAATTGATGTTATGTTAGAACTCAGCAGTCTATATGAGTCATAGCAGTGATTGCCTCCTACTCGAACATGATCTTTTCACCCCTTTCTGAATCCTTACGAATCTCGATGCTATCGAGTATCACCTGATCACACATCTGAATGCCTAGCGAACTGTGTAGAATGTTAGGTGCTAGTACGAACATCCCTGAGTTGGATGGCTCAGCGTCAAATGATTGGACTATACTATCCTCACTTATCCTTGTTTGCTGGAACTTAGCGTGTTGACGCCTTAGATCCCGTAGTGCGATCACTTCTGCAACACTCTCGCAACATACCGTGTATTACTAAGTCAACTTGCAAGAACGATGGACAAGAGGGTAAACGTAGTACCTTACCGACTTCAGCATTTGAACGACCCTAGTTACTAGCAACGAACAACAGCGATTTGACTCCAATCGAATCCTTAACCCCAGCCAGCGACTCATGGGAGCCGACTCTTACGAACCAGTCGGGACAAAATTGATGACGATTGACTGTAGAGCGGACTGTGTAACCGCCTGCACCATGAGTAGTGCCTTAGGACATGGCACGGAATGTGAAAAGATGGACCTTGTTGGTTAAAGGACGCAGGACACTGTTTTAGGCAAACAATATTAGAGGCAACAGTCGCGGCAACATCAAGGTACTCGTGATCGGAGCTTACAGTATGGAAACGAAGGTGACCTCAATAAGGATTGACTGTGTTAAGTCAAGGTAACGACAACCAAGGGAACGACGGCAGTACTAGAAATTATCGTGATGAAAACAACACTGGAAATGAAGCTCATGGAAGGACATTTAGTATTGGCATAGGCTATACAAGGCTTAATAGCAACACGATAGCTTGGATGGGTAGTTATTCGCTTCGTCTCTATTATGTTTAACCCTGATGCTTCTTGAAACCGAACCTGTTGTGGAGTCTGCTGATGCGAGTCAATTGAAGCCTTATATGTTCGCTAGGATGCAAACTCGACCTTGGGGGACAGGTGTTCGACATCGACCTTCCTTCTACTATCCCTGATGGTTACAATGCAGTAGTTAGTGTGGATTGGTTATTCAGAAATCACGCAGACATACCTTGTGAGGAGAAAACTTTGTGTGGAGAATCCTTATTTGTTCTAAAGCAACAGAGTGGTGCAAAGGTTAGCGCCATATCAGCTATGAAGTCCCAGAAGTGTCTACGGAGGGATAACCCCGCTACGTTAGCAACCGTTACTGATGTTGAGGCTAAGGAAAAGATGATCGAGGATCCACCAATTGTTCGTGATTCCTCTCAGTGTGCTGCCCGAAGAGCTTACAGATTTACTTCCACCACTGTTAGGCAGAATCTCAGTTTGATCTCACGATAGGGGCAGCCCTGATTACTCGTGCTACATACCGTCTTGCACCAGGAGGGTTGCAAGGACTATCTACAGGAACTGTTGGACAAGAGTTTTATTGGACATAGTTTTTGTTCGCTTTAGGAAGCCCCAGCTATATTCGGGAAGATAAAGCCTTTTCGTATGTGTACTGATTATCCAGAACTCAGCAAGGTGACAATCAAGAACTATTTGCCTCAACAATGTATTGACGGAAGATCAAGAGGAGAATGTTCCTAAAACGGCATATCGAACGCAATACGGCCATTGCGACTTTGTACCCCATGACCATTGAGTTAATCAACACACCAGCAGCTTTATGGACCACATGAATCGACCGTATTTATGGATGACATTCTGGATCCTTTCCAAGAGGAAGGAACATCATGGGCGGCATTTGTATCTTATTTTAGGGCTCCTGAGAGAGGAGCCACTCCGCGCGAAGTCTTGTTAACGGTAACTTCTGGATTCGAGAGATACCTTTTTGGTCATATGATCAACGAAGTGGGAATACACGTGGATCTCGCTAAAGACCCATTTCGTTAGATATTGTTCGGCACCAAAGATCCCTTCGAGGATGCAGCAATTTCTTGGTCACACTAGACTCTATCGCAGATTCACCACAGGATTTTTGAAGATCGCGCAGCTTAAATCTCTTTAGCACAGTAGGGTGCTGTGTTCGTGAAGGACAAAACAGGAGAACGTCTTTTCAGCCTTCGAATCCCAACTCTGCAATGTTTACACACCGACGCAACACGAGAAAGTGATGACTTACGTAATGGACCTACAGGAAGAACTGCACGAGTCACGACCTGTGGGGGAAGCTGTTGTCTTTGGATTTAAATTGGAGGCATTACTTGGACGGTACCGAATGCACCACTTAGACCGATCACAAGGGCCTCCCGTGTACCCTTATTTCGAGAGAGCTAAACATGTGATGGCATCGCTGGATGGAACTTTTGGAAGATTACGACTGTGAAACCTAAACGTGCACGAGCTTTGCAGTTCACCATCGACTCTAACTTACCTGATCAGACTCGCCTTGTTCAAATTGAAGAAATAAAGGAAGAGAGTTTTCAAGATTGACCCATGCGGGGCATGGAGAAGCAACCTTTGGCCGGTCGGACGACATTTGCTACTTCATGGAACGAATATGGACCCCATTATACAGTAACCTTAGGGAACTGGTGCAGGAAAAGCACACCGACCTCGATATCATATTTATCTGAGTTTTGATAGGATGTATTAAACCTGAAGACCATGAACGGGTGACCGGGCCTGAAGGCCCACATAGCCACGCATGGGAATGAAGTTTGACATGCGGAAAAATCAAGGTGGGATATTAGCAACCAGAAACACGTGTATGGAAATGAGAACAGACTGCCATGGATTTTGTCGCTAGTCTACTTACCACTCGAAACGGAATCATTATCACCTGGGTGATCATTGATGGACTCAAGTTACCTGTACACATTCTTGCAATCAAGAAAACTGACGAGTCTTCACAGTTGTGAATGCTCCTCTGAGAGAGGCGGCTTTTAGGCATGAGGTGCCAACTCCTGTTATCTCTGAATTTGATCTATGCATGATCTATGTCAGGAAATACACAACACCCTTGGCTCACGTCTGGACTAGAGCATTGCTTATCGCCGTTGGGCAAACGATCAGAGAAAACAAACTCTCGTGGCACTTGAAGACATGCTGCGAGCATGTGTGTGACTGGCTTTGGTACAACTAGGAAGGACTCTTATCTATGGCTGAGTACTACGGCAGCAGTTATCATTTTGGTAACAAGACAGCTCTGTTGAGGCACTGCATAGACGATAAGGCCAACCTTCTGGTTAGACTGAGAGGGTTGACAACTTAATTACTGGTCCAGGACTGGTACTCGAAACTCTTGGGAAGATTGTTTGGATCGGGAGTCGATTGGCGGCAACGCGTGACCATCAGGAAAGCTGATAAACTTGTGAAACCTTGGAAGATCGCTGTAGGCGATCGTATCGTGTTAAAAGTCTCACCCTGGGAGGGTGTGGAATGCTTGGGAAGCATGGCGAGCTTGACTGACGTGCGATACCTTTCCTGGAGGAATTTATCGAACACATGGACCAGGAAGTTGAGATTCGTTAACACAGTTGGATTCCAATCGCGAAACTTGGATTGGGACTCAAGACGTAGACCGGAGTTCACGTAGGAACGCAATGGTCGGAGTAAACTCTAGGACCCGCGGTTATCTAAACGATTGTGTCAATGTCTGTTAACATTGGCGAATTTCGGGACGAAATTCCCTTTCAAGTTGGGGATGATGTGGCACCTGGGGAAATCCACAGTCATCCTGACGTAACATTGTGTCACTTTTGGGTTACCGTGTATTGCAGTACTTATCAAATTTCGGGCCGAAATTTCTTTTAAGTTGGGGATGATGTGATAACCCGAATAATTACGGTTGCACTACTTAAAAATTCTGCAACCTTTGGCGTGTGTCTCTACGTTTATATGTCTGTTGCATGCATCACTGAATGGTAACGTGTGTATGTTTTGCATTTGTGCTAGGAATCACTAACGTGTGTGTGTTTTGCATTTGTGCTAGGAATCACTAAACGTTTTTGTGTATGTTTAACGTAAGTTAGGAGATTAACTATGTTATGGGCTTACTTGTTATACTTGGGCCGAAAAGCCAATATGTGTAATGGATTAGACACACATACCCGGCCCACACCCGTATCCCTGATCATCTCGGTCCGCGGCATTTGAAGCCCAACCCACCACCTTTACCTATTTAAATGGCAACTTTGCCATAAATAGTGGCATCATATTAAAAGTTAATGAAAAAGACATAAAATCGATTTAAAACAACACTACCTTTGTTATATGGATATGGATTCATTTTAATAGAATTATATTAAAAGTCATGAAATCAATGTAAATCAAGAATTTAGAAATACGTTTATCAACAGTACGTTTGTCATGTATCATACATATCTGAAGCATGAAATCAATTTAAAAGTCCTTGGTGGTGCAACGAAAGACAAAAAGAAAAGTATTTAAATTGTGGCAGCCCACTTCTCATGATCTTTGAATATGTATAAGACTAGGATCATGTGATATAGTAAACCCACTTTAAATCTTGGTTACCCTTAAGCCCGGTCTCGCAAGCCCAAACTAAACCGAGCCCATCTCCCTTGATTATTGTTTGCGTAGAGTTGTATAAGAGTATTGTATATTTGCGAACCCTAATCCTTTCACCTCTCCCCTACTTGTGACGACAGTGGACTCACACCCCCCTTTCTCGAGACATCATCCTTCTTGATCAACTTACCGGTTAGTAAATCTATGATTGTGTTAACTGTTAAGTATTAAGGATCGTATGTTATTTGTGATCAGTGTTACATGTTGGATGTATTGATTATAGAATGAATGGATTGCATGAATAGATAACATGAAACTGAATATTGTGATGTATTTGTTGTCGATGTGTGCATGTAATCATTATGGGATTCTCTTGGTTTGATGTGTGCCTCTCAAATTGACCAATGATGACAAACAAGAACAGATCCATGTTGTAATTGTTTGAACCCACTAGTTATGTTTGGTCCTATAAAAGTAGGCCACTGAATTCACAAATTTTAAATAATTGATGTTGGTATATTAGTGGTTAGTGGTCCAATAGATGTAAAGGTAAGTGACCTGAGAATGGATAGCATTGATTAAAAGATAGCGGCCATGTGTTGCAGTATTGGATTAATTGATGAACCTATGAATTATACTCTATTTCATAGTCTTGGAAGATTATAACAGTGATTTGATGGTTTGTCAAGGGCGATGATTACATAATATGATTTGTGAAATTGGATTAAATGCATGAGTAGGTTGGATCGAACTCGTCTGCATGTTATGATAAACATTAGCAACTAGGGTTGCTACGTATGGTTAGGGGTGGTATATGTGAATATTCGGCCCAGGTTTGCTTATTTACAAGTTAAGCATTTGGTTAGTGCCGTAGATGCATGAATAAACCGTTGTGAACTGGACTGTATGGGTGCTTTATGTGAACAATGAATATGCTTGATGTGAACCTTGAAATGAATTAATTATTTGTTACGCCATACGTGCCATGAGATGAATGATCTATGTCTACAGCTTGTTTTAAATAAGTGGATGTTTGTGCATGAGTCTAATTGATATTGGTAACTATGATAGGATTGTTTTGAGCAACTGAAAACATAGCTAGTCTTACCGAGCAAATCAAAGGTGAGTTCACTACATTCGAGCATGCGTCCCGGTGGTTGGGGACAGTCAGTGGGTATCCCGTGGAGGGATAAGTCTTTTGGGTAAAAACGGGTATATTGATTAATATTCTCACCTATCGTTCTTGTAAGTCCCTTATATTGTTACCTGGAGGGTAACGGGTATTAGTTGGTAGCGCTACTTAGGTTTGGTACCCTCACACCGCTCCTAGATAGGACGGAGGTGAACTAATGACCCAGTCGGGGCCCAGTACTAGATAGGAGTACGTGGGAAGGGCAGTCATATATTTCAGGAGCCGTCTTGTTCGGAATTGAGATATTAACAATATTACTTGCATTGGTTATTGAACTGTTTTACATTCAACTGGTAACAAACGTTTTCTTAAACTGTGGACTCGCCAGCTTTGTCTGATACACTTGTTACATGCTCGCATGTCGTTAGGTGATTGAAACAGGAGCTTGCTGGCTGGAGAGCAAGAGTGGTCATGGTCATACCGATGGGATTATTTGTCAAATACTTATTTATTATGATTGATTCGTATTTACCTTATGATACTTTAATGCTTCCGCTGAACTTGTGATTTTGAATAACTTACGATTGGAATTGTTATTACTTAATTGATGGAACTTTATTACAACTTGTGATTCAATGTAATTAGTGGCTCATTGCTAGTAGTCACACGCCTAACAGGGACACTCCCTAGGTGGTAATTTGAGGGTGTGACAGATGTCATGTTAAATCCAGAGACATAGAGTGACCACTCTCTGTTGATTTAACTTTAGCAGGAACAAATCCCTTCTTGACTACATATGTCTCTCACAATCACCTTGTACCACACCTGAGTTTAGCCTTATGTATTGCCTTATTACAGACAGCTAAGAACTAGGTCAAGGTATAATACTTGGTGAATATCAAGAACCAATATGTATCTCACGTCAAATGATACTATGATATTCGTCTTTACTCAAAATTTACTTATGATCAATCACAAATGATTCCATGCAGTAATATTCAAGAGCGAGTCAGCCCTATATTTGTATTCCACAAATATCTATGAACTTTGGCAGCAACACTTTGCTTTATATTCATATCTAATGAATATCCACCAATCCAAATTCATAATAGTCTTACATTCATATTTGTTCCTACAAGTATGATCGACTACGGACATTTAGAATAATTAACTTATTCATGGATTTAAACATGCTAATATGAAACGTAACTCAAAATACCATAAAAGAGTTAAATTAACAATTGTTCCAATATCCAAATACAAAATAGATCAAATCCAATCACTAGAATATCGAAGTCCTAAGGCACATGCATGACCCTCAAGTTTGGCCCAGTCAAGGAGCTTCGTGAGTGGATCCACAATGTTTTGATCGGTGTGAACTTGGCGGATACATATCTTTCCTTTTTCAACTTCATCCCTTATGTAGTTGAATCTCCGCTCGATATGTCTAGTCTTTTGGTGCGCACGAGGTTCCTTGATTTGAGTAATCGCACCCTCGTTATCACAAAAGATCTCTAGGGGGTCTTCAATGGTAGGGACCACCCCTAGGTCGGCTATGAATTTCTTCAACCGTGCAGCTTCTTGGGCTGTCAATAAAGCGGTGATGTATTCTGATTCTGTAGTGGACAATGCTACCACATCTTGTTTTGAGCTCTTCCAAGAGATTGCTCCTCCATTTAAAATGAAGACATACCCCGATTGCGATCGAGAATCACTTCGATCGGTTTGGAAACTCGCGTCCGTGTAACCCTTTACAACGAGTTCCTCCTTGCCAGATCCATATATTAAAAACATATCCTTAGTCCTTCTAAGGTATTTTAATGTGCACTTAACAGCCTTCCAATGACTGTTACCTGGATTTTGCTGGTATCTACTCGTTATGCTCAAGGCGCATGACACGTTCGGTCTAGTTCATATCAATGCATACATGATGGATCCTATAGCAGGCGCATATGAGATTCCTTTCATTTTCTCTTGCTCATCCTTTGAGCTTGGACATTGAGATGTATTCAATATTATCCCCTTTTGAATAGGCACATAACCTCTTTTAGAGTTCTCATCTGGAACCTATTCAAGACTTTGTCAATGTATACACTTTAGTTTAAACCTATCAAGCGCCTTGATCTATCCTTACAGATCTTTATTCCTAGAATGTAGGCGACTTCACCAAGATCCTTAATGGAAAAACAAATTCCAAGCCAAGTTTTTACACCTTCCATGGTTGGAATGTCATTTCCAAACAGTAGAATGTCATCGACATACAGTATTAAGAAAGTGATGATGCTCCCACTAGCTTTCTTATACACACAAGATTCATCGCCATTCTTGATGAATCCAAAATTCTTAATTTCTTCATCAAAACGGTGATTCCAACTTCTCGATGCTTGTTTCAATCCATAGATTGATTTCTTTAACTTGCATACTTTGTCAGGATGTTTTGGATCGACAAAACCTTCAGGCTGAATCATATAGACATCTTCATCAAGATATCCATTAAGAAAAGCCGTTTTGACATCCAATTGCCAGATCTCATAGTCATAATATGCAGCTATGGCAAATAATATCCTGATTGACTTTAGCATCGCCACAGGCGAGAAGGTCTCATCAGAATCAATCCCTTGAGTTTGAGTGAAACCTTTTGCTACAAGTCTTGCTTTATAAGTATCCAAGTTACCATGCATATCTGTTTTCTTCTTGAAAACCCACTTACTACCAACAACTTTAGAGTTAAGTGGTGGTACAACCAATTCCCAAACTTGGTTGTCATACATTGATTGCATCTCTATGTTCATGGCTTCAAGCCATTTGTCACAATCGGATTTTGACATTGCATCATTGTATGTGGTTGGTTCATCTGAATCCACCACGTAGCATTCATCCATGAAAAATCCATATCTTTCAGGTGGACTGCTAATTCTACCAGATCTGCGAACATTTTGTGTGTTCTGATCAACCTCTTGATCGTTCTCAGCAACCTCTTGTTGAGCACTAGTATCAATCAAACGTGTATCGTCTTGTGGTTCTTGATCCTCCTCAAGTTCCACTGTTCTATCACTAGTTCCTTCCATAAGGAACTTAGCTTCTAAGAACTTACCCTTTCGACCAACAAATACCTTTTGCTCGGTTCGATCGTAGAAATAATATCCTATATCATCTTTAGGATATCCTACAAAGATACACTTAGTGGATCGGACTTCCAATTTATTGAGGGGGGGGGGGTATTGCTTAACATAAGCTTCACAACCCCATACCCTTAAGAATGATATTGATGGAGGCTTTCCATACCATATTTCAAAAGGTGTCTTTTCCAGTTTCTTGGTTGGGGCCATATTTAGTATACGGACTGCGGAGAGCAAAGCGTAACCCCAAAACGATAGAGGTAATGTGCTTCTAGCCATCATAGATCGAACAATATCTAATAAAGTTCGATTTCTCCTTTAGGACACACCATTGTGTTGTGGTGTTCCAGGTGGAGTAAGTTGTGAGATATTCCCACAACTCCTAAGATGATATTGAAAAGCACCACTAAGGTATTCACCTCCTCTATCGGTGCGAAGAACTTTGATTGTTTTCTTGAGTTGATTTTCTACTTCACTCTTGAAGTCTTTGAACATTTCAAATGCTTCATCTTTGTGTCTTAGTAAATACACATAACCATAACGACTATAGTCATCGCTAAAAGTAATGAAGTATCTTTCACCATTCTTAGTCATCGGCTTAAAAGGACCACATGCATCCGAATGTATGATACCTAATAAGTCATTTGCCCTTTCAAATGTTCCACTAAAGGATGTCTTGGTCATTTTGCCTTGTAAACAAGATTCGCATACATCAAATGAATCATCTTCATTCGTTTTCAAAAGACCATTTCTCTGAAGTGTTTGCATGCGATTCTTATTTATATGTCCAAGGCGACAATGCCAAAGGTAGGAATCACACAAATCCATTTTGAGTTTCTTGTTGGTTGATGTGTGTAAAATGCAACATATAAATTACATCAAATGAGGCATAAAACTAATTCTTTTTTAGTACTAATGTTGGAAAAAGTGTGCTTTTGTCTTCCTTTTGTATTTTCAGGATTAAATGAGCTTAAATAAACAAAATAAGCAAAAATGCAGCCAAATCTAACATAAATACAAGAAAAGGAATAAACGTGGCATGCCTGACCCCTCGACAGCATCTTCCCAAGCAAAAACAAGAGATCAGAAGGCTGAACACGGCCCCGTTCCCAGCGGACACGGGGGCGTCGCCAGGTGTCTGCAGAAAAGACAACGCTATAGAAGCTTCAATTTCCCAACACGGGGGCGTGCCCAGCTCAACACGGCCGTGGTCAACGCTAAGATTCACAGAATCCAAGTAAATCTTGATAGTACAGATACGCTTCTACACACGGGGTCGTGCCCAGCGGACACGGGGGCGTGTGGAACTAATGCAAACAAATTGCAATTAATGAAGAAAGAGAAAGTTGATGGACACGGGGCCGTGTCCAGCAGACACGGGGCCGTATCTGGGCTTCTGTGCAGGCTATAAATAGAGGCGCTTGGTTCACTTCAATGGCATACCTTGGCAAACCACCTCTCTCCCACTTCACCCACACTCCACCACCATCACAACACCCACATCCACCACCATCATCCATCATAGAATGTGTGTAGTAGTCTCGGGATCCAAGATTGATAGTAAGAGTTCTTGATAATCAAAGGCCATGTTCGCCTAAGTCTCTTACATCACTTGGTGAAGACAAGCATTTAGTGTAATACTTTTGTTTTTTTATCTTTTCGCACTTTTTATTTGGTTTTGTATTAATGACTTTAATAACTAGTTTCTTATGTTGAAGGTGAAACTTCTTTATCATTTGTCCGTGGTGTCTTGGCGTTATTTTACTGTCTATATAAAATAAAAGATTTACACCATTCATATCTCTACGGTCTATATAGAGATATGTTGGCTACCTGGTCGGGGGTTAAGGGAATGGTTTGGTAAGGTTCTTGCCTTGTTCAGTGTATAGATCCTGCAAGGACCCAGGTCAAGCTTACTAGGACCTCCTTCAATACCCACTAGTATTGGATTGTGGGGGTGCGAATGGCTTGATCCCCTCATATGCAAACTACTATTAATATGTTAAACCGGCTACTTGGGATTGTATCCCTGCTGACTCAAACCACTTAGCCGAGGGTAACGTCACCTTCAAAAGAGGGGCCTACCACATTACGCATTAATAACTTAATTAATTATCTTTCAATAATCCAACCCTTTAGGATTGTATCCATGCTGACTCAAACTACTGGGTTAAGGGCAACGTCACCTTCAAAAGAGGGGCCTACTACTATAACTAAGATAATCTCTTAAAAATTGCAAAAGTGCGGAAATCATCAAAGGTTACACTAAGGGCGATTCGGATCCAAGTGATTCATCTTGTCTATCTGTTTTTATTTTATTTTTCAGCATTTTTAGTTTTTATTTTCATGTTTAAAACTTTTTCTAAACTTTTGATTTGATTAGACGTTAAGGATAAACCGGTACTAAAAGTTCTTGTGTCCTTGGATGACCTCGGTATCTTACCAACGATATACTACGCTCACGACGGGTGCACTTGCCCATATGTGTGTTTAGTGTTAGTAAAATATCGTGTTTTATAAATTTAAAACTTGACTAAAGTGTTTAAAAGGGCTTAAAATATAATTAAAAAATATATAACACACTACACGCATCATTGATTACTTGGTACATTGAGCTATCATATGATGTGTTATCTTGCTCTAATTCATAAATACTTTTTAAAGGCATAGCTTTAAAGTAAAACTCATCATGCATAGAAACATAAATGTCATGGTTAACAAATTCGAAATTAAAACCACATTGTCTTAAAAGGGAAACAAAAATTATGTTCCTAGTTAAACTAGGAGCATATAAAACATTCTTCAAAATCACTTCCAAACCACTTGGAACCTTTAAAACGTAGTCTCCTTGAGCTTCGACATCAACCTTTGCTCTGTTACCCATGAAGAGACTAGCGTCTCCCTTCTTGTAATGTTTATTTCTTTTGAACCCCTGCAACAAATTGCAAATATGAGTTCCATATCCGGTATCTAGTACCCATGTGTTAGAAGAAATAACATTAAGCTCAACATGTATCATAAAGATAGTACCTGAGGTTTGCCCTGCATCCCCCTTGTTTCTCAACTCTTTGAGATAGGTTGGACAATTTCTCTTCCAGTGTCCTATCTCACCACATTCAAAACATGGGTCATTCGTAGCAACCTTTTGCTTCTTCTCTTTTGGTTTGGTGCGTTCTGCTTTAGCCTTTCCCTTCCTTTTTCCCTTGACGTGTCCCTTTCTTTTAGCATAATTTGCTTTAGAGTCAGGGTGGGGCCTTTTCTTGTTGCCTCCCTCATTGATCGCTAGGACGGGTAAAGCCTTTTTGCCCATTCTCGCTTCGGCCTTTTTGAGCAGCATGAAGCTCACCAATGCTCTTGTCCCATCCATTCATGTTGTAGTTCATTACAAAGCTCTAAAATTTCTTTGTGAAAGAGTTGAGGATCAAATCCGTAGCCAACTCTTTAGAGACGGGACAATTTAGCCTTTCAGGGCGATCAATGTGGCTTTTCATCTTAAGGACATAAGATGATACCGATTGGGTTTCCTCCATTCGATATGCATGAAGCGCCCGAACGGTTTCGAAGCGTTCTACCCTCGCTTGTTGTAGGAACATTTCCTTTAACTGGGTAATCATGTCGTATGCCCCGCGATGTTCAAAATCCTTTTGAATTTCGGGAATCATAGTTCCCAACATGAGGCATGAGGCTTGCATGGAGTCCTCGGTATACCTAACCGAATCATTGTAGGCTTCCACATCTTCCACGTTAGGTTCATCGGGAATAGGATCGTCCAACACATAGGATATCTTATCTTGCTTGAGAACGATTCTCAAGTTTCGAAACCAATCCATGAAGTTGTTATGGTTGAGACGATCCTTTTCAAGGATGGTTCTTAGTGATAGGTTTCAGACGGTTTGGTTAATCGGGTTTGCATTGTTAGCGGCCATCTACAAAATTTAACAAGTTCAATTTAGTATTTTCAAAATTATTATATTTTAATCATTAATACCCTTTTGTGTCTTAAAGACAATTAATAATTAAAATCTAGAATCCTAGGTTACATTTAAATATTGGTTAGGTGACCTTTATCCCTCTATTTAAATTAACAAGGTAGTCAACGTTTGACAATTGCAACTCTTTGCAATTTCTAGGCATATGGGATCGGTTAAACATCTTTATGTTTAGTTGGCATGTTTAATCCCATCAACACCCTTGTATGCCATGCTTCGGTGACCCTAAGCACATGGTTTCCAAATCAAGTCGTCCAACTTACACACACGTGTGAGTTTATACACATAAGTGGTTAGGTGACCTTTATCCCACAAACATGGTAAACCCACCTCGAACATGCAAGTTCCCTCAAATGTGGTTAGGTGACCTTCATCCCACAATAAGAGTTCCCAAGTTATTCGAGTGTTGTGTAAAAGGATGGTGTTTGACTTGTTTTATAAAAGGGTTTTTAATATTTCAAAATTCTAGTTTAGAAAAATTTTATGTACCATATATTCGCACGCATTCAAATCAATGGTACTTTTGTGAAAACCAATTTTCAAGGTTCTTTTAATAAAACCTATTTTATTATAAAACCATTAATCTTTAATAAAACCTTTTATTAACCTTTTTAATGATTTTGATAAGAACCAATTTTAAGCTTGTTGTTGATTATTAGTTTGTTAAGCATGCATCTCGACATATAATCTAAACAACATAAATAAGCAACCATACAAGCATAAGATACACTACAATGGGTGCATAACCATAGCCAACTATTTTGACAACACTTGTTAGCCGAAACAAGTGTGCCAAAAGGTCCTTCCTAAGGGGTGAAAAATGACACAAGTGATGTGTCGTTGAACTCCTACTTGATCCCGCATCCAAATGCTTCAAGTCTCCTTGTGTTGTGATTTCTCCACTTTCTTTGAGCTTCCAAATATCTTTTATATTCAGCTCCAAACTCCTTTGGACTTAAAAAATGTGTTTTGGTTATCGGGTTAAAATCCCTTTGAGAACGATGAAGTTCTTTGGACCGAATATTATGGTCCAAACCAAAATGCATTTTTGTGCATCTTCTTTTACATGAAATAATCCTAATACATTTTTTTAGTAAAATAAAATGCAACTAATCTATTTATTTTACATGCCAAATAAAAAATAAATAAATTACATATCTTACAAATGGAAGAACAAAGATTATAATTATTACAAACCACTGAAATAATAATAAAATAAATCACAACACAATCATTCAACACAAGGTCATGGCTAGGTTATATGCACCAAAATATATATCAATATATATATATATATATATATATATATATATATATATATATATTAAAATAAAGAAGCAAAAATGGTTCCCTTTTCTAACCATTTTCGGCCATATACAAAAAACCGAAAAGGTAAGTTTTGTCCAAACAAACAAATCATCCATAAGAAATAATTTTTCAAGATTCCCTTATGCATGTAAGAAAATAATCTTGAAAAACAAAGGGATAACCATGTTAAAACTTTCGGCCATAGGGTTTAATCCAAACACAACCATAGGATGTTTAGAAGACTGCCTTCTTGGAGTAAAAAGAAATGAAAGGGATGATGCGTCTTGAACGGTTGCCTTCAAGTGTAGAAGACCTCAAGCTTGTATACCCCAAGCCTTCGAACAAACACCTTGAGTTTAGCTAGGATTTGTTACACTTATGATCAAAACCGAAACCCTTCTTGGAAACCCTTTATGGCCGAAAATTTTGAGAGAAAAAAACAAGTCTTCTAAGTTCATCATCTTATTATTTTTGTCATACAAAAATATATATAAACTTGAAAGATGTAGCCACCTTTTTTTAACCCAATCAAAAGCATTTTTACACATGCAAATGCATGAAAGATAATTGGACCAATATGGTCTCTTGGGAAGACAAGGGGGTGGCCCACCTTTTATATTTAAAAAAAATCAATTTTATTTTAAACAATTTAAATCTTATATATATATATAATTTTATAACTTTTACAAAATTATAACATCACATTTATAAGACTTATACTACTTTTATTATGTTATTTAACCCATTAAATATCAAAAATAAAATATTCTCTCAAAATAAATTATCTATATAATTTATTGGTTTCTCAAGTGTAATTATTTAGAAAACAATTTCTAAATATTATAAGTGTTAATATTTATTTGTTTGATCATATCATAAATAAATATTATAAGTGTTTGTCTAGCTTGTATTTGGGTATGACTCGACTTGGATCATAACGTACTAGTCACATCAATCTAATATGTGTCTCGGGCATACAGAATCCAGCAGCACTTACTTGTACGGTTATATATGTGTCACAGATGTCCCACGAACACGAGGTCATAAAGATCCACGACTCAGGTTACGAGCCAGATTTCGAGACTTCACCCAGATCCATCATACCAGAGATACCTTTCACGACTCCACAGATGGTTGGTATTGCCGAGCTTACCTCATATTTCCACGTCGACCCTGCTGCTTTTGCCAGCCAGGTAGACCCCCGATACGCTTTCACTAGCAACGGGTGGATAGATGATGACGATGATACTCCTCTCTCGATCCATGAGACGGGACGATCATCTGGCATTGTACCAGTTATCGATGACGTGATTAGAGGTGTCCCTATTGTTGGAGGATCTCTTAGTATCGCACCAGTGGTGGACGCCACTATTGTCATGGCTCGACCGTTAGAGCCTTCAGACGTCCCACTTGCTGCTGTGATCGAGCCTGTTGCTGTGATCCCTCCACTTGTTTTATCTGAGTCATCTTTACCTGTCATAGAGTCACGCACTCCTACTACGCCACTATTAGTCTACTATCATCGTAGGAAGAGGACTAGGTCTTCAGGTGATATTGCATCTACGTCATGCGCTGAGATGGCATCTGCTTCCAAGAAGCAGAAAGAAGATAGGGTAGACCTACATTGTCACTGCGATCAACAGCTCGCTGCTCTGCGCAAAGATCTGAACTCAGCCAAGGGTATGGCGAAGGACCTCGAGGGACAGATGGATGAGCACGAGGAGTTGAAAGTATTAGATGATATTGCAAGAGACCAGATGCATTGGAGGATAGTGGATATGGAGAAGCTTATCAAGGAGATGTTAGAATTCTTAGGTTTGAAGCATTGATGTTTGTTTGTTGTTTGTTTTAATGGGTTATATTCTTAGACATTTTTTATTCTCTTTTGTTTGGGGGCCTGCGTGCTAGTTTCATTTTTGGGATATTACATGGGAATTTTATGTGAACTTGTTATGGGTGTTGATGTAGACATGCCAAGGATAGTCGGTTTGTACTGGAAACAAGTTTAATTAATTTCTATAATGAATATCAATGATTTACTTTTGGTTTAAAAGTTGTTCTCATTAATATGTGGATATTATACATGCGCAATGTTTGGTCCACTAACATTTAATGATTGAATTATTTTTGGTTATCGTCTTATGTGAATATTATTGTTGTAATAATAGAAACGACGAAATGCCGCCAAAAGCAAGACAGGGTTCTGGATTACCTACCACACCAGAAGAGTTGGCTCAACTCATAGCCCAACACGTTAATACTGCCATGGAACAGCTTAATGCTAACCCAAACAATGGTTAGGGACGTGGACGTGGTGCTCACGGGCAAGGTTTTGGTGGGGCACATATTGGAAACCCTCCAGGTAAAATATGATCGGAAAGTTTTAGTAGTTCACGTGTTACAATATCATTGGAACGTATTCCTGATTTTCATTAACATTATTGAACAGTGCACGGATGTACATATAAAACATTCCTGGGCTGTAACCCACGATCATTTACCGGTGCCGAAGGACCCTTTGATATCACCCGATGGATTGAGAAGATGGAATCTGTCATGGCAATCAGTAGTTGTGCTGCTGATCAACGGGTGAGATATGTTTCTTGTTCTTTTCTTGATGAAGCACTGTCCTGGTGTAACTCGCAAGTTCAAATTTTGGGAGAAGACGCTGCCTACGGTCTAACCTAGAACGAACTTAAAGAGATGCTCCTGAAAGAATACTACCCGCGCAGCGAAATTCAGAAAATCGAGACCGACTTCTTGAACCTAACCATGGAAGGTCTGAACGTCAGAGCTTACACTTCTCGTTTTAACGATTTGGTGAGGTTAGTTCCACGAATGGTTACTCCTGAATATGTAAAGGTAGAGAGGTATATCTGGGGATTGTCGCTACGAATTCGCAGCATGGTCACATCCGCGAAACCCACCACCTACCTAGAGGCTACTACATTGGAAAAATCGTTAGCCGACGACGCTGCACACAAAAGTGGTCTTGATAAGAAGAAGGAAACCGGGAAGTCATCGGGCAAGGCCAAAACAGACGCGAAATCTGAACGGTCGGGGCGATCTGAGTCTAAGTCAGAAGATTCGAAGAAGCGTAAGTCTGAGAGTTCGAGGAAGGAAACTGATGAGAAGCGGGACAGGAAACGCAGTTCGAGGAAGGCGTACGTAGCCAGTTCTAGCAGCTCTAGAAAGGATAACGCCAAAGATGGCAGAGGTGGTTCTGAGAGGAAGACTCACGAAGACGAGCAGAGGAAGTGCGCCAGATACGGACGAAATAGGCATGTTATCCGCGAGTGCTATGCTAAAAGTACCTTCGAAGGAGCGAAGCTTGAGGGATGCTTCCGGTGTGGGGAACAGGGACATTTCAAGAAGGATTGTCCTAAGGCGAAGTGTCAGAATGCCAGGGGTAGAGCGTTCGAGCTAAATGCTGGGAAGGCACGTGACGATCCTGCTGTTGTCACTGGTATGTTTTTTATCAATAACCATTCTGCGTTCATACTCTTTGATACCGGAGCTGACTTGAGTTTTGTCTCGAAAAACTTTGAACCATTTTTGTGTTCACCAACAAGTAAGCTAAGTAAGAAGTACTCGATAGAACTAGGAAATGGTAAACTGATAGAAACTAGCGAGGTCGTTCACGACCGTAGTATTCAGTTAGATGATCATAGTTTTAGTATCGATTTATTACCAGTGGAGTTGGGAAGCTTCGATGTAGTTGTGGGAATGGATTGGTTGTCCAAGAACAAAGCAGAGATTATTTGCTCGGGGAAGCAAGTGCGGATACCCCGTCCTGGTGGTGGTGGCGAAGCGATAGTTGTACACGGAGATCGATCAAGTCGAGTGTCGAGCGTCGTCAATGTTATGAAGATGCTCAAGATGTTGCGAAAAGGTTATCCTGCGTTCTTAGTCAACGTGGTGGATACGAAGGCCGAATGTAGGAAGATCGAAGAGATTCCTATCGTTCGTGATTATCCAGAAGTTTTTCCTGAAGACTTGCCTGGATTACCCCCTGCGAGACAGATCAAATTCCGAATCGATTTGGTACCCGGTGCTGCACCAATTGCAAAATCTCCTTATAGATTGGCACCGTCTGAAATGAAAGAAATGTCAAATCAGCTTCAAGAGCTATTAGAAAAAGGTTTCATTCGACCGAGTTATTCGCCATGGGGTGCACTTGTTTTGTTCGTGAAGAAGAAGGATGGATCCTTCAGAATGTGTATTGATTACAGAGAGCTGAACAAGTTGACTATCAAGAATCGGTACCCTTTACCAAGGATTGACGATTTATTCGATCAGTTACAGGGATCCAGCTACTACTCGAAGATAGATCTGCATTCAGGGTATCATCAGTTGAAGGTTGCTGACGAAGACATTCCAAAGACTGCTCTTCGAACACGATATGGCCATTACGAGTTTTTAGTCATGCCTTTTGGCCTAACTAATGCGCCAGCTGTGTTCATGGATCTCATGAACAGGGTATGTAAACCCTACTTGGATAAATTCGTGATAGTATTCATCGACGACATACTTATCTATTCGCGAACCAAAGAAGATCATGAGCATCATTTGAAGTTGATTTTGGAGTTGTTGAAGGAAGAAAAGTTGTATGCCAAGTTCTCTAAATGTGAATTCTGGATTCGGGAAGTTCATTTTCTCGGACATGTCATAAATGAGAAAGGTATACATGTGTATCCATCTAAGATCGAAGCGATCAAGAATTAGGAAGTGCCAAAGACTCCTTCAGAGGTACGATAATTCTTAGGGCTTGCTAGGTACTACCGGAGATTCATTGAGAATTTCTCCAGAATAGTGGAGCCATTGAAGCTATTAACCCAGAAGGAGAGGAAGTTTGATTGGACGGAGAAGCAGGAGGAAGCTTTTCAGACGTTGAAGGAAACGCTCTGTAGTGCACCTATTCTTTCCCTTCCTAAGGGAAGTAATGATTTCATTGTATACTGTGATGCTTCACGTTTGGGCCTTGGATGTGTTCTAATGCAAAGAGACAAAGTGATAGCCTATGCATCCAGACAATTGAAAGTGCATGAGAAGAACTACACAACGAATGATTTGGAGCTTGGAGCTGTTGTGTTTGCCTTGAAGATCTGGAGACACTACTTGTATGGCACGAAGTGTACGATATACACGGACCATAAGAGCCTCCAGCACATCCTTAATTAGAAGGAGCTCAATATGCGACAACGACGTTGGGTAGAGTTACTCAATGACTACGAGTGTGATATGTGTTATCACCCAGGAAAAGCAAACGTTATTGCAGATGCGCTCAACAGAAAGGAGCGGGAGAAGCCTCTACGTGTGCACGCTTTGGGTTTGACCATACATACGAGTTTGACCGATCGAATTCGTAATGCACAACGAGAAGCTTTGAAGGATCAAAACCTGAGAAGAGAAAGTTTGAAGGGTTTGGAATATAAACTGATACCAAAAGCGGATGAAGTAATGTACTTCATGAACTGAGTCTGGGTTCCGCTTAGAGGTAACCTCCATGAATTGGTTATGAACGAAGCACATAAATCCAGATATTCCATTCACCCAGGTTCTACCAAAATGTATCAGGGTATCAAGGAGTTTTATTGGTGACCGAAGATGAAGAGAGATATTGCAATCTACGGGAGTAAATGTCTGACGTGCTCTAAGGTTAAGGCTGAGCATCAGAAGCCATCTGGGCTTCTGCAGCAACCAGAGATTCCAAAGTGGAAATGGGAACATCTTACGATGGACTTTACCACCAAGTTACCCCATACGTCGCGTTGACATAACATGATCTGGGTAATTGTGGATCGATTGACAAAGTCTGCCCATTTCTTGGCGCTTAAGGAAATAGACAGTACATAGAAGATATCGCAGTTGTACCTTAACGAGATTGTAGCCAGACATGGAGTACCAGTGTCAATCATTTCGGATAGAGACGGACGATTTGACTCCAGGTTTTGGCGATCTCTCCAAGAATCGCTGGGTTCTCGTTTAGATATGAGTACTGCATATCATCCTCAAATGGATGGTCAGAGCGAGAGAACCATTCAGACGTTAGAGGATATGTTGAGAGTGTGTGCGATTGATTTCGGTGGAAGTTGGGATACTCACTTGCCTTTGGCAGAGTTTTCCTACAACAATAGTTATCACGCTAGTATTAAGGCTGCTCCATTCGAAGCCCTGCATGGAAGGAAGTGTCGATCACCACTCTGTTGGGTTGAAGTCGGCGAGAAGCATTTGACCGGACCCGAGCTTATCTAGGAGACCACGGACAAAGTTTTCCAAATTAAGAATAGGTTGAAGGCCGCCACGGATCGACAGAAGAGTTATGTGGATAACCGGAGGAAGCCGTTGGAGTTTCAGGTCGGTGATCGAGTTATGTTGAAGGTATCACCATGGAAGGGCGTTGTGAGGTTTGGGAAAGGGGGGAAGCTGAACCCGCCTTATATAGGTCCTTTCGAAATCGCATCTTGAGTTGGACCAGTCGCGTATAGGCTTAAGCTGCCGTAGGAATTGAGTGGAGTTCATGATGTATTTCATATCTCCAACATGAAAAAGTCTATGTCCTATGAGACACTAATTATACCCCCTAGAGAGGTCTGAGTGGACGATAAACTGAGGTTTATCGAGGAACCAGTGGAGATTCTGGATTGGAAAATCCAGAAACTCGGGAGGAGTAGGATAAAGTTGGTCAAGGTCCGCTGGGATTCTAAGCGAGGACCCGAATTCACTTGGGAATGACAAGACCAAATGCAACAGAAATATCCTTATCTCTTCCCACTGAGTGCGAAAACGAAACCTGTAAAATAAAATTTCGGGGACGAAATTCCCTAAACAGGGGGAGACTGTGACACCCGGCTCTTCAGGCCGTACCGTACAATAGTAACACATGTAGTGAATGTATAAAAAGGCTGTATGTGACTGAATATGATATTTATGTAGATATTTAATGTGTTGGTGAGTCCAAACATTTATAAAAATTATGTTGGCAACGATAAAATAAACCCTTATCGCGTAACGGCTAAAATGCGAAACGAACGTCGGTGACCACCCGATCGGTGTTAAAATCCTAAAAATAGTCCATGATGATTAGAATAGTAATATTAATCATATCCGTGAGGAAAAATAAACTAAAACGCTAATAAACTCTATTTTTCGAGTTTGAGCGCGTACCGCGCGATACTGCTCGTATTAGACAAAATACTATCAACATAGCCAGTCAAGGCAACTGGTAATTATTTCAGTAATAATTTTATGTGGTTATTTTTATAGAGTGATAAAAATAATTTAAAATGCACAAAAACGGGATTTAAACGCTAGATAAAATGCCTGGTATTTAGTAAAAAAAATACATGTTTTTGCACTAATTTACATATAATATGTGTATGTATATAATGCGTGTGTGTGAGAGGGGATATGTGGCGGCATTAAGGGCTGCCCACATTCCCTTGATTCTCTCAAAAAGCCACATGTAATAACTAGAGAATGTAAGATGATGATTAAGACCAATGCATGCTTCCATAAACTTCCATTCTTTCAAGAAACCATTTCAAAACTTACTCTCTTTCTCTCTCTCTCTCTCTCTCTCTCTCTCTCTCTCTTGAACACTCACGGCCGAAAACCGCCTTAAACACTTCCATTTTCACTTTCAAACTCAAATCTTGAAGAATCATGTCCATTCCAAAGTGATTTCAAGCTTACATGAAGGTTTAGAAGTGATTTCAAGGAGGTTTGAGCAAGAACAAGGCTTCATATCATCACAAATCTTAAAACACACTAAGAATCTTGAAGGTATAACATATATTCTTTTAAATCTTGTTCTTGATTCATGGTGATGAAGATGAGAGTGAAAGTTTCTCTTGATCTTGAATCTAAACACTAACTTAAAACTAAAAACAAATGGGTTTTTGAATGAAATAAAAATAGGTGTAAGCATATATGTATATATGGTCGTGAATGTGTGTGTACGTGTAGATGTTTATGTTTTCGATGTTTGATTGAAAGATTTCTTGATTTATTTGATTTCTTGAAAAGTAGGATGCATGAAGGAATCATTATGTGTTATAAAAGAATGTTCTATAAAGTAATCTAAGATTTGAAAGTGATATGTTGAAAAGTAAATTTTTGGAAGTTTGTATATGTATATATATTTCGTAAGTATATGTATAAATGTATGCATGCATATAAAAGTTGTCAAATAATCTTAAATGTGAACATACATGATGATGTGAAGGCATGAAATGATTATATGAGTATGATTTAATAAAAATCAGTTTTAATCAGATTAAAAACACTAAAATAAGGTTATTTTGAAGTGTTTAATGATATATAACTTTGTCAAGATGTTTACTAGCCTTGCATGTTGTACTTGGTGCTTTAGGAGTTGTAAAATACGTGAAATCGCATGATTTATGTGACTTACACAAAAACTGCACTAATCTGATTATAACCACTATTTTAATCAGTAAATAACATGTATTGTTTTAAAATATCAAGTCATTCCGAGTTGGGATTATTATAGTAACGTTTAAAACTGATTTAAAACGGTCAAAAATCGTTAAAACTATGCGTTAAAACGGTCAAAAATCGGCTTTTCCAATGATTTTTATAAAACCGATTTAGATCAGTAAGTAAACTGATATTTTTAGTTTAAAAACAATTATTTTAACTAATTTGAAGTTTACTTGGTGTTTGGTTAGTCATACGTGACTTCCGACGCCCGAAAACGTTACAGAATCGCTAAAATACGCATTTTTCAACGAACACTAGTATGGGTAAATTTTTGGGTGAACCTTATGTGTTAAGATATTTAGGTGATTTAAACATGTGAATGTGAAAATATGTTAAGTTTTAACATGATATTGAGAAATTTAGATTATGCATGTATACTTGTGCATTTTATGTGCTAGAAACGGTAAAAATCGCGTTAAAAGTGTAACTTATTTGTCGAGCATGAAATTTGATACATATAAGATATTTTATGTATATTTGCCTTAAAATGACAAAATAGATAAGTTAACGAGATTACGCGTATATCGATAAAAATTTATGTGAATGTTTATGTATATATATTACGACGCGTAAATTGTAGATATATTACGTATAAACGGGAGTGTTAGTGGATTTACATGATAACGGTCACCAATAAAATCGTTCAAGTCACAAAACTTTAAAAATATCTATATATGGACTAATATATATATTAACATGCCAACATAATCAAAAATGATAACTTTTTGAGAAAATCCTAAAGTTGTGTGACAATTCTAAGAAACGGAGAAACTTAGCATTTTTGTGATATATATATATATATATATATATATATATATTGATTTAAAAATCGTCCCTATATATAATAGGATGTGTAGAAATCAATCTACGGGATTGCGCTATTTAAAATACGCACCCAAAGGTGAGTGTCACTAAACCCCTCTTTTTACTGTTTTGTATATGTTTTGAGGGTAGAACACGCCTAAAAGGGTTTAATAATGTTTTGGATTAAAACATACACTTTAATATAAATCATATACTTTCACTGAAAATATATGGATTTTTGATAAATTATATGTTTTCGAGATAAAACGTTTTTGATAAATATATGTTTCGAGAAGAAACTGGGATGGTACGGTATTTCCAAGGAAAAACCGACTGTGTGGTTGGGACAGGTTTATTTGGTCCAGGGGAATTTCATTAAACTCCGTACAACCATTATATTAAATTTTTCATATTAGCAGGATATATATATATATTGTACGTGAGGCAGACATCATAGATGGTCTCGATATGGACCATGCGCCAATGGTGTCGTTTAATCATTTAAGTATTGCACGCGATGAATTGTTGGTAGATCTATCGGGTTGTCAACCCCGTCGTGACCGGTCGCCCCGTGTCAAGTCAAACGATGAATTGAAATTCTGTTTATAGTCTAGCCTTGATTATCCCTACATGGTTAATATATAGTTTGTATTGTCTAACTAACATACTAGTCTGAACGTTGACGCCATAAATTTAATATGCAAAACTTGGGAAAATGCCCTGATGTCGAGTTTTCAATTTACGACGGATGACCCAAGGATTTTATTAAGGAAATAAATGGACTTTCTAAAAATTATATGGATGTTTTATAATAAACACATAATTAGAAAGCTTTTCCTTAGGATCAATTGTTTAAATTTGAATATGTGAACTCACCTTCCTTTGTGTTGACACTTGATTTTAAACGTGTTCTACAGGTACTTGAGTTCGGCTTCGGGAATCATGGCGTATCTTGTGTTTGTTGATGCATGTTTTGTCACTTAAAATGTTGGACTAACTTTTTAAACTTTCTGGGACGTATGTAATAAGATCTGCGAGGATCAAAGACAACTCAACTATGTGGTGGTTGTGTCATGTTTTAAAACGTCATGTTTAATAACTTATGTTTCAAAAAAAGTCAATATGTCCAACAATCTAATGCATCGTTCAACAAGATATAAATGGGCACCAACTTCCATCGCCACTACGTTTTATATTACGCTGCGACGTTTTTGGGGTGTGACATTTTCTCCATTCGGCAACGGGATGCGAATGGTCTTCTCATGACAATTCACTTCCGCTCGGTTGCCGGACAACCAATCTATTTCGACAACCACATCAAAACTACAAAAACCAACTAGTAGGAGATCAATAGAAAATTTTCGTTCTCCAAGTTCAAGTGTACAACCCTTAATAACTTCATCCACTTTGACTAATTTCCCATTTGCCGATTCTCCAGAATATGGGACGTCTAGTTTACTCGAATCTAGTTCAAGTATATTCTTAAATTCTATAGATGTAACCACTAAAGTCGGCATCAGTATCAAACAGATGCAAGGTGTTGGTTTATAGAGAATGTACCTGTAGCTACGTTCGGGTCCTGGCGTGCCTCGTGTGCTCCTATCATGAAAATACTCCCACGAGCTAGATTTTTCTTCGTGTAGTCCTCCCGATAATGTCCTTTATAACCATATCCATAGCAACCTTTGCCCTTGTCGTTTCTATTACTGTCCTGAATTCCATTCCCATGCCCCGTACCAGACCAGCATGCCTCCTTGCTATGCCCGGTCTTGCCACAATTACCCAACTATGAGTCCTGCACAGACCCGTGTAATGATAACCACACCTATCACACATTGGTAGTTCTCCTTGGCAGTTTTTATCACCTGTTTTAGTGGTGGCAATGAATGCCTTGACTTTCTTAGTCGTAACGGTTTCCTTATGTTTACTGCTTAATTTAGAGCTTTGCTTGAAGCGCGTATACTTTCTCTTATTTTTCATCCGAAGAAGACTCCACATGTGTCTTCTCTTTCACTGGACGTTTATTTGATTTCTCCATCATCAATCCACCCTCGGCAGAACCTATGGCAAGAGTTTTTGCTTGAGTGATTCCCAATATGGTTCCTCTTATTCCGCCGTTGTTTGCAGTGTTGCTTACTTCGTATTGGACGATTGCTTTAGCAACTTGCTGGTTTGTTAGAGCTTCGAGCTCAGCTCTTGTTGCAGGTAAAGGTTCTAATTGGGCTTGACAAGTGTTTCCTTCGCTGTGGTTCCATGAGCTTCACAGGTATAATACTTATCGACGAAATTAGACATTTCTTTAGAATAAATATTATCGTCTATGAGTGAAGGAAAAGCTCATTCGTTGTGCACTATAAGTATAAGGGTAAGGTAATTCATAATGATGCTTATGCAAATCTTCCCACCCTAATCATCTCATCATTGTAGCGAGGTAAAACGAGTTACAACAAAATCTTGCTATGGATATATCGACTTCCATATATACCAAGTCAACTTGTGACAATTTATTTTGTGAAGAAAACCTCCTCGGAGTCATCTCACTCCGGTTGATGCAAGTTATCCAGGGCTATACAAAATACCGTGAGGTCTTCCCTTCACCTTGTTCCTTGTTTATTCCTCAAGTCTCCGACTCTTCCATAGTCTCTAGTTTTACAAAAACGGGTATACTTCCCAAAAGATGGTGTTTGTGCATTACTACCACGTGTAGGGGGTGATAGTGAAAACGCAAAAATAAGGTCGTGAGGGTACGTGACTTCTTCCTCGGGACCGAATTGTGCCTTGTAGCAACCGTAGAGCGGTTTCCAGGGTGTGAATGCACTACTCAAATGATGGGGTGCACTACGGGGTAGAGTGGGTGGAGGTACTCATACGGGTGTTGGTTGTGGTGATATAGTTAGTGGATAATAGAGTGCATGTGGGGTGAAAGATGAGAAGAATCTTCTTGCATGTGTCATCCATGTGCCTAAATGGAAAGGGAATCGGTTGAGAAGGGGAGAATCGAGGGGTTGTTTCTGTCCATATAATACGTATTGCATACTTCATGGACCTCGATTGTCCGATGTAGGGAGGACCCCTTTACCACACTGGACTGTGCGTCGCATACATGATTTTGCTTAGGCTCCATGAGTCCCAATATAGTTGGTATGGTCTTCATGAATGCCGAATAGAATGCGGTAAATGGGTTACACTACAGCTCGCGCCATGCTACCTCCTTGGGGTAAAACGGATGTCAAATGTTGGGGTCTATCGTAGCAACTACAATGGATAAGTTTGGGGTGTTGTAGGCTCTGTACAAATTCAAACACAAGAATCCTAAAGTGTTGAGGAAAATCTTTCCTGAGTGTTAGTCATCTTCACTGGCTTAGATACCGGGTCCCAAATGACTCGTACTACAGGTAGAAGTGTTAAGTGCGAAGTAGGCAAAGACAGACTTCCTATTTTGTAGAGTGTTATAGTAACTATCTCGGTTAGTGTTCTATTAGATAGAGATTTGAACAACTTGGGAATTTCAAATAGATAGTGATCATTTGCTTGACCCGCAAAGCCCACCAGGATTTCCATGCACTACAAGTTGTTATTACGTGGGCCCCCGTAATAATAAATTGCCTTGCATGGTCACCCTAATTTTCTCTCGTTTAAAGCAGACGACCAGACAGAGAAGGGACACTACTGCCTTCATACCTTTAACATAGATGGGACCATTTATGATGGTCCACGCACCAACGTCCGTTGCCGTTACGCGCGAAATGGCACAATGCTTAGACAGAATAGGAATAAAGAGAGTTCCTAGTAATAGTAGTTGGAAGGGCACCTTCAAGATGAGTACCTCATCTTCATTGTCTGGACAAGAGTGTCGTTAATCATGTTTCGTAAAAGCCACAGGGACCTCTGTTAGGCCACGCACGGGATCTGTTCTTAGTCGTAGAACGTAGCGGAATCGATCAGTGTCGAGGTGCGGAATCCCTCGACACCGTCTAAGAATCACTAACAACAGTTTCAACGCTTAACATGTCTGATTTCATTGATTGATGGTGAAAGTACAGAAGTTCCAGATGAAAGTCAGACAGAGCTTCGCTTCAGCAAATCAGCCAAAGGTTCTAGACAACTACCACTAACATACTATTTATAGGCAATCAGGGAAGGAGATAGTGTCACCCGGTCGGATGGTCATCCGATCGGATGGCCATCCGTTCGGATGACACATGTCGTCCGACGGATTTCACTTTAATAGTTACGCCTCGTTCCCTGATTTGTCTAGACATACAAATACCTACATGTTCATACATATACAAAAATACACACAGAGGACAAAATACATAAGACTCGATGCAGACGGAAGCTACAGACATATGTACTAACAGACTCCCCCTTGGATGTAGCTGTAGTTTCTTCCTGCATAGTCTTCAAGTCGTCTTCCTACTGCGTCTTCTCGCCTTAGCTTTCTGTCTTCTCTTCTCATCTCGCTCTGCAAGCATCTTGCGCCTCAAAGGCCTACCAACTTCATTCCAGTATTTTCTGTATTCAGGATCACCATCGCGCTTCCTACCCACCTTGGAATCTTGTTCTCTTCTTTTTCAATCGGTGTCTGGTCAGTTGGTGGAGGTCTCATCAGCTTCCATCTTCCAAGCTTTGCAGCTCTATCATAAATCTCTTTGAATCTTTGACTGCGCTTATATTTCTTTAAGAACTCATCAATCTCCAAATCTCTGAACTTTGACTTCCAGTATCTGCCAGAATTGATGTCTTTAGCATTACACAAGTTCACTAACTTCTGATAGTGTTGAGCTTGAACTTTGTCTGGCTTTTCATACATGATCTTGTTGTAGAATAGACAGTCAATATCCTTCTTTGAGCAATTGACTAACCACATAGGATCCAACACACTGATCCTCCTTGATTCTCCAGTCTTCTTGTCATACAGAGAAATTACCGCTTCCGCTGTGCTCTGGTTATACATCCAACCTTGAAAATCTTCGTAGAAATCATGTTCCATTGCACGTAGCGGCATGTTTTTTAGGCATCTTGGCAGTTTGATTATCAAAGTAATATCTTTCTCCTTTGTTACTGGATCAATATTGATATCTTGCTTGGGAAATCGTGGCTTCCAGTCAGGAAATCTGTTCTTTGCATGCCACTTAATGTACTTCCACAATCTTTGATCATGCTGCTTCATGTCAAGACCATGATAGAATTGCTTTATGTTCTTGGTCTGCACCAACTCTTCAACATCCCACCACGGGAGTGTTTAAATATTTGACAAAAATTCAAAGTACTGTACCCCCTGTTCTCGTCTGATAGCATAAACTTGCAGATCTTCAAGATAACCCCATGATAAGATATCTCCCATAGATATATCAGCATTATGCGTGAAATACTGTAGAGGTCTCCTGAACTTTCTTTCCTTAGGCATCACCTTAAACCATTTCTTTCTTTCTTCTACCAATGTTTCTCGTGGAATTGTTCTAGGAATACCTTCTGTGTTTATTTTCACCACAACTTTCCTTCTAATCTCCTCTTCATTCTGTTCCTTGAATATCTCAGCAAGTGTTGGGAATGATTCATCAACTCCAGATTAATGAAAGGGCGTATCTTCTTCAGATGTATCTGACCCCTCTTCAACTATCACATCATTGAAATTATCAGCTTCATGTGCATACTTGAACTCGTACTCTTTTTCTAGCGACAAAGGAATCTCATCCTCTATGTCAAACTTAAAGTTCCCATTATCCAACCCCAGCTCCTCTAACATCTCAGCCCTGGTCTTTGGTACCTCCATCTCCCCCTCAAATGGAGCATTTAAGTAAATAACAGTGGGTTGAGTGAGGAATACCTGGTCAGCATGTTGCTTTCCAGTAGAAGAAGACTCTTGGTGCTGATCCTCCTCCTGCTCGTTGATTTCATCATTCAGAAAGTCATCCAACGATTGTTGGACTGAAGGCATAACAATCAACATTCCCGTTGATCCTTGATCATCATCGTCATCATTATCATTTGCTGGATCATAGTTTTCAATGTCATCAAAGATATCCTTCAACTATTCATCATCTATCTTCTCTCCTTCCTCTACTTCTTTCCAACGTAATAGCTTCACTTCAGGTTCTCTCGCCTTTCGTTTACGTTGTTCTTGTCACACCCTGACTTTTGCGGAAGCGTGGTTATTGGTGTGACTTCTTAATATCATAGCATTCAATCATAACAATGCTATATGATAAAACCATAAGATACTTATCCATAAATTTAAGTTTGAAAATACCACAACATACTTGTTCGAAACATCGACACCAAATTTATGTTACAAACCATAATATGTTTTAATGACTTCACGAAGACTCGACAACATAACTTAAACCAACCCGAGCTTAGGACCATGTATCTCATCCAGGAGTAAGATACATCTCCTAAACCCTACGACCTCGGATAACATCTTTTATTTATAACGCAGCTTGAAACACATGTATACACCTGCCAGATCCACTTAGTTCCCTGAAATACATGTAGTTTAAAAACATCAACAAAAGTTGAGCGAGTTCATGTGTTCGTGAGTATGTATAAAACCTTTGTAAACAGCGTAAGTATGAATGTCCCGGTATGATAGCAAACAAGGAAAAGATCACCAATGGTTTGCAAGGCCACTGATATGTGTGACGGTGTAGGAAGACTTAAACCTAGTAAAGTTGCACCGGGTTTCCGGCTGGAAGACATAGTCACCCTATGGGCCACCCTGGTCCTCATTGGTGTGGGCTCGCTACACCCAAATAGATCTATCACTCATGCCCCTCGGTCCTTATACAAGGATTAATGGTCCCAAGTATCCGCCTACCCATTCACATGATCTATGGTTCTGTCCTAGGCTAACCATACCAATAGTATATGCATGTAATCCTTTTGTAACATGTATTTCACCCCGAAGTAAATAAACAAAACAGTTTAAAGAAAAGGGGGACATGAACTCACAGTATTGCGTCTTCAGAATTGTAACCCAAATCTCCTCAGCGAACACGACTCCCTACAATGTACTAATGTCTATTAGACGAACGGGCCGTGCCTTGGCTTAGAGTTTAACGTTTTTGAGTTACGTTTCTTATGTTCCCAATATTATTCCAAGTTATTATTACTTGTTAAAATAATAATCATTTTAACTTTAAATTATATTTAGTTTTGGAATAATTGTTTAAGCACTATTTCTGTATTAATACTTCTCAAGTATTTAGATCCGTATTTCCTTCCCAAGGATGGGGTATCTCATATATGTATTTGTAGTTCCAAATTAATATATTTTCAAGTCCCACTTTAGAAAATATATATAATAACTTATCTTGTCCCAAAAATAATGTATTTCAAGAAAATATATATTTTTCCCAAAAATCATATATCTTCTAAATATACTAAGAAAATATATTTTTACTTCCAAAATAATATATTTTCTTCTTGTCAAAAATATGATATAACTTTGTAATACTTACAAAAATCATATTTTCCTTTCTTGTATCCAAAATAATATTTACCAAAAATATATTAAAAACGGTATTGCCCGGAATATTTTGTAAGTTACGTTCTATCGTTTGGTTCCATATTATTATGTGTGCAACTTATATATTTATTCCTTGATATTCTTGGTATTATTTTGGATTGTAAATTTCATGGTATGTTGTTAAGTTATATTATTTTACCCTAAAATAATATAACTATTTCACCAAGTATACAAATATTCACACAAGTGTCTTAATGTACATATATATTCTAAATATATATTTACCCATTTTTATTTATAAAAACCAACCTCCAATATTTGTATTTTTGTTACAAAAATTATGGCAAGGTTTATATTGAAAACTTGTGATCAAAATACACTTGTAACTATTTATTAGAAAATATTTTTCTAAGTGTTTATATTTTTAGAAAATTTTGCCATAGTTTCCTCTAAAAATGGAGGTGTCCATGCTATTTAAGCATTTCATTTTCTTTTCAAAAATCATCATAAACAATCAACAAACAATCCCTAAACAACTTACACTTACCAAGTGCAAGAACTATACAATTTACATAACAACATGAACTTGATCTTTCACAAAAACTTGTAGTAACCTGGTAGTATGTTTAGTAGACTTAGTTACTCTTTAAAGTGTGTTTATTTCTTTAAAAATCTCATTCTTGAAAGATTTGAATGTTTACAACTTGTTAGATGATTTTCCCAAAAATCATTCTTTTGAATTCTTCTTGTAAACAAAGTGCTCTTACACTTATTTCATCACCAAAAATAGTGTATATTTAAGTAAAAACCGAGATCTTCTAAAAATGACATTTTGAACTTGGTTCTTTTGGAAAACCATTCATTAAGCTTACATCTATTAGATTATCAACTCACTTGATTTCTATTTTTCAAGAAATCATTCTACTTTTCAAGTTCATGCTTATACATGA
Source organism: Helianthus tuberosus (assembly GCA_030545235.1). Taxonomy (NCBI): domain Eukaryota; kingdom Viridiplantae; phylum Streptophyta; class Magnoliopsida; order Asterales; family Asteraceae; genus Helianthus; species Helianthus tuberosus. Next base: position 727,861 of record JARYGA010027071.1, read on the forward strand.
GGATGATCATCTTGTGTTATCAGATAATCATCCTCTTACTTGCTAGATCATGTGTTTAATCACAATCAAGCAAGCTCCTTATGATGATCAACATCATAATCTCAAGTCAATAACAAGCAAGTATCATTCATACACCAATCAACATAGTTTCAACATGATTTCATCATATGTTAAGCTTATGTTTAAGATTCAAGATTAGGTTCCTTAGTGTTCTTGATTAATTAACATACTACATCTTTTAACCATCAATATATGAAGTAAGATCAAGTAACAAGAAGCTTACAACTAGCACAAAGGCTAGGGAAGATCACTAGAAGTTGTAGATGACAAAAGAGTTGGATAAAAGCAAGTAATAGAGGTCCTTGATGATCCACAAGCTCCAAGCTCTCTTGAATGAAGTTTAACACCTTTGTGAGGCCTTAGAATGGATTAGAAAGTTGGAATGATGATGGTGGTATGGAGGTTCTCACGGCCGAAGAGAGGGAGAGGGAAGGAGAGTTGTGGTGAAGGTGAAGTGTTGATGATGATGGTTACTTATAATCAAATTTTGAGTATTACACATTGGTTCTTATGTCCCTCAAGTACCATGCAATATCTTCCACTAAATCCTAGAAATCATCTAAGATCTTGATGAGATTTGAGGAGATCAAGGTGGTGGGGCCACCTTGAACCGTAAATGAGAGGGGGTCTTGTGTAAGTTGTAATGATAAGTAGATAATTAGTTGAAAACTAAGTGTATTAGTTTAGGTGTTATGCATAAGGTATGTTATATAGTGTATTAAGGTGTTTGGGGATCATAATTAGCCAAGAAATAATAAAACAATGCTTCTAGTATAATTTTGGTGTTTTGGGTAGTGCCCGGTTGTTCGGGTAGATACCGGTTCGTTAAAGTGTCAAACTATTCCGTTTAATGATTTTTAAGTACCCTTTTGTGACACTTTTAATTCTCGACACTTAGGAAAGCATTCAGGACCATTTTGCCATATTATTGCATATTACTAGCTAGTTAAAAAGCTGAATTTTGCTGAAATATGCAGAATTATGCACTTTTAGTGGGTTTTAGGCACTTTCCGGCACTTAAACTATCACCTCGTGAAGCAGTTATGTGGTCCTTACTTCCCTACACACTATACTAGTGTAGAACTTGGTTTCTGGCTCATACTGGGTCTCAAAACACTATCTGTCTAGGTACTGAACCCCGTCAGCATATTCTTGTTCTATCCGTTAACTGTGCTAACTGTGCTTTGTGCATCATGTATGTCAATAAGGTTTGCATGTGAATATGAGGTGACATCATGTAATATGTGATGCACATGTAAATATGATGCAGTAATCAGAAAGCAGTTTAAGTCATCAGTTGTAATTCAGCACAGTCATTAAGCACTTAACCATAGTTAATTAATCGTACGGATACCTGGATTTATGAGGGTTGTCACATTCTCCCCCTGTTAAGAAAATTTCATCCCAAAATTTTAGTTCTGCTATTAGCTGCAGGGGTCTTGGGGAACAAATGTGGGTATTTTGCTTTCATGCGATCTTCACGCTCCCAAGTAAATTCTGGGCCGCGTCGCGCGTTCCAACGAAACTTGACGAGTTTGACACTACTCCTGCGTGTCTTGTTAACCTTCCAATTAGTAACCTCAACAGGTTCTTCAGTAAAGTGGAGTGTGTCGTCAATATGAACTTCATCGGCAGGAATGACAAATGTTTCTTGAGTTGGACTCTTTTTCAGATTAGATACATGAAATGTATCATGGACGCCATTCAGTTCTGCGGGTAAATCCAACTTGTAAGCTACAAGACCAATCCTTTCCAGGATTTTGAATGGTCCAATGTATCGCGGGTTCAACTTCCCACGCTTCCCAAAGCGTGCTACACCCTTCTAGGGTGAAACTTTTAACAAAACCATATCTCCTACCTCAAACCCCAAAGGTTTCCTCCTTTGATCCGCGTAACTCTTTTGTCGATCACGAGCCGCCCTTATGCGCTCTCAGATCTGTGTAATCTTATCGGTCGTCTCTTGAACCAATTCCGGACCAACAAGTTGTCTATCACCCGCGTCTGCCCAGCATAACGGTGATCGACACTTGCGTCCATAGAGAGCTTCAAATGGTGCAGCTTGGATACTCGCATGGTAGCTGTTGTTGTATGAGATTTCTACCAAGTGTAAATATGTGTCCCAACTACCACCCAAATCCATCACGCAAGCTCGTAACATATCTTCCAACGTTTGAATTGTTCATTCGCTCTGGCCATCAGTCTGCGGATGGAATGCAGTACTCAGATTCAAATGAGAACCAAAGGCTTCTTGGAAGGATTTCCAAATCCTCGATACAAACCTTCCGTCTCTATCAGAGATAATCGAGAGAGGCACTCCATGTCGTGCAACTATCTCTCTCAGGTATAGCTTAGCAAGCTTGCTAGTGTTGTCTTTCTCTTTGATTGGCAAAAAGTGTGCAGATTTGGGCAGACGGTCCACGATTACCCAAATCGTATTGTGACCTCTGGGTGTCCTTGGTAACTTCATTATAAAGTCCATTGAAATCTGCTCCCATTTCCACATGGGTATTTCAGGGTGTTGCAGAAGACCTGAAGGCTTCTGATATTCGGCCTTTACTTTGGCACAAGTCAAACACTTGCCAACATACGTGGCAACATCACCCTTTAATCTCGGCCACCAATAAAAATCCTTTAAATCTTGGTACATTTTATCCGATCCTGGATGGATCGAGTACCGTGACTTGTGAGCTTCATCAAAAATAACGTCTTGTAGACCTCTGAAGAGAGGAACCCAAATTTGTTTCATGAAGCACAACATTCCTTCATCATTTGGTACCAACTTTTTCTCCATCCCATGGAGATATTCATTCTCAAGATTCTTTTCCTTAAGTGCTTCTCTCTGCGCGGCACAAATGCGCAACGAGAGGTCTGTTTGAACAATCATTTACAAAGCTCGAACCCTTATAGGCTTGATTCTTTCTTTCCGACTCAAGGCATCTGCGACCACATTCGCCTTCCCTGGGTGATACTTGATTTCACAATAATAGTCGTTTAACAACTCTACCCATCATCTCTGTCTCATGTTAAGCTCTTTCTGGTTAAATATGTTGTAAGCTCTTGTGATAAGTAAAGATTGTGCATCGCGTGCCATATAAATAATGTCGCCAGATCTTCAAAGCAAACACCACAGCACCTAGTTTCAAATCATGTGTGGTGTAGTTTTTCTCGTGAACCTTCAACTGGCTTGAAGCATAAGCTATAACCTTCTGTCGCTGCATCAGCACGCAGCCTAAACCTTGACGCGAGGCGTCGTAATATACCACGAAGTCGTCAGTGCCTTCAGGTAGGGATAAGATGGGTGCATCGCAAAGCTTGTTTTTAAGTAGCTGAAAAGCTTCTTCTTGCTCGTCTCCCCATTCATACTTCTTGTGTTTCTGTGTAAGGGAGGTCAAAGGTTGAGCGATTTTCGAGAAATCCTCAATAAATCTGCGATAATATCCTGCCAAACCTAAGAACTGACGGATCTTGGTTGGCGTCTTTGGAGTCTCCCAATTCTTGATTGCCTCGATCTTTGTGGGATCCACATGGATTCCATTTCCATTAACCACATGACCAAGGAACTGAACCTCGCGCAACTAAAATTCGCACTTCGAGAATTTCGCGTACAATTTCTCTTCCTTAAGCAGCTCTAAAATAGCTCTTAGGTGTTGTTCGTGCTCTTCATTCGTCTTCGAGTAAATCAGAATATCGTCAATGAACACGATCATAAACTTACCGAGGTACGGCTTACAAACTCTATTCATCAAGTCCATGAAAACTACTGGTGCATTCGTCAGACCAAACGGCATAACTAGGAACTCGTATTGCCCATATCGAGTCCTAAAGGCCGTCTTTGGAATACTTTCCTCTTAGATTCTCAACTGGTGATAACCGGATCGAAGATCGATCTTGAAGTAACAACTCGAACCTTGTAGTTGATCGAACAGGTCATCAATCCTTAGCAAAGGATATCGATTCTTAATAGTCAACTTGTTAAGCTCACGGTAGTCGATACACATGCGGAAACTACCATCTTTCTTCTTAACGAACAAAACTGGAGCTCCCCAAGGCGAGAAGCTTGGTCTGATAAATCCCTTGTCTAATAACTCCTGGAGTTGTGTTGACAGCTCTTGCATCTCGGAGGACGCAAGTCGATAAGGTGCCTTAGCCACAGGCGCAGCACCTAGGACTTAGCCAATGTGAAACTCGACTTGCCTTTGCGGCGGAAATCCTGGCAAGTCTTTGGGAAAGACTTCAGGATATTCCTTCACGACTGGAATGTCTTCTAGCTTTGGCTCAGCGGCTTCCTTGTCCACAATGTGTGCCAAGAAGGCAACACATCCTTTACGCAAACACTTTCGAGCCTTCAAACAACTGATGATCTTTAGGGGTGTATCGTGCTTCTCTCCATGTACCACAATTGTTTCTCCATTTGCCATCGGAATGCGAATGACCTTCTCGTGATATACAATCTCTACTCGGTTGCTTGACAACCAATCCATCCCCACTACCACGTCGAAGCTTCCCAACTCGACTGCCAGCAGATCAAGTGTAAACTCGTACTCCCCAAGCTCTATTACGCAACCCCTAATAACTTCATTCGCTTCTACTAGCTTTCCATTTGCTAGTTCTATCGAATACGGAATGTCTAGCTTACTGGCTACCAACACAAGTATATTCTTAAATTCTAGCGATACAAAACTATAATCGGCACCAATATCAAACAGTATAGATGCAAAACGTTGGTTGATAGGGAACGTACCAGTGACCACATTTGGATCTTGGCGAGCTTCCCTTGCACCGATGTTGAAAACCCTTCCATAAGCTTGATTGAGCTTTGGGCACTCTCTCTTGAAATACCCCACGTCTCCACAATTAAAACAACATGGTCCTCAACCATTACCGTTCCTATTACCACCTTGATTGTTATTTGCTCCACGGTTTCCATTACCAGCTTGATTCCCAAAATTACCACGATTTCTGTTACCGCCATTTCCTCCCTGAGGGCGATTTCCGTATCCATTTCCACCACGGTTTTTGTTGCCATAACCTCTCTGACCATTGTTACCATGCCCAGTACCAACCCAACATGTTTCCTTTAAGTGACCAACTCTTCCACAAGACTCGCATCATCTAGCTCGGCACCGTCCAATGTGATGCAACTGACACGCATCGCATTTGGGCAAGGTGCCCATGTACCCTTTTCCTTTGTTTTCAGCACCAGTTTTGGCCCTGGCTGGTGCGTTTGCCTCTTCCTTCTTGTTAGCACTGTTGGTACCTTTCTTGAAGTTTGAGAACTTCCTTCTGTTCTCACCCGATGACTCAACGTAAGTCTCCTTCTTCTTCTGGTCAGAGATCGAAAACTTGTTTAACCTGATTGCTTCTTCAGTTAGTGCTACACTCAGGTCGATAGCCTCGTGATCGTATCAGGTTTTGACGTCGTTACCATACTCATAATCTGAGGTGCCAACCCCCAAATGAAATGCTCAACGCGCTTGAATTCCGAACTAACCATGTATGGTACCACGTGAGATAGATCGTGAAATCTCTGCACATACTCCGCAATTTTTTGGCCATCCATCTTGAGGTTCCAAAATTCTGTTTCCAATTTTTGAATTTCGGCCCTGGAGCAATACTTTTTACGCATGAGTTCCTTCATTTCATTCCAAGTCAAAGTGTATGCTGCTGCCCTCCCCAGAGTCTGGACTTGGAGATTCCGCCATGAAAGTACTCCATCTATGAACAATCCGGAGATGTAGGTGACTTGGTGTTCTGGTGCGCATTTGCTCATTCTTATCACAGAATCGGTCTTCTCCATCCATTGAACAAAAGCTACAGCACCCCCGGTACCGTCAAAATTCAGTGGTTTACAGTGTAAGAAATGCTTATAGGTACAGCATGTACAAGTAACGTCATTCACAGAAAGCATTAGCAAACGCACATGGAATATCCAAATGTAACGTAATGTGTCTCAAGTGACTTAAACATTACCATGGGGTGGGTTGCTTCTCGAGGTACCCCCGCTAGTTTCAGCACGTGAGGCCTCATGCTCTGCTATCGCTTGTGAAATCCGTTCTTGTAACTCGGCCTCAGTAGTGGGCAATCGAGTTTCCCTTCATGGAGGCATCTTCTATAAGAAGATTGTATAGGTCAGGTCTTATGCATATAAGTATGTAGTATGCGTATGTAATAACATTTATCAATGCAAGTAAACACATAACATCCCATGTCATAACACAAACAAGTAATCTAACAACGTATATAATGAGAATGTTGCGATTGAGCTTTCATATATCAAATGACCACAAATACGGTTTTACAAGTTCACCAAATGTATCATATCACAACCAAAAGGGACTACAGGGTCACATCACCCTTGTCCAAACTATCCATCAAACTACAACATTCAAAAGTCAAAAGAAATGTGGTCTTCAAAAAGCTGTGCAATCTGGGCTCAATAGCTGCACTCTCACCAAAAGTATGCTACCTGCATAAAACCAAAAACTGCTATGCTGATGGTGGAGGAGGAGGAGGTGGAGGAACGAATAGCAAACTACGCAGACGCGCTAGCTCCTCCTTGAGGGCATGAACGATACGCAACAGGTAGCTAACCTACTGCTCCATAGTAAGAAAACGGACATCAAAATCTGGGTATGGCAGGAGAGGAGCGGGTGGTGTCGCGAATGGTGACTGACAAGTGCAAGGTGGAGGACGCGGAATCCTCTCAAGATCCATGACTCTGCGACACAACATCTCCTGCTGGAGCTGTAAGGACAAAAGCATATCATCCCTCGTATAACCAATGTGGAAGGGATGGTATTGATCAGAAACAGGCATCGTGTTGGGCGGAAACCAGGTCAGTGGCTTACCCGATGGTGCAGAAGCAGAAGGTGCAGTATGTGTAGCAGGTGCAAACGGTGGCATGAAAGGAAAGGCTGCTGACACAGGTGGTATGTGACTGGGATGCTTACTTGAAGGACCTTCCCCTAGATAGGAAGGAGGGATATCCTGTAGGAACATGACCGGTAGATCTGTGCGGTGAATGTCGGACACATGTGGGTGAAACGGGGCAATGTCAACTGGTACATGTGTAGGTGCAGGTAGGGGAGTAACAGGTCTAACAAAAGGAGGCAGGTCATCGTCGTCCTCTATCCACCCATTGTGGGTGAATGCATAACGGGGATCTACATGGTCAGCAAAATGAGCATGATCAACAGGTGCAGGTAAAGGGTCAGGTAATAGTGGTGCAATAACTGGAATGTCAACAGGGTCATGCTCTGGTAGAGGATCATGAGCAGGTATGGGCTCGGGTGCAATCAAAGGCTCAGGGTCAGTTAGTGCAAGCTCCAGATCAGAGGGTATATCAAAGAGCTGATCGTCAGGAATGACAGGTGCCTCAAAAGGCTGATCATCGGGGATAAACTCAATCTCATGCTCAGGGTCAAAGTCGTGCGGAAAGACTGGATCCAACTCATCATCAAACTTAAAATCCTGCGGCGGAACAGGTGCGGTAGACATAGCTGTGTCAGAATCAGTATCGGTGGGATATCGCTATAATCCCAGTGCGTGCAATGTAGTAGATGACACAGACTCAAACGAATCAGGACCAGAATGGTCAGAAGAAATCTCCACGACAGGAATCTCAATAAGCGGGATAGCAATGACATCATCGACTGGGGCTCCATCATCACGGGCACCCTCTGGGGGACCCTCAATAAAAAGATCGATGTCATCGTCAGACATAGCGTCAAGAGGCAGATCCTCAAGAGGAAATGCAAGAAGAGGAAAAGGAGCAGGGATCTGAACAAGAAGTAGATCCTCGCCAGGAAGACCATCAGCTAGCGGTATATCATCTCCAAAATCTGGTAAAGCAAACGGCTGGAAATCATCATCGTCGCTACTCTCAGTGTCAGAAGTGAAGACCTCAGGGTCCGGGATAATCTCATCATCTGAAACTATGGCCATGAGGTCTACTGTATCAGATACTCCACTATCAGATGAGGACATGGTGTCTGTAACAAGACAATCACAACATATGCACATACATCAACAATCATCAAATAAGCATGTAAGTAGTAACAATGTAAGTATGTATGCAATCCTAGTCTTCCCAAGACTATCCCACCCAGCCTCTCAGACTGAACTACTTAGTCTCTCAGACTAAACCTCCCAGTTTCCCAAACTGAACTACCCAGCCTCCCAGTCTAAACCTCCCAGTCTCTCAGACTGCCCCAACTAGTCTCTCAGACTACCCAGTCTCTCAGACTGAACTACCTAGTTAGTCTCTCAGACCAACTCCCCAGTCTCTGAGACTGAATTACCCAGCTAGTCTCTCAGACTAACTCCCCAGTCTCTCAGACTGCACTACCTAGCTAGTCTCTCAGACTAACTACCCAGTCTCTCAGACTGAAATATAAATGAATTCCTTGAAATGTATTTTGTGTCTTTTATTTGTAAAAATATTTGTTTCCTGGATCTGGACATTTTGTGTATGCAATGAAAACATGTTGTGAAAATATTTCGTGAGAGCCCTAATGATCGTAGTCTAGACTCGAGAAAGAATCCTAGTTCGCTACGATCGAAGCTCTGATACCAAGCTGTCACACCCTGACTTTTGCGGAAGCGTGGTTATTGGTGTGACTTCTTAATATCAAGCATTCAATCATAACACTGCTATATGATAAAACCATAAGATACTTATCCATAAATTTAAGTTTGAAAATACCACAACATACTTGTTCGAAACATCGACACCAAATTTAAGTTACAAACCATAATATGTTTTAATGACTTCACGAAGACTCGACAACATAACTTAAACCAACCCGAGCTTAGGACCATGTATCTCATCCAGGAGTAAGATACATCTCCTAAACCCTACGACCTCGGATAACATCTTTAATTTATAACGCAGCTTGAAACACATGTATACACCTGCCATATCCACTTAGTTCCCTAAAATACATGTAGTTTAAAAACATCAACAAAAGTTGAGCGAGTTCATGTGTTTGTGAGTATGTATAAAACCTTTGTAAACAACGTAAGTATGAATGTCCCGGTATGATAGCAAACAAGGAAAAGATCACCAATGGTTTGCAAGGCCACTGATATGTGTGACGGTGTAGGAAGACTTAAACCTAGTAAAGTTGCACCGGGTTTCCGGCTGGAAGACATAGTCACCCTATGGGCCACCCTGGTCCTCATGGGTGTGGGCTCGCTACACCCAAATAGATCTATCACTCATGCCCCTCGGTCCTTATACAAGGATTAATGGTCCCAAGTATCCGCCTACCCATTCACATGATCTATGGTTCTGTCCTAGGCTAACCATACCAATAGTATCTGTATGTAATCCTTTTGTAACATGTATTTCACCCCGAAGTAAATAAACAAAACAGTTTAAAGAAAAGGGGGACATGAACTCACAGTATTGCGTCTTCAGAATTGTAACCCAAATCTCCTCAGCGAACACGACTCCCTACAATGTACAAATGTCTATTAGACGAACGGGCTGTGCCTTGGCTTAGAGTTTAACGTTTTTGAGTTACGTTTCTTATGTTCCCAATATTATTCCAAGTTATTATTACTTGTTAAAGTAATAATCATTTTAACTTTAAATTATATTTAGTTTTGGAATAATTGTTTAAGCACTATTTCTGTATTAATACTTCTCAAGTATTTAGATCCGTATTTCCTTCCCAAGGATGGGGTATCTCATATATGTATTTGTAGTTCCAAATTAATATATTTTCAAGTCCCACTTTAGAAAATATATATAATAACTTATCTTGTCCCAAAAATAATGTATTTCAAGAAAATATATATTTTTCCCAAAAATCATATATCTTCTAAATATACTAAGAAAATATATTTTTACTTCCAAAATAATATATTTTCTCCTTGTCAAAAATATGATATAACTTTGTAATACTTACAAAAATCATATTTTCCTTTCTTGTATCCAAAATAATATTTACCAAAAATATATTTAAAACGGTATTGCCCGGAATATTTTGTAAGTTACGTTCTATCGTTCGGTTCCACAATATTATGTGTGTAACTTATATATTTATTCCTTGATATTCTAGAATTATTTTGGATTGTAAATTTCATGGTATTTTGTTAAGTAATATTATTTTACCCTAAAATAATATAACTATTTCACCAAGTATACAAATATTCACACAAGTGTCTTAATGTACATATATATTCTAAATATATATTTACCCATTTTTATTTATAAAAACCAACCTCCAATATTTTTATTTTTGTTACAAAAATTATGGCAAGGTTTATATTGAAAACTTGTGATCAAAATACACTTGTAACTATTTATTAGAAAATAGTTTTCTAAGTGTTTATATTTTTAGAAAATTTTGCCATAGTTTCCTCTACAAATGGAGGTGTCCATGCTATTTAAGCATTTCATTTTCTTTTCAAAAATCATCATAAACAATCAACAAACAATCCCTAAACAACTTACACTTACCAAGTGCAAGAACTATACAATTTACATAACAACATGAACTTAATCTTTCACAAACTCTTGTAGTAACTTGGTAGTATGTTTAGTAGACTTAGTTACTCTTTAAAGTGTGTTTATTTCTTTAAAAATCTCATTCTTGAAAGATTTGAATGTTTACAACTTGTTAGATGATTTTTCCAAAAATCATTCTTTTGAATTCTTCTTGTAAACAAAGTGCTCTTACACTTATTTCATCACCAAAAATAGTGTATATTTAAGTAAAAACCGAGATCTTCTAAAAATAACATTTTGAACTTGGTTCTTTTGGAAAACCATTCATTAAGCTTAGATCTATTAGATTATCAACTCACTTGATTACTATTTTTCAAGAAATCATTCTACTTTTCAAGTTCATGCTTATACATGAGGATGATCATCTTGTGTTATCACATAATCATCCTCTTACTTTCTAGATCATGTGTTTAATCACAATCTAGCAAGCTCCTTATGATGATCAACATCATAATCTCAAGTAAATAACAAGCAAGTATCATTCATACACCAATCAACATAGTTTCAACATGATTTCATCATATGTTAAGCTTATGTTTAAGATTCAAGATTAGGTTCCTTAGTGTTCTTGATTAATCAACATACTACATCTTTTAACCATCAATATATGAAGTAAGATCAAGTAACAAGAAGCTTACAACTAGCACAAAGGCTAGGGAAGATCACTAGAAGTTGTAGATGACAAAAGTGTTGGATAAAAGCAAGTAATAGAGGTCCTTGATGATCCTCAAGCTCCAAGCTCTCTTGAATGAAGTTTAACACCTTTGTGAGGCCTTAGAATGGATGAGAAAGTTGGAATGATGATGGTGGTATGGAGGTGCTCACGGCCGAAGAGAGGGAGAGGGAAGGAGAATTGTGGTGAAGGTGAAGTGTTGATGATGATGGTTACTTATAATCAAATTTTGAGTATTACACATTGGTTCTTATATCCCTCAAGTACCATGCAATATCTTCCACTAAATCCTAGAGATCATATAAGATCTTGATGAGATTTGAGGAGATCAAGGTGGTGGGGCCACCTTGAACCGTAAATGAGAGGGGGTCTTGTGTAAGTTGTAATGATAAGTAGATAATTAGTTGAAAACTAAGTGTATTAGTTTAGGTGTTATGCATAAGGTATGTTATATAGTGTGTTAAGGTGTTCGGGGATCATAACTAGCCAAGAAATAATAAAATAATGCTTCTAGTATAATTTTGGTGTTTCGGGTAGTGCCCGGTTGTTCGGGTAGATACCGGTTCGTTAAAGTGTCAAACTATTCCGTTTAATGATGTTTAAGTACCCTTTTGTGACACTTTTAATTCCCGACACTTAGGAAAGCATTCAGGACCATTTTGTCATATTATTGCACATTACTAGCTTGTTAAAAAGCTGAATTTTGCTGAAATATGCAGAATTATGCACTTTTAGTGGGTTTTAGGCACTTTCCGGCACTTAAACTATCACCTAGTGAAGCAGTTTTGTGGTCCTTACTTCCCTACACACTATACTAGTGTAGAACTTGGTTTATGGGTCATACTGGGTCTCAAAACACTGTCTGTCTAGGTATTGAACCCCGTCAGCATATTCCTGTTCTATCCGTTAACTGTGCTAACTGTGCTTTGTGCATCATGTATATCAATAAGGTTTGCATGTGAATATGAGGTGACATCATATAATATGTGATGCACATGTAAATATGATGCAGTAATCAGAAAGCAGTTTAAGTCATTAGTTGTAATTCAGCACAGTCATTAAGCACTTAATCATAGTTAATTAATCGTACGGATACCTGGATTTATGAGGGTTTTCACAGTTCTACTCCCACTAAACGAATTATATCATCAAAGTTATAAGATAGAGAGCCTGAATCACTAATAAGAACAAAACCTTGTTGAGGATCCACTTCAGCATCTACCATTTCAACATCAACACTTGCAGGTTGACTCAAAGAACCACCAGTTTCTTGAGTTTCTATAATCAATTCTTTCTTCTTTTGAGTTGCTGCCTCAGCCAACTTGTTCTCTCTTTGAGCCCTTCGCTCTTCAACTCTTTAGATCTCCAAGTTGTTGTAAATAGATTGAACATTGATACCAAGATGATGTTCCATCACAGTGTATAACATGTTAAGCTGCTCATCTTTCACTGTTTTGTCAGCTCTAAGTGCTTCAATCTCCCGCTTTAACACTTTGATTTCGTTTGTAGACGCTTCATGAAGTTCACTTAACATTTGATGTAGTGTCTGATTTGTTTCATTCAAGTTTGTGTACTTCACATTTACCTCAGACAACTCTGAAGATAGTTGCTCAAAGAGCTTAGCAATATCATCCACATCTACAACCAAAGTCTTTATCTTCTTTGCATGATTCTTCACAACAGACTTCATTTCTTCATTCACTTTAGTCAACTTCTCAAGCTGTTGTTTCAACTCGTCACGCTCAGCTTCAGTTTTCACTTTCTCTTTCTTCGGAATACTCATTTTCTTTGTTAATTCCTTGACTGTTGCATCATGAAACATGTCATATGCTTCATCAAGAAGAATGTCATCCTTTAGTTCACCATGAATATTAGGAAATCCTTCAAAAGGATCAGGAAGAGTAGTCTTCTTTGGCTTTGACGTTTCAGCATCAACTGGTGGTGGTGGTGGTGGTGTAGAAATCCTTTCATCAGTAATCACAACCTCATCATCATCACCTGCTTTCTTTTCAACATTCTGAACTTGTTCAACCTCATGAACTTCAACATTTTGATCTTTAACAGCTTCAGAACCCTTTGAAGTTATCACAAGCTTTTCACTTTTGCCGCTTTGAATTTCAGGAACTGATGCAGATCCTTTTCTAGCTCTGACGCTTCTTGGAAGTACACCATTTTGAACAGCTTTGCGCTTCTTTATGATTTTCTTCTTCTCTGCTTGCGGCGTAGGAATATAAGTTTCATCTTCATCATTAGAACCCATAACCTTCTTTTTAGGCTTCTTTTTCAGTTGAACCTTTCCAACACCAATCTTTTCAATCTCTGATTCTGTTTCTGTAGATTCATCATCAGCATCACTTGAATCAGTGTGAGCAACACCTTCTGGTTCCTTATCTTTGACACTTTCAGCTTGAACACTTGAACTTTGATCTTTTGCAGCTGTAGCCTCTTCATTCTTCTTTAAGAAGCTTTCAAGTGACTCTTTCATTATACCAACACCTTGTTGAATAACTTCTAATGGATCTAGCACTGGTTCATCCACAAGTCTTGGTGGAGATTTCTTTGAAGGCCCTGCAAAACAAGCATTGAACATTCATTAGCATAATATAACATTTAATGATCTAACTTCTCTTATGACTCCCCCTTTCAACTATACCCTTAACAACAATCTTCGGTGTCACTTTCGGTGCAGTTACAATAGGAGAGGCCTTTGGTGTTCTCTTCCCCTTACCCTCCTTCACAAACAAGTATCTAAGCTTCTTTTCATGCATTCCATTCAACCTATCAGTCTCATCCTCTGAGTTACTATTTTCATGTCTCCATGCATCGTTCTCAGGAGCAATGTATCTTGGATTGGCAATCTTACAGATCATATGCTTAGCCCTTGGCTCTGTTTCATCTTTCTTCAGCTTATATTGACTTAATTTGCTCAAGGTCTCGATTTTCATGTTACGAAGATTCATTTCATCAGCAGGATCCTTTGGAAGGTCTGTCACTTAATCGTCTATCATCATTTGTATGAACCTCATATACATTATAAACTTCTCTCCCCTGATATTATCAACCATATGATCAAATAGTACTTGAGAAATATTGTATGGCCTATTCAACACCAAACAAGTGATAATGTTCATAATATAATCTGAAGTCTCGTCATAAGCTCCCTTCCGATGTGACAAAGCAAGCACGACACAGTGAACTAGGAACTTATATGGTCTGCTAAATATAGACTTGAGATATTTTCCGTTCACATGTCCTGTAAAACCCATTCTGAACCATAGACCTTTGCATAATCGTTCAGGAACAATGGTAGGGTCATCATCATTGTCTCCTAAGTCCAAAACTCTCCTTAAGTCTCCCACATTAAACTTAATCTCAACATCTATATCTTTATCATTCTCGTCTTTCTTTTGAACTGTTGAGTATATCATTTTTTCCTTTTCATCATACCTCACTAATTTCCAAAACATTCTAACATGAGATTCATATACTATCGTTCTATCAGTTAAAGCCTTGTTAATCCTACTTTCTCTCAAAAACTTCGCCATGTCTTTGAATGGTGTCATGTTTTCATAGTTTTCCTCAAGATACAATAAACATTGTGAGAATGATGCCAATCTGATGCTCTTGTCTGCAATAATAAACAACGTTAGAGTTTGCACAAAGTTTGAGACATAAAGTAACAAGTGACAAAATTTTGACAACTCAAAAAATTTTCTAACTCTGGAAACACACTAACACACTATACAGTACTGAGGATCGGATGGCTATCCGATCAAACGAATCATCACATATAAAGATCATAACAGACAAGACTTGTGCATTTGGATCGGATGGCCATCCGATCGGATTGCCATCCGATCAGAATGTCATCCGATCATTGGCATGAGATAAACAATCATATGAATGTGTGTATTGGATCGGATACCTATCCTATCGGATTGCCATCCGATCGAGGTGCCATTCTTATCCAAAACAACTTGTGAACAGGTAAGGCACAAATTTCAAGACAGACACTTTGAAAAATTTCAAACATATAATGAGCATTGGATCGGATGGCTATCCATTCAGATTGCTATCCGATCGAATTACCACTCGATCAACTGATCATGAAGAACACTTTGAATATCCTATGAACATCAAAATTTTTCTAAGAATTTCAAAAAATTGAACACATATTCACGTAGAGTTTTCGCTGATTTACAAAACCCTATGTTCAAATTTCTCTAACTCGGCCTAGATTGAGATTAATTTGACTTTATATGCACCGACTATCGAACACCTCTAACCTTCAATTCATCAATTCTATCATATTTTTGTACAAATTGAGACGGTAAACCTATAGATCTAAGGCCGATCTACAAAACCCTATGTTTGATTTGAAACAAAATTGTTTAAACAAGCCTAGATCTAGGTTTCTAAGCCCAAATCAGTCGCCTACATCAAAACACATCAAAATCTTCAAATTTTAACAATTAAGATCAGTGTACATACCATTCCCATAGTGAAGATTATGTAAGCCAATAATCCTATGAAGTTTGGAAGGCAAGAGTGTGAAAATCACAAGAACAGTTTGAGAGCGTTTGGGAGAGTGTCGGATGGTCGTTCATTCGAAAAAGGTTGACTGAAGACCATTGACCATTATATATAAGCATGACCAAGTGTCGGATGGCCATCCGATCGGATGACCATCCGATCCAAACACCTCTTTGACTTGATGTTTTGACCTTTTGACTTTTTGGCGTTTTATCACATTTGGTCAGTTTTTAGAAATCCACTTAAGTATCTATGTAACATTTCTATTTTTTTATCATATAAGAATTGTAGGTTGTTTAAATTTATTAACCACTAGTAACTAGTTTTATTTTTAATTATTCGACGCATATATTAAAAATTATTATTTTATATATAATTGGTTGGAATGTTATACTAATTAATTGGTTTGTATATGTGTGACATTTCTACTTTCTATACTAAAATAAAGTATATAAAAACTTATATTATTAAACGAGTAAACTACGGTCTACGGGTAAGTTGACTGTTAGAAATATGAAGCACCTAGACGGGCCTAGGAACCATTTAATAATTAAATTATAAAAAATACATTATATTTGAACCTACTCCGTTTTTACTGAAACTTGGTTCAAAATGTAGATACAAATATTCTCGTTCTAATGACATATTTATTGTTTTATAAAACGTCATATTTTTGAAGTTATACCCGCCGAATAAGTAAAGTAGCTGAATTAATTATAATAATAAAATAATATAAAACTTAAAACTAACATTCAAAATATGAATGTTTACGTGGGGTTCTACGTGGAACTCGTGGATTGTCTGCGTGAATTGTAAGCCATGACATTTTAGTATAAATAGATGCTCCTCTTCACCATTTAAGTTGCTCACCATCTTTTCCCCTTATGCTATCTCGTCCCCCTTTGTCTTTATATTCATTTTTTTTTCTTTTAATATTTCACTAATAATAATAAAGCCATGCTCCGTTTTAAGTGTTTTAACCCCTGATCACTGATACACTGTCTGATTGATCTAGGACCCCAAAACGCATGTCAAGGCTCTGCCCGACTAAGTTCGTTGGGGTTCTGTCTCGTGACGTAGGGATAAAGTTGAACTGGGTTAATATACTTAACACGAGTGCATTATATATTTATTAAATAGCTCAGGACTTATACCCAAGATTATACCAGGAGATTTTAAGTTGAACCCTAAAGTTACAAAGTGAGTCATTCCTCTTTTTATCACATTTTTGTGATACAATTATATTTAAAAATGTTATACAAAACCTTCAATGTTTGCAAGTTATACTTACAGTAATTAAGTTTTTGTATTCTGCAATTACTAGCAGTATGTGGGGTTTTAACTGGGTTCAAGATTGAAGGGGTTAAGTTAAAACACATATATTATTATTATTAATGTATTTCTATAAAGACTGATTGTGAATATACTGTTACTTTTATGTAAACAATAAAATGAATGATGATAAATTATGAAATTAACTATTTAAATTATGATATTAGAACCATTTCTAATATTTTAATGACCATAAAATATGATAAAACTTTTAAATATTAGAGGATATGATATCTTTTGTTCCTGCCGATGTAATCTATCAAATAAATAAACATTTGATAAAATGATTTAAGTAAATATAAAGTGGCAATTTAAGTAGTTGTTGCCTATACATAATTTATACTTAATAATCAAAAATAAAATAATACATATTTAATTTGTTATTAGACATTCCGGAATAATGCATTAGTGATTATAATTTTGATGAGATGAGTTATTTTAACATAATTTAAACTTGCATATAAAATAAAATGAGTAATATTATAATGATTAAGTATATGTTGAGGTCAATAAAGTTATTTAAAATGTGTATAGTTAATTAGTAATGTTAGCATAAGCTGCAAAGTGTAAAACAAGTGTGTAATAATATGTTTTATGTAATGGCATTTATAGATTTATATGAATTGGTATATTTTAAGACTAGTATATTTGGTACTGTTAAATGTTTGTTGTTAACTTTATAGATTGTATGATATTACTAAATTAATTAAATATATAATTATGGTTGTCAATTTGGTTACGCATACATAATGTATCAACCTATTATTATTAAATTGTGAATGTAAATTGAATAGTTTTTATAATGTATTTCTTTTATGAGAAAATTATATTATAATTCTATTTGAACTTTGTAATAATATGTAATAATTAAATGTAATGTATATATATAATAAGAGTAATATAACTAGAGTCACTAGTTGAGAGAATGATCAACAGTGATATATGTAAAACTGTAAATATTTTTTTTTGTCAAAAGTCTAACTAAATGACTTTGATGTGAATATTATAAAAGAGGACATATGGGACTTGTTGAATAACAAATGGGTAGAATGGGAAGACATCAACTGGAATGGAGTGTATACTAAACCCAGGGTTAGTGACGGTTATAATCCACGAGCCAGCAACTACAAGGAGATAATCCTGACACACTATGTAATGAGGCCGTTAACATAATTTCCAACGAGATTATCTTCCCTCTATGAAAGTTAGACAATGTTTTCAACTTTTTGATTGTTAAGTACACCACTTAATCACTAGATATTACTGAGTGCATATAAAGCTATGGTTTTGTGCTCTGTTAAGTACACATTTCAATCACACACTTATCTGCTTTGGAAGCCCTTCATGGTTCAATCTACTAAATTTAAGATTTAAAATGTTTTTTTCTTTTGAGCTAGTAAATTTGTAAATGGCTAATTGCCCAAGTTGAGAATTTAACTAAGTACTCATGTAGTATGAGATGTTAATCAAGTTACCAGTTTGAAACTAATTTTTTTTCTTTTTTTTCTTTTTTTTTTTTTTTTTTTTTTTTGCTTTTATATTGTTAATTTTGAAGGATTTTTTGGATACTTCAAAGAAAGGGTAAGTTAAGAGGCTTATGAGAACAGAGAGAAAAAGTGGTGTATCAAGTGCATCCAAAAGCACCTCTCGTAGAGGGAGGCTATAGTGGCGCTAAGTGAGAGGTATGTTCTTAGTCCAATCTGAACCTTCCATAAAAAAACGATTTGAGGATGTATCAGTTGAAACCGCTTAAAACCTAACTGGAGAAAAATCTGTTCGAACGGATTCAAATTTTTCCCTTATAAATCAGTTTCATATCCGAACCTGTTTGGGTCGATCCAGTTTTAACTTTATTCAATTTGAATTGGTTTCAAAACTGATTTGTTTTGTGCACCTCTATCCGTAGCACCCAAAATTTATTTACAATCTTATTATTTTTTTCTCAACTGTTAAGCCCAGATTGGAGGACAATGTGGTCAGTGATTCTTTACGATATAGTAAAACATGTTTTATAGCCTCCCTTCTTGTGTGTGTATTGTGCTTGTACTGTTGTTCATTCACCCTTAGATAAATTAGGTGTTGGTATTCTAAGAACTTTCAAAGTCATACTATAATGTTAAAAAAACCTCCTAACAAACACTTTGTTTCAATTATGTGGCAAAACAACTAGTAGAAAATAATTTAAGAACTGAAATCTAGAATAAAAATTGGAAGTGGGTAATTTTTTAGTTGCCTTTGTACTTTTCTTTCAAGAAGTCAAATCTACTTTGCATTATTGGGTCCATGCAAATGCCCTTTGGTTGGCGTGGAAGGCGGCGTTGTAGGTGGGGATTGAGGATATCCACCGGCATGGGGGCAAATGGGTGGGTGAGGTAGTTTACAGCTTATACCATTATTTTGATGGTTTCAGATTCAGTTGTGTTATGAATGAAGCTTCTCATGTTGATAATGAAGCTTCCCATGTGACTACCCAGGCAAGTTTTTATAGAGGAAGGAAAAGCAAAAGCTGCTTCAGCAAAATGTCATGTTTATAGAAACACATTCTGGGTTCAACATAAAAGTATCTAACATATACTTGAATTGTTTTATTATTTTTTCTAATGAAAAGTTACTAATTATTTTAATAATTATTACAGGCTTTATTAGAAACATAGCATCGGCGTGACGACGTTACGAGGAATGGAAACTCTCTTTCATGAACAAAACATGAAAAAGTGATTGATGTGACTTTGAAGTCTTCCAAGTGTGGGTTCATCCCTACCCGAATCTGGTGGCTGTGCTTGGTGAGGGATGGATGCACATCATGATACCGGTTCTACAATTTGCAAGGTCGGAAACATAAACATATTAACAGGAGCCCTCATGTTTATTACTTTAGTATCATCATTTACCATAAATGTATGTGATCATTTCTCTTTTTTTTTTACTTTACGAACATTTAGTTTGTTTTTGAGTTGTCATTTTGACGTGTGTAAAACGATCCACGTCACAAGTATTCTTTATTTGGTATATCAGTTAAATAAAAAATTTGGGATGAATTTTACGTCCAAAACCAAGGATACAATTTGATTCAATCTTTAGTCCCGCCGCAACGCGCGGGTTACCTACTAGTATTGTGAATGTAAATTGAATAGTTTTTATAATGTATTTCTTTTATGAGAAAATTATATTATAATTCTTTTGAACTTCGTAATAATATGTAATAATTAAATGTAATGTATATATATAATAAGAGTAATATAACTAGAGTCACTAGTTGAGAGAATGATCAACAGTGATATGACCAAAATCACTAGTTGAGAGAATGATCAACAGTGATATGACCAGAAATATGACCAGAGTCACTAATTGAAAGAATGATCAACAATGATATAATCAGAGTCACTTGTTGAAAGAATGATCAATAGTGATACGACCCAGTCACTAGTTGAAAGAATGATCAATAGTGATTTGACCACCGTCACGGTAATCGCCTAGTGACAGATACCTTTGAATAATAATAAGACATACTATATATCTACTACTTGATAAACTTCACTATTGGACGGAAGTTAGCCAATGAGTGATATGACCACAGTCACATCGGAACTGCCACCCTGTGACAAATACTGATTGAGTTTTTGGGTAAATATAAACAAATATAAAAACCTTAATGATGTAAAGTATAACAATTTTTATAAAAATAGAATGAACTCGCTAGTATTTATTACTGATAAAATGTTTTCATAACGTGTTTCAGGTAATTTGTTGTAAAGATAATAGAAGCCAGCTATGGAGCACTGAATGCTTAAATAAAGTGGCTATAAATACCTGAATAAAAGAATAAATTCATGTTTTAGTTATTTGGGTTTATCCCTATAAAAACAATTGAATTGAATATGGGTTTTAGCCCATTTATTTAATATTAAAAGTTGGTGTTTTATAAACTCTGAAATTATTTCCTAACTACGATCCTGATGAAATTTTTTTCCGCTGCGTAATTAATAAACACCAATACCATATGGTTGGTTCACGGCTCCCGCTCCCGGGGTTGGGTCGGGGGCTGTGACAGAAGGTGGTATCAAAGCCACTTGTTTAAGCTATTTATGTGCTCTTTTAATACCTAAACTTAAACAATAAAGTTAGGAAATTAATACAAAGTAACCTATGTGTTATTTTTGTAGATTTAAATATATGTATATGTATATATGCACATATGATTCTTGAAAGTATCGTTTTGTTCTAACTGTTCTGTGATATTAATAATTGAAAATGTTTGCCATTCAGATGTCAAATGAAGTATCACATAATCCAGAAGTTCATAATGAAAATACTTTGGATAAAAATGCTATAGAAAATCTAATAGCCTAAGGAATAGCTAATGCTATACCTTTAATAATTAAAGTTGTTAAAAACCCCGTAGAACACACCAAAGCTGTGAGTAGCAAGCATACTCGTGACGTTAGTTTTAACCATAGTGTCAATGGAGACAATGATGATATTATCAAAACCCCATTTCCTAAGAAAATGAAGACGATGACTCTCGGGTGTACCTAAAAAGAATTTCTAGCTTGTAAACCAACTGAGTTCGCCTGCAGTGAAGGAGCCACGGCTGCTCTGCGATGGTTGGAAGAGACGGAAGTTGTTCTTAATATCAGCAAATGTGCCGAAGAAGATAAGGTGATGTATGCGTCCAACCTCTTTAAAGAAGAAGCCTTAGAATGGTGGAATACAATTCTTCAAGCAAAAGGAAGTGACATGGCTTATGCCCTGAACTGGGAAAAATTAAAGGAAATGGCAGAAAGGAAATTTTGTCCCCTTTATGAAAAGGAATGAATGGCTAACGAGTTCCTAAATCATAAAATGATAGATGTGAATTGTCGGGAGTATACGATGACGTTCTTCGAATATGCAAGAATGGTACCAACTCTGGCTTCGCCAGAACCCGTACTAATTTCGCGTTATATTTGGGGATTAGTTAGCAAAATCCGAGACATGGTCAAGGCTGCCAGACCACAGACTATTGAAGAAACAGTTGAATTAGCTAACATCCTGACAGATGGACTAATCCGCACAAGATAAGAAAACAAGAAAAAGGAGTTAGCCCAGAAAATTTCCCAAGAATTCAAGAAGAAAGGAACTGAATCGTCATTGGAGCAACCTACCTGCAGAAACTGTAACAAAAAGCATTCAGGAAAATGTCGTTTTAGGAGAACACCCTACTGTAACTTCTGCAAGATGGCCGGGGATATAGAGGAAGAATGTAGAAGGAAAACTAATATTTGTTACAATTGCGGAGATACAGGACACATCAAACAATATTGCCCGGAACTGACCAAAGCACCCGACAACAAGGCCAGAACAACATACGAAGCTAAGAAGAACGCGCGAGCATTCGTACTTACTACGCAGGAAGCAGAAATGATTCCAGACGTAATCGTTGATATGTAATATCTAAGTTAAGTTCTTATTTGACCCTAGTACAAATCAAAATTAATAAATAAATTCATCATGTCAAGTACTTAATCTATTCAGAACCATAATAGACTTGTTTGGTCTTCACTTTCATTGAATCATTTATTTGGTTACGACACCATGTGTTGGTGTTGCCTTTAATTTGAAGCTTGAGCTAATCTCATTTTCACACCTGATGTACGTATTTATTTATTTAATTTCCGTTGATTCATTATCTTAAACAGTCTTAATACAATTATGTGTTAAGATAAGAGTACACAAATTCATATTATATTCCGGTGTACCTCTAAAGATTCTTTCATCATTGATCGGAAATTCTATAATATTCATTTGGTCTTTCATCAGCAATTGAAAATCCTATTCGAAATGAATATCCAAATTAATTTCATTAAAACTTTCAGTTGATTACAAAAACGGTGAATTTAGTCGGTCACCGCAATTATTGAACTATTTCAATCATTACGACACCTTGTGGCGTCAGTATAGACTTGTAGCTTTGGCTAATCATAATCAAACGAATCATTCAAAACCACATATGTCTTTCATTTGACTCGTCATTAAAAGTAGTCTTGATGCAATTATGTATTAAGACAATGATACACTAAACTCTGTTATATTTCGGTGTATCCTTACAATTCAATAATGTCAACACAATGATTTTTCTCATGTTATGGTTCGATAGTTGACAAATCAGTTTTGTGCTTCTGTTTCATTTAAAGCTTGTTGATTCTGAGTCTTCCTCAGTTGACAATCAAAGTAAGTTTTCTTTTGACAATGAATTCTATTGATTCTAGAAGTCATTCACAACTTGTAAACGTTCAACTTAGACATCTATTGATCATATATCTCTTTTTTGGTTTGAACCTAGTCACCTTGGAAATTATATCATTTCATCTTGTTCATTTGACATCGATTTTCGGAACTAGTTCAGTTGAACCATTGAGTCCAATTTATTGTAAAACTCATATCCACAAAATTTGATGTTTTGATTCTGTACCATTTACCTTAATACTGTTCTTATTGACTAAGACGTGGCATAACATTAAAAGAGACATCGTAACCCAAATCTCAAGGACGAGATTTAAAACAAGGTGGGGAGGATGTAACATTTTCATTTTTTATCATATAAGAATTATAGGCTGTTTAAATTTATTAACCACTAGTAACTAGTTTTATTTTTAATTATTCGACGCATATAGTTTTAAAAATAATTTTATATATGACTGGTTGGAATGTTATACTAATTAATTGGCTTGTATATGTGTGACGTTTCTACTTTCTATATTAAAATAAAGTATATAAAAACTTATATTATTAAACGAGTAAACTACGGGTACGTTTACTGTTAGAAATATGAAGCACCTAGACAGGCGTAGGAATCATTTAATAATTAAATTATAAAAAATACATTATATTTGAACCTACTCCGTTTTTAATGAAACTTGGTTCAAAATGTAGATACGAATATTCTCGTTCTAATGACATATTTATTGTTTTATAAAACGCCATATTTTAGAAGTTATACGCGCCAAATAAGTGAAGCAGCTAAATTAATTATAATAATAAAATAATATAAAACTTAAAACTAACATTCAAAATATGAATGTTTACGTGGGGTTCTACGTGGAACTCGTGGATTGTCTGCGTGAATTGTAAGCCATGACATTTTAGTATAAATAGATGCTTCTCTTCACCATTTAAGTTGCTCACCATCTTTTCCCCTTATGCTATCCCGTCCCTCTGTGTCTTTATATTCATTTCTTTTTCTTTTAATACTTCACTAATAATAATAAAGCCCTGTCCCATTTTAAGTGTTTTAACCCCTGATCACTGATACCCTATCCGATTGATCTAGGACCCCATAACGCATGTCAAGGCTCTGCCCGACTAAGTTCGTTGGGGTTCTGTCTCGTGACGTAGGGATAAAGTTGAATTGAGTTACTATACTTAACACAAGTGCATTATATATTTATTAAATAGCTCAGGAGTTATACCCAAGATTATACCAGAAGACTTTTAGTTGAACCCTAAAGTTACAAAGTGAGTCATTCATCTTTTTATCACCTTTTTTGTGATACAGTTATATTTAAAAATGTTTTACAAAACCTTCAATGGTTGCAAGTTATACTTACAGTAATTAAGTTTTTGTATTCTGCAATTACCAGTAGTATGTGGGGTTTTAATTGGGTTCAAGATTGAAGGGGTTAAGTTAAAACACATATATTATTATTATTAATGTATTTCTATAAAGACTGATTGTGAATATATTGTTACTTTTATGTAAACAGTAAAATGAATGATGATAAATTATGAAATTAACTATTTAAATTATGATATTAGAACCATTTCTAATATTTTACTGACCATAAAATATAATAAAACTTTTAAATATTAGAGCATATGATATCTTTTGTTCCTGTCGATGTAATCTATCAAATAAATAAACATTTGATAAAATGTTTTAAGTAAATATAAAATGGCAATTTAAATAGTTGTTGCCTATACATAATTTATACTGATTAATCAAAAATAACATAATACATAACTAATTTGTTATTAGACATTCCGAAATAATGCTTTAGTGATTATAATTTTGATGAGATGAGTTATTTTAACATAATTTAAACTTGCATATAAAATAAAATGAGTAATATTATATTGATTAAGTATATGTTGAGGTCAATAAAGTTATTTAATATGTGTATAGTTAATTAGTAATGTTAGCATAAGTTGCAATAGTTTAAAACAAGTGTGTAATAATATGTTTTATGTAATGGCATTTATAGATTTATATGAATTGGTATATTTTAAGACTAGTATATTTGGTACTGTTAAATGTTTGTTGTTAACTTTATAGATTGTATGATATTACTAAATTAATTAAATATATAATTGTGGTTGTTAATTTGGTTAGGCTTACATAATGTATCAACCTATTATTATTATATTGTGAATGTAAATTGAATAGTTTTTATAATATATTTCTTTTATGAGAAAATTATATTATAATACTATTTGAACTTTGTAATAATATGTAATAATTAAATGTAATGTATATATATAATAAGAGTAATATAACCAGAGTCACTAGTTGAGAGAATGATCAACAGTGATATGACCAAAATCACTAGTTGAGAGAATGATCAACAGTGATATGAACAGAAACATGACCAGAGTCAACAGTGATATAATCAGAGTCACTCGTTGAAAGAATGATCAACAGTGATACGACCCAGTCACTAGTGGAAAGAATGATCAATAGTGATTTGACCACCGTCACGGGAATCGCCTAGTGACATATACCTTTGAATAATAATAAGATATACTATATATCTACTACTTGATAAACTTCACTATTGGACGGAAGTTAGCCAATGAGTGATATGACCACAGTCACATAGGAACTGCCACCCTGTGACAAATACTGGTTGAGTTTTTGGGTAAATATAAACAAATATAAAAACCTATTTGCTGTAAAGTATAACAATTTTTATAAAAATAGAATGAAATCGCCAGTATTTATTACTGATAAAATGTTTTCAAAACGTGTTTCAGGTAATTTGTTGTAAAGATAATAAAAGCCAGCTATGGAGCATTAAAGGCTTAAATAAAGTGGCTATAAATACCTGAATAAAAGAAGAAATTCATGTTTTATTTATTTGGGTTTATCCCTATAAAAACAATTGAATTGAAAATGGGTTTTAGCCCATTTATTTAATATTAAAAGTTGGTGTTTTATAAACTCTGAAATTATTTCCTAACTACGATCCTGATGAAAAAAATTTCCGTTGCGTAATTAATAAACACTGATACCATCTGGCCGGTTCACGGCTCCCGCTCCCGGGGTGGGGTCGGGGGCTGTGACAATCTAGGTCCAAGTTAATGACCCTAGGCACTTAATTTGTCTACCAAGTCCAAGTTAATGACCTTGGTTGACCCAAAACAAAACAACTGACAATTTGTTCAAAAAAAAATTTAAACATATTTTTTGAAAAATGTACAAGTGTCAACTTAATGAACTTGTTTTGACTTTTGAATTTACCAAATATTTCAAGATTAGCTCCCAACCCTGTTGTCCAGTCCAGAAACTTCCTGCTCTGCTTCATGACTGAGAGACTGTAGATCAGCATTCTACATTGGTTTGTCGAAAAACTAAAGCAGAAAATGTAAAATCATTTTGGGATTTTAACGAAAGTTTAAACTAAGACATAATGAACTCTTTTTGGGTTTTTGACTTAAAAAAGAAATGAAATGCAGTAAAGTAAAGTATTTACAAACATATTTTTGGTGAGTGTGTTAGGGGATCATATCAGCTACCGACAAGTTACAACTACCGTTGAGCTTGATTACACATTAAGTATTAAACAATTCACTTAGATTGCCGACATACTAATCCATTTAAATTTTCACACAAATTTCAACTTATTCAGGATACGATTTAATGTTTTAAATGCTTAACTTATACGCGTGTCCCACCTTAGAATATACTCTCGTATCCAGACTTCTATATTCAGTCTTACAGGTGAACATACAATAATGATATCTGTAAAGGGTAGTGCGAGGCCTTGAGAGCTCGGGTTAGAACTTCCGTTCAGACAGAGAGATTATGGCTCGACTTTCGGTGTGTCCCGATTGAGGATCTTTTCTTCAATAGCACATGATTAACATTTTGCAATGTTTATCATTTTTAGGCTGAGGGGAGGCTTTAGAGATTAAAGCAGTGCAGAGTATTATACGAGGACTAGGCTATTGCTTCTGCAAAATCAGAAGTCCTGGTATAATACCCCAGATATCATCAAGTACATAGACCTAGTATGTCAGAAATAGAAAATCTTTCAAACAAGATTTCAGGGGTTACCTATATATCCGAGATATGCTCCCCACGAAATAAGCAAGAAATGATTTTAGGTTTTTATCCCGAACAAGTCTACTAAATGTATAAAAACCTACCGGCATATCATCAGCGAGACTGTTTAATGCTTTTAAAACATTACAAATCTTTAGTATACCGTAACTGTCTAGCTGATGCACTATCATTTCCCCTTTTTACACAAACTCTTTTTGGGTTTTCTATTGTTTTTTGGATTTTGAAAATTTTCTCATGTTTTTGGATTTATGCATTTTTTATTGTTTTTGTATTTTCTGAAAATATATCTATCTCCCCCTAAATATCAAAACAACTAAAAATACGACAAACCAGTGCAGTCTACTTCTCAACATCGTCTGCAGTGGTTTTCTCATCAATGCCAAGTAACTCCTTCGCATCCGAAAACAGCTTCATACCATTCAATTTTAAAAGATATTGAAAACAAGATTTATCAAAAGCTTTGGTATGTAAGTCTACCTTTTGTTCGTCGGTGTGGATTTTGTCAATTCGTATCAACTTCTTCTCGAAGCAATCTCAGATGAAGTGATGATGGATTTCGATATGTTTAGTTTTAGCGTGATGTACCGGATTTTTCGTTATGTTGATTGCAGCCTCATTATCAACAAAAATAGGTGAAGTAAGAAATTGCAAACTGTAGTCGCGCATCTGTTGCTGAATCCACATGATCTGCGAGCAGCAACTGCTGGCCGACACGTACTCTGCTTCACACGTCGAGAGAGCAACAGAGGTTTGCTTCTTACACTGCCAAGTGACCAGTCGGGGTCCAAAGAATTGACATCCTGCAGTTGTTGATTTTGCATTGAGTTTGCAGCAACCAAAGTCAGAATCAGAGTATCCTTCGAGCGTGAAATCACCGTCTTTGGGATACCACAACCCCAGGCTTGGGGTTCTTCTCAGGTAGTGTAGAATCCTCTTGACGATCGACATGTGCGAAGCTCTAGGACTTGGGTGATATCGGGCTACGAGGCAAGTTGGGTACATTATATCAGGCCTCGATGCTGTCAAGTACATCAGCGAACCAATCATTGAGCGGTATAGTGTTTCGTCGACCTTCTCTCCGGTGAGATCAGGGTTGATACCATGATTTGTTGCTAATGGGGTGGATATTGGTGCCGTCTCGGACATCCCAAATTTATCCAGAACGTCTTAAACATACTTTGTCTGATGTATGAAGGTTCCCTCAGGCATTTGATCGACCTGCAGCCCTAGGAAGAACTTCATCTCACCCATTAACGACATCTCGAACTTCTACTTCATTACTTTTTCGAAATCTTTGCAAAGTTCTTCATTTGTTGACCCGAAAATAATGTCATCAACATATATCTGAACGATCAGAAGATGACCATTGACTTCCTTCATGAAGAGGGTAGCATCCACCTTTCCTCGGATAAAACCGTTGGCAAGCAAATGTTGAGAGAGCGTCTCGTACCAGGCTCTCAGGGCCTGATGCAAACCAAGCAGCGCTTTGTCCAAGAGGTAGACCATGTCTTTGTGAATTGGGTCGGTGAAGCTCGGTGGCTATCTGACATAGACTTCCTCCTTCACTTTTCCATAAAGGAACGCCGATTTGACATCTAGCTGGTATACTTTGAAACCTTTCCATGAAGCAAAAGCAAGGAAAATTCTGATAGCTTCAAGTCGAGCAACTGGAGCGTAAACCTCTGTGAAGTCTATCCCTTCTTGCTGACTGAAACCTTGGACCACGAGTTGAGCTTTGTTTCTGACAATCACTCCTCGGTCGTCTCTTTTGCACTTAAACACCCATTTTGTGTTTATCTTTCTATGTCCGTCAGGCAGATCTACAAGCTTCCATACACCAAGTTTCTCGAATTGACTCAGATCCTCTTGCATATCAATTACCCATGAATCCTCTGTTAGTGCCTCTTTGTACGTCCGCAGTTCAATCTGCAAAATAAAGCAACTGAGTGAGAATTCAGTTTGTAATGGAGCAATTTTAGTGTAAAAGCAAGTAAGCCCTTGGTCAATTTGACTTCTAGTGTGAACTCCTGATTGTAGCTCTCCTATTATCAACTCCTCGGGGTGGTATGAAAGAGTCCTCGGCATAACTTCACCAGGAACATCCACCTCGCCTTCCAAATTAGTAACATTCTGATCTGCAACATGTTCATCGTCAAGAACTGTCTGATCTGAAGATTAGATCTGCTCCCCCTCATATTCTGAATCACCACGATCAAAAGTAGGATTATTATCAGATTTTGAATTATCATTGACTGACGTCTGATTTTCAGAAGCAGGCTCGCGTTCCGAATGTCACACCCTGGCTTTTGCGGAAGCGTGGGTTTATTTGGTGTGACTTCCTAATACCATAGCAACAATCACAACAATGCTATATGATAAAAAACGAGATGTACATCCATTAATTTAAGTGGGAAAATACCACAATTATTGTTTAGAAACATCGACACTTGAAATAAGTTACAAACCATAAATTATTTAAAACGTGTTCATAAGACTCACAAAAGACTTTAACTAAGATGAGGTTTAGAGACATGTAACCCGTCCTGGAATAGGTTACACCTCTCAAACTTCACAACTCTAGATGACATCTTTTACACAACGCAGCTAGACACATGCATACCCTGCCAGATCCACTAGTTCCCTGAAATACATGTAGTTTGAAAAATCAACAAAAGTTGAGCGAGTTCATGTGTAAGTCTGTGTGTGTAAGTCTGTGTGTATAAGTCTTTAAAATATGTCTTGTGTGTATAAATGTCCCTGGTATGTAGCAATTAAGGAAAAATAGATCACCAATGGGTTGCAAAGCCATTAGTATGTGTGAAAAGGTGCAGGAAAACTCAAACCTAGCATATTTGTACCGGGATTCCGGCTGGAAGACATAGTCACCTCTATGGGCCACCCCGGCCTCATGGGTGTGGGCTTGCTATACCCAAATAGATCTATCACTCATGTCCCTCGGTCCTATGACGAGGATTAATGGCCTTAAGTGTTGTGCCCACCTTTCACAGTCTAGTAGTAAACCCTCCTTAAGCTAACCATACCATGTATAAAAATGTCTGTAATAGTTGTAACATGTATTCCACCCCCGAAGTATAAAACTAAAAACAGTTAAGAGAAAGGGGGACATGAACTCACCTTGATTGCGAGTAAGTCCAAACAAGTATGCAAATGTGAGAGTTCTTGGAAATAAGATTCCACGTCACTCTAATTGATTGAACATGCAACAATATGGAATATGTATCAACCATAATGTTTAATTGGATAATTGGAAATCCAAAATCTCTAGGATTTGGTAGGGTTTTGTCTAAGAGTTAACTATGTGGTTTGGATAAATACTGATTTATTTATATAAATATCAAAATTATATAAAATATCAGTAGCAACAATATTTTTGTAAAGATCAGCACTTAAAATAATTAATCTAAAAATTTCAGATTTTAATTCCTAAGAATTGATTTATCATGAATTATTTAGTAATAAACTGTTTTAATATCATAAAAATTTGTTTTATAAATAAATTGACCAACTTTATATTTTTAATAAAAGCAACAGTGTTTAACATTGTTATGAAAATTACTGAAATGATAAAAATGTTAAAAATAAAAGAATTAAAAAGAAATGCAGACCCCTGGGTTCGAACCCCGGTCTGTATTGAAATAAACACACACACAACCACTAGGCTAGCCTGGTGGTTTGTGTTTAGTTTTAGTTTAAATAAAACAAATATTGAAATAGAAAAGTGTCATCTTCCCCAAACAGAGTCAACATAAAAAGTCAACTCTCAAAATTAACGGGGAAATCTGTGTTATATTCAAATTAACTTTGGGGAAAATTGTATAAGCATAAACGAACTAATTGAACGGTTAAAAACAAACCGGTATCGGCTGGAACGACGTATCTGCTAGATTCTGGCGACTGGTTCTCCGGCGGTAGTTGCAGGTTCGATTTCTGACATTTTCGAAGAGTTTAAGTGATTTTGAGGGGTGTGGGAGGTTCGTGTGAATCTGAGGATCTTATATACGAGTCCAATTCGATCTCAGATCCAACATAACATAGTGGAATTGATCCACTTTTATTTTTTTTATAAAAAGTCCGATAACCGTCGGTTTGGCACGAAGTTTTGTCGATTAAGTGATTCAATGGGTTGGCAAAGGGTTGGGAACTCGTGGGTGACGTTTTCGGATTAATTAAACAAAGGTTGGTGGGGTTTGGATCGAATTCCGGCAACTGGTAATGCGATTTGAAATATTATATTTAATTTCTAAAGTGTTGTTAAATTTAATACAAATCAATATAAATCACATTCCAACTGGTAGTCCAGTTGGTTTGTGCGAGTGTTGGGTTTCGGATGGGCGCGGGTTCGAGTCCCATTTGTGGCCGGTTCGAATGGATTAAACCTTTTTAATGTTTCAGAATTTATTTTAATAAAATAATTAAAATCCTAATTAGTGTATATATGAATTTAATTTCCTAATTCTAACAGCTCCTATTAGGAGGATAAACTGGTTAAGGCGTTACGGTTCTAACTGAGAGGTCACGAGTTCGAATCCCGGCAGGGGCCGGTCCGATACAGAAGGACCCCCCTTTTATGCGAATTTTTGGATATTTACACTTTGGCCCCTGTAGTTTCAATTTGAACAAAAATAGTCCCTGAACTTTCAAAAGTTGACATAAATGGTCCCTTTACTATTCAGTTAAATAGGTTAACTAAGTTAGTGTTTAAAGAAGGAATTCTTTATATGAAAGTTAACCAGGTTAGGATATTCAGTTAAAATGAGTTTCTAAAAATCAGTTTTAGTCCCTAGAGTTTAAGTTTCATAAAATGGCCAAATGGTCCCTAGATTTTTATTTCACAAATATATATTTAGTTCTTTTTATAAAATAAGTTTCAAAAATTACAAAAAGAACCGAAAACTTGTAGTTTGCAATAATTGCACCTTTAACCCTTGTACTTATATAGTTTCAAAACTGACAATTTAGTCCTTGGACTTGAAAAGTAATAGATTCCTAGCAGGTTTCAAAGAATGACAAATAGGTCCCTCAACCTATTATTTGTCTATGTGTTGGCATTATCAGCATGTTCCTGAGTTATCCGTTCACTGTGCTAACTGTGTTTTGTGCATCAAGTTTATCACTAAAGTTTGTGTGTAATACATGGAGTGACAATATGAATGTGATGCATATGTATGTATGATGCAGAACTCATAAAGCAGTTTAATTCGTCAGTTGTAATTCTAGCACAGTTATTAAGCACAAAGTTAATATTAATAAATTGTACGGATACCTGTAATTGTGAGTGTTGTCACATTATCCCCCTGTTAAGAAAATTTCATCCCGAAATTTTAGTTCTGCTACTAGATGCAGGGGTTTTGGGGAATAAATGTGGGTATTTTTCTTTCATACGGTCCTCACGCTCCCATGTGAATTCCGGGCCGTGTCGTGTCGTGCATTCCATCAAACTTTAACGAGTTTGACACTACTCCTGCGCGTCTTGTTAATCTTCCAATCAGTAACCTCAACGGGTTCTTCAGTAAAGTGGAGTGTGTCATCAATATGAACTTCGTCGGCAGGGATGACTACTGTCTCTTGAGTTGGACTCTTCTTCAGATTGGATACATGAAATGTATCATGTACGCCATTTAGTTCAGCAGGTAAATCCAACTTTTATGCTACAAGACCAATCCTTTTCAGGATTTTAAATGGACCAAAGTCTCTGGGATTCAACTTCCCACGCTTCCCAAAGCGTGCTACACCCTTCCAGGGTGAAACCTTCAACAAAACCATATCTCCTACCTCAAATTCCGGAGGTTTCCTTCTTCGGTCCGCATAACACTTTTGTCGATCACGGGCCGCTTTAATGCGCTCTCGGATCTGTAAAATCTTGTCGGTCGTTTCCTGGACCAATTCCGGGCCAACAAGCTGTCTATCACCCGCGTTAGCCCAGCATAATGGTGATCGACACTTGCGTCCATAGAGAGCTTCGAATGGTGCGGCCTGAATGCTTGTATGATAACTGTTATTGTATGAGAATTCAACCAATGGTAGGTAAGTGTCCCAACTTCCACCTAAATCCATTACGCAAGCTCGCAACATGTCTTCTAATGTTTGAATCGTTCGTTC
This sequence comes from Helianthus tuberosus, assembly GCA_030545235.1. Classification (NCBI taxonomy): domain Eukaryota; kingdom Viridiplantae; phylum Streptophyta; class Magnoliopsida; order Asterales; family Asteraceae; genus Helianthus; species Helianthus tuberosus. The sequence goes on from JARYGA010027071.1 coordinate 761,416, forward strand.
GCTTTGTCCGTCTGTCTGCGGATGAAAGGCACTACTCAAATTCAACTGAGAACCAAAAGCTTCTTAGAAGGATTGCCAAATCCTTGATACGAATCTTCCGTCTCTATCAGAGATAATTGAGAGAGGCACTCCATGCCGTGCAACAATCTCTCTCAAGTATATCTCAGCAAGATTACTCGTTTTATCTTTCTCCTTGATTGGCAAAAAGTGTGCAGATTTCGTTAAACGGTCTACTATTACCCAAATCGTATCATGGCCTTTGGGCGTCCCTGGCAATTTCGTTATGAAGTCCATAGAAATCTGTTCCCATTTCCATTGGGGTATTTCAGGTTGTTGCAAGAGCCCTGAAGGCCTCTGGTATTCGACCTTCACTTTGGCGCAAGTTAAACATTCGCCAACATATACTGCAACATCGCCTTTCATTCTTGGCCACCAATAGAAACCCTTAAGATCTTGGTACATCTTATCCGCTCCTGGATGAATCGAATACCGAGATTTGTGAGCTTCGTCAAAAATAACATTTCTCGGACCACCAAACAAGGGAACCCAAATTCATTTCATGAAGCACAAAGTCCCTTCCCCATTTGGTACCAACTGTTTCTCCATCCCACGGAGATACTCATTATCAATATTCTTTTCCTTGGGTGCTTCTCTCTGCACGACACGAATGCGCAATGAGAGGTCCGTTTGTATGATCATTTCCAAAGCCCTAACCCTTATGGGCTTGATCCTTTCCTTCCGACTTAGAGCATCAGCGACCACATTCTCCTTCCCTGGGTGATACTTGTTTTCACAGTCATAATCATTTAACAGCTCTACCCAGCGTCTTTGCCTCATGTTAAGCTCTTTCTGATCGAATATGTGCTGCAGGGTCTTATGATCAGTGTAGATGGTGCATCGAGTACCATATAAATAATGTCGCCATATCTTCAAAGCAAACACCACCGCGCCTAATTCCAAATCATGCGTGGTGTAATTTTTCTCGTGGATCTTCAATTGGCGAGAAGCATATGCTATAAGCTTCTGACGTTGCATTAGCACACATACCAAACCTTGACGCGAAGCATCGCAATATACCACGAAGTCGTCAGTGCCTTCGGGTAGGGATAATATCGGCGCGTCACAAAGCTTGTTTTTCAACAGTTGAAAGGCCTCTTCTTGCTTGTTTCCCCAATCAAAGTTCTTGTCTTTCTGGGTGAGAGAGGTCAAAGGTTGAGCGATTTTCGAGAAATCCTCAATGAACCTATGGTAATAACCAGCCAAACCTAGGAATTGTCGAATTTCGGTTGGCGTCTTCGGAGTTTCCCAGTTCTTGATAGCCTCGATCTTTGTGGGATCCACATGAATTCCATTTCCGTTAACTACATGACCAAGAAACTGGACTTCGCGTAACCAGAATTCGCACTTCGAGAACTTCGCATACAACTTCTCCTTTTTAAGCAACTCTAGAATAGCTCTTAAATGTTGCTCATGCTCTCCTTTAGTCTTCGAGTAGATCAAAATGTCGTCAATGAACACGATCACAAACTTATCGAGGTATGGCTTACAAACTCTGTTTATCAAATCCATGAATACTGCTGTCACGTTCGTCAAACCAAATGGCATAACCAGGAACTCGTAATGTCCATATCGAGTTCTAAAGGCCGTCTTTGGAATACTTTCCTCTTGTATCCTTAACTGGTGATAACCTGATCGTAGATCGATCTTTGAGTAAAAACTTGAACCTTGTAATTGATCGAACAGATCATCGATCCTTGGCAAAGGATATCTGTTCTTGATTGTCAACTTATTCAGCTCCCGGTAGTCTATACACATGCGAAAACTACCATCCTTCTTTTTCACGAAAAAAACTGGAGCTCCCCAAGGCGAGAAACTTGGTCTGATAAATCCCTTGTCTAACAACTCCTAGAGTTGCGTTGACAGCTCCTGCATCTCTGAAGGTGCAAGTCGATAAGGTGCCTTAGCTACAGGCGCGACGCCTGGAACTAAGTCAATATGAAACTTGACTTGCCTTTGTGGTGGCAATCCTGGCAAGTCTTCTGGAAAGACTTCAGGATACTCCTTAATGACTGGGATGTCTTCAAGTTTTGGCTCAGTGGCTTCCTTTTCCATGATGTGTGCCAGGAAGGCAACACATCCCTTCTTCAAACATTTTCGAGCCTTCAAGCAACTAATGATCCTTAAGGGCGTATCGCGCTTCTCTCCGTGTACTATGATTGTTTCTCCATCCGCCATTGGGATGCGAATGGTCTTCTCGTGACTTACAATCTCGGCTCTGTTGCTTGATAACCAATCCATCCCTACTACCACATCGAAGCTTCCTAACTCGACTGGCAGTAGGTCTAATGTAAACTCGTGTTCTCCCAGCTCTATCACGCATCCTCTGATGACTTCATTCATTTCTACTGGCTTTCCATTAGCCAGTTCAATTGAGTACGGAATGTCTAACTTACTAGCAGTTAACCTAAGTATTTTCTTAAATTCTAGTGATACAAAACTATAGTCGGCACCAGTGTCAAATAGTACAGATGCAAAGCGTTGATTGATAGGGAACGTACCAGTAACAACGTTAGGATCTTGGCGAGCTTCCCTTGCCCCAATATTGAAAACTCTTCCTTGTGCCTGGTTAAGCTTTGGGCATTCTCGCTTGAAGTGCCCGATGTCCCCACAGTTAAAGCATCCTGGTCCTCGACCATTTCCATTCCCATTACCATTACCAGCTCGATTATTGCCTGCTCCCTGGTTACCAGCTTGATTCCCACGGTTTCCTCGATTTCCATTCCCGCCATTTCCTCCCTATTGGCGGTTTCCTTTCCCATTTCCATATCCTTGCCGACCACCATTACCAGCACCATTACCAACCCAGCAGGTTTCTTTTGTGTGGCCAGTCTTCCCACATGACTCACATTTCCTGAATCAGCATAGCCCGGGGTGATGATATTGGCATACATCACACTTGGGCAAAGTGCCCATGTATCCCTTCCCTCTTGCTTCAGCATCAGTTTTAGCTTCCTTTGGTGGGTTCACGTTCTTCTTACTTGCGTTGCCGGTACTCTTTTTAAAATTCGAGAATTTCCTTTTGTTTTCTCCTGAGGACTCCTCGTGAGTTTCTGTCTTCTTGAGGTCAGAGTTTGAAAACTTGTTTAGCAGAATAGCTTCCTCAGTAAGTGACACGCTCAGGTCGATGGCTTCAGTAATGGTTGGAGGCCTGGACGTCGTCACCATGGTCATAATATGGGGTGCCAATCCCCAGATGAAACGCTCAATGCGTTTAAATTCAGGATTAACCATATACGGCACAACGCGTGACAATTCATGGAGGCATATTCTAAAAGAATATCTTATTAGTCCGGTCATAGTAAGTATAGTAAGTAAGTAATATGCTTATGTAATAACACAATAACTCCTAACATCCCATGTCATAACGCAAAAAAAATAATCCAACAACGCATGTAAGTCACAATCAATGTAAGCAAGTAATCATCCTAGTCTTCCCCAGACTATCCCACCCAGTCTCTTAGACTGAACTCCCTAGTTTCTCAAACTAACTCCCTTGCCTCTAAGACCAAACCTTCCCAGTCTCTAAGACTTGATGTGTAGGAAGCGGTGTGTTAAAAACTTGTAAAAATGGTTAAATAAAGACTGACTCAAAAACTAAACTTTTTGACATGCTTTGGCCTAATAGGTATCGTTATTCTCATTGATAGTCCCCAAGTAGGCAACGGGTCCTTTTATTTGGATTTGTACGAATGCCAGCCTAGACAGGAGTTCTCAACTACCGATACTTAACCCTTCCAGTTACTACATGTCCTACACGAAAAACACATGTTTGTAAAGAAACGTTTGTACCCTGGATCTGGAAACTTGTATATGCAATGTAAAAATCTTTTCGTGAGAACCCTGATGATCATAGTCTAGACTCGAGAAAGAATCCTAGTTCGCTATGATCGAGGCTCTGATACCAAGCTGTCAATCCCTGGCTTTTGCGGAAGCGTGGTTTTATTTGGTGTGACTTCTTAATACCATAGCAACAATCACAACAATGCTATATGATAAAAAAAACGAGATGTACATCCATTAATTTAAGTGGGAAAATACCACAGTTATTGTTTAGAAACATCAACACTTGAAATAAGTTACAAACCATAAATTATTTAAAACGTGTTCATAAGACTCACAAAAGACTTTAACTAAGACGAGGTTTAGAGACATGTAACCCATCCAGGAATAGGTTACACCTCTCAAACTTCACAACTCTGGATGACATCTTTTACTCAACGCAGCTAGACACATGCATACCCTGCCAGATCCACTAGTTCCCTGAAATACATGTAGTTTGAAAAATCTACAAAAGTTGAGCGAGTTCATGTGTAAGTCTGTGTGTATAAGTCTTTAAAATATGTCTTGTGTGTATAAATGTTCCTGGTATGTAGCAATTAAGGAAAAAGAGATCACCAATGGGTTGCAAAACCATTAGTGTCACACCCCCAAAATCCACCCGCGGAGTACCACCGCTTGGAGGCGTGACATGACCAGGATCAAGCCACCAATCATATCAAACATAGTATTTAAGTGTAAAAGTAGGAAAAGGTAATTCATCTTGACATGACTGATGTTCATAACCAAACATTGTTTAAGTAGCGGAAGCATAATAATGAAAACCCAAAATAAGTTATAAGTTCAAATATCGTCTACGATCCGTATCCCACAACGACCTGCTCCTTCCTGTGCAAGCTCCATATGTACCTAAGGTCCTGCAAGGCATGTAACAGAGAATCAACAACTAGTTGAGCGAGTTCACAGTAAATAAGTTCGTAATAGTAAGTTTGTTTCGTAACATGTGGCGCTACTAGGCCGATCGTATGTTCTATTAGTGGGGGCTTCCCATGTTGCATATACACTAGACTATTTGTAACCATAAGTGTTCTTCACAACCGAGAACAGTAGTACGTACATAGTTTATGTAGGCTTTACGTAAGTGTCCTTCACAACCGAGGACAGTATTGAGTATAAGTTCACGTAGGTTTTACGTGAGTATCCTTCACAACCGAGGATAGTATTGAGTATAAGTTCACGTAGGTTTTACGTGAGTATCCTTCACAACCGAGGATAGTATTGAGTATAAGTTCACGTAGGTTTTACGTGAGTATCCTTCACAACCGAGGATAGTATTGAGTATAAGTTCACGTAGGTTTTACGTGAGTATCCTTCACAACCGAGGACAATGGTATGGTAGTCTAGTATCAGTGTATGTACGAATCTATTCAACCTTATTCCTTCCATCCCATTCCCCAAACCCTGGGAATCCCATGCCTTAGTAAGGGTGTGAACTCACCTTGGTTTGCTCGGTATGCTAAGTGTATGCTCACAAGTAATCAATCGCGTCCTAAAGTAGGCACGTATGTGAAATCAGTGTGTGTTCAATTTGTTCACGTATAAACATGTAGCACGTAATCACAATCATATACAAGATGGTTACACTTAACAGCAGTTAAATATTCCAGTTAATGCTTAACAGAATTAACCCAAGTTCCTGCACAGATCAGCTATTCGGCGAAACACACATGTTGGCGAAACACAGATATTGACGAAACACATAAGTTGGCGAAACACACATTTGGCGAAACAAGTTCTGTTTCGTCGTGGTCTTAGTTGGCGAATCAGAATTCTAATTCGTCGATTGTCCTTGGCGAAACACATTCTGTTTCGCCGAGAGTTCTGTTTCGTCGAACAGTTCAGTTACGTCGAACATCAGTTGCAGAAACATCCCCAAAAAAACCCTAACAGCCGTAAAACAGCAAATCCTCAAACATACAGTAATCATTCAGCACAGAATCATCATAACTCAATCATCCAAGAATCATTGTCTAGCATGAACCCTAGTTTATGTGTACAACATATAGATTAACATACAACATCATATCATCGATCCCTATCAAGATACTAATGTGTATTCAGAAATCAAGAGTCATGAAATCGATTAAACAAACATATGACTAACCGAGGTCGATAGTACGAAGGTTTAATCTCTTAACGAGGCTTCGAGAACTCTAATCTGCCGTCGCCAGGCAGTGGGAGCTCTAGGGTCTTTCTGTTTTGCTAAAATGACGAATTGAGCGGTTCCGTATAACTTATACGCGTCTAAGTGTTTTGGGCCCTTACTGGGCTTGGCGAAACTGACGGGCCGGCGAATCACATTTGATTCGTCGAGATGTTGATGGCGAAACACCTGTTTCGTCGGGTGGTATATGATGAATGGCACATGTGTTTCGTCGAGTTTACATAGGGCTTAATAGTCTGAGTGTTTACAACAGGTTCCCATTAAATCTTTAAACACATATTCATGCAACCATCACAATAAGTATTATCATATCAGCACGTAGCATATCCAACAATCATCTCAAATTACAATCAGTGTACAGTTATAAGTCAAACCAGTCAAACAAGTCAAAGTCAACGTGCATTAAATGCAAATAAAGGATGTCGGAATTTCGAGTTGTCACATTATCCCTAACTTGAAAGAAATTTCGTCCCGAAATTTAGCATGCGGTTACTGAGGAAGCTAATAGTGTGACGTTGTTTACCTGTTTCGTATCGCGGCTCCCCGAGCATGTATGCGAAGATTACTGGTTTTCTTGGGGTGTCACATTATCCCCCCGTTGATTTGGAATTTCGTCTCGAAATTCTGTATTGATAGCTTCAGCCTCAGTGGTAGTTGCATTGGTTCCGAATAACTGGGGATATTTGAGTTCCATATGATCTTCACGCTCCCAGGTGAACTCTGGGCCGCGGCGGGAGTTCCAACGAACTCGTACAAGAGGGATTCTCGTGTTCTTGAGGACCTTAACATCCTGGTCCGTGATCTCAACTGGTTCCTCGACGAACTGCAACCGCTCGTCGATAGTGAGTTCCTTAAAAGGAACTATGTGGGTCTCATCTGACAGACACTTCTTCAGATTCGACACGTGAAAAACGTTGTGAACTGCACTGAGTTCAGCTGGTAAGTTCAATCGGTAGGCTACCCTGCCTATCTTCTCAATAACTTCTAAAGGTCCGACGTATCGTGGATTAAGTTTGCCGCGTTTGTCAAAACGAACAACACTCTTCCAGGGTGAAACTTTGAGTAGCGCTCGATCCCCAACTTGGAATTCGAGTAGTTTTCTGTCTTTATCTGCGTATGCTTTCTGACGGTCGCGAGCTGCCGCCATGCGTTGTCGTATTTGTGCAATCTTTTCTGTAGTATCGACTACCATTTCTGGACCCGTGATCTGAATATCTCCCACCTCTGCCCAACAGAGAGGTGACCGGCACTTACGCCCGTACAATGCCTCGAATGGTGCAGCTTTAATGCTGGTGTGGTAGCTGTTGTTGCATGAAAATTCCACAAGTGGCAGATGTTTTTCCCAACCATTGCCAAAGTCGATTTCGCATGCTCGAAGCATGTCTTCTAGAGTTGGAATGGTGCGCTCAGACTGCCCATCCGTCTGAGGGTGGTAAGCTGTGCTCATGTCTAAACGAGAGCCAAAAGATTTGTGCATCGCTTGCCATAGTTCTGAAGTAAATCGTGCGTCCCGATCAGAGATAATAGAGGTTGGCACCCCGTGCCTTGAGACCACTTCTTTCAAGTAGATGTCTGTTTCTTTGGTAGCCAGGAAGTGTGCAGACTTTGTGAGTCGATCCACGATCACCCAAATAGTATCGTCTCCGCGCTGAGATCTAGGTAAGCCAGTAACAAAATCCATGGAAATTTGTTCCCATTTCCATTGAGGTATCTCAGGTTGTTGAAGTGGACCTGACGGTTTCTGATATTCTGCCTTGACTCTCGCACAAGTCAAGCATTTGCTAACGTATGTGGCTATGTGGGCCTTCATGCTAGGCCACCAGTATATAGTTTTGATATCGTGGTACATTTTATCCGAACCTGGATGTACCGAGTAGCGAGACTTATGAGCTTCATCCATTACCAGCTCGCGTAAGTCATCATAGTGTGGGATCCAGATGCGTCCTGTGACGTAGTACGCACCATCTTCCTTCTGTTCTAAGCGTTGCCTTGAGCCGCGTAGGGCTTCAGCCGTGACGTTGCCTGGTTTCAATGCTTCTACCTGAGCATTTCGTATCTGAGAAGGTAGACTAAACTGTATAGTGAGTTGTAAAGCTCGCACGCGCTTAGGCGCGGTGTCCTTTCGACTGAGGGCGTCAGCCACAACATTGGCTTTGCCTGGGTGGTACCTGATTGAGCATTCATAGTCATTCAACAGTTCGACCCATCGTCGCTGTCGCATATTCAGTTCCTTCTGTTTGAATATATGTTCGAGGCTTCTGTGGTCAGTGTAGATAGCACATTTGGTACCGTACAAGTAGTGTCGCCATATCTTAAGTGCAAAAACAACAGCTCCCAGCTCTAGATCGTGTGTAGTGTAGTTCCGTTCGTGAATCTTAAGTTGGCGCGAAGCATAAGCAATAACTTTATCCCGTTGCATCAACATACATCCAAGACCTTGGATGGATGCGTCGCAGTAAACTACAAAATCGTCCGTGCCTTCAGGCAATGAGAGGATAGGTGCGCTACAAAGTCTATCCTTTAAGTGCTGAAACGCTGTTTCCTGTGTATTACCCCAACGGTAAACAACACCTTTCTGTGTCAGTACTGTGAGCGGCTGTGCAATCTTTGAGAAGTCTTTGATAAACCGTCTGTAATAACCCGCCAATCCCAAGAATTGGCGTATTTCTGTCGGTGAGCGAGGTGCAGGCCAGTTCTTGATCGAATCTACCTTGGATGGATCAACATGTATCCCATCCTTGTTTACCACGTGGCCTAGAAAGTGGACTTCACGAAGCCAGAAGTCGCATTTTGAAAACTTAGCGTACAGTTGTTCCGTTCGAAGGAGTTCCAAAATAAGTCGTAAATGCTGTTCGTGTTCCTCCCGATTCTTCGAATAAATTAGGATGTCATCAATAAAAACAATAACAAACTTGTCAAGATAAGGTTTGCACACCCTGTTCATAAGATCCATGAAAACCGCAGGCGCGTTCGTTAGCCCGAATGGCATGACCAAAAACTCATAATGACCGTAGCGAGTTCTGAATACTGTTTTAGAGACGTCCTCATCCCGGACTCTCAGTTGATGGTAACCTGACCTTAGATCAATCTTTGAGTAATAGCTCGACCCTTGTAACTGGTCGAATAAGTCGTCGATGCGTGGGAGTGGATAGCGATTCTTCACGGTCACCTTGTTTAGTTCGCGGTAATCTATGCACATGCGGAAAGTGCCGTCTTTCTTCTTCACAAATACTACTGAAGCTCCCCAGGGCGAAGAGTTAGGACGTATGAAACCCTTTTCCAAGAGTTCTTGCAATGGCTTAGACAGTTCTTCCAGTTCATTTGGAGTTAAGCGATACGGTGCGCGAGCTATAGGTGCTGCTCCTGGAGCTAGCTCGATCTGAAATTCGACCTGACGATGAGGCGGTAACCCAGGTAACTCTTCAGGAAACACTTGAGGAAAAAAAAATCGCGTACTACAGGAATATCCTCAATCTTTTTCTCTTTCTTCGATGTATTCGTAGCGAGTGCTAAAACAGCTGCGTGGCCCTTTCGTAAACACTTCTGAGCCTTCAAGAAAGAAGTGATGCCACTCACGACACCACTCTTGTCGCCTTGAACTTCGAGAGGTTCTTTACCAGAACGGGGAATACGAATGATCTTTCCTTTGCAAAGAGTCTCTGCTCGGTGTTGAGGTAACCAATCCATACCAATGTCGATGTCGAAACCATCACAACTTTGGGGTCATTCCTAGTATCACCCTGACCAATCACGAACACTCGACCCCTGGCACCATTGTCGTCGTTATTACCCCCGTTGTTGTCTTCCCTAGTTCCCGTTTCCTTGGTTGTGGTTCTAATTCTGGTTCTGGTTCAACCGTGGGCAGTGTCTCTTGAAGTGACTTTCAGCACCACACTGATAACATCCCTTGTTACCCTGCTGTTGCTGCCGATTCTATAGATCTTGTATCTGTTGTTGTTGGTTCTGGTTTGCAGGACATGAGTTTCTACCATCTTTGGTTCCATGACCAAGTTTGTTGCATTATTGACAATGATTGCGTTTGCCCTGCCCGCTGTGGTGCAGGTTACATCGTTTGCGCTTAGGGTGGTTTCCCTTGTATCCACCCTGCCCTTGAATACTAAATGTTGCTGATCAGGACTTTAGTTGTCATCGACCTTTCACTGCTGTGCCTGGGACAGAATCGTAGTCGAACCCTTGCTAGAGGTTCCATCCCACTTTCATTTATTGTCACTGGGAATAGCAGAAGTAGTAGCAGTAGCACCAATACGTCTAGACAGCTTGTTCTGTTCCACTGCCTGGTCTGTGAGACGATGAGCAAGATGAGTAACATCTTGAATAGTAGCAAGATTAGCAGTCGTCACATGACTTTGAATTTCTGGTACTAAGCCTTTGAGGTACAGCTTAAAGCTCTTTATGGGAGGATCCACCATAGTTGGACACAAAATTGCCAGTTTGTTGGATCGTAATCTTGCACGCTTCTATCTCTGATCCCGTCATCTTCATGTTAAAGAACTCCACTTCCAACTTGTGGATGGCATCATAACTACTGTATTCACGTTTGATAGGTTCCTTAAAATCATTCCATGGGGTGGAATTAGCAGCCGCCAGCCCCAGTGTCGTAACTTGCGCGCTCCACCAAGTTTGCGCAGTGCCTTCGAGAATATCAGCGGCATATTTCACCTTACGAGCCTCGGGTCATTCACACACTCGAAGACCGATTCGAGTTCCTCGAACTAATGGAGGAGTCCAACAGCTCCTTCAGTGTCGCTGAAAGTAGTAGGACGACAGTCCATAAAAGTCTTGTATGTGCACACAGGTGGCTGAGCGTGTTGACTTGTCGTGTGCGTAAGAGTAATCAAAATTAAGCACAAGTGTTGAGTTACGAGAGTAGGATCTAAAGATCCTAGAGTAAGTGGTGATGGCAGGTTACACCTCCTGCTTGGGCAGCTGCGAGTGCTGCAGTAACTTGTTCAGTGATCGAAGCCGCCAACTGGGCTTGAGTTAGGTTAGCGCGTCCACACATGATCTTGACATCAGGGAGAACATGTGGGTGAGAGGTTCGCAAATAGTGCGAAGAGAGTGAGCACACAAGTATTCTCAAGCAATAACGTATAGTAAGTTCTGTAATCTAGGCATACCGCGAGCAAAGTTCTATGTAATTCTAGCAAGTAGGTAAGGTAACATGAATAGTAGTACCTATGATGTTGAGCCTTGCACGTGGAGCGAAGCGTCGTTGTGGATCGTTGAGAGCACTGTTCTGGTTATAGTCTGGTTTTAACAAAAATCGTTTTCCCCTTATTAAAACCGAGTTCTCTATAACCAATGGCTCTGATACCAATCTGTCACACCCCCAAAATCCACCCGCGGAGTACCACCGCTTGGAGGCGTGACATGACCAGGATCAAGCCACCAATCATATCAAACATAGTATTTAAGTGTAAAAGTAGGAAAAGGTAATTCATCTTGACATGACTGATGTTCATAACCAAACATTGTTTAAGTAGCGGAAGCATAATAATGAAAACCCAAAATAAGTTATAAGTTCAAATATCGTCTACGATCCGTATCCCACAACGACCTGCTCCTTCCTGTGCAAGCTCCATATGTACCTAAGGTCCTGCAAGGCATGTAACAGAGAATCAACAACTAGTTGAGCGAGTTCACAGTAAATAAGTTCGTAATAGTAAGTTTGTTTCGTAACATGTGGCGCTACTAGGCCGATCGTATGTTCTATTAGTGGGGGCTTCCCATGTTGCATATACACTAGACTATTTGTAACCATAAGTGTTCTTCACAACCGAGAACAGTAGTACGTACATAGTTTATGTAGGCTTTACGTAAGTGTCCTTCACAACCGAGGACAGTATTGAGTATAAGTTCACGTAGGTTTTACGTGAGTATCCTTCACAACCGAGGATAGTATTGAGTATAAGTTCACGTAGGTTTTACGTGAGTATCCTTCACAACCGAGGATAGTATTGAGTATAAGTTCACGTAGGTTTTACGTGAGTATCCTTCACAACCGAGGATAGTATTGAGTATAAGTTCACGTAGGTTTTACGTGAGTATCCTTCACAACCGAGGACAATGGTATGGTAGTCTAGTATCAGTGTATGTACGAATCTATTCAACCTTATTCCTTCCATCCCATTCCCCAAACCCTGGGAATCCCATGCCTTAGTAAGGGTGTGAACTCACCTTGGTTTGCTCGGTATGCTAAGTGTATGCTCACAAGTAATCAATCGCGTCCTAAAGTAGGCACGTATGTGAAATCAGTGTGTGTTCAATTTGTTCACGTATAAACATGTAGCACGTAATCACAATCATATACAAGATGGTTACACTTAACAGCAGTTAAATATTCCAGTTAATGCTTAACAGAATTAACCCAAGTTCCTGCACAGATCAGCTATTCGGCGAAACACACATGTTGGCGAAACACAGATATTGACGAAACACATAAGTTGGCGAAACACACATTTGGCGAAACAAGTTCTGTTTCGTCGTGGTCTTAGTTGGCGAATCAGAATTCTAATTCGTCGATTGTCCTTGGCGAAACACATTCTGTTTCGCCGAGAGTTCTGTTTCGTCGAACAGTTCAGTTACGTCGAACATCAGTTGCAGAAACATCCCCAAAAAAACCCTAACAGCCGTAAAACAGCAAATCCTCAAACATACAGTAATCATTCAGCACAGAATCATCATAACTCAATCATCCAAGAATCATTGTCTAGCATGAACCCTAGTTTATGTGTACAACATATAGATTAACATACAACATCATATCATCGATCCCTATCAAGATACTAATGTGTATTCAGAAATCAAGAGTCATGAAATCGATTAAACAAACATATGACTAACCGAGGTTGATAGTACGAAGGTTTAATCTCTTAACGAGGCTTCGAGAACTCTAATCTGCCGTCGCCAGGCAGTGGGAGCTCTAGGGTCTTTCTGTTTTGCTAAAATGACGAATTGAGCGGTTCCGTATAACTTATACGCGTCTAAGTGTTTTGGGCCCTTACTGGGCTTGGCGAAACTGACGGGCCGGCGAATCACATTTGATTCGTCGAGATGTTGATGGCGAAACACCTGTTTCGTCGGGTGGTATATGATGAATGGCACATGTGTTTCGTCGAGTTTACATAGGGCTTAATAGTCTGAGTGTTTACAACAGGTTCCCATTAAATCTTTAAACACATATTCATGCAACCATCACAATAAGTATTATCATATCAGCACGTAGCATATCCAACAATCATCTCAAATTACAATCAGTGTACAGTTATAAGTCAAACCAGTCAAACAAGTCAAAGTCAACGTGCATTAAATGCAAATAAAGGATGTCGGAATTTCGAGTTGTCACAATTAGTATGTGTGAAAAGGTGCAGGAAAACTCAAACCTAGCATATTTGTACCGGGCTTCCGGCTGGAAGACATAGTCACCTCTATGGGCCACCCCGGCCTCATGGGTGTGGGCTTGCTATACCCAAATAGATCTATCACTCATGTCCCTCGGTCCTATGACGAGGATTAATGGCCTTAAGTGGTGTGCCCACCTTTCACAGTCAAGTAGTAAACCATCCTTAAGCTAACCATACCATGTATAAAAATGTCTGTAATAGTTGTAACATGTATTCCACCCCCGAAGTATAAAACTAAAAACAGTTAAGAGAAAGGGGGACATGAACTCACCTTGATTGCGAGTAAGTCCAAACAAGTATGCAAATGTTAGAGTTCTTTGAAATAAGATTCCACGTCACTCGAATTGATTGAACATGCAACAATATGGAATATGTATCAACCATAATGTTTAATTGGATAATTGGAAATCCAAAATCTCTAGGATTTGGTAGGGTTTTGTCTAAATGGTAACTATGTGGTTTGGATAAAATTTATATAGTTATATAATTTAAATACCTTAAATTAAACTATATTTTTAAGTATAAAAACTGATTTATTTATATAAATATTAAATTATATAAAATATCAGTAGCAACATTATTTTTGTAAAGATCAGCACTTAAAATAATTAATCAGAAAATTTCAGATTTTAATTCCTAAGAATTGATTTATCATGAATTATTTAGTAATAAACTGTTTTAATATCATAAAAATTAGTTTTATAAATAAATTGACCAACTTTATATTTTTAATAAAAGCAACAGTGTTTAACAATGTTATAAAAATTACTGAAATGTTAAAAATAAAAGAATTAAAAAGAAATGCAGACCCCTGGGTTCGAACCCGGGTCTGTATTGAAATAAACACACACACACAACCACTGGGCTAGCCTGATGGTTTGTGTTTAGTTTTAGTTTAAATAAAACAAATATTGAAATCGAAAAGTGTCATCTTCCCCAAACAGAGTCAACAGAAAAAGTCAACTCTCAAAATTAACGGGGAAATCTGTGTTATATTCAAATTAACTTTGGGGAAACATTGTATAAGCATAAACGAACTAATTGAACGGTTAAAAACGAACCGGTATCGACTGGAACGACGTATCGGCTAGATTTCGGCGACTGGTTCTCCGGCGGTAGTTGCAAGTTCGATTTCCGACGTTTTCGAAGAGTTTAAGTGATTTTGAGGGGTGTGGGAGGTTCGTGTGAATCTGAGGATCTTATATACGAGTCCAATTCGATCTCAGATCCAACATAACATAGTGGAATTGATCACCTTTTATTTTTTTTTAAAAAGTCTGATAACCGTCGGTTTGGCACGAAGTTTTGTCGATTAAGTAATTCAATGGGTTGGCAAAGGGTTGGGAACTCGTGGGTTATGTTTTCGGATTAATTAAACAAAGGTTGGTGGGGTTTGGATCGAATTCCGGCAACTGGTAATGCGATTTGAAATATTATATTTAATTTCTAAAGTGTTGTTAAATTTAATACAAATCAATAAAAATCATATTCCAACTGGTAGTCCAGTTGGTTTGTGCGAGTGTTGGGTTTCGGATGGGCCCGGGTTCGAGTCCCATTTGTGGCCGGTTCGAATGGATTAAACCTTTTTAATGTTTCAGAATTTATTTTAATAAAATAATTAAAATCCTCATTAGTGTATATATGAATTTAATTTCCTAATTCTAACAGCTCCTATTAGGAGGATAAACTGGTTAAGGCGTTACGGTTCTAACTGAGAGGTCGCAAGTTGGAATCCCGGCAGGGGCCGGTCCGATACAGAAGGACCCCCCTTTTATGCGAATTTTTGGATATTTACACGTTGGCCCCTGTAGTTTCAGTTTGTACAAAAATAGTCCCTTTCAAAAGTTGACATAAATGGTCCCTGTACTGTTCAGTTAAATAGGTTAACTGAGTTAGTGTTTAAAGAAGGAATTCTTTATATGAAAGTTAACCAGGTTAGGATATTCAGTTAAAATGAGTTTCTAAAAATCAGTTTTAGTCCCTAGAGTTTAAGTTTCATAAAATGGCCAAATGGTCCCTAGACTTTTATTTCACAAATATATATTTAGTTCTTTTTATAAAATAAGTTTCAAAAATTACAAAAAGAACCGAAAACTTGTAGTTTGCAATAATTGCACCTTTAACCCTTGTACTTATATAGTTTCAAAAATGACAATTTAGTCATTGGACTTGAAAAGTAATAGATTCCTAGCAGGTTTCAAAGAATGACAAATAGGTCCCTCAACCTATTGTTTGTCTATGTGTTGGCATTGTCAGCATGTTCCTGAGTTATCTGTTCACTGTGCTAACTGTGTTTTGTGCATCAAGTTTATCACTAAAGTTTGTGTGTAATACATGGAGTGGCAGTATGAATGTGATGCATATGTATGTATGATGCAAAACTCATAAAGCAGTTTAATTCGTTAGTTGTAATTCTAGGACAGTCATTAAGCACCAAGTTAATATTAATTAATTGTACGGATACCTGTAATTGTGAGTGTTGTCACACCAAAGTAGTCGGAGTTTGCTGAACTTCATCATTCTCTCCAGCATGACTGGGACCAGCTTCATCATCGTTGGAAGTTTGTTGTTGACGTGTAGAAGACCTTGCTGGAACTCTTCCCTGAGATGCTTCATATTCTCGTAAAATATCTATATCATCAAAGAACTCTGGCTCTTCTTCTAACTCGAATGAATCCCATAAGGTATCGTAGTTGAATCGCCATGAGTCTGCGGGCTTCTGTGGAGGCATAGTATAGCCTTGACATTCAACGTGCTGTGCTTCGATGATCCGCTTGAGACTTGGAACAAAGACGCGTCTGAGTGGACTGTCATACCCCACAAAGATACCTTCTATGCTCTTTGAACCAAACTTGCCATCGGGATCTAGAACTGTGCAGGGAGACCCGAACAGCTCTAAATACTCAAGATTAGGCTTGCGATTGTTGATCAACTCGAAACATGTCTTCTTGTGCTTCTTCATAGTAAGTACCCGATTGAGCGTATAGCAAGCAGCCGATACTGCTTCTGCCCAGAAGTTAATCGGTAACTTTGAATCAGCAAGCAACGTTCTCGCCGTTTCAATCCTGTTCTTTCTTTCTGCGACTCCATTCTGTTGCGGAGTATAAGGTGTGCTGAACTCTTGCAATATACCTCTTTGATCACATAATTCCTCCATTCTGTTGTTCTTAAATTCCGTACCATTGTCGCTTCGTAATCTGTGTATGCGGGCTCGGTACAAATTCTCTATCTTCCTGAATAACCTCAGCAAACTCTCAAATGTCTCGTCTTTCGACTTTAGGAACGTCACCCATGAGAATCTCGAATAGTCATCAGTGACCACTAAACAATAAAGATCACCCGTAATGCTCTTGACATTCACAAGACCGAAAAGATCCATGTGAAGTCTTTCAAGTGGCTTCGAGATAGAGTTCATCTTTTTACCCGGATGGGATTTCTTTCGTTGCTTTCCCTTTATACAACTGATACACTCCCCCTCAAGATGAAAACTCTTCAAGTGAACACCTTTTACTAAATCATTATGCACCAGGTAGTTCATCTTGCGTAGGTGAATGTGGCCCATCTTTCGATGCCATAACTCTGACTCCTTTTCAGTAGCTCTTGATACAAAGCACTGAGGTTGACCCGTGGTAGTCGTAGCAACGCTCATATCCAGCACGTACAGATCATTAACCCTCAGTGCTCGCATGATGATCCACTCCTCGGGGATGACAAACCCCGGCTTCAGAATTAGACATTCTTTGTCAGTGAAGTGAGTAGAATACATTCTTTCACAGATTTGAGAAATGCTAAGTAAGTTGTTCTCCAGCTCTGCTATATAGTTGACTCTTTCAAATGTAATGACTCCATTTGACAATGTTCCTTCCCCAATAATACGTCCTCCTTGATTTCCTGCGAAACCGGCGTATCCACCGTTGAACCCTCGAACATCGTATAACAGGGTCTTTTTCCCTGTCATGTGCCGGGATGCTCCACTATCCATAATCCACCTTGAGATAGATCTTGGGAGCTCCTGCATATTTCACAATTGTTTAGTTAGATTTCGAAGCAACCCAAGCCTCCTTCGACTCAGGTAGCTTGATGTGGGTTGTTGTGGTGTACAATGGTGGGATATTTTTTTCATTTATTTTAAGACTCTCTTCAGATCCAACCTCAACCTCTTTATACAAAAAGAATTCGTTTTTCGGAGGTTGACCAGATGGTTGGTCTTTCTTTGGAACATACATCTTCCCTGGAGGGGTAGAAGTTTGTTTCTCAAGTTTCTAGTAAAAATCCAAAGGTACATTCATCTTGTTAGTTGAAGAAGATTGTTTTGCAGAATCAGAAACCTTTGGTTTTGGAACACTTGATGTCTTTGCCTCAGATTTTGGCTTCCAAGTTTGTTGTGGAGAAGCAACCAGTTTGTAAAGTTTATCAGTTTTCTTTACCGACTGTTTTACGGGTTCAGTTTTGACTTTGATGTTTTCATTCAAAATCTTCTTCTCAACAAACATTGGCGCTTTGCCTTTGACATTGTTTTTCTTTCTTGGATTCTCAACAACCACAGACTTAGGTTTTGAGTTGGTACACTTTTATGCAATGTGTCCAACTTCGTTGCATTTAAAGCATGTGTGGGTGTCAATTTCCTGACTTTTCCCTTCAGTCTGAGGCCGAGATGCCTTCTTTGCAAAAAATTCTTCATTTTTTTTCGAAAAGATTTCTGACTCTTGCTCAGAAAGTGAGCTTGAGCTCTTAACAAACGCTTTCTTTTCGACAAACTTTTTGTTTTGAAAGTTCCTTTTTTTATTGTTCTTACCACCCTAATAACCACCCTACCATCTGTTTTGGTTGTTATTGTTAAAAGGTGGTGGTTGATGTGTGCAAAATGCAACATATAAATTACATCAATTGTGGCATAAAACTAACCCTTTTTTAGTACTATTGTTGGAAAAAGTGTGCTTTTGTCTTCCTTTTGTATTTTCAGGATTAAATGAGCTCAAATTAACAAAAGAAGCAAAAAGACAGCTAAATCTAACATAAATACAAGAAAAGGAACAAACGTGACATGCCCGACCCCACAACAGCATCTTCCCAAGCAAAACAAGAAAACAGAAGGCTGAACAAGCCCCGTGCTCAGTGAACACGGGGGCGTGCCCAAGTCCCAGCAGAAAAGACAAAGTTGTAGAAGCTTCTATTGCCCACCACGGGGCCGTGGTCAACTATAAGATTTGCAGAATCCAGGCAAATCTTGATAGTACAGATATGCTTCTGCACACGGGGGCGTGCCCAGTGGACACGGGGGCGTGGTCAACTAATGCAGACAAAGTGCAATTAATGAAGACAGAGAAGAGGATGGACACGGGGCCGTGCCCGAGCTTCTGTTCAGCCTATAAATAGGAGTGCTTGGCTCAAGTTCAAACCATCCCTTGGCACACCACCTCTCTCACACTTCACCCACCACCCACCACCAC
Source organism: Helianthus tuberosus (assembly GCA_030545235.1). NCBI lineage: Eukaryota > Viridiplantae > Streptophyta > Magnoliopsida > Asterales > Asteraceae > Helianthus > Helianthus tuberosus. The sequence goes on from JARYGA010027071.1 coordinate 780,351, forward strand.
CATAACACCATTATCCACCACCATCATCCATTGTCCATCATAGAGTGTGTGAGTCGTCTCGAGATCCAAGATTGATCGTAATAGTGCTTGACGCTCGGATACCACTTGTTAGGCCACACACGGGATCTGTTCTTAGTCGTAGAACGTAGCGGAATCGATCAGTGTCGAGGTGCGGAATCCCTCGACACCGTCTGAGAATCACTAACAACAGTTTCAACGCTTAACATGTCTGATTTCATTGATTGATGGTGAATGTACAGAAGTTCCAGATGAAAGTCAGACAGAGCTTCGCTTCAGCAAATCAGCAAAAGGTTCTAGACAACTACCACTAACCTACTATTTATAGGCAATTAGGGAAGGAGATAGTGTCACCCGGTCGGATGGTCATCCGATCGGATGGTCATCTAATCGGATGTCCATCCGTTCGAATGACACATGTCATCCGACGGATTTCACTTTAACAGTTACGCCCCGTTCCCTGATTTATCTAGACATACAAATACATACATGTTCATACATATACAAAAACACACACACATGACAAAATACATAAGACTCGATGCAGATGAAAGCTACAGACATATGTACTAACAACCTCGTCTCACTGATAAGGTTGTTGTCCATGGTTACCTCCTCCGCCTCGCCGTCACTGCCGTAGTCAGGCACCTTCGCATTCGAGAGGGAAGAACAGCCATCTTCTACGGGATCAAGCTCAGGGTCTCGTTTGGTAACTACGTCAGCCATAAGCTCCACAATAAACGCGAGGTCGATAGTCTCATTGTGCGAGTCAAGAATAATAATAGTAGGATTCGAAGTCGAAGGTATCTCGTTCCCATCAATAATTATTCCGTACACATATATGCATATATATTAATGAATAATAATGTTACTTAGTATATACAGGCAAATAAATGCAACATGTTACATATAACTCTCGTTCGTTCTTTCGTGGGTCATTTCATCTTCGGAAAGTCTATCTCACATAGACTATACCTCAATTGGCACATTAGTCGGGGTATTCTCCCTCCCTACTAATGTCCTTGCGTTGTCTTTCCTTTGAAAAATGTTTGATTCATAGATCTTGACGCTTTCGGAAATGAAATGAAAAACCATTTTGTTTGTTGTAAAAATGTTTTCGTGCGAGAATCCTAGTGATTATAGTCTAGACTCGAGAAGGAATCCTAGTTCACTACAATCGAAGCTCTGATACCAACCTGTCACACCCTGACTTTTGTGGAAGCGTGTGCGTGTGACTTGATCAGTTTCATTGCATTCAATTATAATAAACAACTATATAACTAAAATGATGTTCATCCATTCATAAGTTTTTAAAGAAAATATTACAAACACAAGTTGTTAAAGTTACAAACCATCATCAGATTCAAGTTCCACAAATATGACTTGTTTAACAAAAGACTAATTTCATGAGGCTTTGCATTCTACATCTCATCAAGGATGGGATATACGAATCAAATCCTCCAAAAGTGAATCACATCTAAACTTGAAATTTACAGCTTGAAAACAACACCAGCGCCAAAGATCCATCTAGTTTCCTGAAATACATGTAAGTTTGAAAACATCAACAAAAGTTGAGCCAGTTCATGCGTTTTATATAAGTTCCAAATAAACTTGTAAACATTTGAGAGATTCTTTTGATAACAGGTATGTAAAGCGTCTATGAACAGATCAATTAATTTTTTGCAATGGCATTAATATATGTAACAACATATGAAGTACTCAACCAGAGTAGATGATTTTTAGTGTCAAATCACCTCGACTGTGTTGAATCACCTCAACCGGGACACAACAGCACTCTAAGTGGTCACCCGTGGACCATGAGTGGGGCTCGCCTGTACCCATTAGATCTAACCTTTGTTCCGTGGTCCTTAAGAGGATTAATGGCACTTCAGTTTCAGCCTATGCTCACATGATCTAATAGTTCATTCCTTAGCTAAATCATACCCAAGTTGACATGTATTTTGTGACACCTGTGTATTTAATCTCTGTACAATTCCGAACAACTTTGTATTTAGTGAAACAAGGTGTTTTTAACTCCAATATTGTTTAATTATTTGTGACATTAGTACGTTTTCAATCATTGTTCAATTCTGAACTCTCAAACTTGTTCTGGAAGTAAAATCGTAAACCGTTATGTAAACGTAATCAGTTTAATGCGACGTACGCTCTGGAACAGTGTCATATACTAAACATACCCTAAATACCCTTTACATAACTTAGAAATAAGTTCCAAAAGGTTCGGTAAGGCAAAAACATGTATATTCGAACTTAAGAACTATTTGCGACACAACTACGTAACGAACGTTGGCGACCAACCGGATAATATTTAAATCCTAAAAACATACTGTTATGATTAAAATTTTATTTTTAATCATGTTCGTGTTGAAAAATAAATTAAAACGTTTAAAAACGTTATTTTTCAAGTTTAAGCGCGTACCGCGTGTTACTACGTAACACAGTGCGTATATTGCGAAACGCAGACAACGCAGCCAATCTCGGTAACTAATATTTATTTCAGTAATATTTTGGCGAGATTATTTTTATCGAATAATAAAAATAATTTAAAACGCCATAAACCGGGATTAAAACGCTAGATAAAATACCCGGTATCCAGTTAAATACCTGTTTTTACCAATTATATACTATATATATGTATGCATATATATGTATATGTGTGTGAATTCGTGTATGCTAGAGGCATGTGCCACCTCTTACCCTTTATTGCCACTTGTCATCCATGCATATTGCATGCTTTCTTGAAAACCCACCATGTCCCCCCATATCTTACAAGATCTTCCCATAACCAAGACACAAATCTCACACCACTCTCTCTCTCTCTCTCTCTCTCTTAAACTCGGCCGAACACCCCCATTTCTCCTTCTATTTTCGTTTTTCAACCTTCTCTTCAAGATTCAAGTCCCTTCCAAGCTTGTTCCAAGCACTTTTGAAGATCCTAAGGTGATTTGAAGGTGTATCTAGCAAGAACCAAGCTCCATATCATCATACTTTGTCAAAAACCCATCAAAAATCTTGAAGGTATAAAATTATTTTTAAAATCCTTGTTCTTGATTTTTGGTGTTATTGATGATGATAGAAGTTTCTCAATGATCTTGAATTATTCACAAACTTGAAAACTAAAACAAATGGATTTTTAAACAAAATAAAAATGGAAGTGTATATATATGTGTATGTGGCCGAGAATGTATGTATATACATGATAGAGGTTGTGTTTTGATTCTTGTAAATCTTGATTGATGTGATTATTGGAAGTAAATGCATGCATGATCAAAAAGGTTCTTATGATTTGAATTAGTTATGAAAAAAAAGGAAATTTTTGGAATTTCATATGTATGTATGCATATTTCGTGTATGAATATATGTATATATATACACTTGTGAGTTTTGTTACTTAGTTAATATATGAAAGGATGTTGCATGCAATGAGGTCTAAATGATTAAATGATGATTTGATGAACATGATGTTTTAGATTATATGAGGATGAAATAAATATGTGTTTTAATACATTTAAACTCATGGATGATGATAATAATATATTGGCCATGCATTAGATACTTGTACATAAGCATGCATGTTGATTAATTTCTCAAGAAATGATGAAAATGTTTTGTTATGACAAATATGATTTTAATCAGAATATAAACATTAAAAATAATGTTATTTGGTGTATTATAATGGCATGAAACTTTGTCATAGGTTTGGTAGCTTTGCATGTTGTACATGTAGCTTAGATAGTGGTAAAATATGTGAAATTTGCATGATTTATGTGGTTTATGTGAGACCTGCACTATCATGAGTATAACCACTATTTTATTCAGTAAATAACATGGATTATGTTAAAATATCAAGTCGTTATGATTTGGGATGGTTATGGTAACGTTTGACGCAAAACTATGTGATAAAACGGTTAAAATCGGCTTTTCGGAAGATTTTTATAAAACTGTTTTAGATCAGTAACTAAACTGATATTTTTGATATAAAAATAAGTATTTTAACTTATATTAAGTTTACTTGGTGTTTGGTTAGTCATACGTGACTTCTGGCGCCCAAAAACGTTACTGAATCACAAAAATACGCGTTTTTCAATATACACTAGAATGGATTGTTCATGGGTAAACTTTATGTGTTACAATGTGTTATGTGATTTATAATATGTGTATGATGACATGTTAATACTTGACAAGATTATGTGTATTACGTTATTATTTGTATGTCACGTTTGAGTATATATATTACGACGCACAAATCGTAAATATATTGCTTATAACATGATGAGGGTCACCAATAAAATCGTTCAAGTCGTAAAGTTCTTAAAATATATATATGAACTCATATATATACAAATACACCAATATAATCAAAAATAATAACTTTTCGAGAAAATCTCAAAGTTATGTGAAAATTCTACGTATCGGAGAAACTTAGGTAATTTTTGAGTTTTTTATTATTAAATCGTTCTTACTTAATTTAGGACGAATAGACAAATTCGAGGGATTGTGTTAACACACAAAAACACACCCAAAGGTGAGTACATAGTTCCCCCTATTTTACGTTTTTCAAATGTTTTGGGGTGAAGCATATGTGCATAACTTTACTTTTCGTTTTCATGACATTATACATGTTTTGTTACATATTACATATAATACATTATTTAAAAGACATTTTTATGGTATATTGACTTAGAATACCCTACATTTGGTTTCAAAGACATTTTATTGGCATACTGACTTAGTATGCCTAATACATGGTTTTACAAAGACATTTTCATGACATGCTAACATTGAAAAGGACATTTGGTATGTTTAACGGGTTAGTAGTACATTCATTAACATTGATCACGCCGCTCGGTAGTATGTAATAGCGCTACAGGACTTGACAAATCCCGTTCCCGCTTTCTACGAATTTCGGAAGGGGAATGACAGAATCCGAATACATTTTTGATAAACCTTGATCCTGATAAGGGTTTATCCAATAGTCTCAAGGCTTGAGTGTATGCGATAGACAAACCATATAAATGTTCGTATCAATAAAATCAATGGTTTTCAAAACATAACTTTTGATTTAAACTTTTGGTTATTCAAAGACCTTGTTTTGTACATGACATTGGATTTCATAAGACATTTGTTTATACTTGACATTAGACATCGTTTACACATGACATTTGACATTCAAACAAGACATTATTTGATGGTATTGATAAGTGCTTTTACTATGTTACATATCGTGGCATTTTCTAATCCATTTCGACAAGGACAAGACATGACATATTTTGTAGATATTATTTTCATTAGGTTATTTATTTAACCGTACATTATTCTTTTACATCATCTGATTTTCATATTGATTTTCTTATGATTTTATAAAAGAAAACATTTTCAAAGGTTCATAACTATTTTACGTTAAACATTTTTCTAAACATTCAAAGTCATGAATCTTCAACACAAAATCCTATGTTACTCACATGCATTTTTATGCTGACGTATTTACTTTCACATATGTTTCAGGTTCTATTACGTGACGACTGTTGATTTCTTCACATAGTATGGACATGGGCCTTAGTAATTATAAAATATGAACGACATTTGTACTGTTTGTTGATCTGATTCCAAGACAATGTAACTTATTATGTAATAAAACAATATTTTAAATTCCATGTGTTGTGAAACAATGATTCTGTGACACGACTCCCCGACGTTTTTGTCACACCCCGACCACGTAAAACAACAAGACGTGGCGGAAACGTCGGGGAGTGTTGTAACAGAATCATTGTTTCACAACCATGGATCAAATAATTTTGTTTTATTGAATCATTGAAATCTTTGTTCTATTACAAATCAGATAAATACAAATATTGTCTTTCAAATTTTAAAGTCGCTAAGGCACTGGTCCATCCTAAGTGTAGTATGTATCAACAATCGTCATAAAGCAGCACCTGAAACATGTGTAAAAATAGGTACGTCAGCATAAAAATGCTTGTGAGATACATAGGTTTTATTGTAATTAGGATTCATGACTTATGAGTTTAAAGAAAAAGTTTTAATAAAAGTAGTCATGATCTTGTAAAAGGTTTTCTTTTATAAATCATTTATAAGAAATCAGATGGTATAAAATAATAATACATAGAAAATTTAATAAATAAGTAAAATGAGTTTGTATAGAATATATTGTTTGAAAAACAATATTTTGATAAAAAGGTTTATAGTATATATAAAAATATACTTTGGTTTTTAAGAAAGTCGAATAAGTAATATATTAAAATATATTTCAGTTCCAATATTGATAACCCAAGTGTACTAAATAACAACACGGTATGTAATGTGATGAAAACACTTATATATAAGAAGTACCAGCGGCGTATCTACCATGTTTACATCACATCACACCCGTCCCGTTATCTAAACACTAACCAAAACCCAGTCGTTAAACAAATAGTATATTAAATATACTTTAGTTGATAAGAAAAATAATAATTTTCAGTAGTATATCAAAAGTATACTTTGGATTTATAAATAACATATTTAACTATGCTTTGGTTTACAATATATCATATTAAACTATGTTTTGGATTACAAATAACATATTAAACTATGTTTTCGATTACAAATAACATATTAAACTATGTTTTAGATTTTTAACAAAATATATGTTGGTTTTGTACGATATCACATATGAGAGCATATCAAACTATACTTTTGGGAGTATAACTTAATATACAATAATAATGTGACTTAAGAATTCATTCAAACCTACTGCATCAAAATACACCTTTGAGACTATAGGGATACCACAAAGGCAATCCCTATTTGGATGGAGAAACAAATTGTTTTCAGACATTCCATGACAACAGGAATGGGGTGTCAAATCCTATAGCGCTATATCATACTACCAACCGGTCTGGTGAACAAAAATAAGTACTATTCCAACAATTAATTTTATAATCTTTGAAAAATCAGTGTTTAAACCATATATAGTCATTCAGTTTGTAAAAAGATAAGTACAAATATGTATAATCAGTTATACTTTTGAAAACATGAAAATAACAGATAGGTACACATGCTTCACCCCAAAACAGTTAGAAAACAGTAAAAGGGGGGACTATGTACTCACTTTAGAGTGCTTAGAAGTCTTGAACAACAACCAAGCAAAGCTAGAGGGATCACGGAAGTCAAACGGCACCTAATATAGATAACTACATAAATAACCGGACCTAAATCGGGAGATTGGTTAGTATGAGGTTTCGTAAACCAAATGAGTATTGGAACTCATATGATATGGTTTAACCAAGCCCACATACTAAATTGAAACCCAACCTAAGTGCTTACGACCCATTATGACCCGTTTAGGTAGCTTATGCTACTTTAATGCGTCGTTCGCGTAAAACGCGTTCGGAATGCCTAACTAGTCCTATGACAAGTATTATATGCCTTAACATGTCTAATATTGTTGTCTAATCAGTTTAGATAACAAAAATTATGTTACATATGCTTAAAATGAAATTTGGCATAAAAAGGGCATTTTGGTAATTTTCCTAACGCATATATATTACCTATCATACAACTAACTAAACGACGTGACCATAAGGTATAACCTCGGAAGGTTATTCCCTATACAACTATGGTCACCTAATGTGTTTGGTCGGATCCTAATGATCGACCAAATGGGTCGGGTTCGAAAGTATAACGGACTGATTAGATCGCTTACCTTTACGACCCTACACAAGCACAAATCTAAAAGTGACGAGCTAAACATGCTAACACATGTTTAGTTAAGTTAGAAAACAGGTTTGGTATCAAAACAAACGGTTTTGATACCTAAAAGTAGTTTGGTTACAAAATACGCGAGAATACGCATTTTGGCCGAAACTACGACTCATCACTAAACCTAGATAACGTGGTAATCAGTAGGCATAGTCACTAGGGACTATAACCATCGTGATTACGCTCACGTTATGAAGTTCACATGAACTTCGCATTGACCATAAACTGGTCAAAGCTGAAAGTCAAACACTGTTTGACTTTCTTACTAAAACGCATAAAAGAACGAAAGAGGACTTACAAAAGGTCCAAGAATTGAAGTTTGATCTGAAAATTCCCAGGTATGAAGTGTTGCAACTCCAACTTAGGGAAATAATCAGATCATGGTGTGGTTTGAAGTTAAAACATGAGGGGTATATATAGTTTTCGTACAACCGTTAGGATCGTTACTTGAAACCCGAGCTTCAATCATGGCCGTACACATCAAGCCCACTGAATTGCAAACCATGGGAGCCTCCAAACCAGCTCATAGATTGCCCAAAACCATGTGCATAAGTGTGGAACAGCTGGATCAAGCTGGAAACATGTTTCCGATGTCTGGCACCTGCTTACGGACCGCAAGAAGGAGTCCATACGGTCCGTAAGGACCCTGCAGGTCAGCTAACTTTGTAAAATGGCAGAACAGGCCCCTAAGACTCTAAACTTGATTTTTGATGCGTTTTGAGACGTTTAAGCCCTGTTAACCACATTTTAAGGCTCTAAAATGATGTTAAAGTGTAGGTAACTCAAAACATGCTCAAAAATATGTCGGATGTCGGTTCGTTTGGCCGTACGGTTGCGTTGTTCGGTTAATTACGACGGGAGTCGTAATGAACGCAAAAACGATCCAAATTAAGCGACGAATGGAATTTTATTATGCCAAACACTAAAATAAAATATTTTAATGCTTACATAAATTTTTGGATGTCCGGATATATTCAGAACGTAAGATATGCGCGAAAATGCAAACTTGTGCACTTTTTGACGCTTTTAGTCCCTATTGATCATGAAAGTTTATTTTAGCGCACAAAACACCTCAAAGCCTATTTATAAGATATGTGAAGGATATTTAGGGAATATTTAACTTATGATCAAGTTCCGGAATGTTCGTTACTATACAAATCGGTATAGTTTCGTAGTTTGACACAATTAGTCCCTGCGATCGAACAAACTTGATTTCAACACACCAAACCATCCAAAACTTATTTCTAAGTTATGTGGAGGTTATTTAAGGTATGTTAAGCCTATTTCACTATTTCGGAGTGTTCGTTGCATTAAACTGGTTATATTTACGCATCAGAGCGCGTATAACCCTCCAGAAAGCGATTTAAAGCTTGAAATCGAACAAGAGTTGATATGTGCAAACGATACACATATTTTTACAAATCCCAAGCATGAAATACAATATTTCATTGGTTTAGTATTTTTTTGATGGTTGAAGTGACACAGGTGTCACAGTCTCCCCTACTTTAGAAAATTTCGTCCTGAAATTTAATTTTAGAGGAAACTTGTGAAGACAACTGTGATGGTTTCACTTTCGGACGAATCCATCGAACCCTAAGTAAAACTTCGGGAAATGTTAGGATTCTTAGCGAAATTGCCAACTATCAATTTGAAGTCCTTGTAGTAACAAAACATGGAGTTTCGAACTACGGACAGAAGAACGTTTCTTATGAAGACTCATCATAGGAAACTTGGTGTCTGCTTAAAATCAGGATTGGGGAGTGTAAGATAAGATGACATCGGTCAAGGTCCAAGACTTCTCCCGTATCATTACTCTTGTCACTATAGGTCTTAACACACGACAAAACTCCATGTGGTTTCTGTGCACTGAATTCCATAATTATGTAGGCCTCCATAATTCGTAATTCCATGCACAGTCCGCACAGTGTAGGTCCCTCGGAGGTTGAGGTTAAACCTTATCCTTGTTATGTTTAACACACTAGCAAGTGCGGAATCCAAGCTAGAATGCAAACCGGTAGTTTATATGAGAACACAAGCTACAAAGAGAAAGGTAGACACACGAGATATCAAAGTTTTCTCTTGTATTTCAGTGGACACGGTTACAGACCTTGACCAAACTGAAAATACGTTCTCTACAAGACTAAGTTCACTCACACTCTGAAGTGAACACATTACATGAGTATATATATCCATCACAGGTCGTCTGGTCGAAGGATCAGATAGTCAGATCGAAAGATCATCTATCGAACTGAAAACTATCGAAGGATCCACATGTACCTCGAAGGATGATATCCTTCGAGGTCCATCTATATCCATCGAAGGTTTATCCTTCGAGCTCATCGAAGGATATAAACAATCCTTCGATGACTCATCCTTCGACCCAGACAACTTACAACCATGTTCTAACTGTTTGGTCAAAGTCAAACCAGGAGGATGGTTGACTTGGTCAAACTTACATTAAAACACCTATTAACAAACATAAGACGTATACAAGAGTAACAAAAGACATCGTTTTATATCATAACAAAATACAGACAAAGTACAGACACAAGTGCACCAACAAACTCCCCCTTGGCTGTAGCTTTGTCTCGATCTTCGTGTCTTCAAGTCTCTGACGTCCTTTCAACCGTTAAGTGATGCGTTGACCATGCACTTCCCGCATTCACAAGTAGGTTGAAGCAATACAAGGCCATCTTCTGAAACTTCATTGCTTGTGCACGATCTCTAACCAAGTAGTTGATCTCGTGATCCTTAAGAATAATAATATCCGACCTGGACATGTTAGTAATCCACATTGGATCTATCATTCGAAAGTTCTCCTGACTGTCTTTGAATAAGATCACCGCTTCGAAGGATCGTTATCCTTTCGAAAGATGAAAAGGTGCTTCGAAAGATGGGACTTTGGGTCGAAGGATCCAGATCTGGATCGAAAGATACCAGATATTTGTGGAACCCTCAACAACCTCGAAAGACGATCCTCGAAGGATATCTTTCGACCTGACCCATCTTTCGAAAAGTCTGATCAGCTCGAAGGATCCAATTGGTCAAATCTTTCGTTGACCAATTCATCTTTCGAGCATCAAGATTGACTTTCATTGACCATCTGATCTTTCGAGAGCCAATGCTTCCTCGAAGGATCAGATTTTCACCAACACTTTGGATTTTGGGAAATTGCAATTCAAACCCTTCAAATTCCTAAAAGTTTTCAGAAACGACCGTTTTAAAAAATTGTCCGTTATGAAGTTCTGCAAAGGTCAGTTTTATGAAGTATCTCGGCTTGCCAGGTATCTGATCGAGTACCAACATCGGTTAATCAAAAATAAGATTAAATTGAAAATGTTTTTGGATTCTGATAAAATAAAAGACAACAATTTTAATATCCTTTGAATGTTATCAAACGACATCACCGCTAATGTCGTGCTGATATGCACCAAACGACAAAAACTGTTTAAAAAGACAATAAAAGTTAAGCAGTAAATAAATATGTACACACACAACAATATTTTTGCGAGTTTCTGGCGAAGAGAATCATATCAGTTTGCGGTCTTTTGTCAAAACACATGTTCTTTTAATATTCTTTTACAGAAGTGGATAAGTATTCTACCACAATTACCGATATTGTTATCCACTTAAACTCAGCGATCAAGTGTAATCATAATACCTTGAGATACATTTAAGGTATGATTTATACTTACCGACCGGTGTTCATCCACTCACGACACATTCCCGTATCAAGGTATGCACGAGAGTTCATCTTACTGGGGAGTATACCATTTATCATCCGTTTTTAACGTATATAAAATGTGAACAAGTCACTTATTTGATTTGAAAACAAGCCCTATGTGATAGAATCACTTATTGATGAGGAACTTGATTTTCATATGCATGAGGGCACAGGAGCAAGTCCGTGAACAGGTCAGTACTTCCGTACAGCAGAGAGACGAACTTGACTCCCGGATGAATGTGATATTTTATCACTTATTTGTTTGGACATGTGATTGTTTATCACTTATTGAGGTCGAATGCAGTATGTACACGTATGTATAGTATCCAGGAAGATCTAGACTTGCGTCCCCGTTATTATTATTATTTTTTTTTCGGTAAAAGATACAACCATGATACCCAGATGATAAACAGCATAAACCCCGAATATCTCAGAACCTCGGCAATCTATCAAACGAAATTTCGGTACCAAGACCATATGCCAATGAGCGGTTCCCACGCGGTTTTCAGTTCGTTATGTTTATATCTCCTGCATACTTTAAAATGATCGTGAGTCTACCGGTACATCATTAGTAGAGCTACTTATCTTTTTCTTTTCTTTTGATTTCTAGAAACATGTTTCGACCGACCTCTGATGTAATATCATTTTCTCTTATATTACCAAGAAACTCATTTTTGTTTTTCTATTGTTTTTGTGTTTTTATGAATTTTCTCCCCCTTAAATGCAGAAAGTAAATAAAGTAAAGACATATTTTTGTATTTTTGCGGTTTTTCAATGTTTTTGTATTTTCCTTGAAACTTTCTCCCCCTAAAATTCAAAAATAGAAAAAAGTAAAGACATATTTTTTTTTTTTTTTTTTTTTTTAGAAAAATTTTTTTTACAAAAACGATTTTCCGATGTCGGTTACTCTTGCTTCACCTTTATGCCGTTTACCAAAAGTAAATAATCGAATCTTGATTTATCAAATGCTTTGGTAAAAAGGTCGGCACGTTGGTGATCGGTATGAATGTGAACCACATCGATAAGTCTCTTTTCAAAGCAATCACGTATGAAGTGATATTTAATATCGATGTGCTTCGTTTTTTAGTGCTGTACAGGATTTCTAGTGATCTGTAAAGCAGCTTCATTATCAACATAAATAGGAGTAGTTAGGAATTCAAAACCGTAGTCCCGCATCTGTTGTTGGATCCATAGAACCTGGGAGCAGCAACTAGACGCAGCAATGTATTCCGTTTCACATGTAGACGTAGCCACACATGTCTGCTTCTTGCATTGCCAAGTGACTAGGCGATTGCCTAAGAACTGACATCCTGCTGTAGTTGATTTGCCATCTTTCTTGCAGCCGCCGAAATCAGAATCACTGTAAGCCTTGAGATCGAAGTTATCATCCTTAGGGTACCATAACCCGGTGTCAGGGCAACCCTTCAGATAACGAAAAATCCTTTTGACAGCAGCATAGTGAGAGACCTTCGGATTCGCTTGGTATCTGGCGAGAAGGCACATTGGATACATAATGTCGGGTCTTGATGCGGTGAGATACATTAAAGATCCAATCATAGCACGATAAAGTGAAGAGTCCACAGCTTCCCCTTTTTCATCCGGAGTAATCCCGTGATTCTGCGGAAGAGGAGTAGAAATTGGCTTCGAATCGGACATCTGGAACCGGCTCAAGATGTCTCCGACGTACTTGGTTTGATGGATAAAAATTCCAGATTCGGACTGATTAACTTGCAAACCCAAAAAGAACGTCATTTCACCCATCGCACTCATCTCGAATCGATCTTGCATCACCTTCTCAAATTCCTTGCATAAATTATCATCGGTAGAACCAAAGATAATGTCATCGACATATACCTGTACCAACAGAAGATCTTCACCTTTTTCTTTGATGAAGAGGGTACAATCGATCAAACCCCGTCTAAAACCGTTGTTTAGCAGGTAGGTAGACAGTGTCTCATACCAGGCTCGAGGTGCTTGATGAAGACCATATAACGCTTTGTTAAGTAGTAAAACTCTGTCAGGATGTAATGGATCTTCAAACCCCGGTGGTTGCTCGACATATACTTCCTCTTCGACTACTCCGTGAAGAAATGCACTTTTAACATCCATCTGGTACACCTTGAATTTCTTGAAGGATGCGTAGGCTAGAAAGATTCTAATAGCCTCCAGACGTGCAACAGGTGCATACACTTCATTGTAGTCAATACCTTCTATCTGGCTGAAGCCTTGAACAACTAACCTTGCTTTGTTTCGGACAACAATCCCACGGTCGTCCTTCTTGCACTTAAACACCCAACGAGTTCCGATCTTCTTGTAGTGATCGGGCCTATCAACCAATTTCCATACGCCCAACTTCTCGAACTGCTGAAGTTCTTCTTGCATGGCTTCCACCCAGGAATCATCTTTCAATGCCTCCTTCCAAGATCTAGGCTCTTCTTGACTAACATAGCAGGCGAAAGACCAATCATTTTGTTGTCCCGATTCTCGTATCTCAGCATACAAGCCAGCATTTTCGTTATTTCTGATTTGATTCCTTGTCCTTACACCACTGAGAACATCACCTATAATATTCTGCTGAGGATGAATGTTATGAATTCGGGTTTCAGGAACTAGAGGAATGTCAACATTGGTCCTCAAGTTATTGATATTTAAGTTCCCGATATCATTCTGAAGCTGTTGAGTTGTAGAAGATGATGCATTTTCTTCTTGGACAATTGGCGCAGACACTGGATCCGTTGCTTCTGAAGTACCTTGAACCGGACCCCGTGCTTCACCATCATTTGCATCAACATACTCCTCATCTTCCGATGACAAATTGTAGTCGACAGCATCATTGAACACCTCATTTGAAACGAGATTGTTGACAGAAGAAGATGCTTGTGAGTCAACAATGATTGGGCGAGCTAACTGAGAGCCAGTCGCATTCTCGCTTTCAGACAACATTTGAGCAATTGCATTGTCATCATCAAATGTCGGCAGATTGAATGAGTCGAAAAGACCATCATAATCGAACATCCATGGATCTCCAGAAGGCTTCGGTGGATTAGAATATCTTTGAACTCTTACTTCACCCCATTCTTCAATCTTCTTGGTAGTCAGGTTCCATACTCGCAGATTAGGAGTAGCATACCCAAGGAAGTAACCTTCGATAGCTCTGGCACCAAACTTCCCGTCAGGCTCAATCATGGTACATGGTGCACCAAAAGGTTCTAGATATTCTAAGTCAGGAGTCTTCTTGTGTAGAAGTTCGAAGCACGTTTTGCCATGTCTTTTCACTGTGAGAACCCTGTTTAACGTGTAGCAAGCCGAGGCAACAGCTTCAGTCCAGAATCGAACTGGAAGCTGAGACTCAACCAACATGGTTCTTGCAGTCTCAATTAAGGTTCTGTTCTTTCTTTCAGCGACTCCGTTTTGTTGTGGCGTGTACCGAGAGCTGTATTCATGAAGGATTCCTTTTGCAGTGCAAAATTCATCCATAACCCTGTTTTTGAACTCGGTTCCGTTGTCGCTTCGAATTCGCCTCACCTTTAGATTATAAAGATTTTCCAACAAGGTGATCAAATTCTTTAGAATTTCTGGAGTCTCGCTCTTGTGGACCATGAAATCAACCCATGAAAATCTTGAATAGTCATCAGTGACTACCAAGCAGAAAACTTCCCCGTGCACACTCTTGTGTTTGACTGGGCCGAAAAGGTCCATATGCAGACGTTCGAGTGGCATGTTTACAGTGTTAACCTTCTTCAATGGATGTGATTTCTTGATCTGCTTCCCTTTCTGACACGGCACACAGACATCTTGAAGTTGAAAATTCTTCACATTGACACCTCTCACCAGATTGTTTTTGACAAGGTGATTCATTTTTCTGAGGTGAATATGACCCATCCGTCTGTGCCAAGAGATCGTCTCCTTTTCAGTGGCTTTTGAAATAAAGCAAGTAACTTGTTTGGACTTGGTTATTGCTTGGCTCATATCGAGGACATACAAATCATTAACTCTTGGTGCTGATAAGAGAATCCATTCTTCGGGAATCTTGAATCCTGGCTTCAGCACATAACAACCGGCATCATCAAAATGCACGGTGAACTTCTTGTCGCAGATCTGAGAAACACTCAGGAGATTGTGATCCAACTGTTGCACATAATTGATTTTGTCGAAACTCACAACTCCATTTGAGATCATTCCCTCGCCGGTGATATACCCTCCTTTGTCTCCAGCAAACGCAACATATCCTCCTCTTATACTTCGCACATCAAAAAGAAGACGATAGTCGCCCGTCATGTGCCTGGAAGCCCCACTATCAACAATCCAATGACTATTAATAGTTCCTCCTGGAGCCGCCTGCACATGCAATTAACTTATCAGTTTGAGAGGGGGACCCAAGCCTTTGTGGACTTGGGTCGTCCTTGATCATCAAGGAAAGTGATTTCAATCACTTGATGATTAGGAAAAAGAACCTGTGGTGCTCCCCCTGATTGAATTACTTGCTTTTGCTTCCAAGCTGTTTGTCCTTTACCAGTATTTGAGTTTATTGTTTTAGCATTTACTGGTTTTACAGTTTCAGATTTTGCTGGTACAGGTTTTTCTTCTTTGACCTCTGATTTTAAGGCCTTTTCAATTACCTTTTGATTCTTTTGCTTTAACTTCTTTTCCCTTTCTTTCAAGACACGTGGGTCTTGTTTCGGGGAAACTGATCGTTTTCGGTAATCGATTTCTTGGGGAGCACTCGTTTTTGACTTCAGCTTTTGCACGTGTGGGCAATATCTTACAATATGCCCAACTGTCCCACATTCAAAACATGTTCTCCGCTCTACAAACTTCGGAGAAACATGTTGATGACCAGACGGAGAACCAGACAATGAACTTTGTGATCTAGACGTGCTTGGACCTAAATCACATGCGTTGGTGTGTTGGGTGTAATTATTCTGATCATTTCGTTTTAAAATTCTAAATTGTTTTATAAACTCAACGTTAGATTTATCCTGAAATGTTTCAAGTCTGTCTGAACCCGTGGATCCAACAAAGTTCATTTTCGGTCCTCGTTTCTTAACAGGAGCTCTTTTGTTTTGCACCTTTTGTTGTTGAACCTTAGGTTGCTCAACCTTTGATTGTTGAATTTTAGGTTGTGCAGCCTTAGGTTGAGTAGCCTTAGACTGTTCAACTTTAGGTTGTTGAACCTTTGGTTGTTCAGTCTTAGGCTGCTGAACTTTAGGTGCTTGAACATTCTTGTTCTGAGCCTTCTTTCCCTGTACCTTACCCTTTCCGGAGTTGACTTGTTGTTTTCGCTCAATTGGTAGTTTTTGGTTTCCGTATTGTTTTCTAATTTGTTCACACGGAATTGGATCACATTGAGTGACGGTAACTTTGCCACTTTTGTTCCCCAAAAACTTATCAGTGCATCCTTCAAAAATTTGCTCAATTAAATCTTGATTTACATTTTTAAGTGGAAAATCTTTGTTAGAGTAGATTTTGCTATCTCCTTTGAGCGTGTACAACAAGTTATTCTCTTCGCGGCTAGATATAAGGGACTCCATTGCTTTTGACATTTCAGTCTTACTCGGTTTCACTGGTGGATCACACAGGATGTGATTCTCGATTGGAATATCTGTTGTAACCGAGTTAGACTGTTGTTTCACAATTTCTTCAGATTCATCATCCGAAGAATCAGCATCCTCAACAATGGGAGGACTCTGTTCCTTAACACACGAGGAATCTGTCACACTCTCAGATTCTGATTGACCCGAGGATGATGTACCAGTTGTGAACCCGAGGCCTGCTGCAAAGTCATCTAGATCGAGTGGCACAGTAGGTTCAAAACGGGGCATATCCTCGTCATCAGGCAATTTGGAGTAATTGTGATTCATTGGGGGAGGACATGATTTGAATCCAATACATATTTTATCCCCCTTTTTCTTTTGAACGTCAATGATGTGATCCAATACATAGCGGGAATTGGAATAGCTTTCCAGTTTCTGCTTAATTGTCTCACATTCACATCGAGCCGTTGCCAACTCTACCATTTGCTTTTCAATTGTGTCAATAAGATTATTGTTAGCATGTTGTTTTCGCAAAACAGCCTTTTGTAATTCTGAAACATCATGTCTTAATGACGCAATTGTTGCTTTAAATTCCTTTTCATTTCTGGTTAAAAACAAGTTAGCTTCAGTTGCTTTAGAAAGATCTACAATCAATTCTTGATTGTGTTTGTATGTGATTTCAAACTGACTTTCCTTTTCAGCATATTTAACATTTAAGCTATCACAATTTTCACAACTAACTACAGTGGGTTCATCGACACATACCTGACTTGATGAACTGTCGACATTAGCCATAAAGGCTGAATGGAAAGAAAAAGATCCATCTTCAGAGAAAAACTGAGCAAGCTTCTCGGAAGTTCCAGCAGATTTCTGGCAAAGAATAGATCTCCTCTTGCATAATGCTTCAGCTTCAGCCAAAAGCTCATCAACTTCCAAATCTAAAGCATCACTTGATAAATCACCAGCATCAAGTGATTCCCCATCCATGCTCCCACTATAACCCGAACTATCTTCATCTTCTGAAGATTCACCAGCAGACACGGGTTCTACTACCTTCTCAATCACTTTAGCATAACATGCTGTTCCACCATTTCCTCCTTCTCCAAGCTGAAGGTTCCAATTGCAGATTTCATCAGCTTGAACAACCAATCCTCTGTGGGGATTAGTGTTTGTAGATCCAGATGCATTTCCTCCAATGGGAACTATTGATCTGTCAGAATTGTTGTTTGGTTGCTGTTGTGGCTGTCCTTGATTCCTGAAGGGATTCTGATTTCCTTGCTTAGGTGGCTTCTGACACTCCCGCTTGAAGTGACCCTTTTCACCACAATTGAAGCAAGTGACAGCATTCTTATCAAAACCATACTTGGTGTTGTTGTTGCTATTCAAGTTGGTTCTCCCCGTCCTTTCCATAAACTCCTTTGCTCTTCGAATTGCACTAGCAAGAGCCCATTTGATATCCATCATTTGAAACTCTTCTCTATCCACTTGCTGATAATCTTCATTGGTTAGATTGATATTCCCAATCTGACCTGCGACCAATCCACAATAAGCACTAACCAAGGTGTTCAACATCTCCATATGCTCCTTGGCTATTTCGACACTGACTTTGGAAAAGTTGGAAGTATCTAATCTGACTGTGTTCGGATTGGAAGTGGCTTGAAAGTTTGAAGAGCTTCCATAAAACCCTTGCTGTTGCGGTTGTTGCTGCTGAGCTCTGCTTGGGTCTAAGAAAGGCGGTGGTGTGAATTGCTGAGCTGTCGGTTGCACATCCTGTTGTAGAGAAGAAGAATCTGGTCTTGAAAACATCGTGTATGCTGAAGGATCAAACTGATTTGTTGTGGAAGGCCCGGTGTTTGAGATGAAGGCTGTTTGAAGCTTCGCATGTTGAGAGACTGGTTTTTCTCCACTGATACCTCCTGCAATCCCATAGTACATCTCTGGATTTTGAGGAGTTAGTGTTCTTTTTGCCTTAAGCTTTTCTTCTACATCCTTGTTCTCCAATTTTTGAATTAACTCATAAACAGTGATTGTGTCTAGAACACCATTTTCTTTGAGAATTTCAAGATAACTGCTCCACTTTGCTGGTAAGCTATCAGCGAATCTCTTCACCATTTCTTGTGGAGTGGCAGTGACTCTAAAAGCAAACATCTCGCTCAACAAGTGATGGAACCTTGTAGATAACTCTGCCAAAGTCTCATTCTCCATACACGTGAATCCTTCAAATTCTTTCTTCAGTAATTCTTGCTTGATCTTTCTAGATTGAGCATTTCCTTCACATCGTAACGTGAGCATATCCCACAAGCTTTTAGTAGTCGTGCAGTAAACAAACTGGTGGTAAATATCTCTGTGAAGAGCTTGTGTGAGAATCATGAATGCTTTCTTTTCTAACTCAAATTTCTTCTTATCATCATCAGACATAGTGCTGTAAGTTTCTGGATTAGATCCTGCAACTTCCAAATCATTGTCAAATGCGGTGAAGAAGCACATCCATAGATCTTGACCTTGCCCCTGAACATAAGTTCTCAGCCTTTCTTTCCACCATCCCCAATCATTGATGTGATTTAGCTTTGGCAGTTTTGTGCTTGTACCAGTTTCACTGTCGTTCTGCATCATAGCTTGAATGCTGCTGCTTTGATTTGTGACCAATGCCCATTGATTTGCAGTTATCATTGCAGCCTGAGGTGGGGCAATAGCCTGCATCCATGCAGTTTTGTTGAAATCTGACGTAGATTGCGTAGCTGATGATTGCGTAGCTGATGATTGTGGAGTCAAAGTTGTTTGAGTCCACGCAGTTGGATCCCACTGACCGTTTGTTCCCATTTTGTAAAGAAAATTAATATATTAAGTGAAAATTGATTTTAAAATTTGAAAACAAGTTTTTCCCTTTTAAAAATTTAATTTTCACAAACTATCTTAAAATCTCGAATGATAACAGCCAGTCGAAGGATCCTTGATCGAAAGACCTGAAAAATACAAACTTGTTAAACTTAAACAGACTAGGATCGAAGGAACAGAACTTGTTCGAAGGATCAACAGTGTTTGAAAGATCACTGTTGAGTTTCGAACAATGATTTCGAAAGACTCTCCAATCGAAGGATCCTTGTCTTTCGAATAAGACCTGTAGATCGACAGATATATCCTTCGAAAAGATTCCTTGGATTGAAAGATAAGTCACAGACTTCGAAGGATGTTCGAAGGATGATTATCTATCGAACCTCCTTTGATCGAAAGATGATCTTTCGACTTCGAAGGATATCCTTCGATCTGCACTGACACAGTTGACAAAAGTTGACAGGTTGGTGAAAAGGTGATTGGTTGGTAAGAACTTTTGGCAGAAGGTATGTTCAGACCATACTTTCTGCCAACCCAGATTTGACCAATAAAATATTGCCTAAAAAGAAGGTTCTTATCCAGAAACCGGTCACCGGAGTAAGCCGGAATTTGGCCGGAAATTACCAAACTTCTTAAAAACAAGTTTTTAAGTTACCCAACCCGTCCTTTAACACACCCGGTTAGTTTAGAACACGTTTTTACGTCTAGAAATGTGAGAAAAACACTAAAAACAGATGCTAAACCATGTGAGTTTTTGTCCAAACACTCCAAAGTCTTGTATAAACTCGGTTTTTTAACAAGGAAAAGAGCCACGGCTCTGATACCACTTGTAGGTCCCTCGGAGGTTGAGGTTAAACCTTATCCTTGTTATGTTTAACACACTAGCAAGTGCGGAATCCAAGCTAGAATGCAAACCGGTAGTTTATATGAGAACACAAGCTACAAAGAGAAAGGTAGACACACGAGATATCAAAGTTTTCTCTTGTATTTCAGTGGACACGGTTACAGACCTTGACCAAACTGAAAATACGCTCTCTACAAGACTAAGTTCACTCACACTCTGAAGTGAACACATTACATGAGTATATATATATCCATCACAGGTCGTCTGGTCGAAGGATCAGATAGTCAGATCGAAAGATCATCTATCGAACTGAAAACTATCGAAGGATCCACATGTACCTCGAAGGATGATATCCTTCGAGGTCCATCTATATCCATCGAAGGTTTATCCTTCGAGCTCATCGAAGGATATAAACAATCCTTCGATGACTCATCCTTCGACCCAGACAACTTACAACCATGTTCTAACTGTTTGGTCAAAGTCAAACCAGGAGGATGGTTGACTTGGTCAAACTTACATCAAAACACCTATTAACAAACATAAGACGTATACAAGACTAACAAAAGACATCGTTTTATATCATAACAAAATACAGACAAAGTACAGACACAAGTGCACCAACACACAGTTCATTTCATAATGCGTAGGAAAAAAAATCAATTGAATAAACATGAAGCGTCTTGACTAGACCACCAAATGGTCTTTTTAACTAGATCAACGAACGAGCTTTTTAACTAGATCAACACATGATCTTCTTAACTAGACCGTTGTATAATCTTTTTAAATAGACCACTTTAAAGGGATCTTTTCAATTATATCATCTCATGATATTCCTAACCAGATTTTCAAAATCAATCTATTTAACCAGACCATTCAAGAGGTCCAATTGTAGAATAGTACTTTATAACCCAAGGGACTTAACTACAATGTTGAAGTCCATTAAGGATTTAAGATAGTACCTTTGGATATCCTATTATGAATCTCTCATATGAGATATGGAAGATTCTATGAGGATTTGGATAATGAACATTTGGATCACATAAAAACACAAAACACATAATCACATAATTAATTAACTTGATTTTTTATTTGTTATCTTTGGATACGGGTATTTAAAGCACACCAGGAATCCAATCCGTGGATTTCATTTGGCACTTTAAACACAAGAATCTAACTATGGAGATAGAAAGATCTTAAGAGGAATTTGGCTTTGTTTCTTAAAAGAAACGAGTATTTAAGATTCTTGGGGAGATCACAAGTGATCATAAAAATGACAGAACCACACGAGTAGTTTGTCTTTGTGTTGGCATTATAAGGTTGTATCAAACATTCACACAATCGTATCAGTTTTGCAAAAATAAAAACGACGAATTTTTATTTATATAACAACTGACTTGTCTTTAAATGTCAAAAGATAACAACCAAAGGAAATAACAAAACACTAATTGTTCACTGCTGCATCATTGTTCACGTTTGCCTCATTGGTGTTAAACACTCGTCCACGCGCTGGAGGTATGTTAACAAGTCGTGGGCAATTGTTTCTGTAGTGAGTAAGGTCACCACAGTTATAACATGACCCCGGAGGGAACCGTACTTGAACAGCAGCAGGGTTTGCAGCAGCTTGATTTGCATAACGGCAAACATTGATCAAATGTCCCAACCGCCCACAGTGGGTACATTTGTGACATTGCTCTTGCTCCAGATGATGACGGTTGCATTTATTGCACAAAGGTGCGATACCAACATAGTTTTGCCTTTTGCGAGGTTGTGCTGGCTGGTTTGGTGCAACCTGTTTATCTTGAGCAGTTATGGCGCAGTTTTAAGAGGCCTTGCGCTTCTTCTTCTTAGATACCTCAGCCTATTTTTCCTTTGGCTCAGCTTGAGCAGTCTTGTCAGATGGTCTTGGGTCGCCTTTTCAAAAAATCTTACCCTTCCTGATGTGGGATTCAGTTAGGGTGGCAGACAATTCAATGACTTGTCTGACAGTAGTAGGGTTGCTACCAGTAATAATATCCTGAACTAGGTCAGGAAGACCATCAATGTATTTCTCAATCGCCTTATCCACAGGCGTAACCATAGCAGGACATAGGAGGCTCAATTCTTCATAACGGTCACTATAGGCTCGATGTTCACCACTGTCTTGCTTTAAGTCATCAAATTCCCTTTCTAAAGCTCTCAATTCATGACGAGGACAAAACTCCTTCATCATAAGAGCCCTAAGCTCAGCCCAAGTCTGTGCTAATGCAACCTCAGCACCACGGTCCTTCATAACTCCGTTCCACCACGTAAGAGCCCTCTTCTGAAATACACTGGAGGCAAACTCGACTTTCCGATTTTCAGGACATTGAACGTGATGAAACGTACTCTCAATGCCCTCGAACCACTGTAGGAGCCCAGTTGCTCCTTCAGAACCACTAAACTTGAGTGGGTTAGCTGAATTAAAGCTTTTGAAATTGCATGGAGCATTCTGGTTATTGATGGCTTGATTCATTTGAGCAAAAATATCTGGGAGTACAGCAGCCATATGCTGTGCCATAATATGTGCCATTTCGGCATTTGGGAGCGGATTTTTGCGTCGAGGAGGCATTCTAAAAGGGAAAACAGGAAGGAAAACAAGTGAAAAGATTAGACGAAAAGAATGAAATGAGACAAAATTTGATGAAAGCAAATATGGTGGTCATTTGTTTGTTACTACGAAGCAACAAACGACACACAGCGATTAATCAAAGTAAATGGGTCAAAAATAATGTATCGCGAAGACATGCTCGCCTATAAGTGGACACTCACCCCAAGAGTTCCCAGGTAAGAGTGACTGGTCCGATATTGCAGATTTGTACGAACACTCTAGCCTTAGACAGAAAGCTCAGGGTACAGGCACCCACCCTTCCAGTTTGCACGTGTTCACATTATTTAGACCAAACTTTGACGGGATTTCGAAAACTTAAAGGGTTCAAAACCTTACAATCAATCATCCTAGAACAGATGATTAGTTTTCAAAGCAGGATTGAAATTTGTGTTCTTATTGTGGTTGTCACCTAAGAATAAGTGACGGTATTGTTTTAAAACTAAACACAAGAAAACTTGTGTTAGTGTCATAGGAAGGTTATAGTCTAGGCCAAAACATTACTAATAACCTAATTCCCTATAACCATTGGCTCTGATACCAACTTTTCTGTCACACCCCGACCATGTAAAACAACAAGAAGTGGCGGAAACGTCTGGGAGTGTTGTAACAGAATCATTGTTTCACAACCATGGATCAAATAATTTTGTTTTATTGAATCATTGAAATCTTTGTTCTATTACAAATCAGATAAATACAAATATTGTCTTTCAAATTTTAAAGTCGCTAAGGCACTGGTCCATCCTAAGTGTAGTATGTATCAACAATCGTCATAAAGCAGCACCTGAAACATGTGTAAAAATAGGTACGTCAGCATAAAAATGCATGTGAGATACATAGGTTTTATTGTAATTAGGATTCATGACTTATGAGTTTAAAGAAAAAGTTTTAATAAAAGTAGTCGTGATCCTTGTAAAAGGTTTTCTTTTATAAATCATTTATAAGAAATCAGATGGTATAAATTAATAATACATAGAAAATTTAATAAGTAAGTAAAATGAGTTTGTATAGAATATATTGTTTGAAAAACAATATTTTGATAAAAAGTTTTATAGTATATATAAAAATATACTTTGGTTTTTAAGAAAGTCGAATAAGTAATATATTAAAATATATTTCAGTTCCAATATTGATAACCCAAGTGTACTAAATAACAACACGGTATGTAATGTGATGAAAACACTTATATATAAGAAGTACTAGCGGCGTATCTACCATGTTTTCATCACATCACACCCGTCCCGTTATCTAAACACTAACCAAAACCCAATCGTTAAACAAATAGTATATTAAATATACTTTAGTTTATAAGAAAAATAATAATTTTCAGTAGTATATCAAAAGTATACTTTGGATTTATAAATAACATATTTAACTATGCTTTGGATTACAATATATCATATTAAACTATGTTTTGGATTACAAATAACATATTAAACTATGTTTTAGATTTTTAACAAAATATATGTTGGTTTTGTACGATATCACATATGAGAGCATATCAAACTATACTTTTGGGAGTATAACTTAATATACAATAATAATGTGACTTAAGAATTCATTCAGACCTAGTGCATCAAAATACACCTTTGAGACTATAAGGATACCACAAAGGCAATCCCTATTTGGATGGAGAAACAAATTGGTTTCAGACATTCCATGACAACAGGAATGGGGTGTCAAATCCTATAGCGCTATATCATACTACCAACCGGTCTGGTGAACAAAAATAAGTACTATTCCAACAATTAATTTTATAATCTTTGAAAAATCAGTGTTTAAACCATAGATAGTCATTCAGTTTGTAAAAAGATAAGTACAAATATGTATAGTCAGTTATACTTTTGAAAACATGAAAATAACAGATAGGTACACATGTTTCACCCCAAAACAGTTTGAAAACAGTAAAAGGGGGACTATGTACTCACTTGAGAGTACTTAGAAGTCTTGAACAACAACCAAGCAAAGCTAGAGGGATCACGGAAGTCAAACGACACCTAATATAGATAACTACATAAATAACCGGACCTAAATCGGGAGATTGGTTAGTATGAGGTTTCGTAAACCAAATGAGTATTGGAACTCATATGATATGGTTTAACCAAGCCCACATACTAAAATGAAACCTAACCTAAGTGCTTACGACCCGTTTAGGTAGCTTATGCTACTTTAACGCGTCGTTCGCGTAAAACGCGTTCGGAACGCCTAACTAGTCCTATGACAAGTATTATATGCCTTAACATGTCTAATATTGTTGTCTAATCAGTTTAGATATAAAAAATTATGTTACATATGCTTAAAATGAAATTTGGCATAAAAAGGGCATTTTGGTAATTTTCCTAAGGCATATATATTACCTATCATACAACTAACTAAGCGACGTGACCATAAGGTATAACCTCGGAAGGTTATTCCCTATACAACTATGGTCACCTAATGTGTTTGGTCAGATCCTAATGATCGACCAAATGGGTCGGGTTCGAAAGTATAAGCGATTGATTAGATCGCTTACCTTTACGACCCTACACATGCACAAATCTAAAAGTGACGAGCTAAACATGCTAACACGTGTTTAGTTAAGTTAGAAAACAGGTTTGGTATCAAAACAAATGGTTTTGATACCTAAAAGTAGTTTGGTTACAAAATACGCGAGAATACGTATTTTGGCCGAAACTATGACTCGTCACTAAACCTAGATAACGTGGTAATCAGTAGGCATAGTCACTAGGGACTATAACCATCATGACTACGCTCACGTTATGAAGTTCACATGAACTTCGCATTGACCATAAACTGGTCAAATCTGAAAGTCAAACACTGTTTGACTTTCTTGCTAAAACGCATAAAAGAACGAAAGAGGACTTACAAAAGGTCCAAGAATGGAAGTTTGATCTGAAAATTCCCAGGTATGAAGTGTTGCAACTCCAACTTAGGGAAATAATCAGATCAAGGTGTGGTTTGAAGTTAAAACATGAGGGGTATATATAGTTTTCGTACAACCGTTAGGATCGTTACTTGAAACCCGAGCTTCGATCATGGTCGTACACATCAAGCCCACTGAATTGCAAACCATGGGAGCCTCCAAACCAGCCCATACATTGCCCAAAACCATGTGCATAAGTGTGGAACAGCTGGATCAAGCTGGAAACATGTTTCTGATGTCTGGCACCTGCTTACGGACCGCGAGAAGGAGTCCATACGGTCCGTAAGGACCCTGCAGGTCAGCTAACTTTGTAAAATGGCAGAACAGGCCCCTAAGACTCTAAACTTGATTTTTGATGCGTTTTGACATGTTTAAGCCCCGTTAACCACATTTTAAGGCTCTAAAATGATGTTAAAGTGTAGGTAACTAAAAACATGCTCAAAAATATGTTGGATGTCGGTTCGTTTGGCCGTACGGTTGCGTTGTTCGGTTAATTACGACGGGAGTCGTAATGAACGCAAAAACGATCCAAATTAAGCGACGAATGGAATTTTATTATGCCAAACACTAAAATGAAATATTTTAATGCTTACATAAATTTTTGGATGTCCGGATATATTCAGAACGTAAGATATGCGCGAAAATGCAAACTTGTGCACTTTTTGACGCTTTTGGTCCCTATTGATCATGAAAGTTTATTTTAGCGCAAAAAACACCTCAAAGCCTATTTCTAAGCTATGTGAATGATATTTAGGGCATATTTAACTTATGATCAAGTTTCAAAATGTTCGTTACTATACAAATCGGTATAGTTTCACAGTTTGACACAATTAGTCCCTGCGATCGAACAAACTTGATTTCAACACACCAAACCATCCAAAACTTATTTATAAGTTATGTGGAGGTTATTTAAGGTATGTTAAGCCTATTTCACTATTCCGGAGTGTTCGTTGCATTAAACTGGTTATATTTACGCATCAGAGCGCGTATAACCCTCCAGAAAGGGATTTAAAGCTTGAAATCGAACAAGAGTTGATATGTGCAAACGATACACATATTTTTACAAATCCCAAGAATGAAATACAATATTTCATTGGTTTGGCATTTGTTTGATGGTTGATGTGACACAGGTGTCACAGTTTCCGCTTCGGTTTGTTGTATTACGTGGTCGGGGTGTTACATATTTCACCCCTGAAAGTTATAAATCCGAAAATAGTTAAGAGAAAAGGGGGACATGAACTCACAAATTTGCATCAGCAACCTCGTGTACTCAAAGTCTCTATCCACGGGTCGTATCACTACCTACACACGTGTTATGTTTTATTAGACACTTAGGTCGTGTAACGACTCTTAACCTTAGTTATTTATTAAGACTTATTTTAGAATTCTGGTATACTTTGAGTTACACACTTGGTGTATGTTGTATATATATAATTTTATAATTATATATAATTCCAAATTTGTATATATATATATATATATATTAGTTAAAATAAGTATATTTTAACTAATTATTTCCATACAATTATTCGGAATATTATTAAAAATAATATATTTTTAACTTGTTTTGTCATATGGTTCTCACATATATGTTTTTCAAGTATAGGTATACTTGTATGTTATTTTGTATTCTCATATTTGTGTATACTACTTGTATATGCGTATTTTACCAGGTGTTGGTAGTGTATATCGGTATGTATTTATACGTATAGGAATACGTATTTTCTCGTATTTATTAAGTATTCCATACTTAAATTTATGTATAATTTTCCGGAATATTGTTGTTACATAATTTAAAATTACCAACTTTATATTCTTAAAATATATTTATTTTAAGAGAATTTTATAGAAAAATGTCGATAAATTTTATTTGGTAAAAATATGTATACATCCACATATATCTTAAAAATAATATATTTTTAAGATTAAAGTTAGAAAAATATAGTTTTCACCAAAATAATATATTTTTGAGTTGTTTATGAAAATATATATTTTCTACCACTTCAAAAATAATATATTTTCTATTTTAACAAAATATGATATATTTTATAATGGTTGTAAAAATCCATACTTTGCCGTTTCTTCGGTTTCAAAAATACAGTTAACCAAACTTGTCAAGATACGAACTAAGTTTCCAGAATATATATATAGTCGAAAGTGTCCATCGTCCGAATCGTCCAATATTTGTGTATAAGTTATATATTTATTTTCTTGTGATTTTTGTAATACTTCAAATAATAATTTTTGTATTTTGGTGTGATGTATTATTTTTAAAGTTCCTAATTTTTAGTATAATAACTAATACAAGCAATATACATGTAGCACGTAATTTTTGTGACTTCTAAATATATATTTTCCTAAATATATACTGAGTCATTTTTGTTATTGAAAATCAACCTCCAATACTAGTAATTTTTATAACAAAAATTATGGCAACTTTTATATTTAAAACTATGATCAAAATCACTTGTATACACTTGTTTAAAAATATATTTCTAAGTGTTGAATTTTTACAAAAATTTTGCCATAGTTTCACTTGAAAATGGAGGCTAAGTGGGAGAATGTAAGATTAAATATATTATGTAACAATATTTAATATGTAGCCATTATAATCATTTACATAATAAAGATCAAAATATATATAACCTATTAAATAATTAGTTGGTAATTGTTGATGGACCATATTACCCTTATTAACTAATTAGGTTTCCTCCTGGGTGCTTATATAAGGAGAATTATGTGGAGGTTAAAGGGTTACTCAGTTACACATTAGACACACCCCATTAGTCATAACATCATCAATTTCGACCTCCTCTCCTAACCGATACCCTTTTCGGTTTTTCTAAGTCCCCATCATCAGTCAGCACCCTAAGGAGGAACCAGATCACGATGACAAGCATGTCGAACTCAATTACTGGATTCTCCACTGCACTATCTGCTGTAACAGGTATGTTTTATTGTTTTCCCTCATATATAAACAGAACTGAACCAACAGAATCCAAATGTCAAAGAATCAAGCACAAGAACAATCATCATAAGAAGTAAGATATAATTTCTTGGCCTTCTTTCTAAAATACATGGCTTTTTGTTTTAACATAAGATATATTCGTAGTCAAAAAATTTCTAACAAAAGCAGCCATTTAATAAGCACCAAAGAGATTACAAACTAGAAAAAAGATGCAAAATTGTCGATCACATTAATTATTTATTAAAAGTCTTTAAGAGATTGACAATTGGTTTGTAGGTCAATCTAATCCAATGACAATTGGTTTGTAGGTCAATCTAATCCAATAATCCAACTATAACGGCGAGTTTAGAATGGCCATTTTTAACCCGAATACGTGTTGAGCCATCATTACCCAACTCATTGAGTCTGCCATCATGCAACCTTAGTAACTCATATTTATTAATAATTTATTATTTTTTGTTCATAGATTTGAATTTGGATGTAGAATATATTTTCATGCAGACGTATCATGAAAAATCATATTCGTAGTGGTGGTATTTCAACCAGGCATGGTTTAAAAAAGCACGCCTGAGGCATGAGGCGTGAGGCGCTAGAGGCGTTTTAAAAACGCTTTTTTGGACTGAGGCACTATTCTACAAGAAGCGCTACGAAGCCGTGCTTCAGGCTTGAGGCGCTAAGAAAGCGAGGTGGCGCTTCAGTTCATGTATGTTGTGACGAACTCAAGGCCTGGATCCATGTTAGGGTTCCCATTAACAAGAATTTGCTAGGTAATGCAGAGTAGAGTAACATTTTTCGTTTAAACAAAAAAGTCTCAAAAGTTAATCATGTTAATAATTTGGTGTAGCTTCTGTAAGTTACAACGAACCTTTTTTTGAAAAGTTATAATCAGTTAGAATAGAATTTGTGATTTGTTATTTATTCAGTTCGGTTATGGGATAATTTTTCTATTGAAAAAATAGGTTCAACTAAGCTGGACTGCTACCCAAAACTCTTAGTTAACCCGAACAACACCCTTGCTTGTTTTTTATCAGTTTTTAGGTTATTTTTTGGGACTTTGTTCAAAAAATACACTAATGTAAATTGAACGTTGTACCAGTTAAAAGCTAACCCCGTTTTAATGTATAATGAACGTTGTAGCAGTTAAAAACTAACACCGCCATGAAGTGCGGTGCTTATACACATACACACAACTTATATATGACTTATTTATCATTTTAAGGTTTGCTTTATATTCTCGTCTGTATTGTCGACTCCGCTGCAACGTGCGGGCTCCTCATTAGTTATAAGAGCTTCATTTTCATAGAAAAACTTCTACTTGTAATATAGCTTTTATCATATAATTGGCTTATCATCTCTTCATCTAATATAACTATATATTTTGTTACTTTCGGGGTTCTGATCTTTTGCTAGCCCGATGTTCGATATTGTTACGGAAGCTTCATTATTAAAGTTTTTTTTATAGAAGCTTCATTGTTAAAAAAAAAAAAAAAAAAAAAAAAGCTAATCAAACTATATATCCCACTTTACATAGAATAAGAAAATTTAATCCGCAAAATATCTATCAAACAAAAATTATATGAATGAATATATCTCAATTCTCAGTGAGTTTCTATTTATAAACTATAGAAAACAAAGTTAAACCTCATACAATTACCAATTTGTTTGTAACAATTTAATTTATGAATCGATTTTGACCGTTTAAAATCTACAATAGAATAATGACCCCTTCTATATATCCCACTTTACATAGAATAAGAAAATTTAATCCGCAAAATATCTATCAAACAAAAATTATATGAATGAATATATCTCAATTCTCAGTGAGTTTCTATTTATAAACTATAGAAAACAAAGTTAAACCTCATACAATTACCAATTTGTTTGTAACAATTTAATTTATGAATCGATTTTGACCGTTTAAAATCTACAATAGAATAATGACCCCTTCTATATATCCCACTTTACATAGAATAAGAAAATTTAATCCGCAAAATATCTATCAAACAAAAATTATATGAATGAATATATCTCAATTCTCAGTGAGTTTCTATTTATAAACTATAGAAAACAAAGTTAAACCTCATACAATTACCAATTTGTTTGTAACAATTTAATTTATGAATCGATTTTGACCGTTTAAAATCTACAATAGAATAATGACCCCTTCTATATATCCCACTTTACATAGAATAAGAAAATTTAATCCGCAAAATATCTATCAAACAAAAATTATATGAATGAATATATCTCAATTCTCAGTGAGTTTCTATTTATAAACTATAGAAAACAAAGTTAAACCTCATACAATTACCAATTTGTTTGTAACAATTTAATTTATGAATCGATTTTGACCGTTTAAAATCTACAATAGAATAATGACCCCTTCTATATATCCCACTTTACATAGAATAAGAAAATTTAATCCGCAAAATATCTATCAAACAAAAATTATATGAATGAATATATCTCAATTCTCAGTGAGTTTCTATTTATAAACTATAGAAAACAAAGTTAAACCTCATACAATTACCAATTTGTTTGTAACAATTTAATTTATGAATCGATTTTGACCGTTTAAAATCTACAATAGAATAATGACCCCTTCTATATATCCCACTTTACATAGAATAAGAAAATTTAATCCGCAAAATATCTATCAAACAAAAATTATATGAATGAATATATCTCAATTCTCAGTGAGTTTCTATTTATAAACTATAGAAAACAAAGTTAAACCTCATACAATTACCAATTTGTTTGTAACAATTTAATTTATGAATCGATTTTGACCGTTTAAAATCTACAATAGAATAATGACCCCTTCTTAATATTTTAGCAATTCCACCAAACCCTATAAATACGTTCCGTCAACGGTGTCACTTTTCCACCACACCACATCCCCACGACGCCACAACCACCACCACCACCGTCGTAAACCGTGGATGTCGGTGTTAAAACCGTACAATTTTCCCTCATTTCCTATCTAGGTATATCGCCAGATTTATCCAACAAGGACTTAAATACATCAATCAATCAATAATAATCGATGAATCATCGTTAATTGATTTGAATTTGATTTTCAGGTTTCGAATCAAATGATCTGTTATCGGAGAAACGATCGGAAGAATGCCGTCATTTGCCGTAACTCCGAGAAGCTCTGCTTATTTTTCTGCTCTCACACAGGAGATCGATAAAAAGCTTCAAAAGGTTTGTGTATATTGTTTCAATTTGAATTGTTAGCGATGATTTGTTTGAATAAATAGGCCTTAGGTTTTGATCGGTTTATTTGAATTTGAATTTGAACTTGTGAATTGAATGTTTTTGTTTCTTGAATTTTGTTTAGGCGATAGCTTCACCGAATCAGAGACGCGATTTGTTACAAGCGTTGTTTGCTGATATAGCTTTGGAAGTTGATGATCGAGCTAGAGGTAATTAAGATGTTTTGATGATGATTTATTACGAATTTGCCTTGGATTTAAAACCCTAGAATTGGTATAGGATCTTAAAATTTGGGGAAATGATGTTTAGAACATGAAGAAGTTATAGAACACTGAATGCGAATTTGTTAGGAAACTGAGTATTGGAATATATGGATGCGTATATGGAAGTTGGAACCGCATTGTGTTGCAGGTTCGGTTTGAAATTTACCCTTTTGTAGGCGATGATCTATGGTGTTGAAAATGGACTAGAATGGTAAAAATCTGAGTCATTTTCTTATGATGCTGTTAGGGATTGGTGATCGAATGAATTTATAGATTTATAAATAGTTATGCTTTTTAACGTGTGGATCCTGTTAGATACTGAACTCCACATGTGTTACTGCTATGCTGTTAGATATGTAGGGGAAAGAAAAGGACATAAGAAGACGCTTTAAATGGCATGTGGTCATATGATTTTGTTTTTGGAACTACGTTGTCTAGGGACTCGGGAAGTATATAACTATTTTATTACTGAGTTAGAATTTAGAAATGACATAGTGGTTATCCTGCTGTATAGAACAGTGGCCTTACATTGAATGCAAGGTTAGAATTTGTAGTGTATGTGTATCGGATAGATTTCAAACATAAGCTCATGTGAATGTGGCTTTATAATAACTGTTTCCTTGCCGAACTTCTTTTATGTGACCATAGTTGTCAATAGCAGCTATAGCGCACTACGTAGCATGGTGCCCTATGGCGCTATAGGGTTTATAGCAACAAATAGCGATCTTTTCTGTTATTTTTAATCGTTTTATAATTATAAAGAGCCATTAGGGTTTTTTTTTGTTTCATGATTGAAAAAAGAAGCGTATTGAGATGAAATATACATGTAAAAATAGCATATATTAATAAAATATTGGCTTGTCGCTATTGTCAACTATTCGCTATTGACGGCTATATAGGTGACGCCTTCTAACAGCTTTATTTATCGGCTACCTATAAATTCTATATTTACTATGTTAACAAAATGTTTTCAATCAGCCATAAGAGGTAAATTGGTGTCAGTCATTATTGAGGGTGCAAAACGCCAACAATTATATTATCTTATTTTATTGAGTTAATTACACAGATGGACCCTATGGTTTATAGCTAGTTTCACCTTTGGGTACTAACTTTTTTTAACAGGTTTAGGTTTTATGTTTTCAATTTTGTAACACCTTTGGGTACTAACACCAAAATTAGTTAATTTTACCAATATAATGACTAAAATGCCCTTCCATTTTTTGTAATTTTATCAATGTAACACCTTTGGGTACTAACACCTAATTTTAATTTGTTTTCAATCAGCCATAAGAGGTAAATTGGTGCCAGTCATTATTGAGGGTGCAAAACGCTAACAATTATATTATCTTATTTTATTTTTCACCAAGGTTTTTTGGACTTGGAACAGACATAATTCTTGGCAGAGAAGATGCAGCTTCTGATTCATTAATAGAAGTAAAGATTCCCATATGCTTTTACGATGTTCTTGCTGATCATTTTTCCTTGGAACCTGAACATGGGAAACCAATTCTTGTTTTGATTGTTCAACTCTGGAGCCAGCCGTTCGCTTCTCATATTTTTGCCCTTCTTTTTCACAAATGGGTATGTAACTTTTGTTAAGCTACAGTCAGCGTCGGAAAAATCAGGACTAATCGGAGACTAGCCGCTAATTGGTCGGCCACTAATTAATTTTTAGGTAATCAGTCAATTAATCGCTGGTCAGCCGGAAATAGACGATTCCGGCCAGATTCCGGCCAAAACCTGTAAATTCTGGCGACTAATCCTGTGTACTTAAAAAATGGGTTGAGAAGAGGTTAAAACCTGTATACATAAAAAGATTACATATAGAAATGTGTGTGTGTGTGTGTATAAACTGAATATTACAAATTAAAATCCCAATCCGATTAATCGTGTACCCCAACGGCCGATTAGCGTCTACCAATTTTTATAACCATGGCTATAGTATAGTGTATAGGTTTCCTTGAGTTATGATCATCCTTCATCTGACCTCTGTACCTGATCGTTTAAAGCTTATTTCAACAATTTATAGATATTAAAAATTAGAAGAAAAAAGTTTTGATCTTGGATACATCTATCTTGCAGCTATTTGAAGTTGAACTTGATAATTCAGATGTCCTCCTTCGTTACTCATCAGCTCTTGTGCAAGGTGCCACAAACGTCTTCTGGTATGGGCTTTCGCATCAAATCCTGTTTAGTTTACCTATTGCATCTTGTTAATTACATTAATCCAGAAACATATGGATCGGATAATGCATGTTTAACTCTGATACATTTCAAATGTCGTTTATAGGATTGATATTCAGACAAACACGACACACTTCCAGAGTCTTTTCTTGGTGCGAGGACTTCTAGTTTGTACTATTAATATTTTATGGCTTTACAAGATCTATTGAGTGACGCTCTCTCTTAATTGTTTGTAGTATCTTTTCGATGATGTGGCATTGATGCCTATGAGGTTGAAGAAAATCCCTTTGCAGACACAACGAGATCTATTTCTTCTTCTTTCAAGATTCATATTCCTTTATAATCAAGGTACTGAATAACGAGGCGAATAGTTTAAGTTTATTTCACTGCATAGTGCAATAAAATCATGCGTCAAAATGTATCGTTTGTCTGTTTTACAGTTGACAAGATCGAAAGCTTTTTAAAGAACTTTCCGGAATTCCCGAATGCTTTCTTAATTGGTGGTCCCGCAGACATGTTTGTTATTGAACTAACTGATCAGGTAGAATCCAAGAAATTGCCTTTGTTCATGAATTTATTCTGCTTAATGAAGTTAAATGTTTAACACGTGTCAAATACTGCTCTTTGGCCAGCTTCAAAAACTGAAAGTGGAACCAGTACTGTTACATTATCTCTCCCACATTAAAGTTCTCCAAGGTAAGTAATCGTTGTTTTCTGGTGTTTAATGACTTTGTGTATATAGGTAGCAACTTCAACCCCCTCACTTACTAGTGGGTCGATTTGGGCTTAGTTTTGTTTCAAACGGGTCAAACAAAAATGGCAAAATTGTATTTTTAATGGACACTAACAATTAATTAGTATTGTAGGAATACTATTTTTGTGATCATAATCGATGACTCGGTGTATTAACTTTATATATAAGTTGAAAAATGGCAAGTGTTGGGTCAATCCAGCCCAGCTCGTTTTGACCCGTTATCATATATACAAAGATAACGAATGCAACATGGTTGACTTTTAGGTCTGGAACTGAGAATGACTACAAGCACTAGACTTAAAACATGCCTGTACAGCTTCACTTCTCCCGGTGGTCCAATGTATCCAACAAGAGCTGTTCGTCATGCGGCCTGGGATGCGTTGGATTTTCTTTTCCCAGTGAGTAATTTATCTAAAGTTTACTATATCTGAATTATTAATCTTGTTAGGTTCAAGTTATTTTCTTTTTACAAAGATTACTACATTGTTGTGACTAGAGGTGGCAATTTCAATCCATTTGCTAATGAACGGGCCATAAAAAGGTTCAGTTAGAAAGGAAATGCGCCAACTTGTGCCATGTGTGGTTACAAATTTTAGATTATTATTTTAACGAGTAAATTACATGGACAGTCTGTGTGCTGAGTCCAAATTTCACATTTGGTCCTCATCTTTTGAGAAATTATCTGTTTGGTCCCAACTATTACTCACCCAGTCACCCATCACCTTTTGGTCCCTACAATGGATGTGGGTTAAATTTTTATGTTAAGATCATGTAAAAATACATTTTCACTCTTATCATTCAAACTTTTAAAAATATATATACAAATATAAAACAAATACCCCTTGATCATTGTCCCCAATCCTTTCTTCTTCTCTGCATTGCCACCAGACCTCCACCCATTTACCTCATGTAAATATACCTTGTAATAATATATTTTATGTAATCATATTAAATATTAAACACATATATTGTATATAAAAGTTGAAATAGATTATTAAGTAAATAAGTAGTCTGCAGGTGACAATATTCTAACCTGTGACTAGGCATGTAAACGAACCGAACGAACACGGACATATAATCGAACAATTTTTTTGTTCATGTTCGTTCATTAAGAAAATGGTCTTGTTCGTGTTCATTTATGTTCGTACTTTTAAACCCTAAACGAACAGTTTACGAACGTAAACGAACATAAACAAACAAACAAACTTAAATGAACATAATTTAACAAACATAAAAGAACACAAATTAACATAACTCAACAAACATAAACGAACACAAATGAACATAAAATAGCTTTTTTTTATATAAGTTAGTGATTAATTATGGTGTGTTCCATTAGAAAGCTAATTTTTATTATTAAAACGCCCAATTACTAATTAGTTAGTTTATATAAGTGGTTAGAAAACCCCTTTTATGTTCATAATTATATAAATATAACTACTTATGTATTATTTAAAATGTAACATAAACGAACAAACATAATGTAAATAAACGAACATGAATGAACAAGTCAACAAAGACAAACGGACGTTCACGAACATTAATGAACGAACAAAACGTGTGTTCATGTTCGTTCATTTATTTAAATATTAAATAAACGAACCGAACAAGTTCACGAACATTTCATGAATGTTTGGCTTACTTGTGACCGAACCTGCCCGTTTTGCCATATATCTCTAGTTATATGTTTATATTTAAATGATTGTAGACGGGTTGTAACGACATAATTATTTTGCTTTTTGGTCAGGTGGGGAGATATCCTCGACATATCATTAGTCTATTTTTCCGGCTAATGTATCCATGGTACTGGCCATCTTCATGCTGGAACTTTGTCTTGTCATGTATACAAGCTATACTATACTCAATCTTGAGTCGCATATTTCCTAGCTTTAAGTCAAGGAACCCGAAACAGTCTTAGCCATGGCTAACCGAATTACTCTTCGTGGCTCCATGTAGCGGGGCTAGCTTGTATTTTGTGGTAATTCTTTTTCCAAAAATGAGAAGGGTTTATGTACATGCTTTAATTTGAATATTATCCTGTATTTTTGTTCAGTATATTTTTAGAAGTTTCCATGGTTAACAAAGTATATACATTATCTGTTCGTTTGTTTGTTATAATCTCATATTTATAAGTGTTAAATTTTTGCTTAAGCTAGAATCATGACAATATTTAAATGTTTATTGGACATTGTTGATTTATTTACTTATCTTTTTTATAGGATGAGGTTCAAACTTATACGGATGTCGATATAAATTCTAAATGTATGATTTTGTTTAGCGAATAGGTATAGATCACGTGTAGGATCCATTTATGCGCATAATCTTGTATAATATCGCATTCTTGAGTTTGCGACGACAGGATCATAAGATCTTGATATGATGGAATGGGGGCGTGGAGAAGGGAGGGCAAGCCCCTCCACGCCAACTACACCAGCCTTCCAATCTTGTCTTGTCTTGGGCGGTGTTGCCCCTCCCAAAAGCGGGAATCTCCACAGACGTGGGGCTCTTCATCCACTTGACTTTTTAGCCTCTTTGCCCTTGCCCCCCTTGCCTTTCACCACCCCTTCCCTTTTGTGATGTGGCGTTTACCCTTGCCCACCACTCCGTGTAGTCTTAGAGGTGAAATGGACTAACCGACTAAATGACCATAAGCATAAATTTCGTAACATTGTTGACTTCGACACCTTAAAATCAAATCCTTAAAATCAAAGTTACTGACGAAACAAAAGTGTATGACTTGTAAGTTGTAACATATAACACATAAAAGAAAAGTTATACATAAAAGAACACTGACGAAAACCAAAATAATCCAACATACGATTTTGATCGTGAAAACTAAACCAGACCATTGACCAAAGCAATTGGCTTTCGTGATGACATGACAAAAAGAGGATTGAAGCCAAATCAAACTCTACAGTTGATGTGGTTCGATTTGAACCAATGTTTTTTTTTTTATGAAACAACCAATGTAAGAATCGTACTTCTTGATGTTCAAATCTATTTTGTGGTATTTCCTTCTCGATTTTGTCTATCATTGGTGACTCATACTGTGACGATGTTCTACTTTGTATGATATAGCTTGTCCAAGGTGCTCTCAACCCCATATTGTGAAATGTGAATCATCTCCTCGTGACAAGAATCTACTTCAACATATTATATGCATATATAGTTTACTTAACAGTTAACACATTTGCGTTTGTAACACGTATGTGTGGAGTTGAGACAAATAACAAATTGATCGATCCATAATTGTTGCCTCCTTCAAGATCAAAATGTGTAGATAATGATCACAAAAAGAATTATGTTTGATTTCTTTGTGATTGTTGGACAACATTGGATTTAAATACTTGAATTTTGATTTTGTTGAGTTCTCCATTCTTGTGTGTTTTTACGGAATGGATGGTATTATTCTGAGTTTTTTCATAATCAACCAAACTAATCCCCTTGTGATTTATATATACTTGTTCTGTCTAAATTAACAAAATGGTTTCGTGGTGTAGTTGGTTATCACGTCAGTCTAACACACTGAAGGTCTCCGGTTCGAACCCGGGCGAAGCCATATTTGACTTTTTTTTTTTTTTATAATTTTGCTTCAATCTAAATCCGTTTTGAGTTGGGTTCGGCAGCGGCCAGCAAGGTACTTCAACTTTATTCTGTCATCTTACAAACTTGACTGCTACAACACTGAGCTTTTTAACTCCAAAAATCAACTTACCATTTTATATATGTGCTCTACAGTAACACAAACAAGACCAATAAAATATTCAACCTCAACAATGCTTGCAACTTAATTGGTATTTTAACAGGTATGATGGATCCAGAAATTTTAATCAGTGTGATTGATCAAAATTTAAAACAAGCCAAGTTCACTAATTCTTAAAAAAACTATTATACTTTATCTATACTAGTTTATGGGTTAAGTTATTATACAAAGACTTCTAATTGTAAGAATTGTAAGAAGGAATTATAGAGTGACAAGTGTCCAATAACGTAAAACCTAAACCCACTACACCACCACCCAAAACCTAAACACACACCCCCACCCCCATCCCCATCCCCACCCCACCACCAACCAAAAACCTAACCCCCCCCCCCCCCCGCCCACACCCTACCTTCTCTCGAAAAAGAAAATTTGGGGGGTGGGGGGTTTAGGTTTTTGGGTGGTGGTGGGTGTTTAGTTTTTTTTTTTTGTATAGTGGGTTTTTTTAGAAGCCTGTTGTCACGGCCCACGGGGTTACTTTTCGACCCCCGTGTGACGTCCCCAAGGCCCCGGGGACAAGCAATCCATCCCGCTTCTTTGTGTGGGTCACTGGTTTCGTCCTGCCTTAGACTCATCAGGAGAGCGGCACCAGCTCTCGACCAGTGGTGCGTTCGTCGTTTGCACGACTAGGCACGTACACCTCTTCATTGACACTGACTCCGTCCCCTAATAAAGTCCAGGACTAGACAGTAACCCAAGCGTTCAAGCACAACCCACAGCATTGCGACCTTCAAATATTTGGCCCGTGACACTCTCCCACCACCATTTCATGCACGTCCTCGTGCATGCTCGCCGTCCCATACCAGCTCGCATACTTGACAATGCATGATCCCTTTATGTTGAGCATGATTCACTTTGGGAGGGTAGGACACCCGAAAGCACAACAACAATGATCTTCTGTTGTGCATGTTCAATATAGTACGTCAGTTCTAGTTTTTTGTGGCGCTGACGTCCGCCGCATCGGATTAGGTGCCGATGATTCACCTTGTTTCAGGAATACGGGGACCTGAATAGTTGTAGCAGCTTTCACAAAACTTCCTTTTTACGGCGCTGCTTGAACCGTAGATTTTTGAACATAACACGGAGGGCTTCACTGCAACTATACTTGAGCGGCTCTCACGATCCCATACTCGCGGAGTACAAAGACCTTTGCCGAAGCAAACCCATGTTTGGTCTTCTCCCACCACCATTGCGCAACCATACTCTAAATGTTAAGCTCATTTGGTTAAGAGTCACGTTCCAACGTATCCGAGAATTGTTCTGCTCTGATACCAAGTTGTCACGGGGTTACTTTTCGACCCCCGTGTGGCGTCCCCAATGCCCCGGGGACAAGCCAATCCATCCCGTTTCTTTGTATGGGTCACTGGTTTCGTCCTGCCTTGGACTCATCAGGAGAGCAGCGCCAGCTCTCGATCAGTGGTGCGTTCGTCGTTTGCACGACTAGGCACGTACACCTTTTCATTGACACTGACTCTGTCCCCTGATAAAGTCCAGGACTAGCCAGTAACCCAAGCGTTCAAGCACAACCCACAGCATTGCGACCTTCAAATATTTGGCCCGTGACACTGTGTACCCTTCTTACAGTAAGGAGTCTTTGTATTTGATCCTAATCCACTAGTTTATACAGGAAAAACTGGGTTGAAGGTAATTTCCATGATGACATATCAAAAGTCCTAGAACAAATCCATATGTTTTAACATTTTTCTTCCATTCATACCCCTCCACCCACATCGATCAATGTCAATCCAGCCTCTTCGTTGTCAGGTAAACCATTTATGAAGCCAATTAAACAAATATTGATTGCATAAATCATGGATCATCCTTCCCTAACCGGTGGAAGCATATGAGAAATTGATGCTAAGGAACAACGAATGCTGCTGTTGAAGACGTCCCCCATATAAGTTGGAAATATTTCAGCATGTTGTTTGATTTGGGTGGGAAATAGTCTCTATTCATTAGGTTTGTGTGTTTGCTATTTAGGAACTAACTAGGAATAACACGCGCATGTGTTGCGGCGCAGGTACATTGCAAACATCGAATGGATTAGTCTAAACGTTATGTGATGCGTTAACTATATGAAAGCGTGCATTTCGACATATCTGATCGAACTCAATGTAACCTATATAAGCATTGTGATTAAATCAAAACATAAAGTAAATCAAATTTATACCGTACAATCATAACGTATTATATAGGATCCGACTCATACATAGAAAACGTAACAGGTATAACGGAAAAGCTGACACGTATAATCAAAAGAGATTAATTAGAACTTTTGAAAAAAAGAAACCACAATTTGACTCCACTCAGTTCGAAACAAAATTAACAAAACATTCATAAAATAAGTACGGAAACATATTATATTTGATCTCACTCATTTCCAAAAAAATAAAAAGATATCTTAATTTCTAAATAGCTCTGGTACCGGTAATTTTTTTTTTTTTTGAAAGGTAAACTTCATTAAAATAAAACGCTGCCTCAAACCGAGGCAACCACAACAAGAAACACCAATTACAAATTTACACTAATCAGTTCAAAGGATTGGCTCTCTTTTGGATCTCGTATTGTACCACAAAAAACCTACTTTTTTAACCTCCATGATAATATGGTCAAGACTAACCGATTTGTTATTGAACCTGACTTCATTCCTCATTTTCCAAATGCTCCAGCAGCCGATTTGATTAGGCCCTTCACAACTTCTTTCTTCTACCCACACAATCCCACATGATCATGAGCTTCAATTAAATCTCCGAAGGAGAAAACCATAAAATTCTGACACTTACACCAACTGCCAATGTAAGACCACAGCATGGAGGCAAAAAAACAATTTGTGAAAATATGCTCAATACTCTCATCCACCTCTTCACAAAAGCTCTGGTACCGGTATAATCGACCGGTATTTACCGGTTTTTAAAACAGCGTGTAAGTTGATCAGCCCCCTCCTTTTATTTTTACTCAATTAGTAGTTGGTTGACACGTGTCGTGGTGAGAGTTATTAGGTTTTTTTTGTTCTTTCAATATCACGCTTCGGCTCTCACCTGTGTCTTTTCATCTAAATTCTCACAACAAGTGCATTACAATCTGAAATTCGATCCCTGAATGGATACGAAGCACGGACTTGCACCGAAGTAGATCAAATTGAAAACGCAGTAGCTGTAGCAGTGGATTTTGTTTTGGGATAAAACGCCCTTCGCTTCCTGGTATTTCTTCCGTGCCCTAATTTTGGTGCTTTAATCATCAAATGAGCTCCTGAATCGTTTGCTTTTTTTTTTTTTTGTGAATTTCTATCCAATATATTCCTTAGGGTTCTTCGTTGTTAATATAATAGTATTTTTGTTTATGAGTTACTGATGATGTATGTATTCTATGATTGGGTTTGGTGGTATTTGTGTATTTCTGACGAAATTATGTTTTTGTTTGAATAGTTGGTACTTAAATTTACGGATGAGCACTGAAAATCCCAAAAAGTGGGTACCAGTACCTGTACCGGTATTTTAGTGTAAAAACCGGTACCCAACACTTAAATTTTAGTGGTTTTCTGTTTTATAATCTTTTCGGTGTGTTTTAATATTATTTTGTTTGACAATAATCACTTTTCTGTTTGATAATCTAGGCCTGTTGACAATCTGTTTTGACTGCTGATTTCTTAGAGAAGTAGTTAACACTTAAAAGGTAAACTGTTATGTTTTTTTTTTCATCCAAAAATCTAGCTAAAGTAATTTGCAGTTGTACATATGTTACTATCCACAAATGTTTAATGCTCATTTCGAGTTTGTTTAGATTCTAGTTGAAACCCAAATGCATATGCTATTCAGAGATAACGTTGTCTTTTTCTTTTGACGTATGAACCAAATTCTAAGATATTATAACTTATTTTGATGCTCGAGTTATGATATTTAAGTAACTGGCTAAGGTTTGTTTCTTTTTGAGCCGCATTTGGGTGACAAATAACAAAATCATGGTTTTGTTTTCTGGAAAAAAAGTAAATATTTTAGGACTTTACGTTCCGAACCAGTATGCAGGCTTTTTTTAATATGTTCTTTCCCAATTATGAGTTTTTTTATGCACTGTTGTCATGAGTCTTTTTTTTTTGTCTACATCTTTGCTTAAGTTTACTTTCT
This sequence comes from Helianthus tuberosus, assembly GCA_030545235.1. Classification (NCBI taxonomy): domain Eukaryota; kingdom Viridiplantae; phylum Streptophyta; class Magnoliopsida; order Asterales; family Asteraceae; genus Helianthus; species Helianthus tuberosus. The sequence goes on from JARYGA010027071.1 coordinate 823,894, forward strand.
AAAAAGAAGTTTTAATTTGTTATTTGTTATAGGCAGTGAATTAACATTTCCAGGAACACAAATGTTCTCTAGTGTATCAACATGCTTATGATATCAATGTATTAACCACCAGGTACTTCAAATTTATGTTCTCATAATGTTGCAAGGTTTCGGTTCAACTATTTTACCACTTTATAATCAATCATAAATCCAAGCCCTTGAATGCATCAAACAACCATAATATTATTTATTAAAATCATAAGCAAAATAATAAATTTTTAACAAAAGGGCCCCGTTTTTAGACTTTGCTTTAGGCCATCAAAAAAAGTTGAGCCAGCCCTGGACTGCCCTTTCATAATTCATTGCAAGTTATAAAAATACTGCATAAAAAGAAACCCAAAATCATAATTCATTGCAAGTTATAAAAAGAAAACCCGAAAGAAAGTTACCGGAGTCATATTTGGACTATCTACCCGTTTTTTTTTTTTAATTTCTCCACCTCTATAAATCGTAGTTGTTAATAGCGGCTATAGCGACCGCTATAGCGCGCTATGTAGCCAAGCGACCAAGTGTCGCTGTATGGGTCTTAGCGATCAATAGCGAACTTAGCGACAGTTAGGTTTTTTTTATTTGCATGTTAATATCAATTAGATATAGCTATAAAATAGCTGGATTTATAGGTTTTTGTTAAATATACATGTAAAATTGCATATATACAAGGGTATTTTGATGTAATATACATACATATAAAAATTTTCAAAATTCTTTTTCTAGTGTAATCGCTATTTATAAAATAGCCGTCGCTATTTGTCGCTATTCGCTACGTAGCCTATAGGTGACTTGTCGCAATTTGTCGCTATTCGCTATCGACAACTATGCTATAAATAGTACCCGCTACAAAAGGAAGGGAGGTGCCGCCCCTCTTAAGAAACAAAAAATGGCTTATTTTTGGGCGAAAATCTCCCTCCCTTAAAATCCTCTGTAGCTGGGCCAACCATTATGAAAGGAGAAATGGGTAAATCGGTCAGGCCCAAAGCCCGTGTTGGAAGCGTGACAAAGGGTTGGACTTAACAAAGGGGGATTAGGGCTTGTAAATTGAATTGAATGTAAACCATGGTAAGATCACTCCTTCACATGTTTCTCAAACAATGCATTGTATCATTGATAGTCGGTCGGTCGGTCGGTGCAATCTGTATGTAGGAAACTGTATTCATGTATGGAGAATCTATAACTTGTACTTTTTGAGCTTTAAGAGATTGTACCTTAGAAGATTTCATGTTGTTATGAATTTACAGGCAAGAAAGTGTAAACTTTTCTTCCGATAGTAAAAAAAATTAAGTAATACTGAATCATTTACCTCATAAGTTGATTTTAAGCATATTTGTGTTTACCAATAAAAGAGTTGGATTTCTGACTGCAAACCAATCTTAATTTCACTATTGCTAACTTGAGTTTATTAGGTTTCTTTGCTCCCTTATTTGGATTGAAAACAAGCACATAATGTTGGGTGTGAATCGGTTTCCGAGATCGCGTTTATTCAGGTGGATGGCGTTGCGCCACTCTTCCAGCAAGCTTTTTGTTGGAGGTATCTCATCCCTTTTTCTCTTTATGTGTTTAACTGTAGTCTTGGACTCTTGGTTTTAAAAAGCACGTCTGAGGCGCGATGCGGCAAGTTATGCACATATGGGTCTGTATTGGAGTCTGTAAGAGGCTGGTTTGTGAAAACAAGCACACGGGCAGAAGAGGTTATGAATGGCGGCTTACTTCATAAGAAGACTAGTATATAAAGGAGATGAGAGAAATTCGAGTCCGGTTGTACATAGAGCAATGCCTCACGTACGTGAAGCTCTTATCTCTTGCCTCGCGCCTCATCTTTTGGGACCTCAACATCTCAAAGTGCCCCGCGCTTTTCAAAACCAAGTTTGTAGTAGTGAAACATGTCTTAATATATGTTTTTTATGAAGCATGACAAATCTGAAAAAAAGAGTTTGGGTCCTTGGGATTATTAGATATATTGCAGAACATCATGCTTGTTGTCATTTCTTATTTTTCGTAATAATATATGTATGGGCACAGGCCTTTCCTATGATACAAATGAACCTGTGTTGAAAGAGGTTTTTGGGCAGCATGGAGAAATTATTGAAGGTATGTTACATCTCTAACGTGTTAAACACTTCAAAAAAAAAAAAACTAAGGGAACGGGTCAAACGTGTTTTAAGTTTCCAATAGTGTATATCAATACAGATAACCTTTGTTAAAAAATAGAACTTCTATTAAAAAGTATTTTATTTTCATCATCATACCTCACATACTGATTGTTTGACAAAATTGCAAATTGTTTCCGGCACCCAACCCACTCATTTTGCCGACTTTACTTGTCTTAATAGATTAGTAGTTAATCCTAATTCCAAACAAAAGGTTATATTAATGTCATCATCTTTGCAGCAAAAGTTATATGTCATCACAAGAGTGGCAAATCAAAAGGATATGGATTTGTGCATTTCATTTCTAAAGATTCTGCCAGCAAAGCCTTAGCAGAAATGGATGGTCAGGTACATTGGATTCATTCTTGCTAATGTTGATAACTGAACAATTCGTTATAATGATTATGGTGTTACGTCTTCTTATCAGGTACTCGACGGTAGAAATATCCGCATCCAGTATGCAAACATGAAAGAAGGATGCTGCAATTTGAATTTGGAGGTCAGGCCTATTTCTTTGTACACTTCAAACTTTGCTCGAGTAGTGTCCCATTATTATATATTTTTTCTTGGACTGTCTAATATATATTATATACTTTTTAGTATATAATTTCCAAATAGAAATGTAATTAACTCAATAATTATTTGCTTGAATCTAACAAACAAAAATACGTAGCAACAAACTCTTATGATATAAAAAACAAACAGAAAATCGTTTCACTAGAAAAGTCATTGGCATATTAGAATAAAGTTTAATAAAAAAATATAGTTGTGGGATGTGCTTAGAGATCTTCTAGGTTCGTTTTTGATGAAATTATAGGCTGGACCGCTAGCTATGGGTTTAGGAAACGGCAAATCGAACTGGCCAGTTTTACCGCGTTGGCGGTTAACCGGGTTTTTTTTTTTTTTTTTTTTGCGGTTTGAACCGATTTTCAAGTTATTTTCAAAATAATTAGTAATTAGTTTGTGTTAAAAACGCTAAAGGTTTCAAACTTTGTATTTAGTAGAATTGGTTTTTCTATTCAAACGGGGGTGGCGGCGCAACTTGTTGCCCGACTATCTGCCATTGCTTTGTAATTGCCCTTTTTCGTGTGGAATGATATTGACGAAAAGTATTTATTCAAATAAATAAATAAATATATTTTTCAGTTTATTTCAAAACCAAATAACACATCGGGTATTGCTATATGATTATAAATGAAGTTTTACTTTTCAGTAACACAGAGGGTGTTAAAAACTGGCTCACATCTAACATAAAAAATTTATAATAAAATTACGGTTGGCTGATTTGAGCCAGGTTATCTATTGTTTTAAAGTTACAAGGGTGGGGGAGTGGTCACCAAATGGTGAGTGTTTAACTTATTTTCTAACCAATAATATCATGCCATGTTAAGTCACGACTCTACTTCCCATTTTGCACTTAATCACTAGCAATGATCAAACAAATGGAGAGTGGTAAACAAATTTTTTTTTTTAAAAAAGAAGATAAATTTGTGATCGGTTGGAAGGGGTTGGGACTCACCATTAACCCCCTCTCCCTCCCACCTCTCTCCTCTTCCCCACTCGGTGAATACCCACCGATTTTGCCCCTCACCATACACCGAATTGCAGTCACCGAAGGGGTGGCATCCCTTTGCCGCGCAGCAACCTCCTATCCCCGCTCCAACTTAATTATGATATATGTGGTGTCTGCTTTATGCTAATGTGTATGTGTATGATGTGTGTTTCTTCGTGAAGAGAGAATTGTCTCGGCAAATGACTAAAGGGAAGGATGAAGGCGATGAAGCTAGCCAAGACCTTAATGTATATCACAAAGTGTCTTTTGATCATGTGTAATGATGCATCATTGTATACTTTGTGTAATTCATGTGAAACCAACTCTTAAATAAAGCTTAATCAAGTACATTTTGCAAATTTCTAACATATATATCTTTGGATAGTATAATAAAGCCTAATTAAGTACTGATGAAACTTTGGATAATACTAGACTATCACAGCTGGTCGTCTCGTGTTCTGGGGGTTCAATCTCTATCTTTCACTTGCCGAATAGCTGATCTCACCAAGATATCCTACAAAACGAACACCGGTGACTCCCAACAAGGAGGAGAAAATGGGGGTTCTCCTTGTGACCACCCTACGGCGTGAGAATAAGTAATTGCTTTCAGGATAATTGTGTGTTTAGAGTAAGAGAGTGAGAATCCTTAAACTTGGAGGTAGAGTCTTCTATTTATAGCCGGAGAATAGTGAAGGTGGAGACCTGCCAGCTAGCCAACGATCGCCAGCTGGCCGACCAGAGGAATATCCGTTCTGTCCCCTCTGGTGTAGTCAGTCTCTGAGGTGACGTGGCGTACGGTTATTCGCTTCAGCTAGGCACTCGCTTGTACTGGCTGTTGTTTTGTTCTCCCAGGATCTTGCAACCGCTGCTGGCTTCTCGCTATTGGTGCCACACGTCGTTCTATCTGTCTACAGGAGCATCTTCTTGTCACCAGGTGAAGCTTTTAGAACCTTTTGGATGACTTTGTGTGACGGGAACGCCAGCTTGGAATGGTGTGGTCTCTTTGACATGTGTACACATATGATTTGGGATCATACCTCTTACAGTACATATTTGATAAAATCTTGTATGAAAACTTATAGTGTTGCAATTATTTTGACGTACATATTACTTGATTTGTTAATAATCTGGTCCATTTTATATTGTTATTACTATATAAAATGCATCACTATTATTAAATTTACAATCGCTTTTAACTATACAAACAGAAATGGTAAAACAACTCAAACTCCAGTAAAAAAAACCATAAGCTTTCCCATTTTTACTAAATTTATCTAAGCCTATTTACCCGTATCAAAACCACTCGTATTATAGAGTAAATTGTCAAAATCAGGGGCGGCTATGAGGGTGTGCGGGGAGGACTTCCGCACAGGGCCCGTGGTTTCGAGGGGCACGTGTTTTTTTTAAACTGATATATATATGTTAATAAATAGAAATCGAATAAAAAAATATACATAAAATGGTCTTTGGTGCAGTGGCGCGCGTATTTTGGTTAGTTCTTTGGGCCTGAGACCTGGGTTCGAGTCCCTTGGTTCACTTCTTTTTTATTGAGTTTCATTTAACAGTTTTTAATAATTGCACAACTGGTCCCTGCACTTAAAAGTTCTAAAGAATTACCAAATCAGTCCCTTCAATTAGGAAATTAGTTTAATCTAAAATTTATAACTAGGTTAGTTATTTCTTTTGTAATTATTAACGGGACTAACAAGTTTCATTCATAAAATTAATATTTTAAACCTGAAAAAACTAGTTATAGTAGTTTCTAAATACGCGACATCTAATATAAATAAAAAAAGGTTCGTTTAGGATCCGGTTTTCAAAACGGATGGGTATTGGGGATCCGTTTTTGGCGGATGTTACACATTGTTTATCGAATAATACGATTTTGTCATTTTCGTAAATGCCTTGTTTATCGTTAAGATATAAGGGCACATTTTTTTGACCTCGAACAGGGTACATGAATTCTCAGAGACGCCACTGGTCAAAATCGTCCCTGAGGTTTGAGCATATTTGTGAGTTTCGTTCAAACAACTTTTTGTACCATATTGTCTTTTATTTTTGACATTTTTTGCCATTTTCATTCAGATGTTTGTTTTTCGGTTAATTAAGGGGCTATTTAGACATTTTATCCTTTTTTCCTATTTTTTATTTTTCTTTTAACCTTTAATAAAATAAAACTAATTATAAAACCTACCCCCACCCTATTCTCTCTCTCTAAATCTCTGCACCTTTTCACACTCTCTCCAAACCTCTCCTCTCTCTCTCTAAACACTATAAGGGTGGAAGGGGCACCTTCGGTGATCCCTTCGGTAACCCCATTTTACCGAGCGACATTGGGCCACCACCCTCAAATCGGTGTTCGGTGACTCCCCCAAATGGTGAATACTCACCGAAAAGAGAAGAGAAGAGATAGAGAAGAGAGAGGGTTAATGATGGGCTCCATCCTTTTTCAACCAATCACAATTTTTTTTTAAATATTTACCATCCTCCATGTGTTTGAACACCCCTAGTGTGGAGTGCAAATTAGAGAGTGAATGAGGAAGTTGACATGGCATGATATTATTGGTTAAAAAAAAGTGTACCACTTCCCATTTGGGGAGCACCCCTTCCACTATAAGGGTGTCCGGAGTGGGCGGTAAACCCACTCGGCAAAGCGGTTTACCGCGCGGTAACACCGCTGCCGGTGGGTTTTGCCGATCGGTAAACATGGAGAGGCGGTGAACCTTCACCGAATCGAGGAGAGGAAGGGACGGGGAGAGAGAGGGGGTGTGTGGTGGGGTCCATGCCTTCTCAACCAATCACACCATTTTCCTTTTTTTTTAAGTTTACCAATTCATGAAGTGTCTAACTGATGTGTGTAAAATGCAACATATAAATTACATCAAATGAGGCATAAAACTAATCCTTTTTTAGTACTAATATTGGAAAAAGAGTGTTTTTGTCTTCCTTTTGTATTTTCAGGATTAAATGAGCTCAAAAACGCAAAAGAAGCAAAAAGACAGCTAAATCCAACATAAATACAAGAAAAGGAACATTAGTGGATTGCCCGAACCCTCAACGGCACCTTCCAAAGCAAAATAGAGAAAACAGAAGGCTGAACACGCCCCGTGCTCAGCCAACACGGGGCCGTGCCCAAGAAGCAGCAGAAAAGACAAACCTATAGAAGCTTCTATTGCCCACCACGGGCCGTGCTCAGCGGACACGGGGGCGTGCCGAAAGTACTGCAGGCGCATTAATTGTAATTGCGAATTACAATTAATGAAGAGAGAGAGTGTCAGACGGGCACGGGGCCGTGCCCAGCGAACACGGGGCCGTGCCCAGGCCTCTGTTCAGCCTATAAATAGGAGTGCTTGGTTTCATTGCAACTCATTCCTTGGCACTCCACCTCTCTCACACTTCATCCACCACCCACCACCATCACAACACCATCATCCACCACCATCATACATTGTCCATCGTAGAGTGTGTGTGAGTCGTCTCGGGATCCAAGATTGATCGTAAGAGTTCTTGACAATCAAGGCCATGTTTGCCTAAGTCTCTTACATCACTTGGTGAAGACAAAGTGTCTAGTATAATACTTTTTATTTATAATCTTTTGCACTTTTTATTTGGTTTTGTATTAATGACTTTAATAACTAGTTACTTATGTTGAAGGTGATCTTTCCTTATCGTTTGTCCGTGGTGTCTTGGCATTATTTTACTGTCTATATAAAATAAAGGATTTTCACCATTCATATCTCCACGGTCTATATGGAGGTATGTTGGCTACCTGGTCGGGGGTTAAGGGAACGGTTTGGTAAAGGTCTTGCCATTGTTCAGCGTTTAGAGGTCCTGCAATGGACCTGGGTCAAATTTAGTAGGACCTCCTTCAATACTTCACGGTATTGGATGGCGGGGGTCCAAACTCTTTGATCCCCTCATAAGTTAACTACTATTAATACTATAACCCGGCTATTTAGGACTGTATCCCTGCTGACTCAGACTACTTAGTCGAGGGTAACGTCACCGCCAAAAGCGGGGCCTACCACAATACTGCATTAATAACTTAATTCATTATCTTCCAATAATCCACCCCTTTAGGATTGTATCCCTGCTGACTCAAACTACTGGGGTGAGGGTAACGTCACCTTCAAAAGAGGGGCCTACTACAATAACTAAGATAATCTCTTAATTATGTGCAAAAGTGCGGAAATAATCAAAGGTTATACTAGATACGAGTCGGAACCAAGTGATTCATCTTGTCTATCTGTTTTTATTTTATTTTTATTTTCAGCATTTTAGTTAGTTTTTATTTTTCTTAGTTTAAAACATTTTTTCAAACTTTTATTTTGGTTAGACGTTGAGGATAAACCGGTACTAAAAGCTCTTGTGTCCTTGGACGACCTCGGTATCTTACCAACGCTATACTACACTCAACGATGGGTGCACTTGCCCATATGTGTGTTTAGTGTTAGTGAAATATCGTGTTTTATAAATTTAAAACTTGGCTAAAATAAGTGTTAAAAAGGGCTTAAAATATACACCTAAAATATACAACACTTTATCGCACATCAAGTTTTTGGCGCCGTTGCCGGGGACACAAGGATTTTAAGAAAGTTAGGAATCAACGGCCTAATCATCTTTTATTTTTCTTTTTTATTTTTTTTTTAGGATTTTCTCAGTTTTTCAGCTTCTGCAGAGCTCAGCACGGGCCGTGCCCGCTGAACACGCCCACGTGCTCAATCATTGGAACTGGCAATCCTGTTTTACATCAGACAGTAAGCTGAACACGGGGCCGTGTCCACTCAACACGCCCCCGTGCCCAAGTTTCAGTTACTGAAAACAGAACCGTTAGATCCCGACGGTTGGTAATTTCTGACATAAACATGAGTGATAGTAATTATTTTTACTTTCGGCACTCTTATGGTACGTGGTGTCAATTATGTGGTGGCGAACATGAAGAAGTAAAATGCTACTTCCTAAATTATAGGCCCCACTACATGGACCCACGATCTTTTCACAACCTTAAGAGGGGCGAAAGTAAAAATAAGCACTATTTCTCCCTCGAATGCGCCCAGCCAGATATTCTAGGGGAAATGTTCCTTAGCGAATTATTTCAACTAGAAGAGCTAATTCTGAAATGGATAGAAGAGCTTAGGAAGGATTTTATTAATCCGCCCCAAGACGATACCCATGAAGAAATGTTGGAACCGCATTCCAACAACCTCGTTGCTCCCAAAAATACCTTCGTACCTAGCAAAGACTTGGACGATAGTCGTCCCTGTGTCGATTGTGCCGTGAAGGACTCTCCATCGACTTCGTTCGGTGCATACATAGACCTGAGCGATTCGGCATATACCTTCTTTAACAAGAGCCCGGAAAAGGGTTGGACTTGTCCACCTAGAATGAAAATAGGAATTACCCTCACCGACAACCTCTTGCGTTCTCGCCTTAGTCTAGGACAATTAAGGTATATTAGGCACTTTGGGGTTGTTCCAACTAGTCAGGAACCACCCGATAAAAACAAGTTCCTTAAAAAAACTAGACAACTTCATAAAACAGTCCGTAGACACGGGGCCGTGCCCAGCCAACACGCCCCCGTGTCCATCGAAAGATTCCTTTCTGATCAGTACGTCAGAATACGGACAAACTGTGTCAGAGCTCCACCTGCACACGGGGCCGTGTCCACTGAACACGGGGCCGTGTCCAGGTTGCTGTCATTTTCTATAAATGCAGCCAAGAATTCTGCACATTTGGACCAACTTGGGGCAGAGATTTGCAGGAATCTTCTCTCAAACTATCCTAGGTAAGTCTAAAAGAAGGTTCCAACAACCCATCTTGTCCCTTCCTCTTTTAGTAATTTCCTTCTTCTTCATCTTTCTCCAAGAACTACCATTGAAAGTTTGGAATTCCTCCAACTCTATGGTAGGGATAAATGAGTTTTGTTCAAAGAATCTTGGTAAAAACATGTTATGAAACATGGTTTTAAGTTATTAGTAGCCAAAAAGGGCCTACAACATTCAGAAAATAACTTAAAAATACAAGTTTCCTTGTTCCAAAACTCTGCAGAAAGATGGACACGGGGCCGTGCTCAGTGAGCACGGGGCCGTGTCCGGTTACTGTTTCATTAAATAAGCTATTTTTAGTTTATTTTTCGTAGGATGTCGAGTGAAAACAGCGATACATCTTCTGTGCATTCGTCAAACAACCGAAGAGGAAGAAGACCCTCCATTGAAGCTACACTTGTTCACTATGTGATAGCATTAAGGGAGGCTCTCGACGAAATGACTTCAGTAGAGGAGGTCCTTATCGACCGTATTAACGATCTTACGATGGGACTTGAAAGCAGCTTCCAAGAAATTAACCTCTTGCACCAGAGGTTAAATATTCTTGTAGCACCTCCAATGGAACCAGTCCTTCCTCAGCAGGATTGGAACCTGGCTCTCGGAATCAACAACCCTACCGGGTGGGAAGACTTTCCGGCGGAACCTCCCATGGAACACCAACAAGAGATCCCGGTGGAAGTTGAAACCCCTCAAACTAATGCCAATGAGCCTTCTTTTCTCCTTCCAAGGGAGATAGAAGAATGGCTCGCCGACATTTGAGGAGAACCGCAGAAGGAGTTCACTAAGGCCTTGTTTAACCAAGATTTAGTATTTCTTGGAAATTTTGCTAAACTAAAATAAAGAAAAGGCTAGGACTCCGTGGTTTGTTATTTCTTTTATCTAGTTTAATTTAGGATTATGTAAGTTCTCTCTATGATGAAATGAAATGATGGTTTTAATGTTCGGATGGTTTGTAAAACACACTCATGGTGGTAAAGGATGAAAAGGGGAACGAGAAAAATGATCCCATGCACAAGAACGAGGCAACCCGACAGTTTTCTCCCTTTCAGAAGGTTCAACACGGGCCGTGCCCAACCAACACGGCCCCGTGTCGGACCACCTGCAGAAAACGCCCAGTACAGGTAACTGGACACGGGCCGTGCTCACCCAACACGCCCCCGTGTCCAGACTTCTGTTCCTCTTATTTCAATTTTGTTACTGGCACTTGAACACGGGGCCGTGCCCGGATAACACGGGGCCGTGTTCAGTGCCCAGTAACACAAATTTTTGCTTTTTAAACACTATTTTACACATCTAATCAACCTAAAAATTTATTTTTGGGACACATTGAGGACAATGTGTAATTTAAGTGTGGGGGGATGCTAAAACCTTGAATTTTGCAAGTCCTAAATACAAGCCTTACACAAAACTCTATTGGAACCGCTAATCACCCCAAATTTTTTCAAAAATTTCATTTTTTTTACTTGTCTAGGTTTAACTCGGGAAATTCAAGCTCTCAAAAAGGTTATATTTTTACAAATTTACAACCGATAGCGTAGTGATAAAAAGAACCAACATAAGAAAATTATGAAAAAGGCATGACAAACTTATTTAAAATTTGATTATATATACTTGATCACATAAAAACCCATTCCCACAAAAGTGAGTTTTGAGCCTTTATTGAGCACACAATTTCATATCATTTGACTAAATGCTCATTTTTCGTTTCTTGTGTGAATAGCCGCTTGGTTCTTACGACTCTAGAACTTGCCATGACAATACATTCCCGGTCCTTATCAACTTAAACCCGAGTAAGTAAATGATAGAGGCATTAGGACTAACCCTTTTTCATTTCTACACCATTATTTTTCTTTTTTTTCACCACCTACCCAAAAAATCCCCCTAGTTAGCCCCTTTGAGCCTAAACCTTTTCGTTTCATCACCCAAAACAAAAACCCTTTCACCCACCAAAACCTTTTTCATTTTTAACCCTTTATTTTAGTAACAAGTTCGGTTCTTCGAAAAAAAAAAAAAAAAAAAAAAAAAGAGAAAAATGAAGCAAAAAAATAAACAAACAAAGTAATCAAAAATAACTTTGTTTGAATAGAAGCTTCATCAAAAATAAAAAGTTGCAAAAAAAAAAAAAAAAAAAAAAAAAAAATTATTACGAAAACCGACACTTGTTACGCTTTTTAGCCCTTTTTCTACTAACCACTAACCCAACCACCTACCTTTAACCCTAGCCAACCCTTAACCCGCAAAGTCCTCTTGATATCTACAAAGGTATAAAAGTTAAAAAGGAGGAGGATTGATTTCTTGGCAAGCCTATGGTAGGAATAAGTTCCATGCCGCTCTCGAGTGATTCACTAAAAATACACTTTCGGCCGAGTGTGAGTGATTTCCCCGTGAGGTACGTGAACTTGTATATAAATAGAATTTTAAAAAGGCATGTTATGCCCAAATAAGTAATTTCTTTTATGAACAGTTCTAAATAAATCATTACGAATAGGAGTGTAAATAAATAAAAATAAAACCCCAAAAAGATCTTGGAAATCCCGACACTCTATGACAAGCCCAAAACCTTCTCTTCTACCTATTCCATTTGGGAGTGTAAGCCAAATATTAAAGAGTTTTGCTTGAGGACAAGCAAAAGTTCAAGTGTGGGGGTATTTGATGTGTGTAAAATGCAACATATAAATTACATCAAATGAGGCATAAAACTAATCCTTTTTTAGTACTAATATTGGAAAAAGAGTGTTTTTGTCTTCCTTTTGTATTTTCAGGATTAAATGAGCTCAAAAACGCAAAAGAAGCAAAAAGACAGCTAAATCCAACATAAATACAAGAAAAGGAACATTAGTGGATTGCCCGAACCCTCAACGGCACCTTCCAAAGCAAAATAGAGAAAACAGAAGGCTGAACACGCCCCGTGCTCAGCCAACACGGGGCCGTGCCCAAGAAGCAGCAGAAAAGACAAACCTATAGAAGCTTCTATTGCCCACCACGGGCCGTGCTCAGCGGACACGGGGGCGTGCCGAAAGTACTGCAGGCGCATTAATTGTAATTGCGAATTACAATTAATGAAGAGAGAGAGTGTCAGACGGGCACGGGGCCATGCCCAGCGAACACGGGGCCGTGCCCAGGCCTCTGTTCAGCCTATAAATAGGTGTGCTTGGTTTCATTGCAACTCATTCCTTGGCACTCCACCTCTCTCACACTTCATCCACCACCCACCACCATCACAACACCATCATCCACCACCATCATCCATTGTCCATCGTAGAGTGTGTGTGAGTCGTCTCGGGATCCAAGATTGATCGTAAGAGTTCTTGACAATCAAGGCCATGTTTGCCTAAGTCTCTTACATCACTTGGTGAAGACAAAGTGTCTAGTATAATACTTTTTATTTCTAATCTTTTGCACTTTTTATTTGGTTTTGTATTAATGACTTTAATAACTAGTTACTTATGTTGAAGGTGATCTTTCCTTATCGTTTGTCCGTGGTGTCTTGGCATTATTTTACTGTCTATATAAAATAAAGGATTTTCACCATTCATATCTCCACGGTCTATATGGAGGTATGTTGGCTACCTGGTCGGGGGTTAAGGGAACGGTTTGGTAAAGGTCTTGCCATTGTTCAGCGTTTAGAGGTCCTGCAATGGACCTGGGTCAAATTTAGTAGGACCTCCTTCAATACTTCACGGTATTGGATGGCGGGGGTCCAAACTCTTTGATCCCCTCATAAGTTAACTACTATTAATACTATAACCCGGCTATTTAGGACTGTATCCCTGCTGACTCAGACTACTTAGTCGAGGGTAACGTCACCGCCAAAAGCGGGGCCTACCACAATACTGCATTAATAACTTAATTCATTATCTTCCAATAATCCACCCCTTTAGGATTGTATCCCTGCTGACTCAAACTACTGGGGTGAGGGTAACGTCACCTTCAAAAGAGGGGCCTACTACAATAACTAAGATAATCTCTTAATTATGTGCAAAAGTGCGGAAATAATCAAAGGTTATACTAGATACGAGTCGGAACCAAGTGATTCATCTTGTCTATCTGTTTTTATTTTATTTTTATTTTCAGCATTTTAGTTAGTTTTTATTTTTCTTAGTTTAAAACATTTTTTCAAACTTTTATTTTGGTTAGACGTTGAGGATAAACCGGTACTAAAAGCTCTTGTGTCCTTGGACGACCTCGGTATCTTACCAACGCTATACTACACTCAACGATGGGTGCACTTGCCCATATGTGTGTTTAGTGTAAGTGAAATATCGTGTTTTATAAATTTAAAACTTGGCTAAAATAAGTGTTAAAAAGGGCTTAAAATATACACCTAAAATATACAACACTTTATCGCACATCACTAACTATTGCCAACACTTTTCATCATAGTTTAAACTCTTATGGTTGAATGACATGGCACACTCTTATTGGTTGATTTTGAAGTTTACCACTTTCAAGTGTTTAACCACTCCTTATACCCTAAGGTTTGTGTGATCAATTTTGAATTTTAGAAAGTTGTTGGGCATTCTAAACCACAGGATCAGTGGAAGGGGTGAACAAGATCGTGACCTGAACCCTAATCTCAGTCTCTGAACACGAGCTTGTGAACTATGATGCATCAATCAAGGGTGCAATGGAGGTCTTATAGATTATGCTTTTGAGTTCATCATTAAAAATGCCAGTATCGACACCGAATAAGACTACCCCTGCACCGGCAAAGACGATAAGTGCGATAAAAACAAGGTTTGTACCAATTATTGATTCTTTTGGATCAGGATCAGATAATGAAAACTGAGATTTTGTGTGAGATGATTTGCCGAAAACTCGAATTGCAGGTGGATACCGGTTACTATGCCAGTGATTGAAAGATGGTATTATTCAATTTGGGGATGAAGATAAACCCTAATTTTATTTCTTTAAGATGGGGGGAACAAGGAAGCTCAAAGCACTTGATGTATCTAGGGGTTTTTTTGGGTTCCGGCAAAGACAACAAGTGCAATAAATCTAGGGGTTTGTGCAGAAAAACACAATGGATTCTGATTGTGGAGGTGGAAGTGGTGCCGTGGTGGTGGCGGCGGTGATGATGAATGAGAGAGAGGAAAGAGAGAGAGTTGGCTCTGATGTGTGTATTTTATATATTTTTAAAAACAACTTAATTTTTTATTATTTTATATATGTTAATACTATTTTATTTATATATATATATATATATAGGAGTAGTTGGGTAGAAAGTGGGTTTTTCCTATAAAGTCTAGGAAACAATAAGAATGTGACACGTGGCATGAAGGGATTTTAATTAAAATGGCACTTGTGTAATTTGACATTTCATTTTATTTTTGGAATTTTATCTCTCATTAAATAACAATGCATAAATTATGGAAACTGTTTCTCAATGATTTTCTTAGTGGTTCTTCGTGATCTTTGTTGAACCAGATCAATGTTAATATTATACCTTTGACTTTGTTGAACCAGATCAATGCTTCTTCGTGATCTTCAGTCGGTTGTGTTATATGATCAAGATGGGAAATTTGCTGGGGTCCGCAGGCCTAACTCTAAACTTCCAATTGAAATTAATGGTACAAAGATCGAAATTGTGGATACAATTGGCAGTAGTGGACTTGATATGAAGGTAATAATGTTGTGTTTTTTGGAATTTTATCTCTCACTGATGTTGTATTTTACCATTCATGTTGGTAATGATGGAGGATTTCTTGACATTTTGTTTTAACAGCAAGCATTCATGCTGGTAATGCTGGAGAATTTTCTTAACGGTGTGTTTTACCATTCATGCTGGTAATGCTGGAGGATTTCTTGACATTGTGTTTTAACATTCATGCTGGTAATACTGTTGTGTTTTAGCATTCATGCTGGTAATGCTGGAGGATTTTCTTGACGATGTGTTTTACCATTCATGCTGGTAATGCTGGAGGATTTATTGACATTGTGTTTTAACAGCAATCAGATTAATACAGTTGTGTTTTAGCACACTGTGTTTTAACAGCAAGTAGATTAATACAGTTGTGTTTTAGCATTCATGTTGGTAATGCTAGAGGATTTCTTGACGCTGTGTTTTAACAGCAAGTAGATTAATACAGTTGTGTTTTACCATTCATGCTGGTACGATGTGTGACATTTGTCACGATGTGTTTTCTTGATGTTATGTTTCTTAATGAAGGATAGTAGGAAGAGAGAAAGGGAGAGAGAGAGGGAGAGAGAGAGAGAGAATCGCAAGAAATGTGGGGTGGTTTATGGAATGACAGTTATTTCCATATTTAAAACAAGTTAAATGACATGTCTACCCCTGATTAATTAAATAATCCTATTTTTAAGGCACACATATTACCAAAATGCCACCAAGACGATCTCAACCATTAAACACACCCATTGGATGGCCCAGATCGCTTCCTAGACTTTCTAGGAAAAACACACTTTTCGCAGGATCCCCACTCTATATATATATATATATATATATGGGAGCACTAAAATGAAAACCACCTCTCTCTCTTCCTTTTAAATCTCACCCTCTCTCTCTCTCTTCATTTAAATCTCACCCTCCCTCTTCCTTTTAAATCTCACCCTGTGTCTTCATCCTCATTTGTCTCCACCACCATATTCATCTTCGATGAGAGAGAAGGGGGAACCAGCGATACTTACCTGCAACCCCTCCCCCCCGTCTCTGCAATAACCCACCACCGTCTTCATCTCTTCCGATCTACCTCCCACCTCAAAACCCCCCACACACATCTCGCCGTACCCCCTCCTTCTCCGGCGATAAGACCGGCGGAGCCGGCAACCCCCCACACCGGTTCCAAATGCTCCGAGACAGTAGAGAAATCGAGGAGAGAGAAAGTTTCAGAAAAAGAAAGAGAAACATGTTGGCGGCGGCTCCGGTGATGATCTTACTCTGGTCATTTTTCGATGATGCGGAGATGACGTTCTCCCTCTCTCATCTCTCATCAGATATGCTCTCTCTCTCATCTCTCATCAGATCAATTTTGGTCTTTTGATTTTTGCGGCCGTGTGGTGGTGAACAGTGGGTGTGAAGGACTTATTGTGGTAGGGTGCGGGGGTGCGGTGGTTGTTGTTTGTGGGTGGGGGGAGGTGGGTTGGTTGAAGGGTGTTTGTGGTGGTTGTTTTGTTGGGTGGGGTTTCATACAATCTGTGATGGGGTTTTTTTTTTAATCTGATGATGTGGTGTGTTCTTGATTGAATCTGATGTGTTCTTTTTTATTTCTGTTTTTTTATTTGTATTTTGAATCTGTGGGTTTTGATTTCTGTTTTTGATTGGGGCGGCGATAATGCAAAAAAAAAAACGTAGCTTTTGATGACTATGGCGCGACAAGGACGGTGGAGGGTAGGTTTTTTAACCTGCAACCCCACTTTTGCAGCCATTTGATTATCGGAAAATCTGAGCCAAGCCCCGTTTTTTTTCGAGATACATATTGTTTTGATGTTGTTGGTTTTTTATATTTTTTTCCCCCAGTCGATGATGATAACAATCTATCTGAGACACCTCCCGAGTTTGCGATTTATTGGTGCGTTCGTTTTACGTAAAAAAGTTTTTGTAAAAAAAAGTTAAACCGTAAACTTTTTAACGTAAAACACAAACTGTTTAACGTAAAATGTAAAAACGTAAAACGTAAAAAGTTTAACGTAAAACGTAAAAAGTTTAACGTAAAACGTAAAAAGTTTAACGTAAAACGTAAAAAGTTTAACATAAAACGTAAAACGTAAAAACGTAAAAAGTTTAACGTAAAACATAAAAAGTTTTACGTAAAACGTAAAAAGTTTAACGTAAAACGAAAAACGTAAAATGTAAAAACGTAAAAATGTAAAAGTTCAACGTGAAACGTAAAAAGTTTAAAAAATATGTTAAAAATCTGAATTTAAAAAGCTTTTAATACAAAATTTTTGTTTAAAAAATAAAAACTAATATTATAATACAAAAAAAGTAATAAAAACTAATAAAGACAAAAAAGAGTAAATTTACCAAACTACACTTTTACATTAAAATATTAAAAACATAATAAGACAAAAAATATTTAATATTAATTTTAACTAGTTTTAATCTCATCCATCCATCCATCTTGAAGATCTAATGGCTAGAAAGTGGTTCTCATGATTCTTACAACTGGAGGTGGTTTTCATTTTAGCGCTATATATATATATAGGGGAAGGATCTGTAGAAAACTTATTTGTGGTAAGAAAACCTAAGAAGCCCTATTTATAACCATTGATCTAGATCATCCAAGGGTTCATGATTTTTTAAGCTTTATTGATTTAAATTAATTACTTTCTTTGGGTTGATGAGTGGATTGAGGGGCATTTGGGTAAAACAACATGTACCAGGTACAAATTATATATTATAATATTATAACCATCATTACCTCATGTCTCATTCTCTCTCTTCTTATTCAACTTGTCACCATCAAACCATCTTCATCCCATATCTCTATTCTCTCTCTTCAAGATTCATTCATCCCATATCTTTAATTCTCTGTGTTCAAGATTCAAAATTCTAAATATCAAACCATCATCACCCCAATTCGATCTGTTCATTTGTGTGAACGAAGACAAGATGAAGTTTTATAGAAAGCGAAAGTTGTTGTTTTAGAGAGAGAAACAACAATCTTCATCGTGTTCATCGGAAGGCTCTAGATCCGATAAGTGTTTTAGAGAGAGAAAGTTGTTGTTTTAGAGAGAGAAACAACGCTCTTCATCGTGTTCATCTGAACACCAAGAACAACAATCTCTTGAGTGTTTTATTTTGAAAAATCATTTCAGACTTGATTTTTTTTGTTAAAATGGCTGTTAATATTTTTTTGTGTGCTCAAAGTGTTCTAGTAATGGGTAAATGTTTATGTAGTTTGCAGGTTTTTGTTTGTGTGTTAAAATCATGTTGAGCTTTTGATATTCTCGGTTGTTGTTTGATTATAAATATATATCTTTTTAAATGTTGAAATGTTGTTTTAGATGTGTTGTTAGTTGTCTTGTATAAACTTCACTCGAATATCACATTTTCATTACCTTTAGAAAGTACATAATCTAATAGTTGATGATCTCGTTTATTTTACATATAAAAAGTTGTGTTTTTTTGCTTGCATAATTAGCAGGTACATATGTTGTAACAATGTTACACATGTTACTTATAGTTACACCAGCCCTTTTTTGGACATAAAGAGGGGCTGCACATATGCAACACATGTTTGTAACTTGTGTTACACTGGAGGTTGGGCTAACATTATGTAACATGTGTTACACATGTAGCCATTAAGATAAATGCTTGTGAACAAAGAATTGAAATGCCCGTAAACAAAGATATCTTTATTGTTACTTCAAAACAATAAGCAATTGTAACATGTGTTACATTTGTTACAATTGCTTATTGTCTATTGTTTTGAAGTAACAATAGAATTGTCAAAAAGATTCTTTCATTGTTACTTCAAATAATAGGAACTTGTAACATGTGTTACACATGTAGCCATTAAGATAAATGCTTGTGAACAAAGATATCTTTACTGTTACTTCAAAACAATAAGCAATTGTAACATGTGTTACAATTGCTTATTGTCAATAGTTTTGAAGTAACAATAGAATTGTCAAAAAGATTCCTTCATTGTTACTTCAAAAAATAGGCACTTGTAACATGTGTTACACATGTAGCCATTAAGATAAATGCTTGTGAACAAAGATATCTTTACTGTTACTTCAAACAATAAGCAATTGTAACATGTGTTACAATTGCTTATTGTCAATAGTTTTGAAGTAACAATAGAATTGTCAAAAAGATTCCTTCATTGTTACTTCAAAAAATAGGCACTTGTAACATGTGTTACACATCTAGCCATTAAGATAAGTGCTTGTGAACAAAGATATCTTTACTGTTACTTCAAAACAATAAGCAATTGTAACATGTGTTACAGATCTGCAATTTTTAAATTTCTGACACATGTACATGTGTTACACATGTAGCCCTTATGCCAAGGGGTTTGGGAAATAAGATAACTTCATTGTTACTTCAAAACAATAGGCAAATTCTAAGATGTGTTACACATGTTAAAATTGTCTATTGTTTTGAAGTAACAATAGGCATGCTAATATGTGTTAATTCATGTTCACAGATAGTGATGTTTACATCAACAAGTCAGTACCGTACAAATATGTAAGTACACTATAAAATGCCAATATTCATCAGATTGTGTGTAACATGGTATACCATCACAGTGTGATCTTTGTTCTATGTTACCAGAAGGAGACATTTGTACGTTACCTGGAGGAGGTAAACCATCCAAGGAGTTCGGTGATCAAGGGTTTGTAAATCAAGAGGAAGAAGCTTGATTGGGCCACGAGTGGGAAAGGTACAGACTGTGGTATCTTCTTAATGAGGCACATGGAAAAGTTCAGGGGGGTGCATGAACCATTTGAAGCTGGGTTTAGTACAAATGGGAGCAGGAAAATGAAGGAGGTGAGAAAGTTGCGGATGAAGTATGCCACTCATATTCTGTTGTCGCCCTCTAACACTTTGAAAGGCAAGATAGAAGCCGCCTTATTTAGGGGGGCGCACTGACTGGGGTAGTGTGGTCTTTTCTACGGTTTTTGTGTTGAACATCTATGGTGGTTTTTATAGTTATCTTGGGTACCACAACTTTTGTTTATAAGAAGTCAACTGGCTGGTGATATATGCGTGGTGGTTTTTGTAACTATCCTAGTCACCACGAATTTTCTTTATTTTAAATTATAGCCATAACCCAAAATACAATATGACCATTCTGGTCTTGTCTGTAATATGTTAGTGTCTGGATGTTAAACAGTTATGGTGGGAAATGTATTTGGTTACCAGTTATCAGTTAGCAAATTGGCCAACACAATGTTAAACATGTGTTACTAGTTAACATGTTTTATTCATTACCAATTGTAAGCAAGTAGTAGACGAGAATTGGGTGGTCAACATATTGTTTCAATTGTAACATGTGATACTCATTAACAAGTGTAACGTGTGTTACACAGTATGAAGTAGAAAACAAGGTACATAGCTTTACTGTTACTTCAAAACAATAAGCAATTGTAACATGTGTTACACATCTTACCTAAGTATATGCAGCACATGGTTGAACATGCAAGTAACATGTGTTACATACGATGTAGTAAATAAAAACAAGGCACATATATACGAATCCTAACATGCTATTTCAATTGGAACATGTGATACTCATTGAAACATGTTACATAAGTGTAATGAACACATGTTAACATGTTATTTTAATTGTAACATGTGACACTCATTAACACATGTTATGTAAGTGTATGTTGTTTGTCAACATGTTACTTCAATTGTAACATGTGATAGTCATTAACACATGTTACTTACGTGTGTAAACAAGACGCATCTATACGTATCCTAGTATTCTATGAGCTACACATGTTACATAAGTATAGAGTGCGTAACATGTATACGTATGTAATAACATACGTATAGATGTAACACGAGTATATGCACCACAAGGCTTACGCATGTTACATGTGTGTATGAAACACACTTGGTATATATGTGTATGAAAAACACTTGGTATATGTAACATGTATACATCCAAACATGCTATAGATGTGATTTGTAACACAAGTTACAAAAGTATATGCAACACATGGGAATCATTGTCATGTAATATAATCCAAGTAACCACATAAAAGCAGTGTTTAACACAAGTCATACATGATGGTTTCATTTGTTACCGAATTGGTTACGGGGGTGCACCCTTTTCGAAAAACAAAAATAGGTCCTTAAACATAAAAACCGCCATCTAAGTGCACAACAAAAGTTTTTAAAACTTAATGCTGGTAAATGTAGCATGTAAAAGTGGTATCATATACAAGAACATACACATCTAGTGAAATAAGTTAAGGGCAACCATGCCATTGTCAAATTACCACCAAAATACATGTTGAAACACGAGCGGGATATTGTTTATGTTTCACATGAAACGTATATACTTTAAACTAAGTAATGAAGAACATACTGAGCATCACCAATTAACTTGCAAAAAGTAGCATACCTAAACAAAAACAAGTATTGGATAATGCGTGTTACACACGTAACAGTTTTGCTGCTGCATCGAGGTGCAAAGTCCAAAATACAGTTACACGTACATAACACGTGTCAAAAATTTGGTGTCTTGTCAGCGATTGTAAAGACTTGTTGAATAGCCTGTTTCATCGACGGGTCCTGATCGCTTAAGATCAACCGGGGTTTAGTCCCATGTGCTTTCAGGAATGCTTGGAGTACCCATTTATAAGATTCAACAGTCTCATTTAAAAGCAACCCAACACCAAAGGTCAAACAATGCATGTGGTTGTCTACACCAGTGAATGGTACAAAAATGATGTTGTACCTGAGAAAAAAAGGGGTGGGCGGTTAGTATAAAATCATGTTACATGTCGGTGTAACACATGTAACAGGTGTCAGAACTCAAAATAAAATGCATATTCTTATTCCAACCCTTAACATTATGCAGATACATGTCAGAATGCCTGTTGTTATTTATAAAGATAGACAATTTTATGATGTGTAACACATGTTACAACTACCTAATGTTTTGAAGTAACAATGAAGGAATCTTTTTTCGCAACATTATGCAGATACCTGTTAGAATGCCTATTGTTACTTCAAAACAAAAGACAATTCTAACATGTGTAACATATCTTAGAATTCCCTATCGTTAACAATGAATTTATCTTTTTTCCCAAACCCCTAGCATAAGGCCTACATGTGTAACACATGTACATGTGTCAGAAATTTAAAAAATGCAGATTTGTAACACATGTTACAATTTCTTATTGTTTTGAAGTAACAGTAAAGATATATTTTTTCACAACCATTTATCTTACTTAATAGTTAGATGTGTAACACATGTAATACGCCTTACGTTTGTTAGGAAAGATTGTAAAATAAGAGCTACATGTCTAACACATGTTACAACTGCCTATTGTTTTGAAGTAACAATGAAGGAATCTTTTTTCACAACATTATGCAGATACATGTTAGAATGCCTATTGCTACTTCAAAACAATAGACAATTCTAACATGTGTAACACATCTTAAAATCCCATATCGTTAACAATGAATTTATCTTTTTTCCCAAACCCCCTGCCATAAGGCCCACATGTGTAACACATGTACATGTGTCAGAAACGTAAAAAATGCAGATCTGTAACACATGTTACAATTGCTTATTGTTTTGAAGTAATAGTAAAGATGTCTTTTTTCACAACCATTTATCTTAATAGTTAGATGTGTAACACATGTAATACGCCTTACGTTTGTTAGGAAAGATTGTAACATAAGAGCTACTTGTGTGATACATGTTACAACTGCCTATTATTTAGAATGCTTATTGTTACTTCAAAACAATGGACAATTGTAACATGTGTAACACATCTTAGAATTTCCTATCGATTTGAAGTAACAATGAATTTATCTTTTTTCCAAAACCTCTTAGCATAAGGGCTACATGTGTAACACATGTACAACTGTTAGAAAATAAAAAAAAGGCAGATCTGTAACACATGTTACAAATTGTTTTGAGGTAAAATAAAAGATTGTAACATAAGAGCTACATGTGTAACACATGTACAACATGTTCCATATATTAGGTGTAATATATCTACTAACTTGTTTGTCTAGTAAGTAGCATCGAACACTAACACATCGCCAAAAGCCTTGTAGTTTAGCTTGGAGATCTCATCAGCCCAAAACACAGCCTTCAATTTCCCATCAGATATGTCCAAGACCTGATTATACCATAAATCATAAACTTATATAGTCATGGGTTTCAAACACCAACAAAACAAAAAAAAAATACAAATTGGATGCCTGGTTGTGCAAGATATTAAAAATGTGAAAAAACTTCAAATAAGTTAAACAAAAGGATCCAAAACAAATCATCTAATCCGCAAAAAAAAACCCGAAAAAACAGTTAACACTACTTGGAAAAGAAACCACAATTGTCTGGTAAAAAAAAAACAAAATTTATCCTTCCAACCACACCATCAAACATGTAAATGGCAGGGTATTCATGATTGACTCATAAAAAAAAGAAGAACAAGAACCAAAAGAAGATGATTACCCAGAAAGAAGATGATTCACTCCTAAAAAAAGATGAACATGAACAAAAAAAGACATGATTGTCTCCTAAAAAAAGAAGAACATAATTTTGATTCATTCACATACCTGAAGAAGATGAAGCCTGCTGGAAGTAAACCGTCGGTGATTCATCGCCGATGAAGTTGTTCCGGAACACACTGCTAGGAGAATAGGCCTGAAGATCAGACACGAAGTCATGTGGGTCGGCCATGAAAGATGGAAGAAAGCAATGGAGTTAGGGTTTTTGAGGAAGAAAGGAATGGAGGATGAAGAAGGAAGAAATAAATGGAAGTTCTGTAGTATATTTTTTTTGATTAAAAAGGTGATGGGTTGATGGATAATAAATGTGACTTGATGGGATGGGGAAAATGGTGAAGTGATGGCTTAAACAAATGACTAATTTGCCCTTTGAACATGTGTTTTAAAGATATGATGTGGATCAATCATGTCCACACAATTAAGGTTTCCCAAGTTTTCTAGATTAAATGGGTTTTCCCTATATACTTACATTATATATATAGGGTAAGGATAAATTGAAAACCCACTTGAGTTGAAGAAACCCTGAAAACCCTAACATCTACCATTGATTTAATTCATCAACTATTGTGATCATTTTGGGTGTGAGGCTGATGTTACTTTTGCTTTAATAATTAGGGAAAGTACTTGCAAGAGTATTTTTGGCATGCATGTAAAATGTTGGTGTCTTGAAATAAATGTAAGTGTATGTACGGTGACATCCATCTAAGATAAAAAAAAAAGACTATGCTCCCACTGTACCACCTCACTCATTATCCCTACATGACCCCCCTATAACCCTACCCTACACTGGTCAATATATCAAAACCTAAAAGCAAAATCTTTTCTCATCTTAGATAGGAAGTTCAATAAGTATTATATTATATGTAACATTTTACAAACAAAAGTACAAAAAATAACGTTACATTTTCTGTATAATTTCAAAAAATTTAAACACCCAGTAAACAAGAAAAAAATGCTTGTTTTTTTACCATTTAAAGGATATCCACATACATAAGAGTGTAACGCGTTTTCTTTTCTTTCTCCTCCGACACAAAGTGTTATATTACATCACATTGTTACAAAAGTCGTCTTCCTACAAAAAGATGTTACATGTTGGTACGTACACTACAAAAAAAAGATGTTACATATATTATACATATATATGAAGTTACACCACGTGTAAACATACATTTTCTGTATAATTTAAAAAAAAAGTAAACACTCAGTAAACAAAAAAATGAGCAATAAGTATTACATTATGTGTAACATTTTACAAAAAAAAAAATACAAAAAATAACGTTACGTTTTCTGTACAATTTCAAAAAATGTAAACACCCAGTAAACAAGAAAAAATGCTTGTTTTTTTTACCATTTAAAGGATATCCACATACATAAAAGTGTAACGAGTTTTCTTTTCTTTCTCCTCCGACACAAAGTGTTATATTACATCACATTGTTACAAAAGTCGTCTTCCTACAAAAAGATGTTACATGTTGGTACGTACACTACAAAAAAAAGATGTTACATATATTATACATATATTCATGGTTGACTGATCCAGGGTATCAGATTTACGCTTAATCTGTGGTTTTGAATATTTAGTACACCTTATGTACTGGTGAGTAACAAACCTCTTTCATCTCTTGGTTTGCCCCTTACGAATAGAAAACCCACAATACACGGCATACTCCTTGTACATACTAAACACATCCTTCCACGTTTCGTATACACAACCAACAATAGGCCTTAAACCAGTAGGAACATTAGACACCATATTCTAGTGCCATTGGGTGTGTGGTGAACATAAAATTCCTCGTCCGCCTGAATACCTACATAAAAAAATAGTTATAATGAGGCTGGGCTTGCATATGTATATCCAAAAAATATTTTTTGACCTACATGTACGTTTGTTTCTGCGATCATAAAAGTCAAACTTTAAAAAAGGTCACAAGTCTTTTACAAAACATTTCATTCTTACTAAATTTTGACACGAAACCTAACATGCTGGTGCATTTTTTAAATGACACAAAAAAATGTAACCTCGAAAATTTTTACCTTCCAAAAATATAAAAACTTATTTCATAATTTTTTTTTTTGAGACAGAGTAAAAAAATGGTATTGTTAATACAAGTTTAACACCTTTTGCTACAATGAACCCTAATATGTTGGTGCATTTTTTAAATATGGCCAAAAAGTGTAACCTCGAATATATTTACCTTCAAAAAAAATATAAAAACTTATTTCATAAAAAAACTTTTTGTGCCAGAATACAAAAAATGGTATTATAAATGCAAGTGTAACCTCACATATTTTTACCTTCTAAAAAGTATAAAAACTTATTTCATAAAAAAAAATTGGGCTAGAATAAAAAAATGATAGTGTTAATACAAGTTTAACACGTTTGCTACCAAACAAACCACAACATTATCTGTGGGTTTTTTGTCCCCTCTACCACGAAAAAAAATAGAAAAAGTTGTCATAGTACAAAGTACACTTCACATTAAATGTGAGAGAGGAGAAACAAGCAAAACATGCACTGTCTCTCTCTCTCTCTAATACATATTCAGTCAACATTAAGGAAAAAGACGAAATTGCCCTTCTATCATCTTATACTAATTTGTGACGTGACTTATTCCTGGCCACTTATAAGGGTTTCCTGGGTTTTCTTAACTAGGGTGGGTTTTCTCATTATAATTAGCCTATATATATATATATATATATATATATATATAGGAACGGGATTAGGAGAAAACGGTAAAAAGTGTGAGAACGGTGAGAACGCATCCTGGCCCAACAGGTGGCGCGGGACATGATCAGGGTCCGAGGGGTTTTTTTGTCTTTTTATTATTCTTCTTCTTTCCCGATTTTCGTGTTTGACATGCTGCTTTATTTTTTGCGTGCAAGATAATTTTGGCGTTATCTAGAATCATTAATTACTTGGCGTTTTACTATTTTTCTCATGTTTCTTCTCGTTGAATTAATTCTTTTTGTGTCACATAGTTAATTTTTTTGGAGTTATGGCTTTTTCCATGTCATTTTTTGGCGTTTTGGGTCTTTTTGTTAATAATTGATTACCATAGATTAATATTTTATAAAATTACAATAATACGAAATCAAAATAAACTAATAGTCTTCCGTGGGTGGGATTATATCAGAGATGTACTCATCGCTTTTTTCATCACTTTCTTCAGATTAATCATCATCAAATTTTAGATTTGCGTATAACGCCATTAGCTCTTCTCTTCTTTGCTGCAGCCTATTCTTGAATATCACTGCATCCTTGGATTTTGGATCGTTTGAAGGTGCTAAATCACAGAGTTGTTCAATGATAGATAGCAACCTTGTCTTCAACATTTCTTCCATTGGTAATGAATATTGCACCCCGTTTTTATAAGTCACTTCAAGCGTTCCTTCTTCCTCATGCATCACCCAACTGCTAAGTTTTGGCAGAGGAGTATCGTCAATATCTTCATCATCTTCTGCCGGAAATTTTCTCTTCAGTCTTTTTATTACAGTTCGGGTTCTTTCACAATCGTTGGCCATTGGAACCCCAAGGGCCAGGATATTCCTCTGAACCCCTTCATTCATTCCAAGCATGGCTTTGATTGTCCTTACCTTTACCCTTCTCCTATCAGAGAACTTTATGATAAATCGTTTCTCTTTCCTTTCAAACCTCCATGCAATAACCTTAGCCGTTTTTAAAGTTTTTGGAGTTTTGGACAATATGTGGCGTTTAGTCAATGTTTTTGGCGTGTTTGAGCTTGTGTTCTCATGGTCTTCTTTTATATTGACTTTTTTTTCCCGCGCATGACAGGTAATTATGGCGTTTTGAAAAAGATAAATAAATTTAATTCCCCAAGTATTTTGCTTTCAATATAATAAATGCTAGTAATTATGTTTTTCGTCGTTTCATTTTGCTGTTTTTTGCAGTTACCGTGTTTTGTTTTTCAGACTCAACTGTTTTTATGGTGTAACACGTCTAATCTTGACGGCTGTAATTATAGCGTTTTGTTTTCTAATGGCGGTTAGATAACGATTGGACTTTTTTGGTTTTATATTCTTTGCACATTGTTTCACGTTTTTTTATAATGGCATCATGGCGTTTTACAAGCATTTGCTTATTTTGGCGTTTTATTATATATTTCATTATAGTATTAATGTACTTTTGTTGTTTATTAACTGAAATTACAAAACAAACAAGAGATAAAGAAAAAAAAACAAAGAAGAAGCAATTTATGATTTAAATCTTCAGTGTCATCAGTCTCTTTTATCTTTTGAAACTACAAGAACTGTGCCAAATAAATGGCGTTTTGGGTTTGGCGTGGTTTATTTTCTTTGTTCATGTGTTGAAGTGTCTTTGTGGATGTTGGAGATATAGATCAACCCTTTATGGGTGGATGCTATCTGCCCGTCGTCTTCCTTATAATCATCGAGGCCAAAGTAGCATTTACACTGGTATAGGTCTCTTCTAATCATCCAAACCTTCTTTAAGAACAAAGATCACATAATGACATATGGGTGTCATCAGTCCTTCTTTTTTGAATTTTGTCCATCTCATGCAGCAAAACCTTAGTACACTCACGTAACAAATCATTAAGCGAAACTTCATGCAGAACATTACTGAGTATCAAAGAAAAGATGTTTGCCATCGTTGTATATTTTGGCGTTTTACATTGAGTTGTATTTTTTTAGGAACCATTGTGTTTTTTGTGTGTGTTTTTGGTGTGATAAACGGAATGTGGTGAGACGTTTCTATTTATAGAATTTTTTTTTTGTGCGTAGTTTAGGCGGGATATTATTTTTATAACAAAAAATGTAATTAACATTTATCCGGATGTAAGGTTTGGCGTTATATATTATGGCGTTTCATATTTTGTGGCGTTTTAGTAGCAGAGAGCTTAAATAAAAACACAAGAAAAAGTACGCAGTGATAAAAATTGGCGTTTTGTATTTATTTGGCGTTTTATTTTTCCATGGCGTTTTATGTGAGAAATGATGTTTTACCTTTTATACCCTTAATGAAGCGCGTCCACGTAATAAAATTGATGTTATTTACGAAAACGCCACCGCGCCAATCTAGTCCATAGATTGTTTTGATCGGACGATCCATAAGCTTTCTCATCGTTTTCACACTTTCTACCATTTTCTCTAAATCCTGACCCTATATATATATAGGAACGGGATCAGGAGAAAACGCTCTAAAGTGTGAGAACGGTGAGAACGCATCCTGGCCTAACACGTGGCGCGGGACATGATTAGGGTCCGAGGGGTTTTTTTGTCTTTTCAATATTCTTTTATTTTCCTAACGCGCTATAACATTTTCTGGCATCTAAGTTTTTTTGGCGTTAATTGTATTTATTAAATTTTTGGCGTTGAATTAATTTTTTTTGTGTCACATAGATAATTTTTTGGCGTTATAGCGTTTTTTGGTCATTTTTTTGGAGTTTTGTATAATATTCACTACGAGTCATTAATATTTTCATAAGTTAACAATAAGACCAAATGTTTTTTTAGCGTTTAATGAATTTTTTGGCGTTTAATACATTTGACTAGTTGCTTTGCCAGCATCCGTTCTCACAGTTTTCACACTACTAGCGTTTTGTTGTTTGTAGTTTTGGCATTTTATAGAATAATGTATTTTATTTATAGAGAACTAGATAACAAAACAACAGATAACTTGATAACAAAACAATATAAAATTAAAAAGAAAAAAAATTAAAAATGGTAATCTAATTTCTCTTCCTAATCTTCAATGTCATCGGCTCCTTCTTCGTGAATTTGTTTTGGCGTTTTGAACCTTTTGAATACCTTAGCTAGATGCCAACTTTCCTACATAAACCCCGACTTTTTTAGACGAAGCTGCTTAGTGGCATCCTGTGTTTTGGTGTGATATTCTTGTTTGGTGGCACGTCATTAAAGATCAACTCTTGCTTGATGCTATTTGTAATAATGGAGTCCAAAATAGTATTTTACCCTTGTGTTGATCCCTTTATTCCATGCCTATATTCATCAAGAACAAAGCTCACATGATGGCATATCACTGTCATCAGTCTCTTTTTCTTGAATATTTGTCCATCTCATTCAGCAAAATATTATTGAGATAACCCTCTCAGAAGAAGAATCCATTCAGTGAAAGCTTTGCCATCTGTGGTTTTTTTAACTAACATTTTTTGGCGTTTTAAAGTGAGTGGTTTCTAGAGTATATGGCGTTTGTGTTTTCTGGGTGTGATCAATTTCATTGGGTATAGACCCCTCTCTTATAGGAGTTTTTTGGCGCGTAGTTTAGGCGTGACTGATGTGTGCAAAATGCAACATATAAATTACATCAATTGTGGCATAAAACTAACCTTTTTTTAGTACTAATGTTGGAAAAAGTGTGCTTTTGTCTTCCTTTTGTATTTTCAGGATTAAATGAGCTCAAATTAACAAAAGAAGCAAAAAGACAGCTAAATCTAACATAAATACAAGAAAAGGAATAAAAGAGACATGCCCGACCCCACGACAGCATCTTCCCAATCAAAACAAGAGAACAGAAGGCTGAACACGCCCCGTGCTCAGTGAACACGGGGGCGTGCCCAAGTGCCAGCATAAAAGACAAAGCTATAGAAGCTTCTATCGCCCACCACGGGGCCGTGCTCAGCGGACACGGGGCCGTGGTCAACTATAAGATTCACAGAATCCAGGCAAATCTTGATAGTACAGATATGCTTCTGCACACGGGGGCGTGCCCAGCGGACACGGGGGCGTGGTCAACTAATGCAGACAAACTGCAATTAATGAAAACAGAGAAGAGGATGGATATGGGGCCGTGCCCGAGCTTCTGTTCAGCGTATAAATAGGAGTGCTTGGCTCAAGTTCAAACCATCCCTTGGCACACCACCTCTCTCACACTTCACCCACCACCCACCACCACCATAACACCATCATCCACCACCATCATCCATTGTCCATCATAGAGTGTGTGAGTCGTCTCGGGATCCAAGATTGATCGTAAGAGTTCTTGACAATCAAGGCCATGTTTGCCTAAGTCTCTTACATCACTTGGTGAAGACAAAGTGTCTAGTGTAATACTTTTTACTTTTAATCTTTTCGCCCTTTTTACTTGGTTATGTATTAATGACTTTAATAACTAGTTTCTTATGTTGAAGGTGATTCTTCCTTATCGTTTGTCCGTGGTGTCTTGGCATTATTTTACTGTCTATATAAAATAAAAGATTTTCACCATTCATATCTCCACGGTCTATATGGAGGTATGTTGGCTACCTGGTCGGGGGTTAAGGGAACGGTTTGGTAAGAGTCTTGCCTTGTTCAGTGTATAGATCCTGCAAGGACCTGAGACAAATTTAGTAGGACCACCTTCAATACTTAACGGTATTGGATGGCGGGGGTCCAAACAATTTGATCCCCTCATATGTAAGCTACTATTAATACTTTAACCCGGCTACTTAGGACTGTATCCCTGCTGACTCAGACTACTTAGCCGAGGGTAACGTCACCTTCAAAAGAGTGGCCTACCATAATATGCATTAATAACTTAATTAATTATCTTTCAATAATCCGACCCTTTAGGATTGTATCCTTGCTGACTTAAACTACTGGGTTGAGGGTAACGTCACCTTCAAAAGAGGGGCCTACTACAATAACTAAGATAATCTCTTAAAAAGTGCAAAAGTGCGGAAATAATCAAAGGTTACACTATACACGAGTCGGAGCCAAGTGATTCATCTTGTCTATCTGTTTTTACTTTTATTTTATTTTCAGCATTTTAGTTAGTTTTTATTTTTCTAGTTTAAAACCTTTTTCTAACTTTTTGATTTGATTAGACGTTGAGGATAAACCGGTACTAAAAGCTCTTGTGTCCTTGGGCGACCTCGGTATCTTACCAACACTATACTATGCTCACGATGGGTGCACTTGCCCATATGTGTGTTTAGTGTTAGTAAATATCGTGTTTTATAAATTTAAAACTTGGCTAAAGAAAGTGTAAAAAGGGCTTAAAATATACTTCAACTTATATACACACTTCACACGCATCAGTGACTTTTTTTTATTGTAATAAATGATAGTAATAAAGTAACTGCCTTTTCAGTTACTGTTTTTATATTTACTGTGTTGATCAGCTTTTATCAGTTTTATAGGTGATAGACGTCCCATCTTCTAAGTTTGGCTTTTTTTAACTGGCGTTATGCAGACCAAGATGACAAAATACAATAACGGAGTAAATAAAATATTAAGCAGGAAAAATATTTTTTGTTATTTTTGGCTTTTTGTAAGGAATAACCATTTTTAGTATTTTTTTGCCGTTTTGCTAATAAAGAGATAAATATATCATTTAATTATCTTAAAAAAAAGAAGATTACACAGAAGAAAAAAAAGAGGAAAAAAAAATTAAAAGCCTTCGTCAGAAGGTACTTTATCCAAAAAGTATCCATCACTTACGTCATCTTCTTCCTCCTCGGAGTCTTCATCTGGATCTTCATCCATGTCATCACCTTCACCTTCATCAGCTTCTTGTTCCTGAAGATTCTGAAGCCTCCACTTGAACATGTCTTGCATTAACTCCAATTTTGAGTCTATTTCTGTGTTGGTACAAGTGGCGTTATGCAATTCTTCCATGAAACTAAGACGCTGCTTTGTCATGATGTTTTCTAGCCAGTCGACTTCCTGCTCTCTGCTGTCGTATGTAACGGTCACCATGTCTGTTTCATCATCAAAACGCCATGATGTCATGACAGGGTCCGGCTTCACATCTGCTTTGATTGGTCCAAATTTCCTGGTTAATGCTTTCATAAGCATATGTGTTTCATAGCATTCGTTGTCTAGAGCGATGCCAAGGGATAAGATTCCCCTTTGTATGTCTTCTTCCATCTTCAGAATTGCCCTGACCGTCTTAACATACACCCTCCTTCTGTTGTCAAAACGGAGGACGAATCGCCTGATTGCCAGAGTGTGTCTCCACGAAATGATTGTTTCCATTTTTGGCGTTTTGGTTAAGTTGGCGTTTTTGGTTAAAGATGTTTTTTGCAGAAATGGATAGATTGAAGTGATTATGGAAGCTATGTTTTACCTCGTTTATATAATGATGTTTTTTGCACGTAATTTAGGAGGAAATTTTCTTCTAATAAATGTTAATAACTGAAATTCAGTTTCTGTGTTGTTTCATCTTCCTGTAATATCCAACGCGTTTTATGACTAATTTTTGGCGTTTTGTTTTTAATGGCGTTTTTTTTAATGGCGTGTTATCATTTGATGGCGTTTTGAATATGAGCGGTAAAAGACCCTTTTACCCTTAATGAAGCGCGTCTCACATAATAAAATTGATGTTATTTACGAAAACGCCACCGTGCAATCTAGTCCATGGATTGTTTTGATCGGACAACCCATAAGCGTTCTCACCGTTCTCACACTTTTCACCGTTTTCTCTAAATCCTGACCCTATATATATATATATTATAATGTTTTTTAATTTATAAAGAATGTGAAATAAAAAAAATAAACAAAAAATCTTATTAAACAAAACTTTTTAACCAAGTTAGTCATTTGGAATAAAATGGCAAAAAAATGCAAAAAGTGAAGGGAAATATGGCATAAAAAAGTCATTTTGGATGAAACTTGCAAACATGCCTAAACCTTAGGGGTGATTTTGACAATTTACTCTATCAATATACTAGGTGAAATGATCTTAAAAGGTACATAAATATCATAAGGAACCTATTTAAATATTTAAAACTTAGATTATTGAAGTTATACAGTTATTACAAACATAGTTCAGTATTTGCATTACGAGTCAATTTTGTACACGGGCGGGGCATATTCGGTAACCCATGATCGGGATGTTGCCAAATTGGTAACACCCACGCCACTTTTTCGGGTAGCAAAAATGGGTATCAAGATCCGGGACTACTTGGTGAAGAAAGAAGGTAATGCTTTTGTGTGTGGAGAGAGAGACAGCTTTGGTACCTAATCGGGAACACCGCTGCCGGTGTCTGCAGGTTTGGGGGGTAACTGCAAAATTGCAGATGTGACAAAAATATTACAACCACCAAATCTCATAAACTTTGCACTGAATCAACCAAATCCAAATTTACAATGTCAGTCAACACCCTTAACTGTCCATTTCCTTAGGCTACAAGTCTTTTACTGTCCATTTTGTTTTATCTATTCTATATATACTGTATAAAGCATTTCCTATGGATAGAAATGTAATTTCCTTTTAAATTTTTAAGACGTTATCTGTGACACCTGTGTCACTGCGACCATCAAACAAATGCCAAACCAATGAAATATTGTATTTCATACTTGGGATTTGTAAAAATATGTGTATCGTTTACACATATCAATTCTTGTTCGATTTCAAGCTCTAAATCGCTTTCTGGAAGGTTATACGCGCACTGATGCGTAAATATAACCAGTTTAATGCAACGAACACTCCGAAATAGTGAAATAGGCTTAACATACCTTAAATAACCTTTACATAACTTAGATATAAGTTTTGGAAGGTTTGGTGTGGTGAAATCAAAGTTAAATCGCTTACAGGGACTAAAGTTGACAAACTGCGAAAGTATGCCAATTTGAACTGTAACGGACATTCCGGAACATGACCATAAGTTAAACATACCATAAATATCCTTTACATAGTTTAGAAATAGGCTTAGAGGTGTTCGGTATGCTAAAATAAACTTTTGTGTCATTCAGGGACTAAAAGCGTCAAAAAGTGCACAAGTTTGCATTTTCGCGCATAACTTACGTTCTGAATACATCCGGACATCCAAAAATTTATGTAAGCACTAAAATATTTTATTTTAGTGTTTGGCATAAGAAAAATCCATTCGTTTCGTCATTTGGATCGTTTTTCGCGCTTATGCGCATTCCGTCGTAATTAAGCGAACATCGCGTTCGTACGACCAAACAAACTGACATCCGACATATTTTTGAGCATGTTTCATGTCCACAATGTTTAGGCATCATTTTAGGGCCTTAAAGTTGGCTTTAAGGGCCTTAGAAGTGTCGGGAATGGCCTAAAACACGTGCAGGGGCTGAAACTGTCATTTTTAAAAGTTATATGCTGATCAGAAGGGCCATGCGGCCCGCATTAGATTTGTCTGATCCTGAAGCGGGCCGCCTCAGCCTCCCAGAACAGATCAGAACGAACAGTCAGCATATTCCAGCTGTTTTAACCACAACCACAAGCTCACAACTTGCCTATTCAGCTGATAAGGACCATTTTTAGCCACCACAACTTTGCAACACATGTACGGGTAGGATTCGAGCACGGTTTCCATGAAACGATCTTAACGGTTACCCGAAAACTATAAATACCCCACCCCACAACTTCAAAAACCACTAGAATTTTGATCTTAGAAACTCTAAGTTGAAACCATTGTTTCATACCTGAGATTCTTGGATCGAGATTAGCATTCGGGGACCCTTCGTAAGTATTCTTTCGTTCTTTTCTTTCTTTTATTGCTTTTCGAGTCAGAAAGTCAAACTTTGTTTGACTTTCAGCGTTGACCAGCTTATGGTCAATGCGAAGTTCGTTTGAACTTCGCAACGTGAGTGTAATCACGTTGGTTATAGTCCCTTGGGACTATGCCTACTGATTACCACGTTGTCTAGGGTCGTAGGGTAAGCGATCTAATAAATCGCTTATACCTCGAACCCGACCCATTTGGTCGATCATTAGGATCCGACCAAATACATTAGGTGACCATAGTATATAGGGAATAACCTTCCGAGGTTATACCTTATGGTCGCTTCGTTAAGTAGTTGTATGATAGGTAGTTTATATGCCTTAGGTAAATTACCAGAATACCCTTTTCATGTATAATTGGTAATTAAGCATATGTAACCTAAACTTTTGTCACATAACTGATTATGTAACATGTTTAGGCATATAACACTTGTCATAGGACTAGTTAGGCGGTCCAAACGCGTTTCACGCGAACGACGCGTTAAAGTAGCATAAGCTACCTAAACGGGTCGTAATGGGTCGTAAGCACTTATGTTAGGTTTCATTTAGTATGTAGGCTTTGTTGAACCATATTACACGAGTCTCCATACTCGTTTGGTTTACAAACCCTCATGCTACCCGATCCTCCGATTTAGGTCCGGTTTATTAACATAGTTACCTTTATTAGGTGCCGTTTGATATCCGTGATCTCTTGCATTGTTTGGTTGTCACTCAAGGACTACTGAGCATTCTCAAGTGAGTACATAGATCCCTCTTTTATTGTTTTCCAAACTGTTTTGGGGTGGAACACATGTGCCTACTTGTTACTTTCATGCTTTCCTGTTTTCACATCATATACCTGCTACGTTTGTTAGTACATTATAGTACATGATTTCATTACATTTCATGCTATATATGCCCATTGTGTGCGTACTTAGTACATCGTTCTACATTACATTACATGCTACGTATGTCTATTGTTGCATACTTAGTACAGGTCACATGCTACGTATGTCTATTGTTGCATACTTAGTACAGGTCACATACTACGTATGTCTATTGTTGCATACTTAGTACAGGTCACATGCTACGTATGTCTATTGTTGCATACTTAGTACAGGCCGCATGCTACGTATGTCTATTGTTGCATACTTAGTACAGGTCACATGCTACGTATGTCTATTGTTGCATACTTAGTACAGGTCACATGCTACGTATGTCTATTGTTGCATACTTAGTACATTTGTTATTCATCACATGATTACATTTTGGATACATATTACATGATTTACATTAGACATGAACATTTTACTTTAGTAGTTTGGTTTGAGTAAGTGATTAAGTAACGAAGCGTGTGTAATATGATACAAGCATGGTGGATACGCCGCTGGTACTTCCTATATATAAGTGTTTGTATGGTATTACATATCGTAGCGTTATTTGAATCATTTCAGTTTGATACATATAACATTTTATACAAATAACATACTTTTCACAATACATTGTTTTACAAGCAACTTATCTTATACAAACTCAGTTTACAATGGTTATTCATTTAACCATACATTATTCTCTTATTTATACATATCATCTGATCTTATCATTTTTCAAATGATTTACAAAACAAAGCAAATTACAAGGTTCATGACTAAACATTTTCTCAAACATAAGTCATGAAACCTATTTTCACAAAACCTATGTATCTCACAGGCATTTTTATGCTGACGTACCTATTTTCACATGTGTTTTTCAGGAGCTGTTGCATAAGATGATCAAGATACACATAGGCAGACTTGGGCTTTAGTGACAATAAAAGATGCAAGACTAGTTAATTATGTTGTATTTCTTTGTTTGTTAAGACATTGTAACACTGTTAATCAATAAAACGAAACTTCAATTGCCATGGATTTGAAACAATTAATTCTGTTACAACACTCCCCGACGTTTCCGCCACGTTTTGTATGTTCTACGTGGTCGGGGTGTGACATTATCTCAAAGTCATGTTTTATTTTCCCATCTTTCATCCACTGCTCCCAATTCTGCCCCTATTCAATGAGGTTTCAATGACTTCTTCAAAGAGGTTTCAATGCTGAAAGCAAATTAAAGATTAGTGATTCAGTCGATGATTCACTGAATATTAATGTTTCAATCGATTGCAATTGTTTCGCCCCTGAGTAACTGAAGATTAATGATTCAATTGATGAGAGCATTGAATCGGTGTTCCTTGCCCTCCCCGTCTGGTAAAATCCTTCAATTCAATGCCAATGTAAGTGAATCTTCACCCTAACCCTTCGTCTGACCAGCTGTTTCAACTTAATCATGATATATCCCTTCGCCAATGGAAGTCAGATGCAAACTTTTCTGGTCGTTTATAGGTACAACGAACGTTATGCTGAACTTTGGATGGACGGAAACCACGAGCAAGAGTGTGGGCAGTGACCAAACAAGGGTATTCTGACTAGGTAAGATTGCTGAATTCAAGTTATGTCTAACATGATTACCTCAGCCCTCGTTCTTGGTTTAATACTTGGATTCGATTATGGTTGCGGTCTCAACAAGGAGACGTTTTTATCACGTTTTTGCTATTCTATTACCAGAAATGGATTGGAAATGAGGATATGTTGTTTGTAATTGACAAAATTTGTGAGTTTTATTTAGTGTTATAGATGTTAATACCTGGACCTTCTAAGTAAACAACCACCTGCTGTTGTTTCTTCGGTCTCGAATTGCAACCCTATGATGAAAAATTGCAGAAGAAGAACGGTTGTATGTAAGTCTCTTGTTTTGTTGCTTTGATTATATATCTTTCTATAATACGCAAGGATTGTAGGGTTTTGTAGTTGATTATTTTGTGCAATTATCTGTCACATTGATTGTTCAAATGATCATATTGCTCTTTCTCTGGTGTTGTTAGTAATACATTTATAGCTGGAATGAATGATTTCAATATCCTTAACAAAATTTTAATTTTTGTGACCTCAAACTAGAACTTTGGTTACACACCCTTAAGCTTTAATATTTATTTATTTATTATTTATAAAGTTATCTGTATAATTTTTAAATTGTAGGTACTAGCGGTGACAATAAGGTTTTGTTAGTGCATTAAGCGTCTATCGCCTCCGTCAATCTAGTCTGTAGCAGAAACCGAAGAAGTCCAAGCTTTTATTGTAATATCTAGTTAAAAGGGCAAGGTGGCAAACTTGTAAATAAGGAGAAATCCTTATATTCCTTGTGCCTATAAATAGGAGCTTTAGTTGTAAAGTTAAAGACTTTTGCCATTTTAGAGAGATTGGAGCTTGGTGCTTAGAGAGAGAAAGTAGAGAGAGTAAGTGCTCTAGGTGATTCACGGTTCTTGTACGATTTCAGATTTATCAAAGAATCACGTTTATATTACGTCACATGTGTTAGGTCACGTTCGTGTACGGTTTCCGCACGTTTCACGTTCGTTTCGCAATCGTTTCGGAGTCAAAACCGGTCCTACAAGTGCTATCGGAGCAGGAGCTCGATAGCACTGATCTATCACACGATTTCGCACAGGATTACATTGATTTCAGATCTGCATATCATCGATTTCTTCTTATTCTACTTATTCTTCACGTTTTCTACAGTTTTTCGACAAATTGAACGGGATTTTATGGTCCGAATCGGCTGATTTTTTAGTATATTGTGCGAAAACAGTTGATCTACAATCCTACCAAATTTCAAATTCAAACTCCTAGTCGTTTAGGAGAAATTCGATTTTTTGTGTCCGATTTCGTTGGATCATCAAGATTTCGCTTGAATCAGTTGAATTTCGCTTGAAAATTCAAGCGAAATCCTTATAAGTGAGATTTCGCTTGAGATATCTGGTTAGTTTCGCTTAAAAAGGCTCATATACTCAGAGATTTCGCTTGAATATCTGCTGGTGTCGCTTGGAATAGTACATAAGATCAGATTTCGCTTGAATATCTGCTGGTGTCGCTTGAAATAGTACATAAAATCAGATTTCGCTTGAATATCTGCTGGTTTTGATTGAACGTGAATATAACAGTTGTTGGTCCTATCAGAAAGTTGTTGGAAAAAGACATCACGTGAATCTGATTTAATCAATATCTAGGCCATACAACAATTCATTAATATCATTTTTGTCGAGATTCATTAATTCAATGAGATTTTTGATGTGGGTTGTCAGCCACGAGTATTGAAAAGGGAAGTCATTAAAGCATTTAATGTGAATTTTGAGATTCAATGAGATTTTGAGTAGTGAACTTAGTTTGTCGGCACAATTAATACACCTCATCTATTCATAAATTTCGGCCAAATCACTTAAGAAAATCAAAAGTAATTGTCAGTTGGTCACGTGAACATTTTGGCTCAAGCGATTGCATGTGTTGATATCCGGATTGCATGTGATACATATTAAAGGCTCATGTGACATTGATTTTGGCAATGCACTGATATTTTGCATGTGAAGATATTGTTTGTTGTCGGCTAATCATAACATCACGTGATTTGATTTAAGTTTACATGTGAATGCATTAGAGGTTGCATGTGATGTTGTTTTGTTAGTCAAGTTTATTATTGTGGTCAAAAAGACAACTAGCTAAGTGATCGACCAAGAATTTTGTCTTGTAGTGTGATTCGATTAAAAAAAAAAAAAAACAATTCACCTGGATTGATTAGTCAAAGGTCCAAGTCTTAAGGTTTGATCATTCAAAGGTCCAGTTCGTTTGAACCTTGTCAAATTGTTTGGAGTAGGGTCAGGTTGTTTGAAATTGATCCGGGTCATAGCAGTCTGCACAGTTTGACAACTTGAACCTCAGTTCGCACAAGATATTCACCAGTCCAAGTATCAGTTTGATTCAGTTGTTTGATATTTTTAAACTGATAGTTTGTTTGTTTGATCTAGGTAATTCAAGAATTTCAAGTCATGTCGAATGTTGATCCTGATAGATATTGGAAAGCAGATTATGCAAGATGGGAAATTGGAAAATTAAATGAACCATTCAAAGAAGCCCAGAGAGCAAAAAGATGGAATGAAGAGTTGGAATGTTACATGGATCCACGGGGTAATCCAGTTGTTGACCCATCAAAAGTGGATTTCGAAGCTGTAATAAATTTGGTTCCAAGGCAGGATACTTTCAACACACGAAGATTATCTGATAAAGCATATTTTCCTGATTTGGAGAAAAAGATAAGAGAGGTTTGTGAAGCAAGTCTACCGAAGGTGGTAGAGATGAAGAAGCGAAAAGAAGAAGAATTGAAGAAGATGATTGAAGAAGTAAAGAATGTTGTGAAGATTGCTGCGGAGGAAGATCAGAAAGTTGAGTCAGAAGAACTGGTGCTGAATGAGACTGAGGTTAGAAAATCTTCTGGTTTACCGAATGTTGAATTGGTTGATGAAAATGAAAACAAGTGCAGGAATTGCATAGAAATGTGCAAAGCCTGTATTGAAAAAGATGACATCATAAAAACAAAAGACAATGACATAGTTAAACTTGAAAATGTTTTCACAATAAAATGTAAAGATATGATTGAAAAAGAAGAAATTTTGAAATTAAAAGTTGAAAAATTGACACAGAAATGTCAAGGTCTTGAAAAGGATAATGATGTTTATAGACAACTGTGTTCAGCAAAATGTGTTGATTGTGTTGAAAAAGAATCTAAGTTTCAAGATTTACAAAAACAGTAT
The DNA here is from genome assembly GCA_030545235.1 of Helianthus tuberosus. NCBI lineage: Eukaryota > Viridiplantae > Streptophyta > Magnoliopsida > Asterales > Asteraceae > Helianthus > Helianthus tuberosus. Next base: position 864,723 of record JARYGA010027071.1, read on the forward strand.
GATTCTTTAAAGTGGTCGAGTCAGAGAGTACAAGAAGCTTATGATACTTTGAAGAGCCAAGTCAAAAGTTTTGATCAAAGATTGTCAGAAACTTTAGTCACTAAAGAAATGTATGAAAGAAAGTTTAAAGAAAAGCAAATTGAATTAAACAAATGTGTTGATGAAATTGCAAATCTTAAACAAGTCTTGGCTGAAAAAGAAAAGGTTGTTACCAAACTTCAAAGTTATCATAACTCTTCGTACATTCTCGAACGCATTTTCAACATCACACCAGATGACAAAGATACTGAAAATTGCAAAAAGGGTATTGGTTCAGAATTTCATCAGGTACCACCACCATTGAGAAACAATTATACTTTTTATGATGAGGAAAAGGTGGCAAAGGGTTTGAACATAGCTGACCAGTTACCTGAAAGTATCGATGTGACTTACTCCAAATCTGATGATGCAAATGATTCAGAGGTGGTAAGTAAGGTTGTTGAAAGTGTTTTGAAAGATGAGTCTACAAAAGGTAAGTCTGAATCACAGGATGAAGATGAAGGAAATCTTTATGATGGTTATCTGAAAAACACAAAATCCGAGAAAAATTTGAATGATGATTCAAAAGGATTGGTTTATACCATGATTGGATCGGACAAATTATTCTTAGATGTTGTATTCCCGATTCAGAATGTGATTTCAGAGAAGGTCGATAAAGTTTTCAAAATGGTTGAGATTTAGAAGTCTAAGATTTCAAAGTTTGCTGGTAAAGGTCATAAATCTTTTTATAACAAACCTGGTTTTAAGAAGAAAAACATGAAGGCTGGTTTGGGTTATAAAAAGAAACGGAATTAGAATCAAAGTGAAAAACAGGATTTGCAACAAAAGATGAATTTTGTTCAAGGGAAAAGCTTGAAAGAAGAGGAAAAACTCAAATTTGGACAACAGTCTAATGAGGAGTTTGATGCTATGAAAAAGAAACAACAACAGGCCAAGGATGTTTCAAAGAAAGTGTGTTTTAAATGTGATCAGATTGGACATGTTGCACGAAAGTGTCCAAATCCAAAGCCTGTTGATGTTGAAAAACAGAAATCTGAGGATGTGAAATCAAGGTCAACCAGATTTGATTCGAAACAAACTTGGAGGTACAATACAAACAAGTTTGCTTCAAATCAAAATTGGAAATCAAACCCGAACAGGTTCGAGTCAAGACAGACCTGGAATTCTCACACACCCAGATTGAGAACAACACAGAGTTGGAGAACATCTGTTGATATGACAAAACCTCGAGAGTTTTGGAAACCTAAAAATGTTATTAAAAAACAAAAGGTTCAAAAAGAGACAAATTTTTACAAAAGAGGTACTCCGGAAGGTCAAATGTGGAGTGCTAAGAAACAAGTGACGTTGGAAAAAGATGAGAAAGTTGAAGTCAAAGTTGAACAAGTTTTAAATGACAAAGAGTTTCCGAAATTCAATGAACATTATTGTATTGAAATGCCTAAGGTCCAACAGACCTGGGCTAAATTGTTCAAATAATTGATAAAGTTTGAATGTGCAGGTGCTCAACGAAGCTGAAGATTGTGAGAATGGTAGTTGGAGCAACCTGGCACAGGAAGAGGTTGTAGGACCCTGGTTTGGTTGAACAGGGAGTTTAGTTTGAGTGATTTCTGTACATAAATAAACAATATTTTCAAAATCCTAAAAATTGGAAAAATTAAAAACCATAAATATGTTTTTAGTTTGTTAAAATTTGAAAAACAAAAAAATATGTTGTTTTTAATTTTGTTTGAATGTATGTTGATTGAATACGCCGAAACCATCACGGCTGAACAAACATGATTACTTTCACAAGATTGAAAAACAGTTTTCAAACTGTAAAAAATCAATGTGTTGTAAATCATGGGGGTACGTTATATTTTCTGCAAATCAGAGCACTTTTAGCAGAAAATGGATGGCGAGACAAAGCTATTAGTATTGGTTGTCAAATTTTCTTTAAATGGTTTTGCATTTTAGGGGGAGAAATATTGTTAGAAAATCCAAAAACATTTGAAAATTTTGAAAAAGTCAAAAACATGATAAAAATTAAAAAAAAATTGAGTTTTTGCGTAAAAAGAGGAAATGATAGTACATCAGTAGACAGTTACAGTACGCTAAAGAAATGGAAAGTCAAAATGTGTTAAACGATCTCACCGTGGATGTGTCGGTAGATTTTTATACATTTAGTAAACTTTTTCGGGATATAAACCTAAATCTTTACTTGCTTATTTCGTGGGGAACACTACTTGGATATATAGGTAACCCCTGAAATCTTGTTTGAAAGGTCTTGTATTCTGATATACTAGGTTTTTATACTCAGTGATATCTGGGGTATTATTCCGGGACTTCTGCTGAATGGAAGTTCTGACGTAGTCCTCGAATAATACTTTCCGCATATGCTTGAAACACAGCATCACCCTCAGCATATATGATAAGACAATAAAATTGCTTAGCAATGCTGTTGTAAAAAAGATCCTCTAAAGGGGATACACCCACAAGTTGAGTCATGATCTCTCTGCTGAACGATGGTTCTGACCTGAGCTCTCATGATTCTTCATAATTTATTAACCCTTTACAGATATCATTTGTGTTATAATTGCCTGTAAGACTGAATATTGGGATCTGGATACGGGAGTATATTCAAGAGGTGGGACACATGAATGGGTTTAAGTTCTTAAAATACATAATTCATATCCTGAATTAGTTGAAATTTGTATGAAAATTTAAGTGGAAAAGTATATCGACAATCTAAGTGAATTGTTTAATTCTTAAAGTGAAATTAAGCTCAACGGTACTTGTGACTTGTCAAAAACTGATATGATCCTCTGACGCACACTCAAACAAAAATATTGTCTGTAAATATGTTTGTACATATTTCTTTACTGCTTTATGTTTTCAGAAAATACAAAAAGATTTTGATTTCTGCTTTATTTTCGACAACTGATGTCTGAGTGCTGAGTTTCAAAAGCTAAGTAAGCTGATTGTGTTTCTGAAAAATAAATCAAGTTCATTCATTTGAAACTTGAAGTTTTAAAATCAAAAATCAAAAACAGTTTGTGATATCTCCAAGGTCATTAATTTGGACTTGGATGATTAACTGTAGGGGAGTTGGATGCTTATATTGTTATAAGTGTTAGTTTCTGATACAATTCGATGAAACTGCCAAATTCATGAGAAGTGATTTTGAGGAGATTGAATTGTTAGATTACAGTATCTAGAAGTTTAAAATGTTGTTACTTATAGTTGTATGAGTGATTGCAGGAAAAGTCCAGACTACGATCCCGAGAGCAGAGTCTAAGGGGGAGTCTGAAGACAAGCTGAAAGTTAGGAGGAGCTTGTAGCTGGAAAGAAAGGTGTTGATCCTAAAAGCACGGGAGCTTGAAGAAAGGGGGAGCCTAAAGAAAAAGAGCCTGAAGAAAGAGTCTACCGAGAGAGGGAGCAACGGAAGCTCATAGACATATCCAAGGGGGATTCTGTTCGTGAAAGAGAGAAAGACAAGATGCTACGAGATTGACTACGGCAATATCCAAGGGGGAGTCTGTTAGTGCATTAAGTGTCTATCGCCTCCGTCAATCTAGTCTGTAGCAGAAACCGAAGAAGTCCAAGCTTTTATTGTAATATCTAGTTAAAAGGGCAAGGTGGCAAACTTGTAAATAAGGAGAAATCCTTATATTCCTTGTGCCTATAAATAGGAGCTTTAGTTGTAAAGTTAAAGACTTTTGCCATTTTAGAGAGATTGGAGCTTGGTGCTTAGAGAGAGAAAGTAGAGAGAGAAAGTGCTCTAGGTGATTCACGGTTCTTGTACGATTTCAGATTTATCAAAGAATCACGTTTATATTACGTCACATGTGTTAGGTCACGTTCGTGTACGGTTTCCGCACGTTTCACGTTCGTTTCGCAATCGTTTCGGAGTCAAAACCGGTCCTACAGGTTTTTCTCAGTCGCCAGCGGCGTTGTGGTTCAAGGTTGTGAAACAGTTGGGGTGGTGGTTGGTTCAGCCATAAAAAAGTCTTATGCGTCTTCCAGCGGCTATGGTTCTGCCATGAAATAGTGGCAACGGCGGTGTATTCTTCATCAGAATCGGTACGGTTGGGGTAAGTTTTTGGGTTACCGTGTTCTATTGTTCTTCTCTGGTAACTATCAGTTGGTGGTTGTGGAGTTTTTCCGCCGGAGTTCATTCATATTTGCGATATATCTTATCGAAATTGAATTAATATCTATGAAATGCCTTGTATTGCTTCAGGTCAGTTTTTCAATTTGAGTTGATTGAGAAATTGTTTACATCTCCACATTTCATATTCTAGTGAGTAGTATTGCAGTTTTGTTGCAGTTCAATTTTCTTGTTTTTCTTTAAATATTATTTTTAAATGTAGAAGAATCGCTGCTCATAGTCATCCTTGATGTCATTGATCAAAAGTGGGTATCTACACTCTACTGTATTTTTGTTCTTAATATGTTGCTATAACATTTAGAGTCCTTGCCTTTCGTATTCAATTTGATGAATTGTTTCGCATGTTTTGTGTTTGTAAATATATTAGAATTAGAGTTTGCTTTGGTTAATGGCAACTGACATGGTGAGGGGTCAAATTAACTTGAAAGGGAGTGGCTCCACGCTAGGGGCGACAATTCTTGACACGAGCCATCAACCCGACACGAAAAAAACAGGATTAGGTCGACTAACACAACCCGTTTAAAAAAAACGGGTCGGGTTCGGGTTGACCGTATTAAAAACGGGTCGGGTTCAGGTTGACCCATATAAAAAACAGGTTGACCTATTAACCCGTTTAACTATTTAGAAAAACAATCTTTTATATTTTTTTTTTGTTTTTTTCCGTTTTTATTTTACATGGTTAGTTATAATAATGTTAATTTTGATACATTATATTATTTATTTGTCACACTCATACTCATCATTAAACATGTTATCGATAACCTGCTTAAAACCCAATAACTCGATAACAAATCATCAACAACTTATATGACTCATTTCAAAATATGGGTTAAACGGGTCGGGTTCGGGTTGACCCAAATTTATATGGGTCGGGTTTGGGTAGAACATTTCAACCCGCCAACCCACAACCCGTTAACCCGCCAACCCATCAAACCGACACCGACACGAGTGACACCCCTACTCCACGTTGTTTACATTTCGTTTATGTATTAGTTCATGCAAATTGATGGATTATGCAATACTCTGTTGAATAATCCTGTTGATAGTGTAAGAGATGTGTTATAGCCTCGTAACTCTAAAGAAATTGGTATTAGTTTGCTTGATTGAATTGTTGGATGATTGAACATATGTTTGTTTGAGTTAATATGCATAGTGTAGACCAATACAATTATTTCAGCCATTAATGTTTCAGTTTCAGTCTAATTTCCTTTTTTTATAGCTAAACAGTGGGAGCATGTAAGACCCCTTGCAACGAGTGAACCAAATGGTATTTCAGAGTAAGTAGTTTTGGTTCTTTTGGACTGTGTAGTCTTTACAGACCATTGAGGCCTTATTTTAAATCGATTTCTGTTTATCATATCATGGGCTGCCTCAGATATTGGCATCAAATGCAAAGCTGATCGTGTTGATGGCGGTTACTTCTTAACGGGAACAAGTTGTGGTGCACCAATGGTCCCATTGATCAAAGCCATTAATGTTTCAGTTTCAGTCTAATTGCCTTTTTTATAGCTAAACAGTGGGAGCATGTGGGACGCCTTGCAACGAGTGAACCAAATGGTATTTCAGAGTAAGTAGTTTGGTCCTTTTAGATTGTGTAGTCTTTACAGACCATTGAGGCCTTATTTTGAATTGATTTTTGTTTATCATATCATCAGCTGGCTCAGATGTTGGCATGAAATGCAAAGCTGATCGTGTTGATGGCGGTTACTTCTTAACGGGAACAAGCTGTGGTGCACCAATGGTCCCATTGATCAAACCCTGGTCAGCAGCCATGTGCTTGATAGTTGCTGGTGCTGGAGCGTGAATTGGATGGTTTCGAGTTTAAGGTATCGGTTTCTGATAGTGGTGACGTCGGTGATGTGGCGGCGTTGAAAAAGTCGAAGGTTGTGGAGATGGTGGTGCTTGGATTATTGTTTGGGCTCTTGCATCAATGACTGAAGCCTCATTCAATTGGTATAGACTGGAAGTATACATTTCATTACCTTTTGATGTTCTTATGATTATTTATTCAAGAAAGAAAATGTTTTTTATTCATTTAGTGATACTTTTTTATTATCTTTATGATATGTTTTAACTAAAATTAGACGAGTCAAAAGTCATATGAGGTGTATTCAATTTGACAAAAAACCTCATAAATCATGCTGCAAAATATGTCACACCCTGGCTTTGCGGAAGCGTGGTAAATTTTGGTGTGACTTCTTAATACCATAGCTTAACCATAACAAAGCTATATGAAATAAAATCATGCAAGATCATCCATTTGATTAAGTTTTAAAACCAGAGTAACATAACATTGTCTTAAGGACTTACAACCTCATAACGTAAAACATTGTCTTGGAAAACATAAACATCATCATGAAATAAACGCAGTTTAAGATTTGTGACTTGTCCAGGAAAGAGTCACATTTCCTAAACTGGGATGACCTTGGAACCCTTATGCAGCGGGAAAACATAACATACCGCGCCAGATCTTTAGTTTCCTGAAATACATGTAAGTTGAAAAATCAACAATAATGTTGAGCGAGTTCATGTGTAAGTGAGTAAGTAAACCTTTGTGAGTATAAAAATAGTCTTGGTATGTAGCAAATAAGGGAATTGAGATCACCAATGGTTTGCAAGGCCACTGATATATGTGAAGTGCAAATAGGGAGACTCAAACCTAGCAGATTTCGCCACGGCATTAGTATGTGGACAAAGTCACCCCGAGGTCCGTTTCTAGTTTGGCCTGGGGCTGGGCTCGCTACACCCAGATAGATCTACCGCTCCTGTCCCTCGGTCCCGACATGAGGACTAATGGCCTCATATTGCTCCTACCCACTCACATGATCTGAGTAATAAACCTCCTTACGCTAACCATACCGTGTATAAAGTACTCGTAATCATAGTAACATGTATTTCACCCCCGCAGTTAAGAAAACTGAAAACAGTTAGAGAAAAGGGGGACATGAACTCACAGTGAAGCGTCTCTACCAGGTATCTCCTGCTCACGCAGCTGTGTGACGACCTACACGCACTAATTCTATTAGACGGACGGCCGTGCCTTAGCTTCATGGTTTATGTTTTTGGGAAATAGTTAGACAACTATTTCGTGTTTACATTTTGTAAATACTTGGTAATTATTTTCCTTCCCAAGGGTGGGGGATTCAATACATGTGCGTCCATAAATATTTCCGTAAGTGCGTAAGTTACGTTTAACAATCGAGTGGTAATATAATCACCGGTGTAACTTATATATTTATGGTGAAAGCGTTCGTATTATTTTGGAATCGTTAACGTTCGTAAATATTATTTTTACTCTAAAAATAATATCTATGTATTTTCACAAAATAATCATAAACAGTGTGTGAAAATATATATTTATCACGTTAAATTTTGTGAAAATCCCACCTCCGAATATTTAGTAAATAAAGTCATGGCGAAATTTATATTTCGAAAACATGTCAAAAATAATTCTAACACTTGTAGTGTAAATAGTTCTAAGTGTTAGGTTTTTAGAAAAATTTCGCCAGAGTTTCCTCTGTAACTGGAGGTGGCCACGCTTTCAAGCGTATCATTTTCTTTAACAAATCAACTCAACAATTTTCTTTATTTGATCAGAACAACTTTTCTCACAGCAACTAATCAACATATGCGTAACTTGCCAAAAATTACATGAACTTGTAGTTTTTCCCAAAACTGTGGTGTAAATCCCCTTAAATTTAGTAGATCTTCATATAAGGTAATTTGATCTTGTAAAAACCTCGTTTTTAGAGAGAATCCATTTTTACAACTTTCCGTCATCTTTTACAAAAACTGTTATTTTGTCGGATCTTTTCATTTCACAAGTGTTTACACACTTGTGGTTTATAAAAATCATGCTTGTTAGTGTAAGATCTATCTTTTAAAATACATGATTTCTTTGATACGTGGTTCTTTGAAAATACCACTTGCAGACACGTAGATCTGCTAGTTTTTAAACACAACGTCACAAGTAAAACTCTTTTACACAAGTTCATGATTCGCGTGTGGTAGAGTTTCACCTTTTAACCCTTGTATTATTCAAAACAAGCTTATGTTAAGATCCATGATCTTACCAAACCGGGTTAAACGATGATCCGAGCTACCACATCATAGATCGGGCCTAAATAATCACACATTTCGAATACTACATCATTTACACAACTTATGTGCTATTAACCACCATTTTTAGTGTTTTTAGTAAACTTTAAAGCATCATCTTGCATGTTAACGAGTTTTAACCGATAAAAATCCTTTTAACCACTTTAGAATAGTTCAAGATAGGGATTTAAACATCATACCACTAGCTCGAGGCTAGGGAAGAATCTTGACGAAAATCGGGTGGATAAAAGCTAGAGAGAGAGGTCCTTCGCCTTCCGATTGCACCAAGACTCCTTATCCGTGACTCTTAACACTTGTATGTTCTTGAAATGTGATGATGGAAGCCGAAAATATGGTGGATGTATGAGGGGATGTTCGGCCGAAGCTAGGTAGAGAGGGAGAGAGAGTTGTGACTTGGTGTATTGTGAGATGAATGATCATATGTGTTAATCTTCTAACTTATAGGCAAATCACAAGTGCATTACCCAATGGATGTTATGTCTTTAGGATATTAAACATTGAAGATTATAATAATCAAGCAAGGTACAAGGTATGTCCCCTTGGGGACGGTTTTGGTTAAGGGGGGGGGGGTAGTTTGGTTCGATTCCAACTAGATGATTAGGTATTAGTTAGCTAATTAGGTTAGGTTAAGTGTTTAACTTGGTTACTTGTGTATAGTGTGTTATGACAGGTGTTAGGGTATACGGGGACCCTAACTGGCTCAGAAAAAGACAAATAATGAAAATAACAATATTTTCATGTTTCGGGTATAGTCCGGTTGTTTGGTTGGATAGTAATCCGTTAAAGCGTTACTAAAGCTTTAAAGTGTCGTTATTACTCTTTTTAGTGACACAACTCATTCCTGACACTTTGGAAAGTGTCTAGTGTTATTTTTCTCATGTTTTGGCACTTTATTAGTTAGCTAAAAGCTGAATTATTTTGTAAAGTGCTGAGTTTTGTACTTAGAGTACGTTTTAGGCACATCCAGTCATAGTGACTTATTCCTAGAGACGCAGTTCCACAACCCTTATATCCCTACACTCACTACTAGTGTAGCAAAACGTTTCTGGCTCGTACAGGCCTTTAGAGGCAGTGTTTGCCTGATGCTGGCTTTATCAGCATGTTCAATAGGTTATCCGTGTATTGTGCTACTGTGCTTTTTGTGCATCATGTTTGTCACTAAGGTTCAGTATGTAAATAATGTAGTGACAGCAAGCAAGTATGATGCAAGTAAGTACATGTATCAGTATTCAAGTAGCAGTTTATTCACAAGTTCAAGTAAGCACAGTAATTCAGCAGTAATTAATTACTAATTAAGTCGTACGGATACCTGGTTTAGTGCGGGTTGTCACATTCTTCCCCCGTTAAATAAATTTCGTCCCGAAATTTAAGTTCTGCTTGAAGATGCAGGGTTCTTAGGAAAAAGGTGGGGGTATTTCTCTTTCATTCGGTCCTCCCGTTCCCAGGTGTATTCAGGACCATGTCTGGCATTCCAACGAACTTTGACGAGCTTGACACTGCTCCGGCGGGTCTTGTTAACTTTCCAATCCGTAACCTCGACCGGTTCTTCAACGAAGTGGAGCGTGTCGTCAACATGAATCTCGTCGGTGGGAATGGCAACGGTGACTTGAGTTGGACTTTTCTTTAGATTGGATACATGAAATGTATCGTGAACACCATTCAGTTCAGCAGGTAGGTCCAACTTGTATGCTACCAGTCCTATTCTTTCCAGAATTCTGAAAGGACCAATGTAGCGCGGATTTAACTTCCCACGCTTTCCGAAGCGTGCCACACCCTTCCAGGGTGAAACTTTCAATAACACCATTTCTCCAACTTGGAAATCCACATGTTTTCGGTTTGGATCCGCATAGGCCTTCTGTCTGTGGCGAGCTGCTTCGATGCGTTTAAGAATCTGCGCGATCTTGTCTGTCGTCTCTTGGACGATTTCGGGACCAGCAAGCTGCCTATCACCTGCGTCAGCCCAACATAAGGGTGATCGGCACTTGCGTCCGTAAAGGGCTTCAAATGGCGCGACACCAATACTGGTGTGGTAGCTGTTGTTGTATGAAAATTCGACCAAAGGTAAATGTTTATCCCAGCTACCGCCCAAATCCATAACACACGCCCTCAGCATGTCTTCCAAAGTCTGTATCGTTCGCTCGCTCTGGCCGACAGTTTGCGGATGAAACGCAGTGTTCAGATTCAATTGTGAGCCAAAGGCTTCTTGGAAGGATTGCCATATCCTTGACACAAACCTTCCGTCTCTATCAGAGATGATTGAGAGAGGTACTCCATGGCGCGCGACGATCTCTCTCATGTAAATTTCAGCCAATTTGCTCGTATTATCCTTCTCTCTGATAGGTAAGAAGTGTGCTGACTTCGTTAATCGATCCACTATCACCCAGATAGTGTCATGGCCTCTTGGCGTTCTTGGCAATTTTGTAACAAAATCCATTGAGATTTGTTCCCATTTCCACTTGGGAATCTCAGGTTGTTGCAGAAGTCCTGAAGGCTTCTGGTATTCCGCTTTAACCTTAGCGCACGTTAAACATTTGCTCACGTACACAGCAACATCGCCTTTCATCCTAGGCCACCAATAATAATCCTTGAGATCCTGGTACATCTTATCCGCTCCAGGATGGATAGAGTACCGTGATTTGTGAGCTTCATCAAAATAACTTTCCTTAAACCACCAAACGAAGGAACCCAAATCCTTTTCTCAAAACATAACGTTCCTTCCCCGTTTGGTACCAGTAGCTTCTCCATCCCACGGAGATATTCTTCTTCAAGGTTTCCTTCTTTGAGAGCTTCCTTTTGCGTGGCACGGATGTGCAAGGAAAGATCGGTTCGGATAATCATTTCTAAAGCTCTAACCCTTATGGGCTTGATTCTCTCTTTACGACTTAGGGCATCGGCGACCACATTCGCCTTCCCTGGATGATACTTTATCTCACAGTCGTAATCGTTCAGCAACTCAACCCATCGTCTTTGCCTCATATTCAACTCCTTCTGGTTGAATATATGCTGTAGGCTCTTGTGATCTGTAAAGATTGTACACTTCGTACCATAAAGGTAGTGTCTCCAGATCTTTAGTGCAAACACCACTGCGCCAAGTTCCAAATCATGTGTGGTATAGTTCTTTTCGTGCACTTTCAGTTGACGCGATGCGTAAGCAATAACCTTTTGGCGTTGCATCAACACGCAACCTAACCCTTGACGCGAAGCGTCACAGTATACCACAAAATCAGCTGTACCTTCCGGTAGTGCTAAGATTGGCGCATTGCAGAGCTTATCCTTCAGTATCTGGAATGCTTCTTCCTGTTTGATTCCCCAATCAAACTTCTTATCTTTCTGTGTGAGGAGCGTCAATGGTTGAGCGATCTTCGAAAAATCCTCAATGAATCTTCGGTAGTAGCCCGCCAAACCCAAGAATTGTCGAATCTCGGTTGGCGTCTTTGGCGTTTCCCAATTCTTGATCGCCTCGATCTTTGTTGGATCCACGTGGATTCCATCTCCATTTACCACGTGCCCAAGGAATTGGACTTCACGTAGCCAAAATTCGCACTTGGAGAATTTGGCATACAGCTGTTCCTTCTTTAGCAGCTCTAGAATGACTCTAAGATGCTGCTCGTGTTCAGCCTTTGTTCTTGAATAGATCAAGATGTCATCGATAAACACAATCACGAACTTGTCCAAGTACGGCTTGCAAACTCTATTCATCAAATCCATAAAGACTGCAGGTGCGTTTGTCAAACCAAACGGCATAACAAGGAACTCGTAGTGTCCATAACGAGTTCTGAAGGCTGTCTTTGGGATACTCTCCTCTTGTATCCTTAACTGATGGTATCCAGATCGAAGATCGATCTTTGAATAAAAGCTTGAGCCTTGCAGTTGATCAAACAAATCATCGATTCTTGGCAGAGGGTATCTATTCTTGATCGTCAGCTTGTTCAGCTCCCGGTAGTCGATGCACATACGAAAACTACCGTCCTTTTTCTTGACAAATAGGACCGGAGCTCCCCAAGGCGAGAAGCTTGGTCGGATAAAACCCTTGTCCAACAACTCTTGAAGTTGTGTCGACAGTTCCTGCATCTCAGACGGAGCAAGTCTGTACGGTGCCTTAGCCACAGGCGCGGCACCTGGAACTAAGTCAATGTGAAACTCTACTTGTCTCTGAGGTGGCAGTCCAGGTAAGTCCTCTGGGAAGACTTCTGGATATTCCCTCACGACAGGGATGTCTTCGATTCTTGGCTCAGCAGCCTTCTTATCCACAATGTGTGCCAGGAAGGCAACACATCCTTTCTGCAAACACTTTCGCGCTTTCAGGCAGCTGATAATTCTTAACGGCGTATCACGCTTCTCTCCGTGAACCACAATTGTCTCGCCATCTTCGGTTGGGATACGAACAATCTTTTCGTGACAAACTATCTCCGCCTTGTTGCCTGATAACCAATCCATTCCTACTACCACGTCGAAGCTTCCCAACTGGACTGGTAGTAGATCTAAAGCAAACTCACACTCTCCTAATTTGATCACACAACCTCTGATAACTTCATTGGCTTCTACTAACTTCCCATTGGCCAATTCGATTGAGTAGGGAATATCTAACTTATTAGCGGCTAAACCAAGCATATTCTTAAATTCTAACGACACGAAGCTATAATCGGCACCAGTATCAAATAAAACGGATGCATAGCGTTGATTTACAGGGAACGTACCAGTAACGACATTGGGGTCCTGGCGCGCTTCCCTAGCTTCGATTTGGAACACTCTTCCACGGGCTTGGTTTAACTCTGGGCAGTTCTTCTTAAAATGCCCGATATCACCGCAGTTATAACATCCAAGTCTTTGCCCGTTCCCACCTCCATTTCCATCTTGGTTGTTATTTTGGTTTGCATTGCCAGCTTGGTTCGCAAAGTTGCCTCGATTCCCGTTTCCTCCATAGTTTCCTTGTGGGCGATTACCACCACGATTGTTATTCCTATTCCCAAATCCTCCCTGGCCTCCCCGGCCAGCACTAGCCCAACAAGAATCCTTCAAGTGGCCCGGCTTTCCACATGCTTCGCATACTTTCACACTACAATGGCCAGTATGATGGCGTTGACAGGTATTACACTTGGGCTGGGTGCCCTGATATCCTTTTCCTTTCTTTCCACTGCCAGCTGATCCTCCTTTCTTAACCGCCACACTGGCGCCTTGCTTGAAGTTTGAGAATTTCCATTTGTTACCTCCTGACGACTCGACGTGAGTCTCTTTCTTCTTATGCTCAGCATCATCAAACTTGTTCAGGCGAATGGCCTCCTTTGTGAGAGCCACGCTCAAATCAATCGCCTCAGTAATGGTCGCAGGCTTGGATGAGGTTACCATGCTTATGATTTGAGGAGCTAGTCCCCAAATGAAGCGTTCAATTCTCTTGAACTCAGGAGTGACCATGTAGGGTACCACATGCGATAAGTCATGGAACCTTTGAACGTATTCTGCTATCTTTGGACCGTCCATTTTCAAGTGCCAGAACTCGGTTTCCAATCTCTGGATTTCCGCGCGAGAGCAGTACTTTTTGCGCATAAGTTCCTTCAGTTCGGTCCAGGTCAGCGCGTAGGCAGCAGCTTCGCCTAGTGTCTGTACTTGTAGATTCCACCAGGATAGGGCTCCATCTAGAAACAGCCCTGAGATATAGGTGACTTGCTGATCCAGCGCGCACTTGCTCATGCGAAGAATAGATTCGGTTTTCTCAGCCCAACGAACAAAGGCGACAGCACCTCCTGTGCCATCAAAGTTTACGGGCTTGCAGTCTAAGAACTTCTTATAGGTGCATCCTGCACATACGTTATAACATACGTTTGGCATTAGCATCATTGCTAAAGATATCCAATTAGGTCATGGTATGTCTAAATGACTTAGTATTACCATGAGGTGGATTATTGTTGTTTCCAGTGTTGCCAGAGTTGCTTCCACTAGTCCCTCCTTGAGAGGCGGCGTATTGTGCAATGGCAGCAGCGATAATTTGCTGGAGTTCTGCCTCATTAGTAGGCATGTGTGTCTCACGTCTCGGCGGCATCTTTTAAAAGATGGTTTACGTTGGTCAGGCCATAGTAAAACGTACGTATATAGTAATAGTAATAGCACATAACATCTCATGTTATCAACACATCACAAGTACCAATCACACAACATCCCATATCATAAAAATATAAATAAGCAATCAAGCGAATCAAATATGGTGAGAATACTGTGATTGCCATATATCGAGACCACATAGTAAGTGTATCAGTATATCCCTGTGTCATACAATCATCAATCAACTAGGGGCTACATCACCCCTGTCCAAAAACTATATCATGTCAGTGTCAAATACGTCAAATACATGTCAACAAAAGTCAGGATCATAAAGTAGTCTCCAAAAATGCTGTGCAATCCAACAATCGCCGTCTTCTCACCCTCGTCTACCCAAACAGCACTGATGAGCTCTATACAGATGGTGGTGGAGGAGGGGGAAAGTGGGTGTAAAGCAAACGACGTAACTGGAGCCAGTCCTCCTCCAAGGCTCGCTGGGTACGAATGATAGAAGCAACCTGCTGCTCTAGTGTAAAGAGACGGGCAGCATAATCTGGAGGTAAGGGTCGAAATGTCTGCAGAGGAGAGTGTGTCTGACCATGGCACTGGCATGGTGGCAGCTGAGCTCTCTCAAGCTCCTGGATGCGCTGCGTGTGCGACTCGTCCTGGGCGACAAAAGACATCAAAACGTCCTCGATAGTATACCCCATGTGGAAAGAATGGTAGGGGTCAGTAGGTGGCATAGCAGAGTCTGGTGCCCAAAGGAACGGCTCACTGGTGGGGTCAAAAGGTGCCACATGAAATGGGGCAACAGTGGGTGGAACAGATGACATCTGGGGCATGAAGGGGATAGACATCGGTACATACCCAAAAGGATGGGCTGAAGAACCCTCTCCAGTCCTCGCTGGAGGTACAAACTGAGGAACCTGAAAAGAAAAATCAACATGTCGTGTATCAGGGATCTGAGGAGGAAAAGGTGGAACATCCTCATCAGCAGGTATCCAACCGTGCTGTGCATGCTCATCTGGTGGATCCATGTGTGCCGCGAACAGTGCATGCTCGGGCTCTAGTGGGATGGGATCAGGTGGGGGAGCAACAAAAGGGTGAACAGGTGCAATGTGCTCAACAGGATGGTCAACAGGTATATCAACAACAGGTAGAGGAACAACAGGATCAACAACAACATGATCGCCCTCTAACAAAGGAACATCCACGGGGAGATCACCAACAGGTGGGTCTGCTATAACAGGCTCAATAGGGATGCCAGCATGTACGGGGTCATGCTCAAGTATGGGGTCTAGAGCGGCTGCCTGCTCAGGGGCGACGGCAGGCTCGGGATCATCAAAAGCCATCTCGAAGTCAAACTCGGGGTCGATAGGGCCTACTGGGTCAGCTGGATCCTCCATGGGCTGATCCATAGGTATAAACTCGATATCACGATCCGGGTCGTATCCCGGGGGAAAGATAGGATCAGAATCCTCTATGTCATCATGGTCAAACGCAAAACTGGGTATAGGTGCAACAGAGGATGCCTGGTCAGGATCAGAATCATGCGCAAAGTGCTGTGCGCTCAATGTGTGAGAAGGTGCGGATGCCACAGACTCGAAGGAGTCTGGGACAGGAGAATGTGCAGGCGAATCCTCAGCGGGAACGTCAGCGATCATCAGAAGATCGTCCGCAGGAAGAAGGGCCTCGCCCTGGATCTCATCCTCAAAGGGCTCATCCTCAAACAGGTCAATATCGCCATCAGCCTCGGCGTCAAGAAGGAGATCATATGCTGGATAAACGGCTAAGGGTATAGGGGCCGGAATCTCCACTAGAGGTAGGTACTCAGCGGGAGGGTCATCCGCAGGCTCATCAGCACCATCGGGTAGTGCGAAAGGCTGGAAATCATCCTCGTCAGTACTGGTATAGTCAGATGTGTACACCTCATGCTCGGAGGATGTGGGGTCATCAGATACGATAGGTATGGGTCCAGTGGTGTCCGAATCGCCAGTACCGGCGGAGTCCATGAGTCTGTAACATAAACACAAATATGCTCAAATAATCAGTCATACAATCAGATAATCACATAAGTCACCAAGTAAGGTATCACATAATTCTCCTAGTCTCACTAGCCAATTTCTCCCAGTCTTTAAGACTGCTCTATCCTCCACCTCGACCACTTAGATCGAGCCTCGGTCCCCTTGACCGAGCCTCAGCCTTCATGACTGAGCCTACTCTTCCTAGCCAACTACCTTGGTCACCTAGACCAAGCCTCGATCCTCCAGACCGAGCCTCAGCCCTCCAGGCTGAGCCTATAATAAATCAACGTGCTCAACTACCTCGGTCACCTAGACCGAGCCTCGATCCTCCAGACCGAGCCTCAGCCCTCCAGGCTGAGCCTATAAATAATAAAATGTGCTCAACATTTGTTTGTAAAAAGTTTTGGATCTGGACTTAAGTGGTATGCAGTAAAATGTTTTCGTGAGAGCCCTAGTGATCATAGTCTAGACTCGAGAAAGAATCCTAGTTCGCTATGATCAGAGCTCTGATACCAAGCTGTCACACCCTGGCTTTGCGGAAGCGTGGTAAATTTTGGTGTGACTTCTTAATACCATAGCTTAACCATAACAAAGCTATATGAAATAAAATCATGCAAGATCATCCATTTGATTAAGTTTTAAAACCAGAGTAACATAACATTGTCTTAAGGACTTACAACCTCATAACGTAAAACATTGTCTTGGAAAACATAAACATCATCATGAAATAAACGCAGTTTAAGATTTGTGACTTGTCCAGGAAAGAGTCACATTTCCTAAACTGGGATGACCTTGGAACCCTTATGCAGCGGGAAAACATAACATACCGCGCCAGATCTTTAGTTTCCTGAAATACATGTAAGTTGAAAAATCAACAATAATGTTGAGCGAGTTCATGTGTAAGTGAGTAAGTAAACCTTTGTGAGTATAAAAATAGTCTTGGTATGTAGCAAATAAGGGAATTGAGATCACCAATGGTTTGCAAGGCCACTGATATATGTGAAGTGCAAATAGGGAGACTCAAACCTAGCAGATTTCGCCACGGCATTAGTATGTGGACAAAGTCACCCCGAGGTCCGTTTCTAGTTTGGCCTGGGGCTGGGCTCGCTACACCCAGATAGATCTACCGCTCCTGTCCCTCGGTCCCGACATGAGGACTAATGGCCTCATATTGCTCCTACCCACTCACATGATCTGAGTAATAAACCTCCTTACGCTAACCATACCGTGTATAAAGTACTCGTAATCATAGTAACATGTATTTCACCCCCGCAGTTAAGAAAACTGAAAACAGTTAGAGAAAAGGGGGACATGAACTCACAGTGAAGCGTCTCTACCAGGTATCTCCTGCTCACGCAGCTGTGTGACGACCTACACGCACTAATTCTATTAGACGGACGGCCGTGCCTTAGCTTCATGGTTTATGTTTTTGGGAAATAGTTAGACAACTATTTCGTGTTTACATTTTGTAAATACTTGGTAATTATTTTCCTTCCCAAGGGTGGGGGATTCAATACATGTGCGTCCATAAATATTTCCGTAAGTGCGTAAGTTACGTTTAACAATCGAGTGGTAATATAATCACCGGTGTAACTTATATATTTATGGTGAAAGCGTTCGTATTATTTTGGAATCGTTAACGTTCGTAAATATTATTTTTACTCTAAAAATAATATCTATGTATTTTCACAAAATAATCATAAACAGTGTGTGAAAATATATATTTATCACGTTAAATTTTGTGAAAATCCCACCTCCGAATATTTAGTAAATAAAGTCATGGCGAAATTTATATTTCGAAAACATGTCAAAAATAATTCTAACACTTGTAGTGTAAATAGTTCTAAGTGTTAGGTTTTTAGAAAAATTTCGCCAGAGTTTCCTCTGTAACTGGAGGTGGCCACGCTTTCAAGCGTATCATTTTCTTTAACAAATCAACTCAACAATTTTCTTTATTTGATCAGAACAACTTTTCTCACAGCAACTAATCAACATATGCGTAACTTGCCAAAAATTACATGAACTTGTAGTTTTTCCCAAAACTGTGGTGTAAATCCCCTTAAATTTAGTAGATCTTCATATAAGGTAATTTGATCTTGTAAAAACCTCGTTTTTAGAGAGAATCCATTTTTACAACTTTCCGTCATCTTTTACAAAAACTGTTATTTTGTCGGATCTTTTCATTTCACAAGTGTTTACACACTTGTGGTTTATAAAAATCATGCTTGTTAGTGTAAGATCTATCTTTTAAAATACATGATTTCTTTGATACGTGGTTCTTTGAAAATACCACTTGCAGACACGTAGATCTGCTAGTTTTTAAACACAATGTCACAAGTAAAACTCTTTTACACAAGTTCATGATTCGCGTGTGGTAGAGTTTCACCTTTTAACCCTTGTATTATTCAAAACAAGCTTATGTTAAGATCCATGATCTTACCAAACCGGGTTAAACGATGATCCGAGCTACCACATCATAGATCGGGCCTAAATAATCATACATTTCGAATACTACATCATTTACACAACTTATGTGCTATTAACCACCATTTTTAGTGTTTTTAGTAAACTTTAAAGCATCATCTTGCATGTTAACGAGTTTTAACCGATAAAAATCCTTTTAACCACTTTAGAATAGTTCAAGATAGGGATTTAAACATCATACCACTAGCTCGAGGCTAGGGAAGAATCTTGACGAAAATCGGGTGGATAAAAGCTAGAGAGAGAGGTCCTTCGCCTTCCGATTGCACCAAGACTCCTTATCCGTGACTCTTAACACTTGTATGTTCTTGAAATGTGATGATGGAAGCCGAAAATATGGTGGATGTATGAGGGGATGTTCGGCCGAAGCTAGGTAGAGAGGGAGAGAGAGTTGTGACTTGGTGTATTGTGAGATGAATGATCATATGTGTTAATCTTCTAACTTATAGGCAAATCACAAGTGCATTACCCAATGGATGTTATGTCTTTAGGATATTAAACATTGAAGATTATAATAATCAAGCAAGGTACAAGGTATGTCCCCTTGGGGACGGTTTTGGTTAAGGGGGGGGGTAGTTTGGTTCGATTCCAACTAGTTGATTAGGTATTAGTTAGCTAATTAGGTTAGGTTAAGTGTTTAACTTGGTTACTTGTGTATAGTGTGTTATGACAGGTGTTAGGGTATACGGGGACCCTAACTGGCTCAGAAAAAGACAAATAATGAAAATAACAATATTTTCATGTTTCGGGTATAGTCCGGTTGTTTGGTTGGATAGTAATCCGTTAAAGCGTTACTAAAGCTTTAAAGTGTCGTTATTACTCTTTTTAGTGACACAACTCATTCCTGACACTTTGGAAAGTGTCTAGTGTTATTTTTCTCATGTTTTGGCACTTTATTAGTTAGCTAAAAGCTGAATTATTTTGTAAAGTGCTGAGTTTTGTACTTAGAGTACGTTTTAGGCACATCCAGTCATAGTGACTTATTCCTAGAGACGCAGTTCCACAACCCTTATATCCCTACACTCACTACTAGTGTAGCAAAACGTTTCTGGCTCGTAAAGGCCTTTAGAGGCAGTGTTTGCCTGATGCTGGCTTTATCAGCATGTTCAATAGGTTATCCGTGTATTGTGCTACTGTGCTTTTTGTGCATCATGTTTGTCACTAAGGTTCAGTATGTAAATAATGTAGTGACAGCAAGCAAGTATGATGCAAGTAAGTACATGTATCAGTATTCAAGTAGCAGTTTATTCACAAGTTCAAGTAAGCACAGTAATTCAGCAGTAATTAATTACTAATTAAGTCGTACGGATACCTGGTTTAGTGCGGGTTGTCACAAAATATGTTACTATTTTTTTTGGCAATTTCATCTTTCTATGCATAACTAACTCATAAGTCAACCATTTACATTAGTTAATGTTGGTGATATGGTGTAGTTGTCGTTGGTTGCTCCGTGTAGAGCAAATGAGGAGTACAAGTTGTCTACTTTGAAAGGTTTAATCTTTTTCTAGAATTATTATTATGTAGCCTAAAACTCTAAACTTTATTTATATATATTGAAATGTAACTATTTTAGTTTCTTCAAATGGTGTTCCTATGGAGATACATGAACAACATCCTTTCTCATTAGCGTCCAGCACGACCTGTTTTTGAGCTCAGAAAATATCTAGATGCTATCGACCAGATGGTAAGCAAGGGTGGAGGTAGTGTAGAAGCAGGTGTAGCGCGGACTACCCCTCAACTCAGTCTCTGTAATGTAAAAATACCTCTCAACTCTGTTTATGTAGTGTAAAATTTATATTTTTTCGGTATTATACAAAGGATACCTCTGACTCAAAAAAAATTAGGATATCCATAAATTTTTAGGTTAGATCTGCCACTAATGGTAAGTATAGTTGTCCATTGCTTATGTCAGATGAGAAACATTTACTTGAATATATATTGTATTATATAGAAAAACTGGAACTTTGGGTAGTAGTTAATTTCATCTAATGACAGCTTCCACCCATTTACTAAAGCAGTCTGCTAGACTTTCTGTGCATGTGTGTGACCTTATAGGTTCAATGACTATTTTTTGTTGAATGGGATAAAATGTTAGAAACCTGGAATGGGTTATCGTGTTCGTAATAGACATCATATTTAAATCTGATATAAATCGAAACATCCGCCGCAACGCGCGGGCATTCCCACTAGTTATATTAAATGTATCTATGTTATTAAATCCACAACTTATACTATACATAACGATGACTCTACACTAAAACCAAAAACATTTACATGTATGGAACTAGGTTATGCATAACTAATTACCTGTATCAAAATCAGATAAATTAATCTAAAAAGTTTATGATACCATTTGGAATACATTTAACTTGAAATTATAAAAACTATACAATGATTTGTATTTCAAGCCAATTTTTTACATTAAATTATAAGTAAACAATTCCCGCCAAATATGATATGAGGCTACATTTCTCCTGTCACCAACACAAATTGAACCAATCAACCAAAATCATAACTATCATATCTCATAAAACTTTCCACTAAATTAACCAAATCCAGATTTACAATCTCAACATCCCTACACATCATGCATCATCAACATCCCTCAAAACCCTATCAACTCCCAGGAGCTAGTAAACTTGGTAACAACCTTGGTCCCCTCCGAGACACCGCATGCTTGGCTAACTCACCAGGAAGCACAAGCCTAACCGCCGTCTGAATCTCATCGTGGGCCTCTTGTTATACCTAGCGAGCCTCCAACTGTCCTAAGCAAGCTTCTCAAATAAATCATTAATAAAATTGTTCATTATCCCCATTGCTTTGCTCGATATCCGGATGCACCCGTTTCGACACCTTGAAGGCGGCGGTGGATTCTTTCGGCAACTTTTTGCCGGCCTTTGGTTTTGTTTTCCGCGAGCTTCTTCTCGGCTTTTGGTGCCATTGAATTTGAGAGTGATTTTGGAAATGACGTTGATTTATGGTATTTGTCTAAGAAACAAGCCAGCTTAATCAGGTTGGGTTGTTACACTCACTATGTTTCAACATCTGAAGGAATAGGTGATCAATAGGCATAAGTTCTTAACTTTTGAACTTCATTCTTTGGCCACAAATTCCTCTAGTAGTAAACGAGATACGAAATACTGTTAAATTTAACAGGTATATCACGAAGAACTCGTACAACAGCAGAAATACTTCTGATGATCAAACAATACAAACCCTCACAACTGAAAGAACACTCAGATTATCATTATGATAATCTAACTAAGACTAGAATACAAGATTAAAACCTACGACAAACAGATTCAAGATGAATATGCGATTTGAAAGAATGCTAACCCTAATCGCCTTTGAAGAGTGAGAGAGAACCAATAATTGTGACTGATGATGAGTGTATTGTATGACTTCTTTACGAAGACACTCTATTATATACGGCAAGACTATACATCAGCAAGACTTTTAGGAGCCCACAAAGTCATGAGCCCAGCAACCAAACTTCAGTGCACAGCCCACTTAAAATCACGAGCCCAACCCAGATCTTTATAACAAGTCTTCAGTTCTTTAAATGTAGCATCCAGTCCAGGTCCATCAAGCCCATCAACGACTCGTTCTCGTTCAACCCAATTGGGATTGTTCAGCATCTCGAGACTACTACACACACTCTAAATGATGGAAGATGGATGATGGTGGTGGATGATGGTGTTGTAGTGGTGGTGGAGTGGTGGCAAATGAGAGAGAAGTGGTTTGCCAAGGGATGAATTGGAATGAAACCAAGCACCCCTATTTATAGTTGAAAATAGAACGTCCACCACGGCCCGTGCCCGCCTGGCACGGCCCCGTGGCCATCAGTATCTCTCCTCTTCATTAACTGCAGTGTCAAACTTTGTACTAACACAGCCCCGTGTGTCAACGGCACGGCCTGTGGCCAATGACTTGCTGTACTACCTCAGATTCTGTAAATCTTAGAGTTGACCAGGTCACGTTTGCCTTAGCACGGCCCCGTGTTGAGTTCTGTATTTGTCTTTTGTTGTTGTCTTTTTCTTCTGTAGAGAATTCTCACTGGGCACGGCTCATGCCTGGTGGGCACGGCCCCGTGCCAAAGCTTCTGATTTTGTTATTTCTTTGGTTTGGATGTGGACGGGGGCTTGGCGAGTTGTGTCAATCCTCCTTCATTGTATTTTATGTTGGTTTTTGTTGTTATTTTGCTCTTTTTGTGCATTTAAGCTCTTTTGAACCTGTTAATTAAAAAGGAACAAAGAAACAAGCTTTTTCCAACATTAGTACTGAAAAAGGGTTGATTTACGCCGAATTTGATATAATTTATATGTTGTATTTTAAGCACATCACCTGCATTAGGGGCAATGCAAACCTTATGTGTGGGGATGGGATAAAGTGTCATGGTGTTTAGTTTGAGTCTCGAGTCATAAAATTTTTGAAAAATACAAAAAAAAAATAGAAAAATCAAAAAATCCTAAAAACAATTGAAAAAAATAGAAAATGTTCCTGTTTTAGGGAGTTTGCAAATAAATATGGAAAATGATAGAAAAGTCGGTTATGTTTGGGTTTCAAATAATAATAATATAAGTTTAATAAGTTGAACTTGTGTCTAGCTTGGGATGTGTGAGTAGGCCCGATTCGGTTTCTATGTTCCTTTGAAACTAATATACCTTAATTGTTAGTTTACTAGTGGGTGCTCATCTAGGAGAAGTAGGAATCCAAAACCGCCAATAATAGTGTAAGGAATGCCGCTATAAGCTAAAATTGTTAGAATATCAAAGAAAAAAATATAATAATTGAGCTAGATTGATATAAAAACGAGGCCTGGTTGATTTAGATTGCCTCTAGGTTAGGTAACAAGAAAAAAATGCAACTTTACCGACGCTCATGTTGTCACTTTCCGGGATGGTGACTCTGGTTGAGACAGCCTCTGGGTTAGGTATGCAAAGTCTAGTGCTCAAAAAGAGGAAAAAAACAAAGAGAAAAAAAATTTATGATAAATTCTTTTAATCTATATCTCTAAAATAAAGCAAACCATTGGGGGACACATGTCACCCAATGGCTTTATCACAAATGATGTGGCATCCTCTTATGCAACCATTTGAAGGTTTTGCACATGTGTCACTCCCACATTCAATTTCAATACATAATGTTAAAAAACGCACGTGATCCGAATTCTTTTAAGAAAACCCGTTTATCATCTTTTCGACCCGACTATATTAAGAGAATAGAAACCCTAATATTGTGAAACCCCTCATTCGTTCCTTTCATTTAGTGATCCTTCTTCTCTACACCATCATATCACAAACCCTAACCTCTATCAAACTTTTTCATGTATTGGAGAAACACTAATCAAACGATTCATCTTCACTTTGTTTATACCTTAATCCAATGATTTCTTCAATCGGTATGTTGACCCTCTATCTCAATCTTCATCCGGATTCTAAACCCAAACCCTAGATCAAAATTCGTCCGCCTCTTTATCTCTCTCAATCGTCAATCGTCTGCGACAACGATCAATCCATCTTCAAATCGTAATCCGGTATGTGCGGTTACTGTTTTCGAATTGAAAACTGATTGTTATTTTACGTTTTCGTAAGATTTGAATATAAACTGTAACTGATTGTTATTTTACGTTTTCGTAAGATTTGAATATGGATTCTTCAGTGCCAAAAGTAAATTGCCGACGGAGAATACAGCAGGCATTGTGGTGGCGTTTTACGTACGTAATCTTAATTCATAATTCATCCCATCTCTAATTTTGAGGAATTAGGGCAAAAAATGACAAAACAAAGGCAGTTTTCGTATTTGATTATTATGTTGAAAATGAAATGGTTTGGTATATGTAGAGTAGTAATGTGGATGTGTTTCCTAAAAGACATGATGAATCAACTTATCTAACAAAATTAATATTTGAAATTGTAGGTGACAGGATTGCATCTGGTGGAAGTTTTACGCCTCACATTGTTACTGTTAATCCGGGCGAGGTATGTTGACTTGAAATAAAAATGCATACCATAGTCGTTGCTCTTTTGAATAATCGTTAGTTATATTTGCAGGATATTACGCTTTCGTAAATCCATTGGAAACCCAAATGGACTCCTCTTTCAGGCCGTTCAATTCAGATTTCAACCCTAAGTTTTATGCTGATGAGAAAGAGAAGGCATCAGAACATGAAGCCTTTAGTGGTAATCTTTTCTAAGATGAAAGCATAAATGTAAAAACTGGACGTCATGAATCATTTATTATGGGCTATGCAGAACTAATTGAACAACCCCTGCTTGGTTCCAACCGTTTTGAATTGGACAAACTCTGGTTTCATAAATGATCATAACACAAGATACTGATCAACTTTGTGTTTTAACAATTTTGTATGATCTTGTAGCTATGATGGAGTACTCGTGAACTCTCTTGCAGCAAAGGATGTCGTTTCATGGTACATGGACATATTTATCTTGTCATTTCTGGTTTCATTTTAACACGTTTAGTCCAGTGATTCTGTTCTTGCAAGAGACTGAATTTAGTTGTTATAGCCTTTTGCAGGAACCTTTTTAATCCATACCTCTTATATGGACTGTTCATGAAAAATCACTCGCTACACGGGCTGTAAGATACGTCTCTAATGGCCAAGCTGAGTTGATTGATGATTGGAAAGCAATCTTTAATCGGGCTATAGTTGTCGTCTTTCCAAATTATGCCTTACCGGTATGTATAAGTTAATACTCTCTTTAATGATTTTCTCATCCGGCATTAGATATATGTATTTTATGTTACTCATTTTCTAGCCAGAACCGATGATGAAAATAGTTGGTGGCTTGGAGAATTGTTTTCACTTAACTTTATACCATCTAAAACTCTTTTGCTTGAACATCAAAATGTTTTTTTTTCCTGACCCTAGAAAATTTGTAGGCTAAACATGCTAAGGCAATATGAAATAACTAAATTTTTTACAACTGAGAACTAATATTAGATGCGTATATAGCTGCGCTTGCCAAGATATTTGATATTTATTAATAATGATTATCCGCATAGTTGAATCTAAGTTGTGTTTTTTTTTTTTAATTTTTAGGCGCAAGATCAAGGATGACATTGAAGATGAGGAAGTAGAACTTACTAAAGAAGAAACTAAGCTTATTCGTAGAATGTTGAAAGGAAAGGCACCGACCTAAGTTCATTCCAAAGCGGTAATGTCAAATAGTAATTTTTTATTCCCATTTTTTATTATTGCTTTAGTTCTAGCTATGAAGATACTAATATATCTATTGGGCAAACTCTGAAGTGACATACATATCCATGTGATAATGCGTTAAGAAAACTTCTTAAAATATTTTGTACCCTTTATTTATCAAGTGCTATATTAATTATAATAAACATAATTATGTGATCTATAAAATGCATTCTGATAAGTTGTGTATGATTTGTTCATGTATGCAACGCGGGATGCTGACACACTCGGTGAAAGCACTTGATATATCGTTGGAAATCGATATCGAGCTGGCGCTGGAAGTTGGAAGGCACACAAAACGAGCATCATCTATGTTAATACAAAAGTTGGTTTGTCTTCCTTTAGCAAATTTTCTTTTCATGATGCAAATTAATTTCATTTTGCCCTCCACAGTTTGGTTAGGATACTACATCATATTTGGATGAAAGGAGTAATCCATCTCTCTTTTCATGATGCTTAGGATACTACATCACATTAGGATACTACATCATATGCAAATTAATTTCATTTTGCCCTCCACAGTTTAACGTGTCACACAATGAACTTGAACGCGAGCTTCCTCTTGGTGGTTTTTTCAACACCATACCACTTTCTTCGGTGTCTGATAATCCATCTCTCTGCGGGTCAATAGTCAACGAATCATGCCCGGGTGGACACCCGAAGCCGATAGTGCTGAACCCGAACCCATCTCATTCAGACACGGGTCAACATCGTTGAACATGAGTCACAAAAGGATCATACTTAGTATATCTGCCATTATTGCTATTGGTGCTGCTGTGTTCATAGCTTTGGGTGTGATTGTGCTCACCATTCTTAACCTCCATGTTCGGAACTCGATTAACCGATCTACTGCGGTTGCCCTCACATTTTCAGGTGAATGTCTGAAAACTTGGATAATGGAAGCATGGAGTGGGTGTTCTCACAAGAAAATAGTTGCAGCATCAGCAGCCACAACCTTTTGGAATCTGACTTCCATTAAAACCCGAATTTTCGCAGGTGTGTTAATGATTTTTTTATGGAAGTTAAGTTTAATTTGACCATAAAAGTCAAAATCAATGACATAACATACGATATTGTTCAAGTATAGTCTGTTTATATGTTTGCAGCATTCATAAGTTTCGTGATCTTTAGATGGTGTAGACAAGAGTGACATGGTCTAAAAAAGGTATGCAACGGTCGGGCCAGGTTTACCTTAACTCCTTTTGTCCATTTTTTTTAAATAATTAGTATGTCAAATGTAATCTTTTAATCAATTAGTATGTAACAGGTTGGGTTAGTTGGACCTGAATCATCTATTGTCCATTTTATAAAAAAATATTAGTGTGTCAAATATGATTGTAAAATATATAACGGTATGAGTCGTGTTTCTTTTGTAGACTCTACAACCTAACTTAAGGTCACTAACACCTGCATGATGCTTGGGGGTTCGTTTCACCTTAACTCTAGGAAGCTCCAGGAAGCTTGGGAATTCAGTTTTTTTTTTCCTTTTTAAACAGAAAACGAGCTCTAACTACAAAGTTTAATCATGTTCTAGAAGACCTTGCAGCCCAGAATGATTTGGTTTAAGATATGTCCCCGCTGCAACGCACGGGCACCAAACTAGAAGGAGGTGACCATGATTATGATGAGCAAAGTCATGCTTAATGTGTGCATGAACAACTTTGCAGAGAAAGGGGGTTGTTGGAATATTTCATTTTGGTAGGCATATGAGTTATGAAATGATGTAATTTGTGAAGCATTTAACCAGTGGTGAATGGTGGATAATGTTTCCATGCGTGTTGGGCTGCACTATGATTCTTTGCTTGACGTATTTTATAAGATATCAAAACTCTGTTCTTAAAAGTTGTTTTTGTTGCAATATATTCATAGCCGGGTGCACCTTACGTTTTTAACTGTTTACATTTCCAATAACAAATTGGGTTAGGGTTTGAACTTGAACCGGGTTCAAACCGATTTGAAGTAAAGATTAAAAATGTCAAACCGGGTTGAGAGTGAAACCGGGTTGGGTTCAACCCGGGTTAGTGGTTTGTAAAACTCAACCCTATGAAACCAGTTCAGATGGTTTGTAAAACTTAATCCTATTAAAAAAATCTTTACAAAATATAATAAACATAAATAACTAAAATATTTTATTTATTTTTAAAGTTTTATAATTAAAACATAATATCATTATTTTTTTTTTTTTTTTGCAAAACTATTCATCTTCTTTGAGGTAGTTGTAGTTAGCATTTGATCTTCTTTTTTTAGTTTAGCATTTGATCTTCTTCATCATGATGCCCATGTGTAAAATAGTTTATTTATTTGTCGTGCGGGTTCATTAAATAGGGTTTAAACCGGTTTGACAAACCGGGTTGTTTCATGCGGGTTACAAACTGCCTGGTTGAATCTCGTGTGGCTGAAAAACATCCAAACCGAGTAGTACTCTACGGGTTGAAAAGGGTCCAAGCCGCGTTGGCTGTAAATCGGGTACAACCCGGGTTCGGGTTGGATAGAGTTGTCGGGTTCGGTTTCTAACCCGATTTAGGGTTACACCTCTATTCGTGATCATCAAAGTGACAAGTATCCTAAAAATGGTAAAAAAAACATGCTTCTAGAGAGCTATCCGAACATGGATCGAGAAAGGATGTGAGTTTATGTTGCTTATTTTTTTTTATATGTGGATTCTCATATTGATCTTACAATCATTTTTTTTTTCATAATTTTGATTAAAAAAGTTTCTACATAGTTTAACGTTGATTTATTTTATTTTTGGGTTATTGGATTTTATCACCCCCAACTATCGGCCTTTGGCCGTTGCCACCCCCAACTAACACTTTGACATCCGACACCTCCAACTTGACTTTTAGTTTGTGCTGGCACCACTCAGTTAAATCTTTACTAACTGAGTTTGTTTCTTATCCTACGTGGCACAGACTTGATGACATGGACAAGATGACGTGGCAAATCTTGATTACTAAACCCTCATTTGTTTCGATTCACCAGATATCTCTCTCTCTCAAACCCATCCTCTCTCTAAACCTTTCTCTGCAAATTCAAACCTACAACAACGGGATCCAATCAAGCAGCAGTTTCCTTCCTCACAAACCTCGCACGCGCCGCCTCTACAACGTCGACGGCGACCAACTTGCCGTCCTATTCGACCGCTTCCGCAGCGTTATCGACAATACCGTCGGCGAAGGTACTTATTTCCTCATTCCATGGCTCCAAACGCCTTACATCTTCGACATCCGCACCAGACCGGCAGACCTCATACTTTCTCCTCAATCTCCGGCACAAAAGACCTCCAAATGGTTAACCTAACCACCCTTAGGGTTTTATCTCGACCTGAGGTTAATAACTTACCATCGATTTTCAAAACCCCAAGGCTTGAGTATGACGAGAAAGTGCTTCCGTCGATCGGATCAGATCCTCAAATCAACTATTATTACAACAACGAAAACAGACGTTCTACGGATCAGATCCTCCGTATTCAGAAACAAAATCACCAAAATTCAATCCAAAAGGTTACAGAAACAGAAAGAGAAAGTTACAACAGTTTTAACAAGTTCTTCGGAGTAAGATCCGGCACGGATGACGGAGACGCGAGCGGCAGATGATCGGGAGGAAGATCCTGGACGTTGATTGAAGGAACGTTGACCTGTCCACGGTGAAGAAGATGCGTTAAGCTTGACGAAACTTGCAGACGCCATTGATGTGCGTAGAAGAAAGAGGATTCAAGGGTTTGTCTGTTTGTTTATACATGATCCCTTATGTTATAAAGTGCTTGACACGTCATTCACCACATAATCCTGTCCAACTCATCAATTATGTGCCACATAGGATAAGAAACTGCCACATAAGATAAGAAACAAACTCAGTTAGTAAAGATTTAACTGAGTGGTGCCAGCACAAACTAAAAGTCAAGTTGGGGGTGCCGGGTGTCAAAGTGTTAGTTGGGGGTGGCAACGGCCAAAGGCCGATAGTTAGGGGTGATAAAATCCAATAACCCTTTATTTTTTCATCTTTATATCTTGATTCTCTTTTTGATATTATAATCATTTTTTCATCTTTTTTGATTAAAGAAGTTATGGAGAACAATGAAGATTATAAAGAATCTAATTATGGTGAAAAGAATTTCTAGGAATGGAAGTTTTAAACAGGTGTAGTAGGGTGCATAGTTGATGTTGATATGGAAGATAGTATCCAGAAAATCGAAGAAAACAAATTGTGTCGTTGAAGCTAATAAAGATTGAACTTCATGTACAATTTCTTTAAGATCATTATAAACGTAACTAGTTTTATACACAATGCCGCGTTGCGGCGTGCTCAACCGAATCATTCTTGGTGTGATAACATGTGCGTTTTACATTACAACTCATACCACTATCACGTTAAACCGAATAATTCTTGGTGTAACAACATATGCCAAATATATTTTTAAAGAACACATGTTTTCTTACACTCTCATTTTATATGGGTACAATAAATTCCCGTGGTTACCTTAATCAACAGGGTCTTGTACTAAGAAAGTCTGAAAGTCTAATTAATTCTTTGATGCACCAATCTGGTGAAATGTGGTTGTGGTGCGTCCGCGATGGAGAAGATAGGAAACGCCGGCACAATGGTGAAGAACACCGAGCCAGTGAAGCGAGAGAAGTTGTAAGTAGACATTTTATATCCATGCATGCTTGCATAGTTACCAAAGAATAATACTATTATCCATGACCAAAAGGCTAAAGCATGAACTGCAAAATGGTTAAGTGTTAGGTCAGTTTAAATTAAAGATAGTTTCAAACAACAACACATAATTAAAAAAGAAACCTAGTTACAAAATAAGATTCAAGAATTGGGCCTTAATTGTTCAATAAAGCAAAACAGATTCAAAACCAAGGACGTTTAAAGGAACCGATGAGACAAACATTACCTGCCAAAGTTGCTGGAATCGCTGATCAGTCACACATCCAAGGGCGGATAAGGAAACAATAGTGATCAAAATCGAAGGTCTGTTCAGCAAAAAGAGATTTGATGCCAAATAAGCTTTCAAAACATCGATGTCTAGCAGCATTGTGAGTAGCCCTAATTATTGTGTGCAAACACTTAGAAAAGGAAAAGATAAGAACTTTTTTATAGTAAACCGAGAAATAATAGAATTTATTTAAATAGTAAGGAAAAAACACTTAAACGGGTTAGATGGCCAACGCGTTTTTATATGGATCAACCCGAAAAAAGGCCGTCTTTAAACGGGTCAAAATGAGCAACCTAAAAGCTAATTAATTCCGTCTTCTAGCCGGAATGGTTGTATGCTTAATCGATAAATACTGAAATTATGGCGCATCGTTACTCGCAAAATTGGGTGGTCGATGTGGTACACTGGTACATCTCACAATCATATAAAGTGTGTGCTCGCATTCTAGTGCCAACATCACCACCCTTGCTCGCACTACCACAACCTACAAAGAGTAGAGGAATAATGATGAGAACAGATAAAGTAAACTACCGAATTGTTGTGAGAGGAAAATCATAACCACATATTCATTAAAACTATATGAATTATCTTGAATCTTTCTATTTGAGAAGTGTAGAGGTAATAAAAATTGATAATATATAATATTAGTAACAGACCTATTTTTACAATTTATTGTCTTCAAACTATGAAACATAGATGATAACGACACGGCGAAGACGTAGGTACCAGTTCTCCCTCGGTCAAGGGCGAAAATTACTCTATCTGCAAATTTGTGTTTCTCGTCACTGTAAACTAATTAAAAATGACTATTAGTTGGAGATTAACAAAGCAGTCCGAAAAGTTCCAACAATAAACACCCTGTCAACAAATTATAATCAACCACCTATAGCATGCTTGTTGGTGTCCAATTCATAACAAAACTCATGTTAATTTTGCTTTACATCTAATGCATCTTTGGACTGGAAATTCACAATAAAAGCGAATAACTTTTCATTTCACCTGTAAAATGTATATATAGATAATTTAACATTCTTAGTTTCCGATCAAAAGGTAAATTGATAATCCATTTTTTTCCAATTGTTTACCCAGCTAATGAAATATGCAGAACAATTGGGCTAACTTTTATGCAATAAAAAAAGCAAACGTAGAAAACCAGCTAATGAAATATGCAGAACAATTGGGCAAACTTTTATGCAATAAAAAAAGCAAACGTAGAAAAAACAAATCAATCGATGCTATTTCAAAATTAATCGATTGAAATTCAACTTGATATATGCTATTTCAATATTAGCCGATTGAGAAACTGTTTAAGCATATGATTTTTTGTAGTCTTTCTTCACCCAATCAAGCATATTTAAAACAAAAAAATAAAACTTATGCTCATTCGTTGCAAACAAAATCAGTTGGTGCTGTTCGAGTTTCTTAGAGAAAGAGTTGAAAATTGATGTTCATACAGAAGCAGTAATCCGCATTGCACAGTTCCATTTACAGTTCGCACAAAATTGATACTCAACGATGAGTCTATGAAGGTATGAAAATTTAATGTTCATACCAGTTTCTCAATTGATTTATTTTAAATCCTATTTTTGAATAGTTACTCAATTGATAATCAAAAGCATGAACCTCAACAGTTTACAAATCTTGTAACCCGTCTAGAAATATGGAATAGGTTTCAAAGAGAAACAACCATACGAGCACCATATGAACATTAATGTTCATACCTGCTACTCAACGATAGACCTGTGACGGTATAAAAAATCGATACTCCTTTTTTCTCATACGAACACTACATGAATCAAAAGCATAAACCTGAGAATGTAAAAGAAATAGAATAAATCTCCAAAAAAAAAATTAGGGTTCTTGATGTATGTACCTTCAAAAAAATTGATACTCCTTTTTTCTCATACGATACTCCTTTTTTCTCATACGAACACGACATGAATCAAAAGCATAAACCTGCCAATGTAAAAGAAATCGAATAAATCTTCAAAAAATAAAATAGGGTTCTTGATGTATGTACCTTCAAAAAAATTGATACTCCTTTTTTCTCATACGAACACAACATGAATCAAAAGCATAAACCTGCCAATGTAAAAGAAATCGAATAAATCTTCAAGAAAAAGTTAGGGTTCTTGATGTATGTACCTTCAAAGAAGGATGCTCATCCGACCCAAAGACTGAAATCGATAAACATTTGTTCTGAAGTCCATATAACTCATAGCATCAATTTGTAAAAAGAATTCAATAGGGGTTTTCATTACCTGAGCATACGTCGATTGGAGCACCGGAGCGCCACCATCGACAGCGATGATGATTAATGACGATCAATGAACACCGTCATCATCAGCAGCCACCGGATCTTGATCCTTCATGCTAGCGCTCTGTATTTCCATCTCCTGTGCGGTGGTTTTTTTTTTAAAGATGGAGAAGGGGCGGTGGTTTTTTAGTGGGTTTTTTTATGCGTGGCAACTGCCGGTGAAATGCCAAATACGTGTCTAAAGAACGTGGCCCAATAGAATAGTGGCCCAATAGAACGTAATACAGCGGTGGTACTTATCATATAAAAATGGATGGTTAATTGACGCCGTTAATACTGTTCATTCCCTTTCTCTACTATCATATTTAAATAAATTGTTTTCCGTCAAACAATAAAAAACATACCATTTTGTCAAAGCTGCAATGTTCGCGGGAAGTTTTTTCTGGGATTTGAATAATTTTGTTTTTTTTTTCCAATGTGTGTCTTTTTACATAGTACTAAATTTGAATCAAAATAATATGGTTTTGGTTGAAGCCCGAGTATTACGCTGGCATTAACCTAGTTTTGGTATAAAACAGTAAGGAAAGAGTCAATTGATTCGTTCCTTTTGTTTCATGAGCTTGAGGCGGGATTAGATGAAACCGCGGCTTTTGGTGTGAGACCTACGTAGATTAACTAAACTTGAACATAAATTGCATGATAAGGGCTTGGAATCAGTTTTGAGTTTAAGTGGATACGTATACTTACAATCACTGTTAATACGAGTTTTGATTTTAATAAGTAATCTAAATTTGGAACCCGAATTTTTTGCTTTGACTATGATTCCGTTTGCCTAGATCTTTTTTCGGGGACGAAAAAATGTAAGTGTGGGGATATTTGATGTATTGTAAAATACATACATTTATCGTGTAAAGTTTGTATCGTTTTCGTTGGTAATTAGTTACTTTTGATAGTTTGATAAAATGCAGGTCTTGGGTGCTGAAAAGTTGGAAAAAAAACGCAGGAATTATGCTGAAATAGAGTTAGCAACGAGAACCAACGTGTCGCAGCTGAACGGGAATGGAAAAACGAGGGAATTCTGGAAAAAGTTTCCGTGGCGTCACGCCACCAAGTCCTGGAAACACCTTAGCGTGACGCGAAGATATTTAATAATAAAATTCAATTACAAAGCGTCGGCTACGCGACCAATATCGGAAGTCCCTTTCGCGTGACGCGAAGGGGTTGAAATCACGGACCAGTTTATGTTGTTGGATTCTTGCAATAATATGATATAAATACATCCTTAATCATAACTTAAACCCTAATCACGAACTTGCAATAACCCGGGCGAATTCTCAATTGATTTTGAAGTGTTTTCGGAGCTTGGAAGCAGCGGTTGAAGGTTGGAAGCTCAAGGAAGCATCTGGGTCGTTTGTTTTGGCATTCGGTTCTCTTGTTCTTAACTTTCATTCTTTAATGATGTTCTCTATCTTTGAAAATACTTTTTCTTTATATTTAACTTTGATCATGCTTTTGGCTAAAGACTTTGTACTACCTAGACTAGGATGAATGGATTGTAACGTTTTGATTTTTATTATGAATTATTAATTATTTATGGATTGTTTGCAAAAGTAGTCGACTTGGTTATTAGTTTGATGTTCATGCATACTTAGAGTTGTTTGATTGTTATTTGTTACTTCGTATGAGTCTTGGTGGATTTCTTTCACGTAATAGGTTCATGCTAGATTATGAATTGTTTTATAATCTTTTGGGTTAATTGGCCAATACACCTTAGAAGCAGTAATTAATAATTTAATAAATCTAAGTGTTCTACTAATCTCTATAGTTGTGAGGTGCGAGATTATTGTTATGTCTAAGTCATTAAATTACTTGGTAGGGTCTTCGTAAGAAGTCTGAACTAGCTGCCCTAGTGATTGTTGTCTAACATGTTAAATTAAGAATCCAAGTCTATCCTAGATTTATAGCCTGTGAGGGAGTAGATCGTATTAGGATACTTTTGTAAGCCACTTAGATAACCCGTGAGGGAGTCTAGAATAACCGGTGTCCATAACATCCTTTAGAGCTCCATAAGTGTCATCTCGAGAAGGGTCGAGGGTCTTGTTCGGTGTCTCGATAGGTTTAGAATTAGAAGATCTTGGTTCCATAATAATTAATAATCTTAATAAATCAGTACTTGGTACAATCCATGATTCAAGTCTAGGTAGTCTTTTCCATCATCTGAGTAAAATCGAGTTAGTTTGTGTTTAGTTAACTTAGTTAATTAATTTAATTTAAATCGTAATTTTAGGATATTTAGAAACCCCCCCCCCCCCCCCAAATATAAAAATAGTTAGTGTCATGTCCGTGTCAGTGCCAGTCAGTCTAGATAAGTTAGTTAACGTAGTTAAATTAAGTCCTGTGGGTTCGATATCCGGACTTACTTAGTTTTACTAGAGTTGATCGGTTCACTTGTCGGTTAGTAGTTTAGTCGAGTTTAGAGAGTCTAGAGTATTACTTTGTGTCTAGATTAGGTTAATTTAGTTTGTTTTTATTAAACTACTTTTAGCACATCAGTTTACATGCTATCAGTTAAACTTATCTTGTCCGGTTCTCACTTTTATGAAGCAATACACAGATTTCAAACTCTCAATGTATTCACAAGTGTATACACAAAGTTGTATAAAAATTACAAGACCAGTTAGGGAAAAACAAAAATTTTAAGACGTTATAGAAACATGGTAGGCAACTATGCATGACCAACCAACTTTAATATTTAATTTCAAGTTTCATGATTTGGTCATTATATGTAATATTTGTTTTCTTGGAAGAAATAAGATCTCTTATACTAATTAAGGTTTTTGCTTTCTTGAGATAGCAATTTCATGGGTGATTTCAAGTCAGAAGGAACTGAAAAGATGTTCATGGGTGCGCTTCTCAACCACCACCAGATCTATGGGTATATATTATGGTAAAGGATCAAATAAAAATAAAATTAACGTACGAAACGTACGAATTGGGGGAAAAAGCAAAAAAGTGACGGTGGCAATCTGGTAATTATCAACAACTTCAAAATTACTGGGGAAAAAGCAAAAAGTGACGGTGGCAATCTGGTAATTATCAGCAACTTTAAAATTACCTAGAGTAATTTTGAGCATCTGTAGAGTAATTTTGGGAAATGTAGGGTAATTATCAAATTACTCTAGTAGAGTAATTTTGGAAAATGTCTTATAGAGTAATTTTGTTAGCATTTAGTTATGGGGTTTAGCTTTATGGTTTAGTTTTTAGCTTTTAGTTTGGGGGGGGGGGGGGGGGGTAGTGTAATTTTGATAATTACCCTACAATTTTGATAATTACCCCACACGACCAAAATTACTCTACATGAACATTTACAAAATTACTCTACAGAAGCTCAAAATTACTCTACTAGAGTAATTTTGAAGTTGCTGATAATTACCAAAATGTCACCGCCACTTTTTGCTTTTTCCCCCCAATTCGTACGTTTCGTACGTTTATTTTATTTGTACAGGAAGTTAACTCTATATATTATTTATATTTATATTTATATTTTGCGCTTTCATAGTATTGATGGAATTCCTTACCAAATGACTTTCAATTTCATTTTTGTTTGGGTATGGATGATCTGGATACAAAATCCTCTGAAATTAAGCAGAACTCTCAGGCTTTGCCATGGTGTCTGCTGGTATGTAAAACATGAACCTTTTTCCATTTGATATTTTCATTTTGGGTTGAAAGTTGAATATGTTAAAAGTATTTGATAAACAAATATAGAATACTTAGTCAATGCCTAGATGATCAAACTGGTACTTTGTATCGAGTCTTGCTAACCTTATTCTTGATGGCTTTGGCAATGACAGTTGACTAGCCAGCTTCAACTGCCACAACTTCAGTAAAAGGACCCTCATGATGGGCATTGTCCCTTGTAACTGCTCCAAGCTCTAATGGGAGTGTCACATCTGCTAGAAATTGATACACACTTATAGCTTATTATAGGGTGGCAAAGCTCATGGCTATTGTAAGTAGCACAATGTGTTTTAATATCAAATGAGATCAAAAGTGGCATTGAGTTTATTATGCTTGGTAATATTTGTTCTATGTTTTAGTGGTTGTTATCATTTTTTCAAATAAGATTTAAACTATTCATCTTAATTAAGTAGTTTGCAATACACGAGTGGCCTTGGTGAAAGTAAGTACACATGTAACCATTTTATGTACCATCGTAGGTGATGTGTTGATCCATGACTCAGAGACGAGTCTCGCAAATGAAATTATGATTCATGAAGATTATGAACAACAAACTCCTGGCAAAGATTTTGGCACAGAATTGGCAAGCTACACTTGATATGAAAAAAAGCATAACTCAATCTAAAGATATCGCGAAGAAAGGTATCTATATTAGATTTTAAGATAAATTAATTACATATAGTGGATTTTCTGCGACTTTTTCAACTTTCACAAGAATTCCAGGAATCACCTGTTGACGAACTAAACCACTGCCTACAGATGACTTCATCGATTCTAATGGTGTTCCTGAACCCGCACAATCGCCACCCCCACACAAAACTGTTCTTATGTGGCTCTAAAGTCTAAGGATTTTTGCTTTGTGCTAATGGATAGTGGCTTCCAATTCTCCAGGTTCTGACCCTAGCCAGTTGCAGCAAGTTTTTAAGGTATTTTTTTTTGGGTTTAGTGGCTTTGGAGCAAGCTGGAGGATTTTCATGCCTTTATATGGCTCATGGTTAAAAAAAAATCCCCATCAGTCGCCGTGTTTCCATCCATAAGTGGTTTGCCGGCATGTGTTTCTTCCGTGCAACAACACATGTGCACCATATTTTTTTGTTTCTGTTTTTTCCTGTTTTCTTTTTTTTTTTTCGTTGGGCTTAAGTTGTTCTATTTGGTGTTTGTTAGCGAGGTCACTTCTGTTTTGGTTTGTTGCAGCTAGCGCCTTGCTAGGCTGCCTATATGTAGTTAGAGCCGGGAGTGTGCCGGGTGTGCCACTCATTGCACAAGGCCCATAACTCTCGGCGGCCATATTTAATTTTATACATTGTTTATATATAATTTAGAGATGTTATTAAAATTGTAATGGATATAGAAACAACTCTGGATCTTGTTCATATTGGTTTGGGCGTGTGCCTGCTATGTGATTGACCTAAGGTTGAATATCCCAACAGACCTTTTTAACATATGTTCAGTGAAGTTGGGCTGAGAGGGGGCACTTA
Organism: Helianthus tuberosus; assembly: GCA_030545235.1. Lineage (NCBI taxonomy): Eukaryota > Viridiplantae > Streptophyta > Magnoliopsida > Asterales > Asteraceae > Helianthus > Helianthus tuberosus. Next base: position 903,206 of record JARYGA010027071.1, read on the forward strand.
AAGCCCACTAAGGGTTTTTTATAATTACAAAGAACCTGGCCGGTTAGCCCTCTACAGTCTACATATTTATGAAATGCTTTCAAAATATTTTTTACTTCCTTAAAACAAAAATTAGGGATGTATTTGCCAAAAAATAATTTATCAAGCACTTTGAGCCACTAAAGAAAAATAAAGGAGATAAAAGGCAAAAGTTGCTGTAAGTGTAAGAGTTAATAAACATTACTGTCATAGAGGCTAGAGCCATTGAGGTTAAGTGCTTAAAGTACTGAACATATTGAAATATATTCAAGTGATAATAAGCAAACATGTAATAAAACATTAAATTTAAGAGTTGACAAGCGGTATCAAACTTATACACATTAGATTTAAGAGCTAAGCAATCTTTCAATGTTAAAAATGGCCGAAAAAAGAAGGTTTATAATATAACTTTTGGAGTGAGGTTTGGATTTTTAGTTCACTTAGGCTTTCAAAACTGTTGAGTTGGCTTATTTGAAGTCCTATCTTTTCTACTCGCACAGAGCCTTTGAGAGTCATTGAATTCTTAGGGACGACCTTGATGTAATTGCTTTGATTTCACGAAAGTTGGTTTTGGCTGGTAAAAAAAGACTTGGATCTGAATCTCAATTTTTGCTCACCATAGTCTTTAAAATTTTCAATATCTAACTTATGCTTAGTTTTACTTTCACATAAACAGTTGTAATTATTTAAATTAGGGCATAAAAGTTCACACTTGATGCAGAATACTGAGTACTTTCCTCAAATGTTGACGCTATTGTTTACCTTCAAAAAGGGTCAAGTATAAAAACAATACTTCGTGCATAAAGATACCACATTGATGTTAATCGAAAACTTCAAGAAAATAAACAAATATTATAAACTTTTGTATAATATTAAATAAATAAGATCACTGCTAGAGTTATTATTCTATATATCAAAAGATAATCGATAACTAATAGAAACGAGTATTATGTTTCAAATTGTTGTCCCGCAACATTCTTGTTATGAATAAGAGAACTAACGAACGTATTATACAATATATCACGAGAGAATTGATGAACTAACAGAAAATGAGTATCGCATTGTAAAGTGTCGTCACCGCTGCATTGCGCGAATTTCCGATTAGTATATATATACACACATATACTTGGACTTAGTTAAAGTTCCATAATAACAAGAAAACAAGAATATATTTTAGATAATAAAATATATTGGTTACACCATACAAAGACAATCGTGTGAGACACGAGGACATACAAAGGGTCGAGGCCCGGACATCATACACACAAGAATGATGAGGCAATCGTGTAGGACACAAAAATATACAAGGGGCTAGGCCCCGTTCACATGCGAACAAGAATACAAATATATATAGATAATATATATGTATATAAACAATTACAACGGATAATCAAACTTCCAACATGTCTAAACCAAACAAGAGTTTCAAATAAACAAAACAAGGTTGATGATGAGAAACGTGTACATGATTAAACAAAACAATGAGACCAAAATACCTTAATGAATTAGGATACTTGTAGGTTGGGTATAATTCAAGAAAAGAAGCGGTTGCTAGATTGCACGAGACGCAAACAGTGAGTTCATGTCCTCTCTGTTAAATATATTTTGTTTCCAAAAGGGGGAGATACATGTTACAAAATGGTATGAAAGCTAGGGAATGAAATCACCATAGATCATGTGCGCATAAGTAGGAAAACACAAGAGTAGCCATTAATCACACATACCGACCGAGGAACAAAGGGTGTACATCTATTGAGTTTTGGCGAGCTCCACTCACGGTCCGTGAGACCCTGTTGGAGTGCTTTTGTTGTCCCAATAGTCGTGGTACACTATGGATTTAGTGGCCGGAATGACAACCACCGTCTAGCTTTGGTTTCTTACTTATGGCGGCATGCATATTAATGTCCTTGCAAAACATTAATGATCAACGAATTTCAAAGAATTTTTGCATACCGGTTTTTAATACAAGTGACGTGTGTCGAGCGTGGTATAATTTTTAGTATATTTTTAGCACTTTTTACTCGTTTGGCAAGCTTTAAATTTATAGAACACGATACAATACAATCACTCTCTACAACACGTTAAGGCAAGTGCACTCATCGTTGGCGTAGTATAGTGATGGTAAGATACCAAGGTCGTCCAAGGACACAAGAACTTTTAATACCGGAATATCGTCGAAGTCTAATCTAACGAAAAATTTGAGAAAGGATGTTAGTAAATAAAAAGATAAAAACGAAAATAAAATGTTAGAAGAAAATAATAAACAAGATAGAATCACTTGGTTCCGACTCCTCTTTTAAGTATCCTTTGATTATTTCTGCACTTTGGGCTTTTTAAGAGATTATCTTAGTTATTGTTGCATGTCCCTCTTTTGGAGGCAACGCTACCCTCAGTTATATTTGTCTGAGTTAGCAGGGATACCGTCCCACAAGGCCGGATTACTGAAAGATAATTAAGTAAGTTATTAATGCAAAATGTGACATGTCCTTCTTTTGGAGGCAACGCAACCCTCGGCCATATTGGTCTAAGTCAGCAGGGATATAGTCCCGCAAGGCCGGGTTAAAGTTTTAGTAGTAATTTATTTATAACGGATTCAAACCTTTCTTACTTCCCCCGATTTGATGCTATCTCTCTCTAGAGAAGTCTTAATAAGCTTGAATCAAGTCATCGTAGGTTCTATACACTGAACGAGGCAAGAACTTTACCCAAACTACCCTTCTAACCCTCTTCCAGGCAGTTAACGCGCTTTATATAAACCGTAAAGACACGAATGAGTGAATCAGCAAAACCCAAATAAAAAGTAACCAAAGCTAGGAAATCAAAAGTAATACATAAAAGGTTTGTCTTCACCAAGTGATGTAAGAGATAAGCCAAGCATGGCCTTTGTTTGACAAGAACTCTTACGATCAATGTTGGATCCCGAGACTACTACACACACTCTAAAGATGGATAATGAAGGAATGTGGTGGATGATGGTGTTGTAGTGTTGGTGGAATGGTGGCAAGTAGGAGAGAAGTGGTTTACCAAGGGATAAATTGGAAGTGAACCAAGCCCCTCTATTTGTAGCTAAAAACCGTCCCTTCACATGGCACCATGGCCAGGAGGTATGGCCCTGTGTCCTTCCTTCTCTGTCTTCATTTAATGCCAGGTGTCAGTTTGTATACACACATAGCGGCCCCATGGTCAACTTTGTGGGGTCCATTGTGAGATTCTGCATATCTGGGAGTTGATGACGGCCGCGTGTCTCTTGTATGCTTTGTTTGTCTTGATCTACATGGACTCTGAACACATTCTGTAATGGGGCACGGCCCCGTGTCTTGATGACACGACCTCATACTTATCTTCTAGATTGTTGTTTTGGCCTTGGGGTTGCTTGTCCTCAAGCAAAACTCTTTAATATTGCTTACACACCCAAATAGAAGAGGTAGAGAAGAAGTTTTGGGTCTTGCTTAGAGTGTCGGGCAGTCAAGTTCTTTTTCTTTTGTTTTTATTTTATTTACAATCCTATTCGACATGACTCATTCAGAACGTTTTTAAGAAAAACATTTTTAGGCTTAACATGCCTTTTAAAATTCCATTAAGCTATATACAATTTCACACACCTCACAAGTGATCACTCAACACTTGGCCGAAGATGTATAAATGAAACGCTCGGTCCCGGTGTGGAACTTTACTCCTACCATAGGCTTGACAAGCAATCAAACCTCCTCCTCTTTGACATAATCTTTGTAAATATCAAAAGGACTTTTAAAGGGTAGGTTTTGGATATGGGTAGGGATTTTTATTGGGAAAGTGACGAAAGGCGTAAAAATTCGGTTTTTTTTTAAATTTTATTTATTTGTGACTTTGATATATACAATACATTCTACAAACTTTAAGCAAGATTTTTTAGACTTGCTTAATTATTTTAAGCTACTAAGTATTTTTTATTTTATTTTATTTTATTGATAGAGTGTTCACAATATAACTCACTTTTTACATTTTTCAAAAGAACCAAATTCTTACAAAAACAAGGGGTGAAAAAGTAAAAAGGTTTATAGGTGAGGGGTGGTTGTTGCAAAGTGTGTTTTTACGGGTTTTGAAACGAAAGGTTTAGGCTCAAAGGGTTAACTAGGGTATTTCTGGTTTTGGTGGGGAGATAAAAAGAAAAGTAAGGTTCAAATGAAAATGGTTATAGTCCTAATGCCTCAATCATTTGCTTACTTGGATTAGGCGGTAAGGACCGGGAATGCATTGTCTTGGCAAGTTCTAGATTTGTAAGAACCATACAGGCTATCACACAAGAAATGAAAAATGAACATTTCGTAAAGATATGGTATTTTGTGCTCGGTAAAGGCTCAAAACTCACTATTTGTGAGAAAAGGGTTACAAGTGTGACAATGTATATACAATCGAATTTCAAAAGGATTGTCATGCCTTTTATAAATTTTTCTTATATGGTTTTTTTATCACGGTGCTATCGGTTGTAAATTTATAAAAACAATATTTTTAGAACTTTGGTTTTCCAACTTAAACTAAGACAAGATAAAGAAAATAAACAAAAAAATTGAAAAAGATTTGGGGTGTTTAGCGGTTCCAAGTTGAGTTTTGTGTAAGGCTTGTTTAGGGCAAAAGATTCAAGCCCCCCCCCCCCAAACACTTAAATTACACATTGTCTTCAATGTGTCCAAGAATGGAGTGAAAATGATTAAATGTGTAAAAGTGGGTTAAAAACAACATTTTTTTTTCAAAAACTAGGGAGTGGGCACGAGGGCGTGCTAGGGAGGCACGGCCCCGTGTCTAAGTGCCAGTGTTGCTGAATTTTTTGAAAACTTACAGAAGGTAGGCACGGGCCACAGCCTAATAGGCACAGCCCCGTGTGAGAGGTCTAGTGGCCATATTTTTGCAGCTGGTAGGAGACACGGGGGCGTGCTTGCCACACACAGCCCCGTGCTGCAGTTACTGAAATGAAGATTTCGAGGTGGGAGGAACTTCTGATTTTTTATTGGGCTATCGGTTCAAAATCCATTGGTTGGTTTCAATCCCCTTTTGAGTGCGTTTTATTCCTACGAAGAGAAATATTAGGCCCTAGAAGTGTGAGACTGACACATCAAATATACGCAACGGGCTATGGTTGTGAACTGGGCTTTAACGAGTTAGTTTATATTAAGAATTGGACCTTTTGTAACACCTCGTAAAATCACGACCAATATAATGAAGACACGTGTCATGAACTTTAAACGTGTAATGGATTGAATATGAGGGACTAAAGTTGACAAACAAAGAAAGTATGTGTGTAAAAGGATTCAAAGTGTCAACATTGGATAATTATACCTTTCAACAACCCTACACGATGTTTATACCCTTAAACGAATGAATTATGGATCATATGAAGCCGTTTGTGGAAGAAAGTGAGAGTTTACAAACCGCAAGGGTTAAATGTGTCAACATGTTTAATTTATACCTCTGAGTGACCTTTTAGCGAACCCGAAGCTTTGTAACAATTAATTATGCTCACGAGAATAAGTGATAAAAATTTCACAAGGTTTCGATATCGTATGAAGAAGTTATGCCAACATTCGTAAATAAGGGGTTAAAAGCGTCAACGTTGAAATTTAAGACTTTTCGGGTGATCGTAAAACTAACCGGGGACTTAACAAAGTTTGTTTATGATGTGAAGTCCTTAAAAGTAAAGTTAGAGGGTTAAATGTGCAAAATAATAAGTTAAAACCACTATTAGAAGGACCACGGACCAAATATGCAATTAAAGGAAACATGGTGACCGGATTCCGCACCCATACCGGCCGCGTAAGACCTTAATGGTCTCTTACGCGGGCCGCGTACTACCTGCAGCGACAGCAAACAAGCACAGGTGCCTGTGGAGCCTGTTCCACCGCCTTTGAAGCTTTGTTTTACATAACAGGAGCTGTGCAAATGGGATTTCATGCATAGGGACACTTGGGGTTGATCTAACATCAGTTGTAGAGTTGTTTGGCATGATCCTATGTGATTAAAACTCCTATATAAGAACTTCTAAGTTGCAACACTTGGACTTGCATTTCAAAAACCATTCCAACTTATTTTCTGGAGTCTCCTGGAGCTCAAGAGCATTCCCTAAGGGTCATTAGTCGTACATAGGACCTTTGTAAGCTTCCTTGACTTTTCTTAATTCAGTTTTATTAGTTTAATGGCCTAAAGTCAAACCCGTCGTAATTAAGGTTTGAATTAGTGATTAATCACTAATGGTCCAGTCAATTCTCCAATTAAAAGTAGCTTTGAGTTGGTAATTATGTGGGTAATAAACCCTTAAAAGGGCACCCTCTGATTCCCACTCTAACTAGGTCAATTGTCGGGTCAAAGTTAATTATAAAAAGTCAACAGAAAAGAAATTTTCGCATAAACACATAATTAACCATGTAGAAGCTATGAAACCTGTTTTATCACTTATATAACTTAATAATTAATGTAAGAACATGTCTAAGCATGTTCAACCCGACAATTTTCAATTTAAGCTCGGTTCGGAACCGAAAGTCGCAAAAGTAGACTTTTGCTTTGACTTTCAGTTCTGACCCAATGTAGCATATTTTACAAATGCCTTAAAGCTCTATTAGGACAAGGTTATTGGTTAGTGTAACCCTCTGAGGTTATACAACTTGGTTCATTAGTTATTCGATTCATGTGCATGTTTCCGTTATATGCCTAAATGTTGACCATAATGCCCTTTTGACCTTAAAACGAGATTTTTGAAAATGTGAGAGGACAAAAACCTTTATTACTGATTTATAAACTTGTCCTAAAAATTTGACATCAGTTTGAGGTCTAGATTAGGAGTTATGCTCAATATCGTAATTAAGAAGCTTTTTATTAATTAAACGGCGTAATTAGCATAAAGCCTATCTAAACCCAAATTTTGACATAAAACTTTTTATCCACTGATATAATATAATATTTTGGGATTTTTGAAGATTTTTATTTATTTTTAAGCTGAGCATAACATAGGGTTCTTGCTATAATTCGGTAATTGTCGGTTATACCCTTTTCTTGAATAAAATGAGTTTTAGATAGTATTTTGATACCAAACTTTTTGCTACTGATTTTATATCATAAATAAAATATTTTGAACTTTATAAATTGATCAAAAACTTAGATTTCCTATTTAAACCCGAAAATCGCTTAAAACCGACTTTTACGCGTTTTAAGCGCATAGTATGAGTTAAAACTATTTTTGGCATATGAAACTTAATACCTACTGATGTTTTAAGTAAATTTTTGTAATTAAACAGTAAGCAAAAGTTTTGAACTCAAAATTCTGATTTTGACCTTTAAAGCTTATGTGAAATTACCAAAATGCCCCTACGGTGCATAGTTTGGTTATAAAAGATAAATTTCACATATATGCAATATCCTACTGTTATGACTAATAAAAATAAATATTTTTACTGATCATATCAGACCTAAAACTCAGATTAGTATTTAAACTCTTTTTATAACCTTTAAAATGACCAAATTACCCCTACAGGGCATAATTTGAGTTTAAATCCATTTTGGGCATAATAGAAGGTATCTTACTGATATCACAACATATTTAAGGCATGTTAACTTAGGAAACCTGTTCATGACTCATTTGGTTACCCGTTACGCATTATTCGCGTTCGGTGCGGTTTGTGTAACTAGTTTGCATAAATTAGCCGAAACGGGTCAAACCTTATCGTTTTTATCTCAAAATCCAGAATGTGTTTAGTTTACCCATATGATACAAGTATACAAACTTGTCGGGTCTAAACCACACTCTAATCCATTCATCGCTTAATCGTGCGTTTTGAACCGTATATCTTCCTTTAAAACTAACTGGTCTAAGTTTAGACTTAATTAAGACCCGTTAGGAATCTAATAGGTTATTAAAACCTTTGTTCTAGATTGGAGACCAGTAAAAGATACTTGCACTCGCTGATTGTGATATATACTTGCTCAGGTAAATACTTTTAACTTAATTTCCCTTATACGGGCTTGGGGTACGGTATATAAAATACCGCTTGGTCGGGCATTGAATTTTTAATCATATAAAGGTTAATTTATTGAGATGACCCGTTTAAACTGTTATGTTTGCTTAAAGCTTTTGGGGGGTTAATGACCATGTCCCGGATATCCTTGGCATCATTCATTGAAATGGCCACGACCTAAGCACGGGGTGTAGGCATACACCTGCCAGTGCATATATATATATATAAAGGTATAACCGACGGTTCGAGAATAACTCACTGCGGGATTATATCATGTGGTGTGTCTATTAATCTTTAACCCGGTATTCAGCCCGGGCTACTGAACGTATAACAAACATGTAATTCTTTTACAAGTTTATATATAAATAATTATCCCAAGTTATAAAAGATTATTTTGTGCCATGTGCATTCAAATCAATTTTCTTAAACATTTTCAAAATGAGTCGGTTAATTGTATTTACCAGTGTAAACTGACGTATTTTCCAAAAAGGCTAAGTGCAGGTACTAAACGGAATAGGCTGGCTACTCCAAGCATCAATAAAGAGTCTTGCAAGCTTAGATGTTATTAAATCTGTTGAACAATAATCTTTGAACTTTGATCCGCCTGTGGATCCTTACAACTGTTTTGTAATACACTTGATATTACTTTTTATTCGGTTTGTAATGATTTTATCTTTCGACTTCCGCTGAGTATTAAACTGTGATAATATAAATTATCTATGATATCAACTACGTCACAATACTCCCCACCGGGCCCACCGGTAATACGTGGAAATATCGGGGTGTGACAGGTTGGTATCAGAGCCAACGTTGAGTGAATTAAACACTAGCCTTTTGTGTTTAATCTCAATGACACAGTTTGCACATTCCTCGACTTTCGAGTCTAGAAAAAGAACTTAGGACTAATTCTGACTTATTTTGTTTTGTCCTTCATTGTTTCTGTTGTTTGTTTTGACAGGGCCTACAAGAATGCCGCCAAGAATGCGAGGAAGAGGTAGAGGTAAGGAGCCACTCATCGCCCCCAATGATCACGAGGCCGGGCCTTCACACCGGCGATCTCCATCAGACTCTTTAAGCAAAAGTCCTCAAGAAGACTGGAGGGCCCATTTAGAACCCGTGAGGCATTCAGTCTCGCTGAGCTCCTCGCACCGCCACCGGTGGGTTATGATAACCCAATCCCTACATACGCCGGTATAGCGGCGTATAACCCTTTCGAGCAGCCAGCCCATACTAACTATAACTATGCTGAAGTTGACCCATACCTTGCGGCAGCAAACTACAATGCTCTTCATCCCGAGGGGCCCTTTGGAGTCCCATATCAGACTAGGTACCCACCCTATGGGTACCAATACCCGTCACCTCCTCAACCTCTGCAGCATCAGCAGCCGCCGCAGCCGCCACTATTATCGCCACCGCAGCAACAGGAGATTCTACAAAGGTTGAGCCAGGTGGAACAAGAGGTTCGGGAGGAGCATAGAAACAACCGGGGATTTCTTAAAGGTTTGGCAAGCTTAATCAAAGGGAAGAGCAAAAAGGATCATTAAATCCTTTATTTGTTTATTTGTATTTCTTTAATGTTCAATCAAGTCCCTGTGTGGACATCTATTTCTGTATTCAGTCCCTGCGAGGACTTGTATTTCCAGTTTAGCCCCTGCGTGGGCATGTAATTTCTGTTTAGCCCCTGGGTGGGCAGGTTATTTCTGTTAAGTCCCGTTTAGGGCAAAATGTACTCTTTTTTAAATTTTAGTGGCATATTATCATTTAAATTTTATTTTGTCATTAAATGCATAAATGTAATATGTATGAAATAAATAAATAAATCCAAAATATGTCATTTCTTTTATAAGATTTGCCTTTAATATTAATAAGAATCTTAAAGGGTATAACCTAGCCTGCATGTCATTATAAGACCTGGCCATAATGGTAAAACCTGTTTAAAAAGATTCAAATCCTTGTTAACATCTGAAAACATGTTAACATTCCTGGCTAACGTGATTCGTAAAATCACACGTGTCATCCTTATATTGGATTATTCCAATTCCTTCTTTATTATTTAAACATCCAATTGTGATGTAATGCCTATGGGCCATAATCATTGTCATATAAGACAAAAGACAGTTGTAGCCTATGACTCCCTGTCAAGAAAGGTAATGAACTATGATTCAAGCCTTGGTACCTCGATCCTATAAGATCTTGACTTAAAATTTGAATATGTCCATGCGACTTGGCCTTTTGTGCCATTATTATATTTAATTATAACTAAGGGTTATTAATGAAAAACCCTGAATGAAATACTTAATAAATTAACCAATATGGTTCTTTAATACCATGGTTAATAAGATGACAAATCTATTATAAACCTCTAAGAAATCATTGTCATCATTTTATGTAGCAATCAAGCTACATGGCAGAGTCTGAAGAAGTCAACAGTCATCCAAGGGAGAATCATGATACTACTAGGATCAACGTAACTGGTGCGGAACTTCAAGCATTGATTGATAATGCTGTTACCAAGGCCATAGATAGACAGTTTAACGAGTCAGGTGGTACTCGAAGCAGGACCTTATCAGTACCCCATTCTAAACCTAAGACTCACTCTGAGGCTCATAGTAAGCCACCTCCTAAACATGATGGATCAAGGAGGGATGACGATCATCACTCCTCAAATCAGCATAGTGTTCCGTCGAAGAAGATTGAGCTCAAACAAGAACCACGTGGTAAGTCCTGTACATATAAGTATTTCGTCTCCTGCAAGCCTAGAGACTTCATAGGGGAGAAAGGAGCCGTCGATTGTATGACTTGGCTCGATGAAATGGACACTGTGGTTGATATCAGTGGTTGCGCTGATAGGGACGTTGTGAAGTTTGTATCTCAGTCATTTAAAGGAGAAGCGCTAGCTTGGTGGAGGTCTCTGATCCAAGCTACTGGAAAAGTCCATTTGTATGGCATGTCTTGGGAACAGTTCGTTACTCTCATCAAAGAAAATTATTGTCCTCAACATGAGGTTGGGAAGATCGAGACCGACTTCCTAACATTAGTTATGAAGAATTTAGACTGTCAGGCATACCTTACAAGTTTTAATACCATGTCTCGATTGGTTCCATACTTAGTGACACCGGAACCAAAACGGATTGCCCGTTTCATTGGGGGTTTAGCCCCGGAGATCAAAGCAAGCGTGAAGGCATCTCGACCGACTACCTTTAGATCTGTAGCCGATCTGGCACTATCGCTTACCCTTGATGCGGTCAGGCAGAGATCGCTGAGAAATTCTGATATAGTGAAGAGAAAACGCGAGGATGAAAACTCACGCCGTTCAAACAAGAAGCACAAAGGGAACTCTGACCACAGGAAGAGTTCAGGGTTCAAGAAAGATGACCAATAGTCGAGCGAGAAGCCCAAGTGTAAGGTGTGTAAGAAACGTCATCTGAGAAGATGCAGATACGAGTCGAAGTCCCAATCACAGCCCAGGGCTTGTGGGATTTGTAAGTCAAGTGAGCACAAGACAATAGAGTGCAAGAAGATAAAGGATGCAACGTGCTACAACTGTAATGAAAAGGGGCACATCAAGTCCAACTGCCCAAAGTATGCCAAGAAACCCGAGGAAGTCAAAAAGACCAATGGAAGGGTTTTTCGAATGGATGCACGAGAAGCCGTTCAGGATGATAATGTGATAACAGGTACTTTCCTTATAAATGATGTTTATGCGAGGGTGTTATTTGATTCGGGTGCGGATAAGTCATTCGTAGATGATAAGTTTTGTAAGTTTTTGAATTTACCTGTTAAAACCCTAAGCGTGAAATATGAAGTAGAGTTGGCCGATGGTACCTTAGAAACTGCCTCAACTGTGCTAGATGGGTGTTTTATATCCATTAGGAACCACTCCTTTCCGTTATCCTTACTTCCTTTGAAATTAGCTGGTTTCGACATAGTGATAGGCATGGATTGGTTATATCATAACCAAGCCCAGATTGTTTGTGACAAGAAGCAAGTGGTGATCAAGACTCCGTATGGTGAGCCACTTACCATACAAGGAGATACTCAGTATGGGTTGCCTAAGCAAGTGTCTGTGCTTAAGGCATCAAGGTGTATGAAGAAAGGTTGTGTCATTTATATGGCACAAATGACTATTGATGAGCCAAAGCCCAAGATTGAAGACATCCCTATCATTTCTGAATACCCTGATGTATTTCCTGAAGAACTACCTGGTTTACCCCCAGATAGGCAAGTGGAGTTTAGAATTGACATAATACCTGGAGCAGCACCTGTTGCAAGAGCACCTTATCAGTTGGCCCCAACTGAGATGAAAGAGTTAAGAACTCAGTTGGATGATTTTTTGGCAAAAGGATTTATCAGGCCTAGCTCATCTCCTTGGGGAGCACCGATTCTGTTTGTGAAGAAGAAGGATGGATCGATGCGTCTATGCATCGACTATCGCGAGCTTAACAAGGTCACAATCAAGAATAGATATCCATTACCCAGGATCGACGATCTATTCGATCAACTGCAAGGAGCAAGTTACTTCTCCAAGATTGATTTAAGGTCGGGTTACCACCAGCTGAAGGTTAGAGATGAAGATGTGCATAAGACTGCATTCAGAACTCGCTATGGCCACTACGAGTTCTTAGTGATGCCGTTCGGGCTCACTAATGCACCAGCAGCATTCATGGACCTCATGAATCGCGTTTGCAAACCCTACTTAGACAAGTTTCTCATTGTCTTCATTGATGACGTTCTTATTTATTCAAAGAATCAGGCTGACCATGAGAAGCACCTTCGGTGTATTCTTAAACTACTTCAGCAAGAGAAGCTTTATGCTAATTTCTCTAAATGCGAGTTTTGGCTTCGTGAAGTCCAATTCCTTGGACATATGGTTAGTGAGCGTGGTATCTAGGTGGATCCCGCTAAGATTGAAGCTATCATGAATTGGCAAGAGCCAAAGACGCCCACAGAGATTCGCAGCTTCTTAGGTTTGGCAGGATATTACAGGCGTTTTATTGAAAATTTCTCAAGGATTGCAGCACCCCTAACTTCGTTGACTAGGAAGAATATTAAGTTTGATTGGGGTCCTAAGCAACAAGAATCCTTCAATATTCTTAAACAGAAGTTAAGCAATGCTCCTGTGTTGACATTGCCTGAAGGAATTGAAGAATTTGTGGTTTACTGCGACGCATCGCACACTGGCATGGGATGTGTGCTAATGTTGAAGGGTAAAGTTATTGCATATGCTTCTCGACAACTAAAAGTGCACGAGAAGAATTATACCACCCACGATTTAGAATTGTGTGCCGTGGTATTTGCACTAAAGCTCTGGAGGCATTATTTATATGGTACCAAGTGTATGATCTATTCTGATCACAAGAGCCTTCAACATCTATTTAACCAAAAGGATCTGAACATGAGGCCGCGACGATGGATGGAGACACTGAATGATTATGATTGTGAAATCCGATACCATCCAGGTAAGGCGAATGTGGTCGCCGATGCTTTGAGCAGAAAGGAAAGGGTTAAGCCCATTAGAATCAATGCCAAGAGCATTGAATTAAAGAACATTTTGAATGAAAGATTGTTAGCCGCTCAGAAGGAAGCTGTATTAGAAGCTAACTATCCTAATGAAAAGTTGGGAGTAACTGCCGAATAGTTATCATATGGCAAGGATGGAATCCTAAGATTGAATGGACGAATATGGGTTCCGATCTATGGAGGACTTCGGGATGTTATCCTTCAAGAAGCCCACAGTTCTAAGTATTATGTTCATCCTGGAAGTGATAAGATGTACCAGGATTTGAAGGCAAATTATTGGTGGATAGGATTGAAGAAGTCTATAGCCACTTATGTAGCCAAATGTTTGACGTGCGCGCAAGTTAAAGCTGAACACCAGAAGCCGTCAGGTTTGCTGCAACAGCCTGAACTTCCCACCTGGAAGTGGGAAATGGTGACTATGGATTTTATCACCAAGTTACCAAAGACGCAGAGAGGAAATGATACTATTTGGGTTATAGTGGATAGACTGACTAAGTCAGCCCACTTCTTACCTATTAAGGAAACACACAACTCAGATAAGTTAGCTCAGCTATACGTGGATGAGATTGTATCTCTCCACAGAGTGCCAGTATCTATCATCTCGGATAGGGATACGAGGTATACATCGCATTTCTGGAAAAGCTTTCAGCAATCCCTAGGCACTCGATTAAATTTCAGCACTGCATATCATCCTCAGACGGATGGTCAAAGTGAACGTACTATATAGACACTCGAGGATATGCTACGAGCTTGTGTTATTGACTTAGGAGGAAGTTGGGATGATCATCTTCCATTGATTGATTTCTCATGCAACAATAGCTATCATTCCAGTATTCAAGCTGCACCTTTTGAAGCCTTGTATGGAAGAAAGTGCAGAACGCCCGTTTGTTGGGCAGAAGTTGGAGATGTCCAACTAACAGGACCTGATATAGTCCTGGAGATGACAGATAAGATTGTACAGATACGAGATCGTCTCAAAGCTACCAGGGATAGGCAGAAAAGTTACGCAGATAAAAGGCGTAAACCTCTAAAATTCGAGGTAGGCGACAAAGCGTTACTTAAGGTATCACCCTGGAAAGGGGTGATGCATTTTGGCAAGAAAGGCAAGTTAAGCCCACGATACATAGGACCATTTGAGATCATCGAATGTGTCAGAATAGTGGCTTATAAGTTAAACCTGCCTGAAGAGCTCAGTGGTATTCATAATGTTTTCCACATCTGCAATCTGAAGAAATGCCTAGCTGATGAAACACTAGTCATACCCCATACGGATGTGCACATAGATGAGAGCTTGAAATTTGTGGAAAAACCTTTATCGATCGAGGATCGACTGGTTAAGAAACTTCGAAAGAAGCATGTACCAATCGTAAAGGTTAAATGGGATGCCCGTAGAGGTCCCGAGTATACGTGGGAGGTAGAGTCCACAATGAAAGAGAAGTACCCTCATTTATTTCAGTAAATCTCGAGGTCGAGATTTATTTTAAGGGGGTGAGGATGTAACACCTCGTAAAATCACGACCAATATAATGAAGACACGTGTCATGAACTTTAAACGTGTAATGGATTGAATATGAGGGACTAAAGTTGACAAACAAAGAAAGTATGTGTGTAAAAGGATTCAAAGTGTCAACATTGGATAATTATACCTTTCAACAACCCTACACGATGTTTATACCCTTAAACGAATGAATTATGGATCATATGAAGCCGTTTGTGGAAGAAAGTGAGAGTTTACAAACCGCAAGGGTTAAATGTGTCAACATGTTTAATTTATACCTCTGAGTGACCTTTTAGCGAACCCGAAGCTTTGTAACGATTAATTATGCTCACGAGAATAAGTGATAAAAATTTCACAAGGTTTCGATATCGTATGAAGAAATTATGCCAGCATTCGTAAATAAGGGGTTAAAAGCGTCAACGTTGAAATTTAAGACTTTTCGGGTGATCGTAAAACTAACCGGGGACTTAACAAAGTTTGTTTATGATGTGAAGTCCTTAAAAGTCAAGTTAGAGGGTTAAATGTGCAAAATAATAAGTTAAAACCACTATTAGAAGGACCAGGGACCAAATATGCAATTAAAGGAAACATGGTGACCGGATTCAGCACCCATACCGGCCGCGTAAGACCTTAATGGTCTCTTACGCGGGCCGCGTACTACCTGCAGCGACAGCAAATAAGCACAGGTGCCTGTGCAGCCTGTTCCACCGCCTTTGAAGCTTTGTTTTACATTCCAGGGGCTGTGCAAATGGGATTTCATGCATAGGGACACTTGGGGTTGATCTAACATCAGTTGTAGACTTGTTTGGCATGATCCTATGTGATTAAAACTCCTATATAAGAACTTCTAAGTTGCAACACTTGGACTTGCATTTCAAAAACCATTCCAACTTAATTTCTGGAGTCTCCTGGAGCTCAAGAGCATTCCCTAAGGGTCATTAGTCGTGCATAGGACCTTTGTAAGCTTCCTTGACTTCTCTTAATTCAGTTTTATTAGTTTAATGGCCTAAAGTCAAACCCGTCGTAATTAAGGTTTGACTTAGTGATTAATCACTAATGGTCCAGTCAATTCTCAAATTAAAAGTAGCTTTGAGTTGGTAATTATGTGGGTAATAAACCCTTAAAAGGGCACCCTCTGATTCACACTCTAACTAGGTCAATTGTCGGGTCAAAGTTAATTATAAAAAGTCAACAGAAAACAAATTTTCGCATAAACACATAATTAACAATGTAGAAGCTATGAAACATGTTTTATCACTTATATAACTTAATAATTAATGTAAGAACATGTCTAAGCATGTTCAACCCGACAATTTTCAATTTAAGCTCGGTTCGGAACCGAAAGTCGCAAAAGTAGACTTTTGCTTTGACTTTCAGTTCTCACCCAATGTAGCATATTTTAGAAATGCCTTAAAGCTCTATTAGGACCAGGTTATAGGTTAGTGTAACCCTCTGAGGTTATACAACTTGGTTTATTAGTTATTCGATTCATGTGCATGTTTCCGTTATATGCCTAAATGTTGACCATAATTTTGACCTTAAAATGATATTTTTGAAAATGTGAGAGCACAAAAACCTTTATTACTGATTTATAAACTTGTCCTAAAAATTTGACATCAGTTTGAGGTCTAGATTAGGAGTTATGCTCAATATCGTAATTAAGAAGCTTTTTATTAATTAAACGGCGTAATTAGCATAAAACCTATCTAAACCCAAATTTTGACACCAAACTTTTTACCCACTGATGTAATATAATATTTTGGGATTTTTGAAGATTTTCATTTATTTTTAAGCTGAGCATAACATAAGGTTCTTGCTATAATTCAGTAATTGTCGGTTATACCTTTTTCTTGAATAAAATGAGTTTTACATAGTATTTTGATACCAAACTTTTTGCTACTGGTTTTATAACATAAATAAAATATTTTGAACTTTATAAACTGATCAAAAACTTAGATTTCCAATTTAAACCCGAAAATCGCTTAAAACCGACTTTTACGCGTTTTAAGCGCATAGTATGAGTTAAAACTATTTTTGGCATATGAAACTTAATACCTACTGATGTTTTAAGTAAATTTTTATAATTAAATAGTAAGCAATAGTTTTGAACTCAAAATTCTGATTTTGACCTTTAAAGCTTATGTGAAATTACCAAAATGCCCCTACGGTGCATAGTTTGGTTATAAAAGATAAATTTCACATATATGCAATACCCTACTGTTATGACTTATAAAAATAAACATTTTTACTGATTATTTCAGACCTAAAACTCAGATTAGTATTTAAACTCTTTTTATAACCTTTAAAATGACCAAAATACCCCTACGGGGCATAATTTGGGTTTAAATCCATTTTGGGCATAATGGAAGGTATCTTACTGATATCACAACATATTTAAGGCATATTAACTTAGGAAACCTGTTCATGACTCATTTGGTTACCCGTTACGCATTATTCGCGTTCGGTGCGGTTTATGTAACTAGTTTGCATAAATGAGCCGAAACGGGTCAAACCTTATCGTTTTTATCTCAAAATCCAGAATGTGTTTAGTTTACCCATATGATACAAGTATACAAACTTGTCGGGTCTAAACCACACTCTAATCCGGTCATCGCTTAATCGTGCGTTTTGAACCGTATATCTTCCTTTAAAACTAACCGGTCTAAGTTTAGACTTAATTAAGACCCGTTAGGAATCTAATAGGTTATTAAAACCTTCGTTCCAGATTAGGAGACCAGTAAAAGATACTTGCACTCGCTGATTGTGATATATACTTGCTCAGGTAAATACTTTTAACTTATTTTCCCTTATACTGGCTTGGGGTACGGTATATAAAATACCGTTTGGTCGGGCATTTAAATTTTTAATCATATAAAGGTTAATTTATTGAGATGGCCCGTTTAAACTGTTATGTTTGCTTAAATCCTTTGGGGGGTTAATGACCATGTCCCGGATATCCTTGGCATCATTCATTGAAATGGCCACGACCTAAGCACGGGGTGTAGGCATACACCTGTCAGTGCATATATATAAAAAAAGGTATAACCGATGGTTCGAGAATAACTCGCTGCGGGATTATATCATGTGGTGTGTCTATTAATCTTTAACCCGGTTTTCAGCCCGGGCTACTGAACGTATAACAAACATGTAATTCTTTTACAAGTTTATATATAAATAATTATCCCAAGTTATAAAAGATTATTTTCTGCCATGTGCATTCAAATCAATTTTCTTAAACTTTTTCAAAATGAGTCGGTTAATTGTATTTACCAGTGTAAACTGACGTATTTTCCAAAAAGGCTAAGTGAAGGTACTAAACGGAATAGGCTGGCTACTCCAAGCACCAATAAAGAGTCTTGCAAGCTTAGATGTTATTAAATCTGTTGAACAATAATCTTTGAACTTTGATCCGCCTGTGGATCCTTACAACCGTTTTGTAATACACTTGATATTACTTTTTATTCGGTTTGTAATGATTTTATCTTTTGACTTCCTTTGTGTATTAAACTGTGATAATATAAATTGTCTATGATATCAACTACGTCACAATACTCCCCACCGGGCCCACCGGTAATACGTGGAAATATCGGGGTGTGACACCTTTATAGGTCATTTGGGCCATGCCTAAGGCCATGTGGGCCAGGAAGGCCCATGGGGATCCCATGTAGGGAAATGGGTTTGTTTAGGGTATATAAACTAGTTTTCTTGTCATAACTACATTGAACACTGTACAAAAAGAAACCCTAGATCAGAGAAATAGAGAGAGGCGGTTTGGGTGGTTTAGGATACTTGTACCAGACATTTTGCTATTTGATTGTAATAGAACGTGCGCAAGTATTAAAAGTGATTCCGTGTTCTTGTTTTTCATTTTTCTTGAATCTCACCAAGTTTGGGTTCCGCTCATCCTTGGTGTGTGTGTGATATCATTGTTAGATCTGGTTTTCAAGACTTACAATTGGTATCAGAGCCTGTTAAACCTGTTTCTCGGCTCAGACTGATATCAAACGGATTTTGTTTTTGCTTTCAGAAGTGTTGGGTTGCTGTGTTTGAAGGTTGCTGTGAAGAATAGTCAGTTTTGGATCATCTGCTGCAATTTCGGATCATCCTCTGCCGATTTCGGATAATAGAGAAGAGATTTCGGATAAAGTTGCTTGAAGATTGTATGTGTCTGCTGCTGTTTTCGGATAATCTCTGAAGATTTCGGAAAATTTGTTACAAGATTTTTTTTTGGGATTTTAGTTGCCGAGTTTATCAGATTTCAAATCCCTGATAATTCGGAAGTTTGTTACTGACAGCTTTTGTTTTGCAGGTTTCGAATAAAGCATTTCGAATACACTGTTTCGAATTCATCATTTCGGACACACTATTTCGGATAGCTTTTCGAGTGACAGCTTTTCGGATAGTTTCGGATACACTGTTTCGAAAAAGCTTTTCGGATTGCATTTCGGATTGACACTGTTTCAAATTTATGTTGAGGTTTTCGAATTGAACTACTGTTTCGAGAAGACTGTTCCGAATTGAATTTTCTTATCGACCTAATTTCAGAACTGTTCACGCCATTTTTAAAATATATCTAAATTTCATTATTTGGTAATTTTAAAATAAATGATGAACTCAAGTGGAATGATGGCACAGACTGATGAACCTAAATCGCTCTCTGAAACGGTAAACTCTTTTTTATGTTCTGGTCATTGTAGAAATAAACCTGCACAGATGAGAGCACACAACTCTAATTTAATCAATGATTGCAACAGTGCCATGTCAAAGTGCATCAGCCTTCGAGAGAACAATAAGTTACTCTAGGAAAAGGTCGAAGCACAAAAGAAGGACATAGCTCAGCTCCACAAGGATCTTAATCAACAACAATGTTGGGTCCATGACTGTAAAACCAAGCTTAATGTAAAAATCATGGAACTTGATTCTGTGAGAGCCGAGCTAGAACTTCTGACTGGTAAGTATCAATAGAATGAGTTAAAAATAAAAAAGTTTGATACTTCCAGTGACACTGTTTGTAATCTGTGCAATGTGCAACTGGCATACAAAGAGAACAAAGGGAAGGGTTTGGGATACACTCAGGTTGCCCCACCATATGATCACAATTACACAAGAATGTCTGACACAGATGAAGAACTTGAAAACAAACACCATATGGTGTATGGCAAACTAGTGATTATACATCCGAAAAACGGGTTGTGAAACTGTACACCCCGTGTTTCTGAAGTCAAAGTCAAAGTCAAGGTCAAAGTCAACGACCGATTTCGTGCGACTTGACTAGTAGTGAATTTCTTTTAGGTGTTTATTTTAGTTGTATTATGTGGAGTAAGTGTCAATAAATATAATAATCGACGTATGTTATTCGCAATCTAATCGACTTACGACTGTGAACTATAGGAAGTAACAATGCGATAAAGTTAACTAAATGATAGTCAACCTATGTTAATCAAATCGACATCGACCCACAATCGCACTCGCAACTCAAACTACGCATTTTGGTTATTGTTATACGTGTGTGTGTGCCTTATGTGCTACTTGTGCATGTTTAATTTTGTATGTGTGGAAACGCAATTGAAACGCAATTGAAATCGAACTATGATAATTAGTGGAGAAGAGATAGTGCAAGATATGAATGGTTGGGATTAAAAGTAATTTGAATAGGAAACTCTATCGCATCGCTCGCAATTACAATCGAAACCTCAAAAATCATCGCGCCAAACACCCGATCCAAGTGCCATCCGGCCGGATAAGCCATCCGACCGGGCTGCCACTTGATCATGGTGCCAGGGTGTCATCCGACCGAGATGACATCCGACCGGATAGGTCATCCGGTCGAGATTCATGGATTACGGTGGTAATCATGTATTGCGAACTGCCTCAGGCAGTCAACCCGCAGTCATTGGTATCGATGGATCTATGTCGATAACTAACGTGCTTCGTTTCACTATGTGTACGTGTTGGTTATGCGTAAACGAATTTCGAACTCTATATGCTATTATCAAACTTGTATGCTCACCTTTACGTTATATGTATTGACTTTATTTTAACGTATGTGACAGGTGCTTAGGATGCACATCTGCTAGGAAATCGAGGCTAGAATAAGGCTCTAGAGGCCAACAAATAGTTGTCTGTAGAAATTAAATCAAGGGTCTCTAGAAGCAGATAAACAATTGCTCTATTTGCAAATCTGAGTTGTCGGAATAGAACTATTTGCCTAGATTTTGTCTGTAATAATTTGTTTACCTTTTGAGACATGGTATGGGACATGTTACTTTAAATTGATTGGTAATGAGAATTGTTATGGAAACTTCTGGACAAACTATTTCGCTCAGTGCCACGCCCCGATGTTTCCGCCATCGGTTGGGGTGTGACAGATTGGTATCAGAGCCATAACTATAGGGAATTAGGCAAGACTCGACCTAGTCCGGGTCGATGTCTTAGAGACCTAGTCTATAGTTAGGAACCAACAGACCGACTTGTGCATATCCGTTAGGGATTATGTATAAGTTTACCACTATTTCTCGCTTATGCTACACTATCACCGCACTCGAATTTTCAACTAAGAAAGAGCGACTAAGTCAAGATTAGGTGTGAAAACCGCACACTCTCGACTAAAGTTGCTTAATCAACCCGCATTCTATCTACAAACGGGGAGAATTATGCCAAATCAGGGGTGAAATCCGTATTTTGATGAATAATCTCCTCTATTTTATTAAAAACAGGAACGGAGTTATTAAGATAGGGGTGAAACCCTAACCTCGACGACTTGTTCCGCCCATTTTACAAAACTCTCACCAAAGTCTCGACGGACTCCAATGACCTGAAGTCATAATATAACTAACGGGATGTGTGCCAAACGCCCAAGAATCGAGGCAAAGGCATAGTCCTGAAGGACAAGTGTGCACAACCAGTCCTTGTGAATAGTTGAACCACTTTGGGTAGTCGAAGTCTACTAGCCGCGGATAATCTATTTCTCGATTTGTATGTGTTTCGATTCTGAGCCCGCAACTGCTGACTCTGATGATTCATCGATTTTATGTGCTTATGTGTGTGCTACCTGTTTATGTGTTTAAATTTTGGAGATTTACTCGATTTTTGCTTTCATTACGATCGACACGCACGACTCGCACTGCATTCCTACCTCAAAACGCTGACAAATCGCTAAACTAAGGACGACCTATTGCTATACGCTTATACTACGCTATTCGAGATACTAAACGTGATCGCTATATTCGAACACTCGCGAACTGTGAATGATAGGTTTATGTATTCTAACTGCCTCTTGTGACTACATGATTAGGTGCTTCGGTGATTCTGTGCCCTACGTGCTTATGTGCTTCTGTGGTTATATGAACCTGTGATTATGTGCTTATGTGTTTATGTGATACATGTTACATTGCGTGTTCCTAAGCTTTAGTAAGTGGTAGACATGTGAGGTGAGATTCGAATACGTTGTGTTGAGTCCTGTGACGATGTCTATTGCAGACAATGTCATCTAGATCCCGTCACACACCACTTTCTCGTTAAGAAAAGAGAGACAAACGTCTTACTGCTATCATCGCTAAACAAGTAGCAAAAGCCATGAGTGATGTCTACGAGAACGTCAGCAAATCATCTGAGGAGTCGAGAACCGAAACTCCTAAAGCTACCCCCAAGGCTGCCTTCAATTTCAAGCAGTTCAAGTCTTGTGGGCCAAAGGAATTCACTGGTGAGGAAGGCCCTACAACGTTGTTCCAATGGTTTGATTCCATTGAGGTCACTCTACGACACAGCGGTTACCCAGACGATCTTCGCATTCTAAATGCTACCGGCATCTTCCAGTCCCGCGCACTAGACTGGTGGACGGCCGAGAGAAATAAACGAGGGAACGATGCAGCCTATGGTCTATCGTGGGACGAACTCAAGGAGGTCATGCTGGAAGAATTCTGCCCTCCTCATGAGCGCCAAAAGTTAGAAGATGAATTCTGGCACATAAAGCAGAAGGAAGGTGAAAATGTTGCTCTCACTGCTCGCTTCAAACTGCTCAGCATCATCTGCCCTGACCAAGCCAAGACTTCCGACATGGCAATCAAGAAGTATATCCGAGCCCTGCCTGACTGTGTTGCAGATTTCATGCAAGCGGCTAAGACTAAGACGATCGAAGAGACTTACCTACTGGCCGCTGAAATCAACGACAAGCGGGTCAAGGCCGGTGTCTGGGATAAAACTTCCAAGCACCTGCATCAAGCTACCACCGCCGCACCAACTGCTGAAACTACCACCACATCGAGCAACAAGAGAAAGAACAGCTCCAGCAACAAGAACTGTGCGATCACTGCTGCACCGATACAAGCTGTACCACCCCAACAACGTCAAGTAGCGGCGCCGGTGGCAAATGCACCGCCTGCTAAGCGTGCATACACTGGGCCACACCCGCTTTGCCCTACTTGTACCTACCACCACCCGACTACCATCGCTTGTCGTTTTTGTGCTCATTGCAACATGTACAGCCATTTCACTACCAACTGTCGTGCTCGACAAGCTCCTACTCATCAAGCTCTACTCACCGCCCCTCAGGGTCAACAAGCTCCTCCGGCACCCGCGGTCAACGCCAGAGCCTGCTTCGCATGTGGCGATCCTAACCATTTCGCCAACATGTGCCCAAACAGGGTCGTAAAATAAGAGCCCCAGCAGCAGCAGCAGCAACACCAGCAGCAACAGCTACAAGCAGCACACGCACGAACCTTCAACATCAACGTGCGCCAAGCCCAAGCCGACAACAACGTGGTCAATGGTACGTTCCTTGTGAATGGTATTTATGCTTCGTGTTTATTTGATACTGGTGCCGATAATTGCTTTGTGTCGTTCGAATTCGAGAAGCTCCTTAGTCGTAAGCGCTCCCAACTCTCCTCGACGTTCGATGTTGAAGTCGCTACCGGAAGAACTGTCGCCGTTAATTCTGTTCTTCGTGATTGTACCTTGAACTCAACAATCACATCTTCCCAATCGACCTTGTTCTGATGCAACTCGGAAGTTTTGATGTCATAGTAGGCATGGACTTTCTTCGCGAAAACCATGCTGAAGTTGTGTGCTTCGACAAGATGATTCGATTCTCGCTCGCGAATGGTGATCTATAGTGTGTTTATGGTGAAACTGCTTTGAAAGGCCTCAAACTCATGTCATGTATCCAAGCTAGCAAGTATCTCCGCAAGGAATACAAAGCTTTCTTGGCTAACATTGTAGTAGCAGAGAAGGAAAAGAAAGAAAAGACAGAGGTGAAAGACGTTCCTGTGGTTCGCGAATTTCCTAATGTTTTCCCTGACGATCTTCCAGGTTTACCACCAAGTCATGATATCGACTTTCGTATCGACCTCATTCCTGGAGCCAACCCTATTGCCAAAGCTCCTTACCGACTCGCACCATCCGAAATGCGTGAACTCTCAAACCAACTCCAGGAATTACTTGAGAAAGGCTTCATTCGCCCGAGCACCTCTCCTTGGGGCGCGCCAGTCCTTTTCGTCAAAAAGAAGGATGGGTCGTTCAGGATGTGCATCGACTATCAGGAATTGAATAAGTTAACTATCAAGAACCGCTATCCCCTACCCCGCATCGACGATTTGTTTGATCAGCTACAAGGTGCTACGTGTTTCTTGAAGATCGATCTACGCTCAGGCTATTACCAACTACGCATTCAAGAGGATGATATACCCAAAACCACGTTTCACACTCGATACGGCCATTACGAATTCGTTGTTATGCCCTTTGGTTTGACCAATGCACCCGCGGTTTTCATGGATTTGATGAATCGCGTGTGTAAACCATATCTCGACCGTTTCGTCATCGTATTCATCGACGATGTCTTGATCTATTCCAAATCGAAAGCCGAACACGCGCAACATCTACGTTTGGTTCTCGAGCTACTCCAGGGGAACCAACTCTATGCCAAGTTCTCTAAGTGTGAATTCTGGTTGGAGGAATTTCAGTTTCTGGGTCGCATTGTTAATAGTCAACGTATTCACGTCGATCCCGCGAAGATTGAAGCCGTTAAGAGTTGGATTACACCTAAGAACCCGTCTGAAGTCCGTTCTTTTCTCGGGCTAGCGGGCTATTATCGACGATTTATCGAAGGATTCTCAAAGATCGTTGTGCCGCTTACCGCTCTCACGCACAAAGATAAGCCTTTTGTTTAGGGAACTGAACAAGAGACTGCTTTCCAAACCCTTAAGCACATGCTTTGCAATGCTCTTGTTCTCACATTACCCGACGGAAACGACGATTTCATTTTCTATTGTGATGCTTCCAACCTTGGTCTTGGTTGCGTCCTTATGCAGCGAGATAAGGTTATAGCTTACGCATCTCGTCAGCTCAAAATCCACGAGAAGAACTATACAACCCATGATCTCGAGTTAGGCGCAGTTGTTTTTGCATTAAAGATTTGGCGACACTACTTGTATGGTACAAAGTGTACGATCTTCACCGATCATAGGATCCTGCAACATATCATTAATCAGAAGGAACTTAATATGCGTCAACGTCGATAGGTAGAACTTCTCAACGATTACGACTGTGAGATTCGTTATCACCCAGGCAAAGCAAATGTTGTTGCCGACGCACTCAGCAGACGGAGCTATCTGCTTAGCACTCGTAATGTTCAAGCCCAATACGATCTCGAAACCCTCATCCGTGAAGCTCAGCATGCATGTTTTAATGAACGCACTCTGAAGAAGGAAAGAATCTATCACGATGGAGCCCAGCTGGTGAGCAAGTCGAATGGAATATTCCACTTTCTGGACCGAATTTGGATCCCTAAACGGACCGATTTGCGATAGATTCTGATGGACGAAGCCCATAAATCCCGGTATTCTATTCATCCCGGTGCAGACAAAATGTACCAGGACCTACGCTACAAGTACTGGTGGCCGGGCATGAAAAGGGATATTGCTCTCTACGTTGGAAGGTGCCTAACTTGTGCAAGGGTCAAGGCTGAACATCAAAGACCCTCTGACTTACTCGAACAACCACCTATCCCTATGTGGAAGTGGGAGAGTATAGCTATGGACTTCATAACAAAGCTTCCGCATACGTCATCAGGTCACGACAGCATTTGGGTTGTTGTTGACCGGTTGACCTAATCAGCTCACTTCTTGCCAATACGGGAAGACTACAAGGTAGAACGATTAGCCCGAATCTACACCGACGAGATCATTTGTAATCATGGGACGCCTCACGACATCATCTCTGATCGTGATGCACGGTTTACCTCGCGACTGTGGGAAACGTTTCAAACGGCTCTCGGTACATCGCTTAATCTAAGTACCGCTTTCCACCCTCAAACCGACGGTCAGACTGAAAGAATGATTCGTACTCTTGAAGACATGCTTCGTTCGTGTGTCATAGACTTCGGTGGTAATTGGGATAAATACTTGCCGTTAGTCGAATTCTCATATAACAACAGCTATCATGCAAGCATTCAAATGGCACCATTCGAGGCTTTATACGGAAGAAGATGTCGATCACCTATTGTGTGGCACGAGATCGGGCATTCGCAATTAACCGGTCCCGAGCTATTGCAAGAAACGACAGACAAAATTTTCCAAATTCGAGACAATCTAACGAAAGCTCGGAATCGACAGAAAATTTATGCCGATAGACGACGCAAGCCCCTTGAATTTGACGTTGGCGACCACGTACTCCTAAAGGTATCACCTTGGAAGGGTGTGGTCAGATTCGACAAGAAAGGGAAACTAGCGCCTCGATATATTGGACCTTTTAAGATTCTGGAAAGGATCGGAAAAGTCGCCTACAGACTCGAACTACCGGAGGAACTTAGTAACGTCCACCCGACTTTCAATGTGTCAAACCTCCGAAAGTGCCTGGCTGAGCATGACTTAATTGTACCTCTCGATGACCTTCAAGTAAACGAAACACTACACTTCATGGAGAAGCCCGTCGAAATCATGGATCGCCAAACCAAGCAGCTCAGACGCTCGCGCATTCCTATTGTGAAAGTCCGATGGGAAGGCAAACGAGGCGCAAAGTTCACTTGGGAACTCGAAAGCGACATGAAGGCGAAGTACCCGCAGTTGTTCGTTACGGCTTCGGCCTAATTTCGGGACGAAATTCCCTAAACAAGGGGAGGCTGTAACACCCCGTGTTTCTGAAGTCAAAGTCAAGGTCAAAGTCAACGACCGATTTCGCGCGACTTGACTAGTAGTGAATTTATTTTAGGTGTTTATTTTACTTGTATTATGTGGAGTAAGTGTCAATAAATATAATAATCGACGTATGTTATTCGCAATCTAATCGATTTACGACTGTGAACTATAGGAAGTAACAATACGATAAAGTTAACTAAATGATAATCAACCTATGTTAATAAAATCGACATCGACTCACAATCGCACTCGCAACTTAAACTACGCATTTTGGTTATTGTTATACGTGTGTGTGTGCCTTATGTGCTACTTGTGCATGTTTAATTTTGTATGTGTGTGTTAGTGCATTACCTGTGTGTTAGTGCATTACCTCTATTGACTTCGTCTTGTATCATGTAATAGGATAAGATTAGATAGGATATCCAGTGCACAAGGTTCGAGAAATGATTGTTAGAAATTAAGGGAGTGATTTCGCTCATATGGACATGTTCATATAAGTGAAATCAGATACAAGTGATTTCGCTCATATGTCATGTTCACATAAGCGAAATCATACTCACTATATATAGGTGCATTGTTCATTTGTTGGTATCGCAACTTCAGAACTGTAACGAAGTGCTGCCGGATTTCTGTCAAGGTTGTAATAGTTGTTAAATGCAATATAAGTGACAGATATTAGATTATCAAGTTGTTTCTGTGTCTAGTTCTCTGATTCCGCCTTTGAACTGGACTTAAAACTCTTCTGATCGACTCAATCGGGTCAAACAACGATCCAACAAGTGGTATCAGAGCAGGTTAAGAAGAGTTTAGCTTGATTTTGTTCTCATTCTGACTTCTACACCTTCTTTCATCATTTCAGAGAAATTTATCGGTCAAAATTCGCTCAAAATTTCACAGATCATAAATAATTGGACATTAATAAACCCTGGAAAGTTTGACATTGAAATTCGGACTAAAAATGGACCAAATTGACTTCGGACTTGATTTCGCTCATACGAACATTCAGTGATTTCGCTTATTTGTCACTCTGATTTCGCTCATATGACCATTAGATTTCGCTCATAGGTGCAACAGAATAAGGGATTTCGCTTTTGTGTCAGGCTGATTTCGTTCTTGTGTCACATAACCAGTGATTTCGCTCCAAGTGCATATAGGGGTTTCGCTCTTGTGAACAATATAAGTGATTTCGCTTTTGTGAACCACATCAGTTGATATT
Source organism: Helianthus tuberosus (assembly GCA_030545235.1). Classification (NCBI taxonomy): domain Eukaryota; kingdom Viridiplantae; phylum Streptophyta; class Magnoliopsida; order Asterales; family Asteraceae; genus Helianthus; species Helianthus tuberosus. The sequence continues at coordinate 931,565 of JARYGA010027071.1, forward strand.
GCTTGTGTATTGTGTCAGTCTGATCAAAGTGAACGGTCCAATGCATGTGTAGCATTTAAAAATATATCAACCAAATTAATGTTGTTGTCAGCATAGTGGGATTTAAAGGCCAAATTAAATCATTCGGTTCATATATATCCGTTGTGAAAGTCAAAAGTTGATGTCAGCCTAAGAAGTCTATTGGCCCAATCAGATTTAAAGATTACATCAGTTTGTTGGATTTATAGATTTGTTATTGGCCCGTATGTTGTGAGTCTTTTGAATCGGCCCAATCAAAGTTCTTTTAAGTGCTGAATTGTTGTCTGCCCATGTTTCATTATTATAAACGGCCCAATCATCACTAGTTGGTTATCATTTTACTTTTCAAACAACAAGTTATCAGCTCATTCAATCAGTTTGCACGATTTGGATTTTAGTCAGTCCTCGAATCTTCGACACGAGTCCTAGATCAATTTCGTCCTCACACTTTTACGTATATAGTTCGTTTAAACTGATTGTTTGTTTGTTTGTTTTCTTGTGACTGTCAAGGTGCTAATATTCAAGAGGTTTACATTATGGCTGAGGAATTTTACCACACGTTTTTCAACGCATTCACATCCGAATTGTCCGAGACTACAAATGTTACACCAAAAACTATCACGAAGGCGCTCAACGAAAACATCAAGCATGATAATTTCTACGGAACAAATTCAAAGCCTCCAACTCTGGAGAGCATTGAGGATTATACATGGTGGAAGGAACGGTTTATTAACTGGGCGAAAGCGTATGCTCATGAAAGCTGGTTCTGCTTGGAGTATGGATATGAAAAACCAAAAGATGATAAAGGCGAAGATCTTGTATTCAAAAAGTTTTCCAGAGAAGATAAAGCTGAACAGAGAATGATAGCATTGATCCAGTCAGCAATCAGAAATGATATTTTTGCATTACTAAAACATGACGGGTCATCTAAATCTGTTTGGGAAGCTTTACGAATTAAAGCTGAGGGGGGTAAGCAGATTAAAAAGAACAAAATCGCTTTATTAAAGAAAGAATTTGATATGTTTGATAATATTAAAGGAGAGACAGTGAGACAAATGATTGAGAGATTCTGTCATCTTAAAATTGAATTGGAGAGATTAGAGATAAATAAAACAAGAGAGGAACTTATAGACAAAGTAATTGAAGCGTTACCACGAGCTGATCAGTGGCAAACGTTTGTTTTTATTTTGAAAAATGATGCTTTGTATGATACAATTACTCTTGATGCTTTGTTTGAAAAGATTGAAAGTCATGATCTGGAGCTACAAAAGCAAAACAAGATGACTGATTCTTCACATCAACAGAACGTTGGCTTGTACTACAAAGGCAATGTGCCTTTTGATAAAGGCGTTGGTTCACCAAAAACAGCATTTAGTGGTGAAAAGATGAAAGAACCACCAACAACATCAACAAGTCATCATTCTGGATATCATTCATCTTCAAAGTCAAATTCTGATGAATCTGAAGAAATTATGTGCAACATTGCTCTTAAACTGAAGAATTCTCCTGCAATGAGCATCAATGCAGCAAATCAGCAAATGAGTTTCCTTGCATCTGTTCTGGAGTCATATGAAGGTCTAGTGGCTGGCAAAATTGGAAACTCCAAATTGACCAAAGAAGATTACGACCAGATTGATCCAGAAGAGATGGAGCTCATTGACATCCGTTGGTGTTTAGCTAGTTGTATTCGAAGAGCTCAGAGGTATATGGAGATTACCGGAAAACAATCTCTTGGAGGTGCGTCAACAAAGCTTGGATTCGACAAATCTAAAGTGACTTGCTTCAAATGTAAGCAGAAAGGTCATTTCAAGAGAGGATGCACTAATTCTGCATTTGGTGGAAATGAACATCCATTCAATGATGATTATTATCGAAAGGCGATATACCATCAAAGCAGAGAAGAGCCAAAGTTGATTGAAGATAAACCGAAAGAAAAATCAAGAGCTTATGCTGTTATTTACGAAGATGAAGGTTATGATTGGTCTGAAGTTTGTCCAGAAGAAGATCGTTTAGAGAATGTTCGTAAAACAGCTCATGGGAGAGCTATGACAGAAGATAGAAAGTTTGTTTTTGTTGCTAAGATTCAAGATGAAAACAAAGACAAAGACACTGCTGAAATCCGTGAAGAAAAAGTTGAGATCAAAGAGAAAACTCGAGAAGAGATCTTGAGTGAGAAGACCTACAGAGAAAGAAACGTGGTCTACAACAGAATGGATGACATGCAGGAGGAGTATGAGATGGCTATCGGTAGCAAAAGATGGGATAAAAAAGAGAGAATGCTATTATAACAGAGAAGGAGAACCGGTTGTTCCCAAGAAAGACATAATCTTCGATGATGTTCTTCTCAAAGTCCCGTTGAGAGCTGAATACTATAGAAATGTATTGAAAGATGACACATACGCTAAGAGATTTGAAAAGGAGATCAGATATGCTATGTTATCGTGTCTGAGAAAAAGGGATGAGGAGAGAATGAAGAAGAATGTTGAAGAAATGGTGAACAATCTGAAGAAAGCTGCTGAAGAGGTTAAAGCAGAAACTGTTGAAGTTGAAGCTGTGAAGGAAATCAAAAGTGAAGAAGTTGTTGTGAATGAAGAGGTTGAGAAAGCTGTTACTGAAGAACAGCAGATTGAAGAAGAGGTGAAGAAAGAAGAAAAAGAAGAAAAGAATGAGAATGAGGAAGCTGATAATGTTGGTGATGAAGTCGGTGTTGAAGAAAAGCAGAATGTTGCTAAGCAGACAGAGGTTGCTGAAAACACTGAAGTGCCAATCACTGAGGTAAATTCTGATTCTAAAAACTTGAAACTGATTGATCGGTGCAAGAAATGCATGGAACCGTGCAGAGCTTGTACTGAAAAAGATGAGCAATTCAGAACAAGAGATCTTGAATTCACAAAAATAGAAAACATTTTCAAAGAAAAATGCAAAGAGATGTTAGAAAAAGAAAAGGTTTTTAAAGAAAATGATGAAAAACTTTTAGAAAAATGTAACAAATTAGAGAAAGAAAATGAAGTTTTGAAAGAAAATGTTTTGAAAATGACAAATGAATGTGAACAAAAAGAAATTGCTTGTCAAGAAATGAAAAAGGAATATGACTCAATGAAATTATCATATCATATTACAAAAGAGTCATATGATAAAGTAAAAGACGAAATGAAATATGCTCAATCAAGAATGAATTATCTTTCTGAAACAACCAAAGAACTTAAACGAATGTATGCTATAAAACAAGATGTTGTTAATTCTTATATTGAGGATGTTGCTAAGTTAAAGCGACAGATTGCTGATTTAGAACAGGATAACAACAAGTTAAAAAGTTACCACGTGTCGTCATATGTGCTTGAAAGAATTTTCAATATAAAACCGGGTGATGGTGAGTCTGAACAGAATAAGAAAGGCATTGGCTCAGAGTTTCATCAAGTTCCACCACCGGAAAAGTTTGCATTTTATGATGAGGAAAAGGTCGAAAAAGCTTTCAACATGGTGGACAATTGCCAGACAACATTGACATAACCTATTCCAAATCTGATGATTCTCATGATTCAGAGGCGGTAGGTAAAGTCGTTGAAAGTGTGTTGAAAGAAGAGTCGATTGTTACAGGTAAATCTGAATCACAGGATGAAGATGAAGGAAATCTTCATGAAGGATATCTGAAAAACATAAAATCCGAGAAAAATTTGAATGATGATTCAAAGGGATTGGTTTATACCATGATTGGATCAGACAAATTATTCTTAGATGTTGTATTCCCGATTCAGAATGTGATTTCAGAAAAGGTTGATAAAGTTTTCAAAATGGTTGAGATTGAGAAGTCTGAGATATCAAAGTTTGTTGGTAAGAGTCATAAAGGTTCATATAACAAACCTGGTTTCAAAAAGAAGAACATGAAGGCTGGGTTGGGTTATAAGAAGAAACAGAATCGAAACAAAAATGAAATGCCGAATTTTCAGACAAAAATGAGTTTTGTTCAAGGAGACAGTTTAGAAAAAGAAAAAGAACTCAAAATGAGACAGTCTAATAATGAGTTCTTTGCTAAAAAGAAAAAGCAACAACCACAGGTCAAAGATGTATCCATGAGAACATGTTTCAAATGTGATAAAAAAGGACATCTTGCACGCAAGTGTCCAAATCTAAAACCTGTGGATGTTGATCAAAAGAAGATTGATGCTGAGAAACAAAAATCTAAGAATGTGAGACAAAGGTCAACCAGATTTGACTCAAAACAAACTTGGATGTACAACACAAACAAGTTTGCTTCGAATCAAAATTGGAAATCAAACCTAAACAGGTTCGATTCAAGACAGACATGGAATTCTCACACACCCAGATTAAGAACAACTCAAAGTTGGAAAACAACAGTTGATATGACAAAACCCCAACAGTTTTGGAAACCAAAAGTTGTTGTTCAAAATCAAAATGTTCAAAAAGATTCTCATTTTTACAAACGTGGTACACCAAAAGGTCAGACATGGTATGTTAAGAAACAAGTTGATTTGGTAAAAGATGAGAAAGTTGAAGTAAAAGTTGAAAAGATTTTTGTGAAAGATGACAAAGATTTTCCGAAATTGAATGAAAATTATTGTGTTGACATGCCTAAGGTTCAACATACCTGGGCTAAATTGTTCAAGTAGTCTATATGTGCAGGTGCTCAAGATATCTGAAGATTGTGAGAATGGAGGTTGGAGCAGCCTGGCACATGGAGAGGAAGAAGAGGCTGCTGCTGGATCCTGGTTTGGTTGAACAGGGAGTTTATATGTTTTCTGTAAATAAATAAACAATATTTTCAAAAACCCTAAAAATTGAAAAATTTGAAAAACCAAAAATATGTTTGTTTTTAATTTTTGTCAAATATTCAAAAATACAAAAATATGTGTTGATTGAATATGCCAAAACCCTCACGGCTGAACAAACATGATTAATTTCATCAGATTGAAAAACGGTTTTCAAACTGTAAAATATCAATGTGTTGTAAATCATGGGGGTATGTATATTTTCTGCAAATCAGAACACGATAAGCAGAAAATGGATGGCGAGACAAAGCTATCAGTGTTGGTTGTCAAATTTTCTTTAAATGATTTTGCATTTTAGGGGGAGAAAAATTGTCAGAAAATCCAAAAACATTTGAAAATTTTAAAATGACAAAAACATGATAAAACCTATTGGCAAAAAGACAAAAACATTAAAAAAATGAAAATGAGTTTTTGTGTAAAAAGATGAAATGATAGTACATCAGTAGACGGTTACAGTACGCTAAGGAATTGGAAAGTCAAAATGTGTTAAACGATCTCACCGTGGATATGTTGGTAGATTTTTATACATTTAGTAAACTTTTTAGGGATATAAACCTAAATTTAAACTTATTTATTTCGTGGGGAACACTACTTGGATATATAGGTAACCCCTGAAATCTCGTTTGAAAGGTCCCTCTTTCTGAGATACTAGGTCTTTATGCTTAGTGATATATGGGGTATTATCCCGGGACTTCTGATTTTGCGGAAGCAATGGCCTAGTCCCCGGAGAATACTTTCCGCATTGCTTGAAACATAGCGCAGCCCTCAGCTAAAAAATGATGAAACATTGAAAAATGCTAATCATGGCTGTTGTAAAAAAGATCCTCTAAAGGGGACACACCCAAAGTCGAGCCGTCATCTCTCTGCTGAACGGAAGTTCTGACCTGAGCTCTCACTGTCTCGTACTATAATTTATTCCCCTTACAGATATCATCTAGGTATACTCACCTGTAAGACTGAATATTGGGATCTGGATACGGGAATATATTCAAGAGGTGGGACACATGAATGAGTTTAAGTTCCTAAAATACCTAATCCGTATCCTGAATCAGTTGAAATTTGTGTGAAAATTTAAGTGGATCGGTATATCGACAATCTAAGTGAATTGTTTAATTCTTATTGTGTTATTAAGCTCAACGGTACTTGTGACTTGTCAGAAACTGATATGATCCTCTAACGCATACTCAAACAAAAATATTGTCAGTAAATATGTTTGTACATATTTCTTTACTGCTTTATATTTTCAGCAAATACAAAAAGATTTTGATTTCTGCTTTATTTTCGACAACTAATATTTGAAATGCTGAGTTTCAAAATCTAAGTAAGCTGATTGTGTTTCTGAAAATAAAACAAGTTCATTAATTTGAAACTTGAATTAAAATCAAAAATTTCAAAAACAGTTTGTGATATCTCCAAGGTCATTAATTTGGACTTGGATGATTAACTGTGAGGGAGTTGGATTCTTTAATGCTGCTAGATCAATGAGGTTTGTTGATAGGGGAAGTGGATTAGAGAAGATTGATTGATAATATGAAAACATTGGATTTATGAATGTTTGAGTGGTTGCAGATAGTCCAGACTACGATCCCGAGAGCAGAGTCTAAGGGGGAGTCTGAAGACAAGTTTGAAGCAAAGAGAAGCTTGTAGATGGAAAGCTAGGTGTCGATCCCAAAGCACGGAAGCTTGATGAAAGGGGGAGCCTGAAGCTGATAGAAGAAGAGAAAGATTGTTGGATGCTTACATTGTTACAACTTGAAAGAAAAGACAGAATGATCAAGACTGAAGATGTGTCATATTGAAGATTAGTCACTGAAGACTTCGTCAATATCCGAGGGGGAGTCTGTTAGTGCATTACGTCTATTGACTTCGTCTTGTATCATGTAATAGGATAAGATTATATAGGATATCCAGTGCACGAGGTTCGAGAAACGATTGTTAAAAATTAAGGGAATGATTTCGCTCATATGGACATGTTCATATAAGTGAAATCAGATACAAGTGATTTTGCTCATATGTCATGTTCACATAAGCGAAATCATACTCACTATATATAGGTGCATTGTTCATTTGTTGGTATCGCAACTTCAGAACTGTAACGAAGTGCTGCCGGATTTCTGTCAAGGTTGTAATAGTTGTTAAATGCAATATAAGTGACAGATATTAGATTATCAAGCTGTTTCTGTGTCTAGTTCTCTGATTCCGCCTTTGAACTGGACTTAAAACTCTTCTGATCGACTCAATCGGGTCAAACAACGATCCAACAGTGTGGAAACGTAATCGAAACGCATTCGAACTCAATCGAAATCGAACTATGATAATTAGTGGAGAAGAGATAGTGCAAGATATGAATGGTTGGGATTAAAAGTAATTTGAATAGGAAACTCTATCGCATCGCTCGCAATTACAATCGAAACCTCAAAAATCGTCGCGCCAAACACCCGATCCAAGTGCCATCCGGCCGGATAAGCCATCCGACCGGGCTGCCACTTGATCATGGTGCCAGGGTGTCATCCGACCGAGATGACATCCGACCGGATAGGTCATCCGGTCGAGATACCATCCGACCGGCCAACACTTCCCTCTTTGGGTAACTCTATAAATACCCATGTCACTCTCAAACTTTCTACTTTTGGCAACTCACTGACCGAACAGCCCGTGCTCCTCACCTTTTCTTCGATTTCTCTCAATCCCGGTAAGATCTCGGCCTAAATCTTGTACTTCCTTAATCTACACGCACTCCTACACCTTTCTACCTTTTGAATCTTAACTTTTAACCGTGAAATTACTAGATTTGAGGTGTTCTAGGATGACGTCATCATGGTGTTCTTGAAGAACTTCATGTCTTGGCCTCAATCCATCAAGAACAACTTGGATCCAACCGATTTCCACACAAATAAACAAAGATCTTGCAGAGATCTAAACACTTTCATGGTGGAAAAGGATTGAGAGATGGTTTCTAACTTTCTTTCAACTCTTTTACACCCAATGCACTCAAAACCGATTGAATCGGACCTTGTTCTAGTCTTCTACTCATGCGCGGTGTTGCACTAGTTCAGGATCTGGATTCTACTCACGAGACCACTGATTTCGGGTTAACCAAGAACAACCGTCATGAACCGGTTAACTGGTCGAACTAGGGTGATTCCTGTTTGATCGGGTCACTTAGGTTAGGATGGGGTTCCGTTGGTTAACACGTTGTCAAAACGTCTCGATAAAAGCAACAAACAATCAAAACGGCCAAGTGGAAAGACGAACGGAACGACCAGCATGGAGTGCTATCCGACCGGACTACTGTCCGAACGGATAAGTCATCCGAGCGACTAGGTCATCCGAACGGCTTACACCTTGGATCCCACACTTAACCAACTTTATCTGAAGTTTGAGTATTGAACGAATTGCTATCCGATCGGACTACCAACCCGACCGGATTACTCTTCGGATCATGAGATACTTGGACTTTAACACTCGAACAATTTCAACGTGTTCAATGCACTAAGGATGCCACCCGACCGGACTGCTGTCCGATCGAGTGACAACCTGCTGTGGATTTGTTCTTACTGAGTAACCTCACCCCTTGAGTCGCCGTCCGACCGGATAAATCATCCGAGCGGATTGTCGTCCGCACGACAGACCGTCCGATCAACCGACTGGAAAGGTAGAGATATTTCAATGTTTTCAAAATGCTACAACGAAAACTTCAAAGGACAAGCCATCATACACAAACACATCAAAGGAAGAAACAATCCACTCGAACAGTCATCCGACCGGACAACCTGTCCGGCCGGATGACCATCCGAACGGGTTGTCATCCGCACGACCGGACCGTCTGATCGGATTACAAATCCGACCGAGCTACTGTCTGAGCCACTTACACCTTGCATCGTTTTACACGTCACTTATCGTTATGTTATCGTTCTAATCAGGCTAATTCCGCTCTAAGCGCTCCCTTCAATCCATCATCGCTGTGAGTATACTCGATCCCTTTTTGCTTTACGCACTTTTGGGTGTTACATACGTTACAAATATTCAAATCACAATCAACACACTACTCAATACTATTTGAACGCTAACCGTTAATGCATGTTATACGTGGCTTATGAATGCTTGTTTGTTATGTTTACACTTGGAATGCTGTCTACCTGCCTTAGCAACGATAGTACTATAGTTTGGACTCAGCACCTGTTCGCAAGGGTTGTTAAGGACAATTACTTGCATGGATTACGGTGGTAATCATGTATTGCGAACTGCCTCAGGCAGTCAACCCGCAGTCATTGGTATCGATGGATCTATGTCGATAACTAACGTGCTTCATTTCACTATGTGTACGTGCTGGTTATGCGTAAACGAATTTCGAACTCTATATGCTATTATCAAACTTGTATGCTCACCTTTACGTTATATGTATTGACTTTATTTTAACGTATGTGACAGGTGCTTAGGATGCACATCTGCTAGGAAATCGAGGCTAGAATAAGGCTCTAGAGGCCAACAAATAGTTGTCTGTACAAATTAAATCAAGGGTCTCTAGAAGCAGATAAACAATTGCTCTATTTGCAAATCTGAGTTGTCGGAATAGAACTATTTGCCTAGATTTTGTCTGTAATAATTTGTTTACCTTTTGAGACATGGTATGGGACATGTTACTTTAAATTGATTGGTAATGAGAATTGTTATGGAAACTTCTGGACAATCTGTTTCGCTCAGTGCCACCCCAACCGATGGTGAATAATACTAATGCTTCTACTTCATGTGTAGAAGAAGTGTCAATTGCAGATTGGACAGAAGAGGATGATGAACCGTCTTGTGCTGATGACTCTTCTAATGATTCAGCTGAAGTTTCTGGAGTTTCATCCGATAAACCATAACTCTCCGATTCTACCAAAGCAGATGATATGAAAGATTAAGTGAAGACTGGTGTGTACGAGGCTTAAAGTACACAATCTGAAAAGTCTAAACCCTCTGTCTGTGATGAAAGGGTTTAGAGCAAGCAAAAGGAGCCGAAACGAGCATATCAAAGACGAGGAAAGGAGAACTCTAAACATCAAAGACAATCACGCTCTCCGAAATTCGTTCTCGTTTGCAAGAAGAATCAAAAGAAACCTCCACTACAAAAGGCCTCTGCAAACGACAAGTATAGGCATCCAAATTCGTTCTCGTTTGCAAGAAATGTGCAAGAAAATCAAGCACGGAAAGGATGAGTTCGTCCTTCAGGGCCTATAAGAGCAAATCAAGCTGATCAGAATGCCTTCTACGTGAAGAGACAAACATGCTTCAATTGCAACATTCCTGGTCACATTGCTCGGATCTGCACACATCGTCCTTATGTATCCTATTGTGCTCAAAATCAGAGGGTTACACCAAAGGATAACTATCATTTCAAGCCAATGAAGGTATTTTCACATAAGACAATGAATAATGTGAATCCCAAAGTTAAACCATCTGATGGCGACTAGAATGTTGCTAAAAATAAACACAAGCCTGTTTAGGAACAAAAATCTGTTTCTAAAACTAATAAACCTAAAACAGCTAAAGTTTCTCAACCGAAGGTAACAAACATGTTTGTTAAACCGAAATAAATTTGGAAACCCAAATGCAAAGTAGCAACATCACCAATCCTTGAAACAAAAAGGGACATGTGTTTAAAGGAAGTGTCTTATTTTGATGCTTCGGGAATACCCAAGACCACGATGGCCTGGGTACCAATGTCTTACTAATCTCCTTATTTTTCAAGGACAACCAAGGAGGAGCTGTTGACAACCTTTGGAAAGTTGATAACGGTTGTTCCAGGGATATAACGGTTAACATCTCACCGTGGCAAAAAGTTCTATTTTTTTTACAGATGATATGTTTCCTTTGGAATGAGATAAGGGAGTTAAGATAAGATCAGGCAAAATGTACAATTTAAATTTCGTGCTTTAATCTTGACATTAATTAGTCTTCAATTTGATGACGGAATGGTTAATCAAAAACAAGAAAAATATTTTTTATTTTTTTTTTCGTTTATAACTTTGTACATACTGTTTCATTATTAGGTAAATTTGCGCATAAAGTGTGATGCACAAATTTAGGGGGGAAGAGTATGATATATGTACATATGCATTGTTTTAGGGGGATAAAATATGCATTCTTTTAGGGGGAGAAAATGAGAAAAAAGCCAAAAAGACAAAAACTTTTGAAAAATAGAAAAATCCAAAAAGAGTTTATTGCATCAAATGGGAATTGAAATAAATGTTCGTGCTAAAGGGGCTTGACCAACACATGTAAGGTGCTATAGCTGAAAAGACTAGGATCTAACGTGATATGTCGGCTTAGTTCATTAGGTGATTAAAGTCATAACATTGATTAAAGTCACATTTTTGGTTCATTATCTTTGACTAATTAAAGTAAAAGCTTAATTTTGGTTTGATTTCTACTAATGCTATGATTGGGTTTGACTTAATAAAGTCAAACCATTGTGACATTAGTTTGATTTATTTGACTCAATAAAGTCAAACCTCTCACCCATGGTTTGATCTGTTTACAGTGGACGACAAATTTAGATTTTGGAGGGCTTCTCAAAGCGTTATAGTTAAAAAACCACTGGATAACATAATGCACCTGTAAAAGGGTAGGATTGTCTTTTCACATGGATTTTTAAAAACATGCATTAATAGTTAGGTGTCAGAGAGTGATGAAAGTTCCACCACAAGATGCCATACAACAAAAATTGGAAAATGGGGTTTCAAGGTGCAATTTGAAGCAAATTAGACCATGCGTAGTCGTTTGTCGAATAATGCCCCCACCCTAGGGCATTTTCTGCCATGTGGCAATCCAGTCAGCATGGGGGCATTATTGGGCGTTTTTGCAAAAGTGGCGTAGTGGGAATAATGCCCAATAACGTCTCTTCCATTAATTACACAATTATTTTTTTTTAAATTAAATAATGCCACAATGCCCCATTGGTCAGTCAACCATTGCCACAAACCCCATTGGTCAGTCAACCATTGCCACAAGCCCCTTCAGCGTGTTTCAAAAAATGCCTTGGGCCTTTTTTTTTGTCGAATATCGCCCCAAAACGCCCGGGTGTAATGGTATAGGGGCGTGTTCCGGCGGCTTTTTTGAAATTTTTTTAAAACAAACGCCCCATTACGGGCGGTCTTACAGACGGAAAATTATACTTTACTCTAGGATGGATTAAGAGACGTTCTAAAAAATAAAAAGAGGGTGACTTTTAAATACAAACAATAGATGAGGGGCTCGTTAAGTAAGTTCTCAATATTCTATAAATTCCGAAACCCTAACTCAATTAGAAGCCTCTGCACATCCCTTCCTCACTCAGCAGTCGCCGCAGCCGTTTGCTCCGAGGTAAACCCTAATTTCTCGTTCTTCTATAATCATTCGTACAAACAGCTACAATTAGCAGATCATATCTTTTATTATCAATGTTTTCATTGTCCCGATCTGTTGATGCTTTCGTAAACATCGTTAGATTTTGATTAGAACCATTTGGTTTAGGTTTTGTGATCGTTTTCTCGAATGATTGAATGTTTTGTAGGTTATTTGATCTCATCATAGTGTTGTTGTTGATGATTTGTAAACAATGGTAGATTTTAGTTAGAATCAGTTATTGAGGGATTTTGCGAGCGTATTTTTAGATGATTAAATTTGTTATAGGCAATTTGATCTCCATCATAATGTTTTTTGTTGATAGTTTGTGACTGTAGCTGAAGTTTATTATGTGAATTTTCCGGATGTTACTGTTATGTTAGCTGATTTTTCAGGCGTGATACTTTTGTTAACTGCGTTTTTACGATTTCGGTTAGGGGTGTGCACGGTTCGGTTTTGGGCAAAATCAAAACCGAAATGTCGGTTTTTGGTTTTTCAAAACCGCTTGGTTTCGGTTTTTTCGGTTTTTACACTGGTTCGATTCGGTTTTTCGGTTATTTTTGTTTTTGAATTAAAAGTAAGTAAGATTCAAAAATAAAAAAGTATAATTCAAAATTTAAGAATCTTTTTATATGGTTACATTTAAGTTATTATACTTATTCTTTTTAACTAAAAATGTTTACATAAACCTAACCTACTAATCTATTTTTATGTTTCTTCAAAGTTTTTATTAGGACTTTTTCTTTTATAATACTTTGAAGATTGTTTAATTTTTATATTAAATTTTATTATTTGTTATAGGCAATAAATAAATCATCTCAATTATAAATAAACATCTTAATGTTTTTATTATAAGTACTTAATATTCAAGACTAAAATTAATAATTTCTAATAGCATGGGTTAAACACTTAAACTTAAACATAAAAATATATGTTTTTTTTCATTTCGGTTCGGTACAATTTTTTTTCGGTTATTGAAAATGGTTATCCGAAAACCGAACCGAAATTTTCGGTTATTTAAAATCCGAAAACCGAACCGTCGGTTTTTGTTTCGGTTCGGTTTTGTCGGTTATTTCGGTTACGGTTCAGTTATTTCGGTTTTCTGCTCACCCCTAGATTTTCTGTAAATCGGAGCTTTAGTTGCGTTGCAAGGTGGAATTTTTTGCTTTGTGTTGATTTAACCTTTATGAGATTAGTGTTCATGTTTTTTAACTGAATTGTGTTAGGGTTTGTAATGTGTTGTTTCACTGTGATTAGGAATTTATGATTCTGAAATTATTAACTGTTAGTGTTAATCTATTGCAGCTTCTTGATTTTGTGAGGATGGTGAGAGTTAGCGTATTGAACGATGCTCTTAAGAGCATGTACAATGCTGAGAAGAGGGGGAAGAGACAGGTCATGATTAGGCCTTCTTCGAAAGTGATCATCAAGTTTCTTATGGTCATGCAAAAGCATGGTTTGATCTTTGTTCTTTTCTCCTTGATTAACTGTAGCAATACCCGTTTGCAATGTTTTATGATGTAATAAAATGCAAATATTATAACATTGTTAGATGATATGGGTTTATGATCAACTATGCAGGTTACATCGGTGAGTTTGAATATGTTGATGACCACAGATCAGGAAAGATTGTTGTTGAACTGAATGGGCGTTTGAACAAATGTGGAGTCATTAGTCCACGATTTGATGTTGGAGTGAAGGAAATTGAGCCCTGGACTGCTAGACTTCTTCCTTCCAGACAGGTTAGACTTACAGGCATAACAAGTTGTAGGTGTCATACTAGACGGGTTGGCTAGCATGTTGGGTAGACCCAAGACATTATCATTTAGAATCTTCAAACTTTTCATGACGTTAGGTAGTTAAAACCTCAAGGCGCAAAGAGCGAGTCTGCTGTCTAGACAGGCAAAAAGCGCATGCCCTTGGCTGTTTGAGACCTGTTTTCAGCTTGTTTAGACTGGTTTTAGGCTGTTTCTGACCTTTTAAAACTAGTTTTTTTTTTCCTTTTTCGGTTTGGACTGGTTTTTCTGGTTCTGACACCTTTTGTGTCTTCTTGCACTCAAGGCAGTTTTGGTGCTCTTCGCCTGGGCGCAAGCTTTTTAACTACATAGTTATAATGTGTAAACACATCGTGTCAAATGCAATGCTTTCTTGAGTTAATGATTCCAAGTTTTTGTGCATTATATGTAATTTTGGGCGACTTTCAACCCTTTTTGTAAATTGTTTGCGTTGCTCTTTCAACCGAGTTGATGTTAGTTTTGATCAATCTTTAGTGAACATGGGAAATTGGTTAAACTTGTTTCACTATCATTTTAACATGACCTGATAAAATGTGCAGTTTGGGTACATTGTCTTGACAACATCAGCTGGGATCATGGACCATGAAGAAGCTAGGAGGAAGAATGTTGGTGGTAAAGTTCTTGGTTTCTTCTACTAAATCTCTAGATTCTTATGATCCAAAATGCTGTTTTTAGGATAGGACATAAAAGAATTAATGTTTATGTTTTTGATGTTTGATTTGTTAAGGATGAGATCATGGTTTTGGTTTGATTTATATTTTAAGTTGTCATGTTGAAAACAAGTTTGTATCTTAGATTTTTAATTTTTGGATCAAGTTCACTTTTAGTGTCATTTTATTTTATTTAGTCATGATCTATGATCTATATGGATTATGCAAATTAACTAACATCAATGGTGACAATATTTGTAGTTATTAACTAGCAGAGGTACTCCGCGCTTCGCAACGGAAATTTGGTTGGTATCGACATATGCTATAGTAATCGAAAAAAAACCTAAGGTTTGAGTATTTTGGATCAAAAGAATAAAAAAATAGATAAATAACACATTCTTATAACTAAATGTAAAAACTTTCCTTAATAAAATTTATCTAGATTTAAATAAATAATAAATTAACTTTGATATTTAGAATTATATTAATATAAATAATACAAATTTAATAAATCAAATTTGATATCTTGTACATCAATCAGCACTTGAGTTTGGTTTGTAAACCTGGAGAAAAAAAAAAAGGAAAAAGGTAGTATTAAAATGTTGTCTAATTAGGTTAATGTTGGTGGGTTTGGGGAAATCTCATTCATAGCGAGGCTATTGGTGGGTGGGAACTGGGATGTAGACAAGAGTCACAAGACTTGCCTCAATTTCAACCACTACTAAAAAAAACTCCGCATTTACCAAAACATATACCAAAACAAGTACCACCTCATGAACAACCAAAACCACTTGAAACAAGTACCACCTCATTTGTATGTGTTTTTTTCTAGTGAATCTAAGTTGCTTGAACCTAGCGGTAAGGCCGGTATTGTCGCTCCCGACTTGCTCGATATTCCAAAACTTGTTTTCGAGTTGTTGGAGCTCGTGGGGAGGACAAAAAACTCGTCCTTCATGAGCTTTTTGAGCTCGGTCCAAGTCAACGCGTAGGCTGCATCGTCACCACGCGCATTCCGCTCGACCGTCCACCAATCAAGTGCCCTCGATCGGAAAACGCCGGTGGCGTTGGTGGTGCGAAGGTGTTCGGGACACCCACTGTGATGAAAAGTGACTTCAATAACATCGAACCATTGGAGCATCTTCGTCGCTCTTTCTTTGCCAGTAAACGGCATTGGGTTACACGAGTTGAATTGTCTGAACGTGAAGGTTGACTTGGGTGGGTCAAATTTGGATTCAACAAGGCATGAGGGGATTCAACGTTGTTGGTGGTTTGGATGCTGCTCACAATATCCGGAATAACCTTGGTCGTTTGCTTGGCCATGAACTTCATCATCCCTTTTCTTGGACCTTGCGTCAGAGTTTGACTTCGAGCTTCTCTTGGAGTTTGAGAGACGATTGGAAGACATCTAAAAGATCGAAATAGGGGAAAAGATGAGACTTGATCATAGTATGTTTTAGAAAATCATGTTTGTTTTACATGGATGAGCATAATAGTATTTTCACGTAACATGTAGGTTTCACATAGTTTGCACAAGTATAACACGTATTCACATTGTATAATTACGAATAAAGATGAAAGGAATGTAAATTTAGTTTGTTCTCGAGCATTAATGTTGTTTTAGATTGCGGGTAACGTGCGATTCGTGCTTCGGTTTTGAAACGAACGAGGTATCAATTATAAAAATACATTAAAATGGATATAGCATAAAAGAGATTCAATGTAAAACTTGGAATGTCTCGGAACGAAACTAAGACTATTCTAAAGTGATCGAAAGTTCACTCGAGTTAGGGAAACATGAATTGGCCTAATAGGTAGAATACTCTCACCGATGAGTGGTTAACGACATTCACCCTTCTGGTTACGACATGTCCCTAGTCGATCGAAAGTTCGAGACTTTGGCGGGATTGAAAATCGCGGAGTGGGAGTAGTTGTCAAGATACAGGTTTCACCCATAACTTGGCAACATCGTACCCTAAGTGTGATTAGTACTCACCGAACGGGTCAAGGAAGTAAATCCTGACTCATTGGTAAAGGTCCACTAGAGTGTGAATGGGAAATTTTCCATCAAGATGTGGATTTCACTCCTAACTTGATGGCGTAATTTCATGAAAAATCGAATAGGCGGATTGAGGGATTTCACCAAAAGTTGTGGGTTTTCGCGCTTACTTTTGGTGAATATCGTGTCGTTTGTGAAATGCGAGTGTCTTCACGTCTTCATGTGTGTGTTTTGTTAGCCTTAGGAAAGACATGTATAATTTAAGACAAAAGAAGAGATAAGAAACAAAATAGGAAGAATGCAAGTATTTTAATCATGAGAATTCAAGAATGGTCAAGTTGTAAACTATAGACTAGGTCAAATTATGGCAATTTTTCTAATTCTATAGTTATGACTCTAATACCAATCTGTCACACCCCAACCTATTGGTGGAAACATCGAAATGAGACGAAAACGAGATTGTAAGAGATTTCATAACACTATTTTGCGACAAGTATTTAAAGTCAATATTTCATTTCATCACTAAATTCAAAGTACATCGTTCGAAAGCAAATTACAACAACATATAACAAGAAATCAAATTACAACAAGTACTAAAATTTAAAGGTGCGTTTCTAGTCTCCCTACTAGATTTTGTTCATCATCATCATCAATTTACTGCAATACGTATTAAAGTACATGTCAACACATAAAGCATTGGCGAGCATACAAGTTTGTTTACTAATATAAGTAATAAAGGGTTAAACGAATCCACATGGCATAAACATAATCTAGAACATATCAAGACAATACTATCATGCAACTCCTACTTGTTAACCCAAAGTTTCCCGCTAGTATAATCTTATCCTAGCAACGATAAGACCGTTTTGTTTACTTAACATGACCTCGAGAATACGGGCGGTGCGTTAATCCTCTAGTGCTATACATGTTAACGGAGGCTTAATCAAAGTTAATGACATAGCATAATGCAAATAAGTTCTAGCATGCATGAGTTCCTAGCATAAGGTATTAAGCATGTATGTCGGATTGTTTGTTTGTGTTTAAGCAAAAAGTATGTGATTGTGTGAGTTTCATAAGGTATACGTATTGCACCAAAAGTGACAAAAAGTAAAAAGGGGTTATGTACACTCACAGTTTTGCTAGCTTTCCGATTAATCCATGAGTTTGACGAACGTTGAGAGTTGGAACACCGATGTTACCCTACAATGGGGAAACGAAAGTGTGTGAGTATTCAGATTTTGGCGAAGGATTCGGATTCAAAATTACGTATAAAAAAATATATGCATGCGAAAATATATCTCATCTAAACACTCGTTTTGACATTAAGTTTTTATGTGATTTCAGGGGTCCTAACTTGTCCATTAGAATAAAAAACGAGGAATTTAGAACAAAGACAAAATAACCTAAGTTCATAGCACCTAACCATAAACCGGTTAGTATCATGAATTCAGCTAGATATATATATAATTTATATTTTATATCATATTGATTGTATTATTATTTAGTCCATCATGTGTAATCTTAGAAGTTATGTATGTCAAGCATGGAGGTAGGATGATTAACATCCATTAAACCTCTTTGTATGAATTCATCAAAGCACAAAGTTTATCAACATAGTTGATAAACGCGGTTGGTTATGAATAAGAATAACATAAACTAACTAATTTTGCCAAGTAGCCAAGTAAAATCAACACGGGTGTTCCATACCCATCATGGTAAATGTTGGATGTGCGGCAGGGTTGTGTTACTTTGAGTCTTGGAAACTACTTGGATGTTCATACACAAGTCCACAAGTGAGGTAGTGGAACTAGTTTGGAAAGCCAAGGCTCCCACGATTCACACTTCTACCAAAACACAAGTTCATCCATATTGAAAATGGTGAATCTTAGATGGTTTCAACACTTGGAACATGTATGAGCATAATTTAAAAGAGTTGTTGAACTTGTTTCTTAGTGGAAATCAACCACAACACAAACCCACAACAATGAACTTAGTTGGAGCTTGATGGGTACAAGATTCAGCCAAGTTTTGATCAAGAAATGCAAGATACAAAAGTATAAAAGAAAGCAGAATTTTAACTCTAGTTTGAACCTCAAATGTGGTGAGGTTTCACCTTAGTTTGCCATGGAAAACTTGTGAAAACCTTCCTAGAGGTTATCCAAGTAGAATGAAAGAAGAAAACATTAAGAAATAAGAAAAGAAGTGAGCTAAAACTCACTTAGAATTCTTGTAACTTTCTGCCAAGTCTTGCAAATTCGAGAGCAAACAAGAAGATTTGGAAGTGAATTAAGTGTTTAGAAAGTGTTTAGGAGTGTATGGAGGCTCCTATTTATAATGGGGTTAATTAGGCTTAGAGTTAAATGAGTTAGGAGGTGATTGGTAGTGAAAAAGCTGACAAAGATGGACCAACCCGTGAGCTGGCAGTGTTTTGCTGCGGATCGACCTCTCATGCTCGTCGCTGGAGATACCCTGGTATCTCCCGCGTGGCGCTATGGAGAATTTTCTGAAAATGTCCATTTTGGTCCATGAACTTTGTAATTATGATATTTTATGCCGTAAACTATCATTTTAGCCCATTTTTAGGTATTCAAAGTGTAATAAAGTATAGTATGAGCATATGCTTATATGGTTAATAATCCCAAGTATTTCGAGTCTCGACCTTCGTGTATAAAGATGTATTCGACGAATGATTGCGGATAACACAAGTATGTAACATGTATATGTATAAAAATGAATTTCCATTATGATCAAAGCATTGGATTACAAGATTGGAAATGAATTATGGATACGATATGATTACAAGTTTTCAAAAATAGAAATACGATTACAACTGTCTAAATAAGAAAAGTACAAAAATGCGAACTGTTACACTAGAGGGGAAATGCTAGAGAAATTTTGTCTCCAGCTTGTAAACGATGTAAACTCTTTTGGTATGAATGGAATCATTCGACTTATGACTAATCTAACAAGAATTCTACCGAATTAGTTCTATCCTATCCAAACTTCCATCTAAACCCGCCCGATCTAGAACTTTCAATTGGTATCAGAGCTACGATATTGATTCAATCGATCTAACAGTTGATTGAATCACCTACGCTCATGAATTATGGACTTTTAGGGGATTTTAGACGTAAAACATTAAATAAATAGTCAACTCACGGACAAAAAGTAAAATTGAGACCATAAGATTTATTAATATTGAATTTTGACCTGCACACGAATGTAGATACATCCGCACGAAAGGCATTTTTTGATAGTGGTGACGAGACAAGTGTCCATACAAAATTTGGTGATTGAATTTTTTTTCGAGTTTTTAACGACAAATACGGGTTGTTTGGGGACACCGTTAGATGATTTAGATATTAGATATGATGATGAGATCACAAAATTCTGAAGATAGTGGGGTAGTCATTGATACCTGTGCAGAATGTTTACCATTTGGTATAGTGACTATTAATGGGCCAACAAGAAAAATCCGCATTTCATGAAAAAAATGACTTTTGTGTAACAAAAAGTTATATTTGAGTTTTTCAGAGAATACAGAGGACTGGATTTGCCAAGTTTGAGGGGGAAATTCAGTGATAAGTTTAAAGAGGTCAGAATTTGCAAACATGAGGGGAATAAACATTTATTAGAATATATTGAAATTCCTGCATTTTTTAAATTCAGACATTGACACAATACCCGCGTGGTTCCGACTTCAGATTATCCGGGAATGCATAGGATTTGGATTCGTCAATTCGTGATCATAGGAAGTTCGGATTCTTCAGATCACACCCCAACCGATGGCGGAATCATCGGGGCGCGGCACTAGGCGAATCAGATTGCTCAAGAGAATCCATAACAACTATATTGCGATAATATTTAATACATTCGTTATCCCATACTAACAAGTAATACAATCACATCAGTTATCACAGATTTCTTGTCCTCTCGAACAATACAAATCCGACAACCTAGATTTTTGTTGAGTTTCTAGACTCCCTAGCTTGATTTGGTATAGTCTGCGATCTAACCTGCAACATACGTTAAAATATTTGTCAATACAAAAGTATTGGCGAGTATACAGGTTTGATAAGTATAGCATAATAGATTAAAAGTGCTGCGAATTTCCACATGCATAAACGTAATACACGACATATATACTCACAAAACTGATACTACCAACTAAGTCCTCGATGCTCGAATGTACGATGGCATAACTAGACCCCGTCGGGCGCAATAGTACTATACTAGTCGTGGTGGGACGTCGCGAGTATAAGCCCTAGCACATATGCAACTAGCATCACGTATATCTATGCATAACGGTTATTCGCAAGTGATAGTTCGATTGATTGAATAGTTTGTTTGATAAGTTCGATCTGTTAGAAACGTATGTTACACCCAAAGTTCGATTAAAAAGGGTTCAAGTATACTCACAATGCGTATTTAGCGGGATTACAACTTGTTCGAGTCGGTTGCGAGTATGTCTGTACTGATCCTTGAAGAATAGAGTAAACGATATACGGTTAAGCAAGATTGCCTTGAAAAGTTACTCATTAGGTTGAATTGTTCTCATCCGTGCGGGTTGATATGTTATCCGTCCGGATGACAAGTCATCCGTCCGGATGACATGTTATCCGTCCGGATAACAGGTGATCCGTGCGGATGATGTATAATCCGTGCGGATGAGTGGTGCGTGCGGGTGACTTTGTTGTGCGTGCGGATGAGTGTGCGTGCGGATTGACATTGTTGTGTGTGCGGAGTGACATGTCATCCATGCGGACTGACATGTCATCCGTGCGGACTGACATGTTTGTTTCGCACTCTGAACACTGTTTTCGAGCGTTTAACGGGAGGAATACGTTCGTTTTTACTAGGGTAGTGTAATTTCGCACTAACACTTGAAGTTCCGTCAATCCCGACTCGTTCTAACGGCCGGGAATCACCCCGTTCCATCAGATCTGGCCGTTCGTGATGGTTCTTCCTGGTTAACTCGAAATCGCACAGATTTAGGTGAGATTTGTCATTAAAACATGTGGAAATCACCCGGATCTGAGTCGTTTATAGTGAAATGAGACCCCAACTTGAAGTTCATAAGAACTCTTGGTGACATCACCTCAAAACGCCTCAAATCCGCAGATTTCACGGTTAGAATTTGAGTTTTGAAAGATAGAATGATGTAGAATCGAGTGTAGATTGTAGAAGTACAAGTTTTAGGTTGAAACCTTACCGGAATCGCGAGGAAATCGAGAGAAAAGGGTCTTGGAGCGTGTTTGGTTGAATAGGAGCTGTCACATCACTGTTCAAGTGATGTAACATGGTATTTATAGGCAACAGAGGAGAGGAAAAGAGTTCTGGCCCGGATAGCCCATGCGTGCGGATGGCCCATGCGTGCGGATGGCCCATCTGTGCGCATGCCCATCCGTCCGGATGGCCCATCCGTCCGGATAGCTATCCTGACGCGTTGGACTTCTCCTATTTTGATCGTTTTGATAGTTTTCGAAGTGCGTACTTCCATAATTAATTTATATTATCATTATATTGTTATTATTATATATATATATATATATATCACTAGGGGTCGTATTTACGTATCCATAATCCAAAGTTTCGATAATTAACAATCGGTTTCGATTCGAGTATGCGATTATTAGCGACGTTTCACGGCCATCAATGAGGGTAGTATGGGTCCTTTCTTGATGTCATCGTGAACGTTATTTCGTGTAGTGCCACAAAGACTGACGGGGTACCGTTTACTCGTATTGTCATCATCGTCATGACGACTGGAGCTACAGCACTCACCCGAGAGTTCTTGTTAGCGTTAATTGTTTACGTTCGACACATCACGGCCACTGAGGAAGGTAGAATAGGTCCTCACTCAATGCCTCCGTGAGTGTTAGTGTGATAATAGTGTAGTACAGTGATATTGTATTTCGAAACTATGCGATTATCCTTCGATTATCGATGTATGCGATATAGTTACATTATGATCCGAATCTCTGGTGCTAGGCGTAACGAGTATAACGAGTAGTAACAACGCACAAAAGTGCGGGTTGTTACAGTCTCCCCTACTTTAGGAAATTTCGTCCCGAAATTAATCCAATAGGTAGACTTCTAAGAGTTGATCTCGTGTCAGTAGCGAGTGATTTGACCGTAAGTTGACAGCGAGAACGTTTCGGATAAGAGAGATCGACTGCGATAGCGAGAAGGCGACGTAAAGACGAAAGTATTAATCCCACGAGTTGGCATTCCAAAGTACCTTGTCTTGTGTAGAGTTCGTTAGTTCGATGCGATTGTAATTGGAAAGGTTTCTCATGACGTAGAGTTAACTGAGTTGTTCGTTAACCAACGTTACAAAAGCGTTCGCTTTAGATATTAAAAAGGGATTTAGGATGAAAATCTTTGAAAATTTTCCCTTTAACGTGCAGTCAACAGAGTCGATGTTAGCCGACGTTGCAAGGAAGTTTAAGTTTCTAACATTTTAAGGGATTCGAAAATGAAAACAAGGGTTACGAAAACTCTCTTATGATATGGGTTCCCTTTGAAAGTCTTGTTTTTTATCTTGAAAAAGGTTTTAAGGAAAAATTTAACTCATGAAGCTCCCTTTGAATATGGAGTTAAGCTGACTCGATGTTACCTCCACATTGTGAGGAATTTCACTTGTTCCATGGTTTTAATAAAAGTTTTATAAAAATCAGTTTTAACTTTTTGAAAAGAATGATTTAGCATCAAGCCCCACTTGGCACCTTCCCACGGAAGTTCGTTAATATGTTTGAAACACTTATATATAGGAATTACCAGCGGCGTATCCACCATGTTTTGCCCATATTACTTCCGTTTCGTGAGGCAGTGTCAGGTGTGCCGATATGACTCGGATAGAATTGCGTTTACTCGGCCCAATCGATAGAAAGTCGGACCGTGCATAGGATAGGATCGAATAGATTAATCCAGCGAGTTGATAAGCGAAAAGCGAATAGCGCGTTTTTTATTAGATTCCACATTACACCCACATGGCACGTTTCAACGGGGGTTTGCTAACATGGCGAAACACCATGCTTAACCAGGTTAGCTTTGCCTCGTGGAGCGGTGTCATGTGTACTTAATACCATACAGACTGCAGTGAACACCAAGCGAGCGATAAGCGGTAGATTATACACGATAGGCGATCAGCGATTAGGTGATTAAACGAATAAACACGAAACACTTGTGATGACGGTGATGATAAACGAGTTACAATAATCGGTAGTTGCGTTGCAAGCGATGGAGGTATGCGATTCGATTTACGCGGTTCGGTTTGATTGATTAACACCACGGAAGTTGACTAACATTAGACCCCACATGGCCTTCTTCCACGAAAGGTCGCTGATATGACCAAAACGCCCTGCTTTAGTCATATGAGTTCCATCTCGTGAAGCGAGGTCATGCGTGCTAACTTAACACGAATATCACAGCTAACGGTATAGCGATAGATTGATACACAGCAGGCGATAGAGCTTCACATAATACGCGATAGAGATTTCGAGATATAATAAATGCTTGCGATTAGTCGAGTTTTGTTGCGAGCAAGCTTAACGTCACGTTGCGACGCATCACGGCTATCGAGGAGGGTAGAATAGGTCCTCACCCGATAATATCGTGAGCGTTAGTGTGTTTGATGAGATTGCTCGCTATAGACTTACGACCAGTCTTGCGTTGATGCAATTCTCCTGCGAGGTAGACTTCCCAGAGTCCATCGATGAGGCGATTGCATTGCGTTTGCAGACTTACGACAAGTCTTGCGATGATGCAATTTCAGTTGTTACGCCTTGCGATTGAGTGTAGTGTGTTGAAAATAATCACAATAGTATATAGGTCTAATAACGTTCAACTCCACGTGGCACTTTCTTCACGGAACTTCGGTAGTATGATAAGGCACACCTTGCCCGACCCCTACTACTTTCATCCCGTGTTTTGGTGTCACCTTTTGTCAAAACGCTATGGCACCTTAGAATTCACTACGATCACCGTGCACTGACCCAAATAATCCCGTGTGCACCCGCGATTATTCGTTCCTTGCACGTTTATTGTACCTCGTTCTAAGAGTGTAGTGAGGGTAAAACACATTATTTCGTGATATAGTATATAGTATATAGTAGGTGTGTGAATTAAGTCTAAATGCGGCGACTAAAGTGGGATGGAGGAAACGAAAACGAGAGTTGTTGTTACACATAGTGGTACTTCGAATAAGAGAGTAGGTTCAAAACTTAGAAGTTAACGTCGAGAATCGTATCATTACAACTTTATCCTACGCTTGCTAGGTACTTGATGCTGAAGACTTTTGCTGGAGCTGTTGTTGTTGTACTCAAGTTCACGGTTCGATGCGGCAGTTGCTGGTGAAGTGACCGTAACGGTTGCAGTTATTGCAATAGCGACAGTCAGCCCCAACTGGATGATGATAGGTACACGAGTAACACTGAGGATGAGCTCCAGTGTAGGCTCGTTTTGGAACCATCGGAACTGTTCGAAGAGGTTCCGGTTGCAGCAGTTCGGTTGTTGATGAGTTCGGGCTTGAAGTCTTTCGCTTGCGGCTGGGTTTGTCGGTGTCTTGCGAAGAAGTGTCGTCGTCGGAGGATTCGTCTGAAGACTCGCTTGCGGAGTCTTTGGCTGATTTGTCGGAAGATCCGTCGGCAGATTTGTCAGAAGAATCGGCAGCAGATCCGTCCGAAGATTCGTTAGCAGATCCGTCAGAAGAATCGTTAGCTGATTCATTAGAAGAATCGCCAGCAGATTTTTCAGAAGATTCGTCAGTAGATTCATCAGAAGGTTCGTCAACATGTTCGCCTGAAGGATTATTGGCGATTGCTTGATGAGCTTGCTTGACAGGATTCTTTGAGAATAATCCTTCCATGAGTCGTTTGTTGTTGATTTCTGCGGCTAAGCGGTATGTTTCTTCGATGGTAGCAGGTCTTGCAGCTTCGACAAAATCACCCACACACTCAGGCAAGCCACGAATGTACTTCGCGATGGCCTTTCCCGGAGTGTTGACTTGACTTGGGCAGATTATGCTAAGCTGTTTGAACCTTGCGGTGTAGCCAGCATTGTCACCTTCGGTTTGCTTGATTTCCCAAAATTCGTTTTCCAGCTTCTGAATCTCGTGAGGAGGACAGTACTCTTTCTCCATGAGCTCTTTCAGCTCATTCCAAGAGAGAGCGTAAGCTGCGGAGATCCCACGTTTGTTACGTTCGGCGATCCACCAGTCGAGTGCTCGCGATTGAAATACTCCGGTGGCGCAAGTAGTACGGAGACTATCGGGACACCCACTTTGACGAAGGGTAACTTCGATAGAATCGAACCACTGGAGTAGTTGAGTCGCACCTCCTTCACCCGTGAATTCCATCGGGTCACAGGCTTTGAAGTGCTTGTAGAGAAAAGTAGATTGCGGCGCTTCCGTCTTGGAGTCTTCCGAGGCTCGAGAGTTGCTGAGAGAGTGCACTTGAGCGGCGATTCGAGGACTAAGCTTACTCACTTCCTTAAGCACAAGTGAAGCAATCCTCTTCTCGGCGCTTCGTTTGGCTTTCCTCTTAGCTACTCGTCTCGAGGTAGAGTTGTTGGAAGGCATCTAGACAGGAAGAGACTTGGAGTGAGATTCGATCATAATGATTTTTGAGTTTTGCGTTGCGATTGAGCGCGTTCAAAACTTGGTGCGATAGTATAGTAATACGAATCACATAGGAGCCACGTAGGAAACACGAAATTCCTAAGTTCTCACATAATGACTTGTTTGTTTATACGTATATATATATATATATATTTATATATAGATGTAACTTGTAATCATGCACATACAGGTCGATTTAGAATAAGCGAGGACGCGCTGAGGTGAGAAAACGATAGTGAAGGCGATAGATTGTGCATTAGTTTTGTTGCGAACATTCGGGTTTCGTTTTAGATTGCGATGGCTGTGCGAATCGTGTGTTTTATAAAGTAGGGAGTGAAATTCGTTAAACCGAGAAATCGATAAAGCGTAAAGTTTCAAAACGTAAATAAGTTCCAATCATTGTAAAATTGGTGGGTCGTATGATAGAGTGCCTTGGGTGTTTTAGGCGTGGACTACCCAAGGTAACCCAACTATATCTAACAAGTTCGAGCAGGCGCGTTGACCTAGAGGACTCCATGCTTCCACTGGGATGCAGCTCATGGCATTCGTCTTCCTAGTCATCGCGTGGCTCGAGTTATCGTGATAGTCGAGTCCTTGGTGAGAGCTTTTGAAACCAGTTTATAGAGAATGGGACGACTTATTAAGGTACGGGTTTCACCCCTGACTTAACAGTTTCGTTCCTAATTGTGGCTATGCTCTTCGAATAAATTCGTGAGTTCCACTAGATTTAGAAATGGAGACCTTTGTCGAGATGTGGATGTCACTCCTAACTCGATGAAGAGTTCTCGTGCTAGAAAATGCGCTGAGTGAGCAATCCTATCGAGAGTTCTTGGTTTTCACACCTGGTCTCGACTGGATCGCTTGGTTTCGTTATGCGAGTATTTTCGAAAACACGTGTATTGTGTCGGCCTTAGGAAAGGCTAAGTAGCATTTCAGCCTTAGGAAAGGCTTCTTCGTGTGAAGTTGTAGTACGCGATGTTCACACGAAGTGTAGCTTTTAGCAACTTCGATCGAGAGTATCAAGTAGCCCAATACAAACCCCACCGGGTTTGTATGAGTCGGCCTGTTGGTACTTAGACTATAGACTAGGTCAATTTCTAAGACGCCGACCCGGACTAGGTCGAGTCTGACCTAATTCCCTATAGTTATGGCTCTGATACCAATCTGTCACACCCCAACCGATGGCGGAATCATCGGGGCGCGGCACTAGGCGAATCAGATTGCTCAAGAGAATCCATAACAACTATATTGCGATAATATTTAATACATTCGTTATCCCATACTAACAAGTAATACAATCACGTCATTTATCACAGATTTCTTGTCCTCTCGAACAATACAAATCCGACAACCTAGATTTTTGTTGAGTTTCTAGACTCCCTAGCTTGATTTGGTATAGTCTGCGATCTAACCTGCAACATACGTTAAAATATTTGTCAATACAAAAGTATTGGCGAGTATACAGGTTTGATAAGTATAGCATAATAGATTAAAAGTGCTGCGAATTTCCACATGCATAAACGTAATACACGACATATATACTCACAAAACTGATACTACCAACTAAGTCCTCGATGCTCGAATGTACGATGGCATAACTAGACCCCGTCGGGCGCAATAGTACTATACTAGTCGTGGTGGGACGTCACGAGTATAAGCCCTAGCACATATGCAACTAGCATCACGTATATCTATGCATAACGGTTATTCGCAAGTGATAGTTCGATTGATTGAATAGTTCGTTTGATAAGTTCGATCTGTTAGAAACGTATGTTACACCCAAAGTTCGATTAAAAAGGGTTCAAGTATACCCACAATGCGTATTTAGCGGGATTACAACTTGTTCGAGTCGGTTGCGAGTATGTCTGTACTGATCCTTGAAGAATAGAGTAAACGATATACGGTTAAGCAAGATTGCCTTGAAAAGTTACTCATTAGGTTGAATTGTTCTCATCCGTGCGGGTTGATATGTTATCCGTCCGGATGACAAGTCATCCGTCCGGATGACATGTTATCCGTCCGGATAACAGGTGATCCGTGCGGATGATGTATAATCCGTGCGGATGAGTGGTGCGTGCGGGTGACTTTGTTGTGCGTGCGGATGAGTGTGCGTGCGGATTGACATTGTTGTGTGTGCGGAGTGACATGTCATCCGTGCGGACTGACATGTCATCCGTGCGGACATGTGTCATCCGTGCGGACTGACATGTCATCCGTGCGGACTGACATGTCTGTTTCGCACTCTGAACACTGTTTTCGAGCGTTTAACAGGAGGAATACGTTCGTTTTTACTAGGGTAGTGTAATTTCGCACTAACACTTGAAGTTCCGTCAATCCCGACTCGTTCTAACGGCCGGGAATCACCCCGTTCCATCAGATCTGGCCGTTCGTGATGGTTCTTCCTGGTTAACTCGAAATCGCACAGATTTAGGTGAGATTTGTCATTAAAACATGTGGAAATCACCCGGATCTGAGTCGTTTATAGTGAAATGAGACCCCAACTTGAACTTCATAAGAACTCTTGGTGACATCACCTCAAAACGCCTCAAATCCGCAGATTTCACGGTTAGAATTTGAGTTTTGAAAGATAGAATGATGTAGAATCGAGTGTAGATTGTAGAAGTACAAGTTTTAGGTTGAAACCTTACCGGAATCGCGAGGAAATCGAGAGAAAAGGGTCTTGGAGCGTGTTTGGTTGAATAGGAGCTATCACATCACTGTTCAAGTGATGTAACATGGTATTTATAGGCAACAGAGGAGAGGAAAAGAGTTCTGGCCTGGATAGCCCATCCGTGCGCATGCCCATCCGTCCGGATGGCCCATCCGTCCGGATAGCATTCCTGACGCGTTGGACTTCTCCGTTTTTGATCGTTTTGATAGTTTTTGAAGTGCGTACTTCCATAATTAGTTTATATTATCATTATATTGTTATTATATATATATATATATATCACTAGGGGTCGTATTTACGTATCCATAATCCAAAGTTTCGATAATTAACAATCGGTTTCGATTCGAGTATGCGATTATTAGCGACGTTTCACGGCCATCAATGAGGGTAGTATGGGTCCTTTCTTGATGTCATCGTGAACGTTATTGATTCAATCGATCTAACAGTTGATTGAATCACCTACGCTCATGAATTATGGACTTTTAGGGGATTTTAGACGTAAAACATTAAATAAATAGTCAACTCACGGACAAAAAGTAAAATTGAGACCATAAGATTGATTAATATTGAATTTTGACCTGCACACGAATGTAGATACATCCGCACGAAAGGCATTTTTTGATAGTGGTGACGAGACAAGTGTCCATACAAAATTTGGTGATTGAATTTTTTTTCGAGTTTTTACCGACAAATACGGGTTGTTTGGGGACACCGTCAGATGATTTAGATATTAGATATGATGATGAGATCACAAAATTCTGAAGATAGTGGGGTAGTCATTGATACCTGTGCAGAATGTTTACCATTTGGTATAGTGACTATTAATGGGCCAACAAGAAAAATCCGCATTTCATGAAAAAAATGACTTTTGTGTAACAAAAAGTTATATTTGAGTTTTTCAGAGAATACAGAGGTCTGGATTTGCCAAGTTTGAGGGGGAAATTCAGTGATAAGTTTAAAGAGGTCAGAATTTGCAAACATGAGGGGAATAAACATTTATTAGAATATATTGAAATTCCTGCATTTTTTAAATTCAGACATTGACACAATATCCGCGTGGTTCCGACTTCAGATTATCCGGGAATGCATAGGATTTGGATTCGTCAATTCGTGATCATAGGAAGTTCGGATTCTTCAGATCGTGACCAGATTGATATCTTAGGGTTTGAGTCCCAAGTCTTCGTAAAAGCCGGATAACAGGATTAGCGTCAAGAGATGCATTAGTATTGTCGATACTTAAAATATATCATAACTTTGTGATAGTCTAAAGTGTCAGAATGGTTAATATTCGAGCAGATGAGTTGTTTTCTAGACTAACCACCGGGGAATGAGGATGTTTGTAGATTAAAGTGTTTATAGCTCAACGGTGCTAGTGATTTGCCATTAATTGATATGATCCTCTGACGCGTACTCAAACAAAAATATTGTCTGTAAATATTTGTTTACTGCTTTATGTTTCAGAAAAATACAAAAAGATTTTGTTTCTTCTTTATTTTCGACAACCAATGTTCGAGAGCTGAGTTTTAAAATCTGAGTATGCTGAGCATGTTTCTGAAAAATAAACAAGGTCATTAATTTGAACCTTGAAGTTTTTAAATGAAAAATCAAAAACAGTTTGTGAAATCTTCAAGATCATTAATTTAGACTTGGATGATTAACTGGGAGAGTTTTGGATGCTTTCATTGTCAGACAATGTAGTCGTTTGATAGGGGGGGAGAGCCAAGTTATTCCTGGGAAATCACAAATTGTTAAATTTGAGCTAGGTTACTGATTCTGAATATATGTGATTAAGGGTCAGGAAATCGTTTTTGAGAAATCCTAAATAGTTTAAAATTGTTACAGATTTCTGTGAACAAACGATGTCCTATGCAGTCAAATATTTGAAATGCTTCAGCTTATCCATGTTAAATGTTTAGAGCTAGATTTTCAATTATTGAACTTAAATTGTCAAATATCTTACATATAGTATGAGATTTTTCAGATGAAAGAGTCAGACTACGATCCTAATAGCTGAGGCTAAAGGGGAGTCTAAAGAAGAGCTCAAAGCAAGGGGGAGTTTGCAAACTAATAGACAGGTATCAATTCTAGAGGAGCTTGTAGAGCCAGGTGATGATCCTAGTAGTTGAAAGCACGGAAGCTTAAAGCAAGGGGGAGCCTGAGCTGAACGATAGGAGGAACAGATAGAGCTGTTAAAGTATAAGGGAGAGTCTGTGGTGCTAAGAATGTTATAATTTCGTGAAGACTCAGAGAGAGACATAAAGCTACGAGATTGACTGCAGTAATATCCAAGGGGGAGTCTGTGAGTGCATAATGTCTATCACTTCCGTCAACCACGTATCGTAGCTTAATCAGATGATACAAGACTTGTGCTGAACAAAGATAAAGATAAAGTTGATGAGTTTTGAAGCCCATCCGAACGGATGGACATTAGGTCCATTTCGACGGATGCATGTTCATGTACATCCGGAAATGTTTTGGTTTAGTCCATTCGTCCGGATGGAGGCCATCCGCTAGGTTCATGCGCCCGGATGAGCAATGCCTATAAATAGGAGAGTAGGGTCTTGTCATTTGATAATTTTTAGAGACTAGAGTGGGGAAACTTTGTCCTTTTGATTTCGTGGTGTACACACTGTTATATCAGTAATAGAAATCATTGTTAATTACATCTTCGTGTTCATTCCACACAGGTGATTGGATTTTTCACATTTCACGTGTTTGTACGCATTCAACGGTTAAAGGAATCGATCCAGGATTCGAATCCACAGGGTATTATTGTCATTTCACTTTTCAAGGACTAGTTGTGTAAATAAATTAAATACCTAAACATGAAAAAAAACAAAAAAAAAAATAGATATATCTCTTACCTCTCTCTTTCTCCCTCTCTCTCTCTCTCTTCCATTTACCACCAACATCCACCATCTACCATCACCACAATTTAATAAAATCTCGTATCCTGGTTATCATAACAAATAAGCATTCTGTAAATGATATAAAGTCGTTCCCCAATCGACCTGAATCCGATCTAAAATTCACGTCTGATGTCACACGTTCAATAGTTCTTCCATCCGGGTCGGGTCAAATCAACCCCAAACCCCATCCCAATTTCTCTTTCACCGCAAAAAGCCTAAAATCCAGCAGGGTCCATCCGTATAACACACCATTTTTTCTCCATTTACACCTACAATTCCCGCCTGGAGGTCATCCACTTCACTGCACACTTTTAACTTTGACCCGATCACCGGTGAACATGAAATCCAGAGGAAAAATAACCGGCAACTGGTCTAGTCTCGGTTTACCTCCTATTTTCCTCTTATGCATCTTCTTCTTCTTCTTCTTCTTCTTCTTCTTCTTCTTTTTAGGGTTATTCGGTTCCTCTTTTTTATCCCAACATGTCTTCATTTATTATTATATTCTTTTGTGTTGTTATTTTTGAATTAGATATGGATTTTAGTGGTGATGGGTGATATGAGGTGGATGCTGGTGGTGATAATAGATGGTGGATGTTGGTGGTAAATAGGAGAGAGACGTGAGAGATATATCTAATATTTTTTTTAATATTTTTTTAATGGTTAGGTATTTAATTTATTTACACAACTAGTTCCTGAAAAGTGAAATGACAATAATACCCTCATGTGCAAGTCACATGACCAGATTTAATAGAAAAATCTAACTGGGTTAGGGCTAAAGGACATAACGTGCAAAATTTTAAAACATTAAGTACAAGACTCGTCAATTTGAAAGATAAAGGATACCACCTAAAATTCAGAGTTAAATGCTTGGTTGGTCCTTGTGGTTTGCAAAAATTTCATACTTGGTCCTAGTGGTTTACTAATTACACGTGTGGTCCTAAAAGTTGTCAAAAATGAACTCGGTTGGTCCCCTGATATAACCTCTGTTAAGTTTCTCTGTTAAAACACCCCATGTGCTTGGCACATGAGGGTAATTTGGTCCTTTCAGTCCGACCCCACCCCCTCCTTCTTCCCCAAACCACCACCACCATCTCTCTCCACCCCCTAATACTCACAACCACCTATCTCCACTGCATAAATACCCACCACCACCACCATTAAATCCCCAACCCACTGTATTGCATCATATCTGTGGTTTGTTTTTGATCAATTATAAACTTTATGTTACTCCGAGATGTCATCTTCTTCAAGTATTACCCATAACAGAAACCCAACTCGTACACCCCAAGATTGCATAATCCTGTTCATGTTTCTTAAACTCTTGCTGAGGCTTCTTATAATAAAAAAAAAGAAACATATTGACTAAAAAGAAGTATACCGAAACGGTGGCCGCGGGTTCCGGTGGGTTCTCCGGCAGCGTCTGGTTTTTCTCCGACGTATGTGCAACGAGTGTTTTTGGTGCGTTACTGGATGGGGTTGGATCCGTAGAGTTTATCAGTGGTTGGGAATGGCACTAATTCGAATTAAAACACGTTTTTAATTCTCGGTTCAGAATGTTTATAATTTCCGAAAAATAAAGAGATTAAGGGCATGTTTGGGTAAGCTTTTTAAAACAACTTATTGACTTATTGGCTTCTTGGAAAAGTCAGGATTTTGTGACTTATTGACTTATTGGCTTTTTCCCCTCACATACACCCTCTTTGCCAAACATCATTTTAGAGCTTATGACTTTTCAAAAAGCCAATAAGTCAATAAGTTGTTTCAAAAAGCTTACCCAAACATGCCCTAAGAGATAGAGAGGGTACGGAATTTGGATGATAAAACGTCCAAGTTCTTGATTTCGCAAATATGGTAATCTCTGTTAGCTGTAAATCACGGAATTTGGATGATAAAACGTCCAATTTCCAACCCGTTCCAACATCCTTATTCAGAACCAGTTTTCTTACCTGATTCCACTACTCGAGGTGTTTGCAACCGTGTATCCGAATATGAAGGTTTTGAAGCTCTTTTTAAAATGTAGTGCTGTATCGATTGATTTGAGAAGATGATGAAGAATTTTAGGATTTTATGATGGTGGTGGTGGGTATTAAGTGAAGGAGATGAGATGGTGGTGGTGGTGGTTTGAGGAAGAAGAACGGGTGGGGTGGGATTGAAAGGACCAAATTACCCTCACCAAGCACATTGGGTGTTTTAATAAAGAAAATTAACAGAGGTTAGGTCAAGGGACCAACCGAGTTCATTTTTGACAACTTTTGAGACCACGCGTGTAATTAGTAAACCGTTATGACTAAGTATAGCATTTAACTCTAAAATTCACAATAAAGAGAAAACATAATTTGAAAGTCACTCTAAAATCCCCAAATCTATTGTGATATAAACCCTAAATTGGGACCCAATTGTTCATGAGAGTTGAAAACAAAACCCCAATGGGTGCCAAAAATTGAGTGACTTTAATGGTGTAACCCTGCAATTAGCATCAAATGGAGGAGCCGATCACCGAGGGCGATGATTACGCCAGCCACCGTCAGCTTGTTGTCGTCGAAGACGTCACCCCTATATCTCATTCATTTTCCAGTTCATCTTCAATCACTCCTTTAGCCGCTAACGATAGTTCTCCTCTTCAAAAGGTATATATAGATATGTATCCATACATAACCTAATTGTTCAATGGATTTCAGTAAATTAGGTTGTTGCATGAAATTGTGTTTATTATTTGTATCTATAATCGTTTAACTAATTGAGTGAGATACAATGTCAGTTGTGAATGTGAAATTTAGTTTTTTTTTTTTTTTTTTTAAGGTTACGAAATTTGTGTATCTTTTGATATGAAGTTAGAGTTAAACCAAGGTTTTGAAAGAACGGAAACGAGTTTCGAGGCGTTTTCCCTACGCCTCGAGGCGAAACAAGGCGGACGGCCGAGGCGGTATTAATAAATAAATATAACAATTATATATTACGAAAATAATAATACTAACTAAGTTCATCATCAGATTCATCAAAATCATCAAAAACACACATAAAAAAGACATGGAATGCTTAAAATTGACACAAAAAGTCAAAAACATCAAAAACAGCTATCAAAATCCCTTGAGGCGCAGCTTTCTTAGTGCCTCAGCCCCTCTGAGGCGCATATACATTAAAAACACCATGAGGCACGCCTCAGACTCGTTTTTTGGCCGTTTCGCCTCGAGGCGCGCCTTGAGGCGCACGCCTCAAGCGTTTTTTAAAACCATGAGTTAAACAGATTGATTTGTTTTTCGGTGGTTAGCTACATGCTTTTACATGGTGGAAGAAACATTATTATTAAGTGGGTTGCAAGTGAAGTCTTTGATAAAATGTTATTATATATTCATATTGTGTTGTACTATTTTGAGCTAGAAATATGGTAAAAAGTTGGATCAGGAAGAGAGGTTAGCACTTGGGAATTAACAATATTTTTCCCGCAAGGTCGAATGTAACTCGTTGTACTTGACAAAATTTTGAGAAATGAAAGATGATCCTCTCGGGGTGAAGGGGACACCTAATGAGTGTTCAAGAAGAGGTGGGAAGTTTGACCCAATTACTAATGATCAAGTTGGGTTGGGTTGGGTTGCGGATGTGCACCTTGTGTGTCTTTGAATACAGAGGGATGGGCTGCCTATTATCTCGAAAGGGTAAAATAAAATATAATTGTTAAAAGGGGAACATGTCAAATGGGTGAAACGGGTCTAAGGTCACCCGAAGTCTATTTTTAACGACTACAACATCCTATATCATTTTTTATTCCAAGATCTAAATTATTCGTGTAATAATATTGATTCCACAATCATAATTTACACAATACTTATTATTAAGTTGTATAGAAAAATGGAACTTCCACGAGTTTTTTTTGATAAATGAGGGTTTTTTCTATTCTATGAGGACCTTATTCTTACAAATAAAAAGGGAAAAAGTATGAGGTTTGATATGCTAAATTGCTAATGTCATTTTGATTATCGCAGGTGTCTCCAAAAAGTATGTCAAAGTTTACCTTGCCTAAAGGTTGGTCTGTGAAAAAGGTAATACGCAAGTTTGGAGGCTCTGTTGACAAGGTAATTTCAGATTGCTTAACATTTATTAAGAATAGCAGCCAAAAGATAATAAAATAATAAATATATCGCAGTTTTTATAGTGTTATACATTCTAGGCAAATCACGTGATAGATTAATCCTCCACACTAATATTAAAAGGCATGTATTGTACAGTTACAAGTTACAACATATGTTACATCTATTAGTTTTTCTATTTATGATTCTTTAAATATAATGCACGTCTGTTGTGTTGAATCTTACTAGTATTTTAACTCTTCACTTTTTTTAAAAAAAAATTACTGTTATGCACTTGTACAGTATTACGGTGATCCAGAAACTGGACAAATGTTCAGATCCCTTAAAGAGGTTGAGAGATACGTTACTGAAGGAGTTATACCTTCAAATACAAGGGTCAAGAAGCTAACATACCTTCATGATGCCAAGGTTGAAAATCAGACTACTGAAGAGGTTACACCGAGGACCAGGGGCAAGAGGGTAAAATACCATCGTGATGGAACGGTGAGGATGATGTTTAATTCAAGATACACCATAGATTCACATAAATTCATTACAACGTTAGCTAACTGTTAGTTAATTGAAGTTCAATATTGATGGCCCATATATATAAATTGATGCTAATGTCGTTGCAGATTTTAGCATTGGAAGACAATAAAGATAACCAGTATCAGTTGGCTATTGTGTCATCCCCACCCTCTCCCTCTCCCTCTCCCCGCTTCAAGCTCCCTGATGGTTGGATTGTGGAGGAGGTACCCCGTAGATCTGGAGGCTCTCCTGACAAGGTACCATTCTTTTGTCTTTTGTTCCGTAACTGTGGCGTCTCATCTTACTATTGAATATAGTTAAGGTTCTTAAACAAATTTTGTTGTACATAACAAGTCAGCTAATAAATCTCTTTATTCCTTTGTCTTAATTGCTGCCGAGTGTTATGTACCTTATGTCCAAGGCTTGATGCAAAACTACTATCGAGCCGGGGGTCTCACTGGAAGCAGCCTCTCTATTCCTATGGGGTAGAGGGAAGGCTGTCTACATCTTACCCTCCTCAGACCCTACCTTAGCTTTGCTATTGGTGGGATTTACTGAGTATGATGATGATAATGATGATGATGATTCCTTATGCACATGCATTTATTTTAAAGTGCACAGATGGTCCTTGCAGTTTATAATAATTTTGGATTTGGTCCATAGCTTTCCAAAAATACACAGATGGTTCCTGTGGTTTGCACTTTGTAACGCATTTAGTCCCTAACTTAAAACCTTTAGATTTGTTAGATGGGGACTAAATGCGTTACAAAGTGCAAACCACATGGACCATCCCTGTACTTTTGGAAAGCTTGGGATCAACTTGGTTTTAAAATGCGAGATGTGCTCCGATGCGTTTTGATCCCAAAAGCCGATGCACGATGCACAATGCGTGATGCGCGCTCATCACGTATGCGAGGCGTTTGTTATTTAAAAAGATATTTATAGATAATATTTTAATTTATTAACTTTAGACACTAAAAATTTAGAGGTTAAAATAAATAAATACAACACAATACTAATAGCTCTAGTACCATGTATGAAGTTCAATATAACCAAAATAAACCTTGAACTCTTAAATGTACAAGTAGTCTATGCAAAAGGTGTACAAGTAATCTATGTGGGAACTCATTTAACAACTTCATCAGCTCCTTGTACAAGCTTGGTAAGCACATTCTATAAGCTCATTGTACAATTTTACTCGATAGTGGTCGATTTCAGAAAAAGGTGCGCATCAGAGCGCATCAGGAACGCATTATGCGATTTAGGGCGCATCAGCCTCGCATCGTGTAATCGCAGCACATCGCATCATCAGTGCATCGTGCGCATCACGCATTATGCGCGCATTTTTAAAGCAAGGGGATCAAATCCAAATTTTTGATTAACCACAGGGAGCATCCGTGTACTTTACCCTTCAGGAATTTAATTTACTGATTTTTGACCACATTACATGCAGTATTACTATGAGCAAGGAACAGGGCAAAAGTTTAGATCTTTGTTAGCAGTCGAGAGACACGTAACACAAATGGAAGAAAACTTACCGTTATCAGTTGTACTCGAAGAAATTAGAGAAAAGAATTTGCCTCTCTCCAAGGCTTTCAAACTGAGCAGTCCTATCAAGGTTGATTACTTCACTGGTCAACTTATGTTTGCCGATCACTTATGTTGTTCCTTACTGCTTGTGTATCGTCTTTTTGTTAGAACTGTGGTTCATACAACTCATGGAAGAAAAATATGTCTCGAAAAGAGAAGATTTCTCTTCCAAGCAAAGTCAATTGGGTCATTGCTGGTACTGGAGGGGATAATGCGTGGAATGCTTATGTGGACGAAACCTTGGTTCCGGATTCTGTGAAACAACAATGGGGAAACACGTTTATGATATCCATCAGCAATACCACCCCTAACGCTCCCAGTTCTGCGTAACTAGGTATTTAAATCTTTGTGCGTACATGTCGGTTTTGACCTTCTTGCGACTTAACATATGAATCAGTGTTGTAAAAATTGGGACTTGTCGGCGATTAATCGCTTGTCGGCAACAGTCTATTAATTGGTAGCCGGACCTAATCGGCTGGCCAAAAGTCGGCGATTCCAGCCAAAACCTTTAAGTTCCGGCAAAAAACTGTAAGTTCTGGCCAGTTTTCAAAACCATGTAGATTCCGACGATTAATACTGTATACTTAAAAAATTTGGTTGAGGAGGGGTTAAAACCCGTCTACTTAAAACATGTACCTATAAAAATGTGTGCGTGTGTGTGTATATATACATAAAACTGAAAATTACATATAAAAATCTCAATCCGATTAATCCTGATTCATCCCGTATAATCGCTAGTCGGTACCCCAACGCCTAGCGATTTTTACAACCATGGTATGAGTTGTTCTGGATTATATATCGTCTCTAACAGGTCAACAGGGAAAAATAAAAAAGATTAGTTTTAAAAAGGTAATGAGTCAAATGGGTTGAACACGTCAAACGAGTTGAAAGTCACCAAGATCGTATTTGTTATGCTTAAAACCTCCATATATCATTTAGTTTAAACATTAAATATTTACATCATTTCTCAAAATGATATAGTTTTTTGTTATTTAGAAGGGTAAATTACACTTTTCGTCCTTTATGTTTGTATCAAATTGCAATTAATGACCTTTAACTTCAATAATTACACTTACAATCCTTTATTTAGAAAACTCATCACATCTTTCATCCTTTAGCACTAACAAGTTAGAATTTTAAGTTAACTCAAAACATGTGCCTAGCACATGAGGGTAGATTGGTAATTTCACTTTTTTTGTTTTTATAAAACCCTATCTCTTCTCTCAACCATCTCTTTCCCTCTTTCTCTTCAACCAACCTCCACCACCACCACCATCATATCCAGTCGCCGCCACCACCGCCGTAATCAACAAACACCACTTCTCACTCTTTATAACAAATCCCCCACTTCACAATTCAAGATTCAAAGATACCCTGTTCAAATTCCATACTTTACACTCCAAATCATTATCCAATCACAATTCATCATCATCATACTCAGTATATCCCACCAATGACAAAGCTAAGGTAGGATCTGAGGAGGGTAAGATGTAGACAGCCTTACCTCTACCCCGTAGGAATAGAGAGGCTGCTTCTAGTGAGACCCCCGGCTTGATAGTAGTTTTGTATCAAGCCTTGGACATAAGGCACATAACACTCAGCAATTGAGACAAACGCCGATTAGTGCATGTACCCTTGTCTATCAGCTATGAACACCACCACATGATGCATGATTAACCATCCCCTCTTTTAACGTTATTTTCACGAAATTAGTAAAATAACGTTAAAATTAGTAAAATAACGTTAAAATTAGACCACTTTCACTTTTGCCCCCGAGCGCCCACACATATATACATTATATAAGCATACAGCAAGCGCACAATTAAACCACTCAAATCCGTTCTCTCCTACAATGGTGGTTCAGACGACGACGATGGAAGCTAGAACTATGGTTAAAAAAAACAATTCCAAATAAGCATCTAGTTTTTGTTTACATTATCTTCCTCTCCGTCAATCCATTTACTCACCAGTCATCACCGCCTCATTCCGTCGTCATCGAAGAATCGATGAATCGGAGAGTAAACATAACTGTTTTTTTAGATCTGAGTTTCCTGTGAATCCAACGTCAGCATGGAGGTCTTCGAGTGCACGGATGACGTCATAGAGGTTACACTCTATACCGCCGGTGCAACTAGCGGAGGTAGCGGCGGACTTCGCTAGTGACATAAGGTAGTTAACGGTGACGGCCGTTAGGGTTTCGAGTGCTGACGTTTGAGCGGCTTTGTATCTGACGGATTTGCAGATCCGTGCGACGGCGATTTTAACGGTCGCCGTGTGGAGATCCGATAGTTCTGAATCGGTGAGATGAGATTGTGTAGATGAAGTTTTGATCTTCTTCTTCCTTGTGAGTGGTTACAAAACCCTAATTGTTCTTCAGCTTTGATGTTTAATCTGTTGCAAAAATAAATAAATAAAAAGTTTGTTTCACTCTGAAACTGACAATGGGCTTTTTAGTTTTGACTTATGAGTTCTGGATATTGGGCTTTTAATTAGATTGGTAAAAAGACCAAAGTGCCCTTATATACATAAACTTAACTGAAAATTCTAACTTTGTTAGTGCTAAATGATGAAAGATGTAACGAGTTTTCCAAATAAAGGATTGTGACTGTAATTATTGAAGTTAAAGATTATCCATTGCAATTCGATACAAACATAAAGGACGAAAAGTGTAATTTACCCTATTTAGAAAAAAAAAAAACATTTGACTAGATCTCAGATGATTTAATATAAAAACCGTCTTCAGATGTTGGCTATTTTTCTTGCATATCAGGTTCTGATTCTGAAGCTCAATGACTATATTATGTGAGATCATTTGAAATGTTTTCATATGTGTTAACAGGTAAAACCTACACTCTATTGTACTTTATTTAGTCTCACCTTCAGTGAGGTTATTATGCTTTTTTTTTAGTTTGTTGCATATTCACTTAGCTACCGTATGTCTGCCCATTTGTTGGTTCATTCGTCTCTTTTTGTGATTCTGCTATGTTTTCTAGTCGGTTTCTGTAGAGAGATCAAATGGGATTGTTTTCTTGACATTATCATCATTTGTTTCATTGTCATTATATAATATAATTTGAAAAAAAAAAAAAATCCACTTTGTGGAAGTTGAACGGGTCAAAGCCAGGGTTGGAAATCTTATTTCATTAAGTAACTATTCTGCCCTGTGTTTAAAAACTACCCGTTTTGACCCATTACCCAACTCATCCATGTTGCTACTTTACTCTCTTTAGCCTAGTAATTGTATGCATCAAGTTCAAAAGTCTTTTAGTGATGAATCCATTACGACTATTGCCTGAATTGGCTCAATAGAAGCATCTAAATGATGTTAATGTTTTGTATGTTGATTTGTGATCTAGGCTAATCTGGAGATGACGACGACGATGATGAAGATGGTGTACTTTGTTGAGTGCTGTTATAACTAGTGTAGTGTTTGATTAATTAAGCAATGTTTTCTATTAACTAAGGTTTGTGGACTGGATTTTAGATGCTTGAGGTTGTTTATGATGGATAATGAGCCAACAAAAATCGTTATTCTATGATACATTTGACTTCCAAAATCATTTTTTACTTTATTCTGTGCTGAATTGGTAACTTACCGTATGAGGGTATAAAGGATGTACCCGTGAACCAACCCCTAACACGATATAGGAACAAGGAAAAAGTAGTAGGCAAACAGCCCCTACGTAACTAGTCATCCATGATATCAAACATGAATAGGAAACAATCGAGGGATGGGAATAATGGTGAATAGGAGTTCAATTTACAGAGGAAAATCAAAGGCTCTGGGGGCTGCAAACGAACCAAAAAAACACGAACAAGAACTGTTCATGAACACTTATCGAACGAGATTTTATGTTTGTGTTCCTTTGTTAAGGAAATGTACTTGTTTGTGTTTGTTTATTAACTTTAGGCAACGGATGAAAACGAACATTGATGAACACAACTGAGCACAAACTAATGTTCATGAACAGAAATGGAAACAAATTAACACAAACAAACATTCAAGAACAAAATATTTAATACACTGACACATTAAATATTTTATTTTGTCGGAGTTTTGAAGTATTTAAATAAAATATAAAAACTAAAAACACTTACGAACTATCGAACACAAACGAACACGTTACCGAACGTTTGCAAACATAAATAAACGAACGCGGCCTCTGTTCATGTTTGTTCATGTAACAAACGAACAAAATTTCTTGTTCGTGTTCGTGTTCGTTTGTTTAATAAACGAACGAATACAAACAAACTTTTCACCGAGTGGTTCACAAACTGTTTGCCGAGCTAAAAAAAAAAAGAAGTCGAAACTAAAAGCAAACTTTTTATGCAGACGACGTCGTTTTTATCGGGGAGTGGTCTGAAGAAAATGTCTTAAATCTAAATCGGATTCTAAGATGTTTTTTCCTTTGTTCGGGGTTGAAGGTTAACTTAGACAAAAGTACTTTGTTCGGGGCCGGGGTGTCGGAGGAGCACGTGGTGAATATGGCGAGTTCTATTCGGTGCAAAGCCGGTGAGTTTCCCTTTGATTTTCTTGGTATTCCTGTTGGCGCCAATATGAAAAGAATTAAGTTTTGGAAACCCATAGTGGATAAATTTAATGTTAAACTTTCGGGTTGGAAAGCTAAAAGTTTATCTTTGGCGGGGAGGGTCACGTTAGCTAAAGCGGTGCTTGGGGCTCTTCCGATTTATTATCTATCATTGTTTAAGGCGCCTCTTGGAGTGATAAAGGAGCTAGAAAAAATTAGAAAAAATTTCGTGTGGGGTCTAAAGAATGGGAAGAGAAACATTAAATGGATAGATTGGGGTAAGATGGTGCGTCCTAAACGTCTTGGGGGTTTGGGCATTGGAGATATCCGGAATTTGAACTTAGCTCTCCTAGCTAAGTGGTGGTGGAAATTTAAAGACAACAAAGGTGCCCTTTGGGTCCGGGTGGTGGAGCCGATTCATAAAGTGAAGAACAGTTTCCTATCTTTCCCGCTTAATCGTAGAGTTGCCGGCATGTGGAAAGATATAGGAGGCATCGAGAAAGATTTTAGTGCGCA
The DNA here is from genome assembly GCA_030545235.1 of Helianthus tuberosus. Lineage (NCBI taxonomy): Eukaryota > Viridiplantae > Streptophyta > Magnoliopsida > Asterales > Asteraceae > Helianthus > Helianthus tuberosus. The sequence continues at coordinate 974,603 of JARYGA010027071.1, forward strand.
TGGTATGTCTCTTTTGAAAAATCTCAAAGGCGTGGCGGGGTCGGGGGACAAAATTTGTTTCTGGTTAGACAATTGGGTTGGGTCGGGGCCGTTGAAGGATCGTTTTAAATGTCTCTTTAAAGTAGCCCAAAATAAAGAAGCAAAAATTTTGGATTACATGGATGGTGCTGGGCATTTTTCTTGGTTGGGAGTATGGGCTCGTAATCTGCAGCAAGGTATGGAAAAGGATGCATTTGTTCAGCTTGTCAATTTGGTGAACAATTATAATCTTCATAATGGACCGGATTATTGGGTATGGGATAATAGCAACAATGATCCTTTAAAGGTCTCGAAGGTGAGAAATTTGTTATTTGATGCAGCGAAGAAAGATAACGATATTTTATGGCCGTTTTGGAATAACTGGATTCCGCCTAAAATTAATATTTTCGGGTGGAGGGCGTGTCTAAACAAGATTCCGGTCAAATTTAGTCTTGCTAAGAGAGGAGTCTTCATTCAAAACCGTTTATGTTCTAGATGCGGTTTGAGTGAAGAAACGGCGTTTCACGTTCTTTGGGACTGTTGGGTGTCTAAAGCTACTTGGTGGTGCATTCTTGTGTGGCTTAAGATTCCTTTCCCGTCTTCCGATGTCTCTTTGCAGCAAATTCTTGGAATCGTAGCAAATATGAAAGGGTCAAAGGATTGGAAAAAGGTTATAGAAGGGGTCCTTTTGGTTTCGACATGGGAGATATGGAAGGCAAGGAACGAAGCGACATTCAACAACAATCACATCCATTTCAATAGAACGGCGGACAACATTAAAGAAAATGCGTTTTACTGGATTACTAGTAGATCTAAATATGTAAACCTTAATTGGGCTAGATGGTGCGAATTTAATATCCGCAATGTAATTGTTTAACTGGGTTCCAGTTTCTTGCTGGCCCTTTTTCTATATTATATATAGAAGTTTCGCCGTTCAAAAAAAAAAAAAAAAAAATCTATTTCCTGTGTACGAATTAGACCGTTTAATAGCTGCAAATTTCTCCTCCTTTGTCTGTACTAAACTCCCACTAAATTATTCTTTATCCTCCGTCACCACCTGTTTTTTACTCAAAACGACAGCGTTTTCATCCCTCACACCCCCTCCACGTGGCACCAACCTTGACTTATAGGGCGAAATCAGCGAAAAACCCGGGTTACCCCCCGGCCCACAGTCACGTGACGATATCGACCCGCACGTGATCAGCTGCATCAGCACATTCGCCTTACCTTTATTACCAACCGTCGGATCACTTTTCAGTTTCCGATTTTCCGTTAAGATTATCAAACCGTCAGCTTTCATCACCGACTCTAAAGTTTCGGGGCTTGAATCATCGGACGGTGGTGGTGACATCTCTTCTCTACTCAGCTCTGAACTTTCGTTTTCAACTTCTTCGTTGATTACCGCTCTACGACGACGTCGTTTCTCGTCGGTTTGAGTTGCGGCGGCGGTTCCGGCGGAACACAATCCAGTGTAGACATTGTATTCGGTTGCACTACATGATTGATTCCTTCTATGTTTAACGGCCGGAAAATCAACTTGGCCGGAGTCCGGCGACGATGGTTTTTCCGATCCTTTCAGAACGTAGTCCTGGCCGTGTGCAGGGTAAATAAAATCATTGTCCGATAAATCCTGCCATACGAATCCGTTTTTGTAACTCCTGTATTAAACAGAAGCTGATTGGATTAACTCATTAACAGAAACTAACATGTGATGTGATCCAATACAGATGGTTACTAACCGTTTAGAAGACCACGAGTATGATGCTGCCATTCCTTTACCGCGGAGAGAGTTGAGGCGATTGATTACATCTGCACAACGAGATTAAATAAACTTGAATTTGAATTTATCCTCTCTCTCTCTACACATAGATGTATGTATGTATACACTCACCTCGGAGATAGAGGCCGTCTGGGGAGGATAGAGGAACTTGGATCAAGTGAGGATGCTCGAGGTTGCCGTTGCGGGAGAGATAGTAAACAACGGCGACGACTTTACGTGGTTTATTGCTGCTCGTAGATGCTTCTGTGGTTATGGGATTGTTATGCGTGGGGTGGGTAGTGTTCCTTGGTCTTGTAATCGACTCCATTGAAATTGTCGCTAATTGAATTGGTGGAGCATGGGAGTTTTGAGGAAAGATAGGTGTGTAGTTAGTTATATGGGCGTGTGAACGAAGTGTGAATAATTCAAAATTGGAAGCGAATGAAGACGAAGGATGAGACAAAGAAATAACGTGTATTGAATCTTGGTGGTTGGTTCCGGTAGAAACCATATTTATCCTACAAACCGTAAAAACAGATCCTAGCACTTAAAAAAAGTTAAATTAGCATATACTAAAACAATACATACATAAAAGTAGCACTTTTAAATTAGAGTAAACTGCCATTTTGGTCCCTGTGGTTTGGTCACTTTTGCCACTTTAGTCCAAAACTCAAACTTTTTGCATCTGGGTCCCTGTGGTTTCAGTTTTATTGCCATTTTGGTCCAAAAATGAAATCATTTCATATTTGTCTTATAAAATCCTGCTAATTTGTCTTTTTTGGCAGAGGCAAAATGGTTATTTATTTTTTATAAATAAATACCAGATTTTATAAAACAAATATGACCTGGTTTGCCCCTGAGAAAAAGGACAAAATTGCAGGATTTTATAAGACAAATATGACCTGATTTCATTTTTGGACCAAAATGGCAATAAAACTGAAACCACAGGGACCCAGATGCAAAAGGTTTGAGTTTTGGACTAATGTGGCAAAAGTGACCAAACCTCAGGGACCAAAATGGCAGTTTACTCTTTAAATTATATTAGCACATGAAAATTAATCAAGATAATTGATTTTAGCACATATGTGAAATGATATCAACACTTTTCTTTATCAGCACATTCAAAACAAAAGAATGATCCAAATAAAGAATTAATTGCTTGTTAGTATAATTTAGGGCCGTAAACGAACCAAACGAGCACGAACAAGGCCATGTTCGTGTTCGTTCGTTAAGGAAATTAACATGTTCGTGAACTGTTCACGAACGCATACCGAACATAACTTTATGTTCACGTTCGTTTGTTAAGGAAATTCATCTGTTCACGAACACTTTGTGAACACTGTTCTCGAACACAAATGAAAACAGTTCGTGAACATTGGTCTCGAACACAAATGAACGCAAACAAATAAAAACGAACGCAAACGAACATTTAACTTGAAAAAAATACAATATTATCCTTAAACATTGGATATAAGTAGTTAAATACAACCATCAAATGATAAATCAAAACACAAGAAGTCTACTACACCACCAAACGATGAATCAAGTTTAACCAACTTAGACATACTTATCCTAAAAAATGTCTTAGAATGTCCAAATTTTAGTTAACTTAGATAAAAATAGGGTTTCAAGTTTTCAATATGTTTAGATAAAATGTTTATTATTTATTATATTTTTAATATAATCAAACGAACACGAACGAACATAACCGAACATTCACAAACGCAGTCGAACGAATGAGACCTGTGTTCGTGTTCGTTCGCTAAGCTAACCGAACGAAAATTTTTGTTCGTGTTCGTTCGTTAAGCTCATCGAACAAACATAAAAACAAACTTCCCGCCGAACGGTTCACGAACTGTTCGCTGAATGTTCGGTTCGTTTACAACGCTAAGCATAATTATAAGGAATTCAAGATAATCGATATTATTTAGGTTATCATTTTACCATTTCTCTATAATTGGTTGGATGTCACGTGACACTTTTTAAATGGTTCTTACAGTTTGTATACAAAATGTGGTTTGTATTTGATCCTACTCCTTGAATCTTGTACGATAAAATGGTTTTTTTTTTTTTTTTTGTAACGGCGACTTTCCTGTATTAGGTACCGCACTCTCTAAATTAAAGAAACCTGTTACCCCACTCTGCTCAGACTACCGGCTTCCGAGTTTGGGTTGGATGCTTCATCGGGAAACCACATCGCTGACTGCCACATGATAGTCGTGCCACCACAAGAGCAGAACTGTTTGGCGTAACACACAGTGGGACGAAAACCCGGGTGGGCTCAGGATAGAGTCTGACACCTCTGCAAGGAAGGTAGGTTGTATCTATTATCGTCTAATCCATCAAAGTGACACAAGCGTGATTGAAATCGGGTCTCCGTTAAAGAACCTAAGTCTCCCTACCACTAGACCACAAGGTTAGGTTGGGTTAGGTTAGGTTAGGTTGGGTGAGCATGAAAATGAATTAAACAATCTAGCAACCCAACCCAACTGAATCGAACTGAAAACCAATAGCACGATGTAGTGTTTTTTCTTAAAGTCGATATAGCTGACCTGGACAAAATATCGAAAACCAATAGGTTTTTTTTTTCTTAAAGTCGAAAACTAATACTACGATGTAGTGATTTTTTTAAGCGAAAAATATTACCTCTACTCTGTTTTATACAAATAAAACTAAGAGTTAATTACTGTTTTCGTCCCTGTGGTTTGTCAAAAATCACTATTTCAGTCCATTAGTTTAAAAATTGTGATTTCAGTCCCTGTGGTTTCACTTTCGTAACCATTTCAGTCCACCTCCGTTAACCCCATCCATTTATTCTGTTAAGTACACGTGAATTGACCATAATGCCCTTATTAATAAAAAACAAAAAAATATCTAAATGAGTTAATTACTGTTTTCGTCCATGTGGTTTGTCAAAAATCACGATTTCAGTCCATTAGTTTAAAAATTGCGATTTCAGTCCCTGTGGTTTCACTTTCGTAACCATTTCAGTACATTATCCTAACACCGTCTATTTTACCGTTAAGTTTTTAATGAAATACCTAAATTACCCTTGTGTTAATTAAATATGGACTTATATGATTTTATTATTGGATTTATATGATTTTATTGTTGTATGACATATGGGCTTAAATTGGATTGTAGGGTTTGACCCACCATGGCTTCAGTAGAAGTAGAAGTCTGGCACTAATTTTACATATATGGTTCCAAAATTTTAATTTTGGATTTTAGAATGAGAAAATGTCCAAGTGAGCATTATTTTTTTAAAGTTATTATGCTAATTGATGCTGCTAGGATGATATTAATTGGGGTTGGGTAATGGTCACCGGACATTAAGAGGGTGGGGTTGTGATGCCGGAGAAGATGACCGGAAACTTTTGCCAGAAATGAGAGCAGGGATGGGGTGGGGTGGGGTAGCGTGGGGTTGTGTTTTAACAAGTGGGGTCCTAGAATACAATCTTTTAAATTTCTATGGTTTTTTATTTAATTAACACATGAGTAATTTAGGTATTTCATTAAAAACTTAACGGTAAAATAGACGGTGTTAGGAGACTGGACTGAAATGGTTACGAAAGTGAAACCACAGTGACTGAAATAGTGATTTTTTACAAACCACAGTGACGAAAACAGTAATTAACTCATTTAGATATCTTTTTGTTTTTTTATTAATAAGGGCATTATGGTCAATTCACATGTACTTAACAGAATAAATGGATGGGGTTAACGGAGGTGGACTGAAATGGTTACAAAAGTGAAACCAAAGGGACTGAAATCGCAATTTTTAAACTATTGGACTGAAATAGTGATTTTTGACAAACCACATAAACGAAAATAGTAATTAACTCTAAAACGAAAATAGTAATTAACACGGCATTACTTGCAAAGTGGGCTTATAGATTTAAAACCAATAGTGATGGGATGTGGAGGAGGACTTTTGATTGTTTGCATGGAGGTAGAAATAGGTGGGCTTTTTTGCCTTTAAAAAAATCACTCACCGGTTGTTGGAAGAACATTGTTCGGCTCTTGGAGGATTTGGTTATAAATGGGGTGTATTTTAAGTCCTGTTTGAGAGGCAAGCTTGGGAATGGTGAGGCGCTTAAATTTTGGAGTGATATTTGGATTGGTGCTGTCCCTCTAAAAGATAGATGGCCTGCTTTGTTCCTGTCGGATAGGATGAAAAACGGATGTGTTGGTTCTCGTTTTATGAGGGAAGGGAACAAGGTGACGATTGCTGACTCATGGGTAATGGAAACAAACACAGTTCAGGCGATTTCAGAAGCGCAGGATGCTGTTTATTTGCTGTCCCAGTAAAGAAGTGGCTGAATTCGAGCAGAAGTAGACAGGCTGGTATGGCTTTGAAATGGGAAACTTGGGTCCCTATTAAAGTTAACGTTTTTATTTGGAGAATGGAGATTGATCGCCTTCCGACCCGTGAAGCTTTGGTTAAGAGAAACGTTTTTATTTTGAATCGAGCGTGCCCGTTGTGTGATACAGGGATCGAGACGGTACAACACTTATTCATTGATTGTGGTGTTTCATTCGGTGTTTGGTGCAGCGTTCGGAAGTGGTGCAAGCTTCCTGGGTTTTCGGTGAGCTCGATCAAGGATGTGCTTGAGATGGACGGGGCTGTTGTGGATTCCAAGTGGAAGAGGAAGACCTTAAGAGGTATTTTGATGATTGCTTGTTGGGTTATCTGGAAGGAGCGCAACAAGAAAGTTTTTCAAAGTTTGCAGCCTCGGGTTTTGGATATGGTGGCTTCGGTGAAGGGTACTTCTTTCTTTTGGTTTAAACATCGTACTAGGTTCAAATATGTGGTTTGGAATGATTGGGTGAAAGACCCGTTGTATTGTTTGTAAGTTTTTGTGGGCGCCCTTGTTTTGAGGACGCGCCCTTGTGTTAATGAAAGTTTATGTTCAAAAAAAAAAAATATGACTCCTCTCAGACACTTTTTTAAAATCCGGTTTTTTACGTTAACTTTCAGTTATAAAAAAGATGGTATTTTAGTCATATTAGATATCCTTTATTATAGTCAAGCAAAAATGATTAAAATAATAAATGAATATTGACTATATTGTTTTTAAACGTAAAATATTGATTTTCTAGAAATTTACACCTGTACTATAATATGTGATTTACGCATGTGACGTGGACAATATATTGCGACATTTGGGAAAGAATGTGTTAGAGGATGTTTGGGGTTGAGTTTTGAAGGAGATTTTTAGATTATTGAGTTTTAAAATCGTAAATAATTAGTTTTTAGTGTTTAGGTAAACAAATTAAAAAATTGATTATTTGCGTTTCGAAAGTTACAAAACGCAGTTTTCCAAAGCAACTCCCTCCCTACTGCAACAAAATGCATTTTTCAAAATATTGATTATTTGTGTTTAGAAAAGGATTTTCACTTGTTTATTTTTTTAAATATATATCTGCCAAACACTCAAATAGTTGATTATCTGATTATTGTGATATCAAGCAACATAATCAAATCCAAACACTATTTTTCAACATCACGTTTTGTTACAGTTAATTATCTGATTCTGATTATTCAAAACGCATATGTCGAATACCCAAATCCCGGCTGACGTTAAATGGATCTTCGCTGACGTCAAGATGTCCCGTTCCTTGAAGCTACAAAAGAGTAAACCGTTAGCCTCGTCACGGAGGGCCCCGGGAGGGGGATCCGTGACCAAGCTCCGGCGTGAGAATAAGTAAACTTGCCGGAGAATGAGAGGAGCTTCTTCCGGTGAGTGTGATCACCGGAATATTTCCTCTTTGGTGTGAATCTAGTAAATACGTGTGTGTGTATTGAATGTATGGGAATGTTGGTGGGAATTAATGAGAGAAGAGTAAATGAGACAATATTAAATGTGATACCTCCGATCTGCTTTATGACAATCCTCTTTAGCTCTTATATAACTCCTGGCCCTTATTCCTCATGTGAGATATTTTATCAAAGTGATCCAACTGTTTCTGCAAGCTTACGAGGGGTTCAGACACGTGTCTGACCCCTAACGGTATGATAGCAATCTTATTCAATGCTCTGGCCGGAGAAGTACGATTGCCAGCCAAGATCCTCTGCTTATCAAACATTAAATGAGGCCTGCCACTTCTGATTATGGTTTCCCGCTCATTTTCAACGAAGGGATCCTTAATGGGCAAGGCAACTTGCTATTTTTGGCTTATACCTTGTTGGGCCCTTTATGAAATCAGCCCAAAGCGAGTAAAATGGGGCTTCCCATTGGTCCGTCGTCAAGTCATCTTTAGTCCCTGGTTCTGAGACCCGAGGCTCATGATCCGGGGCTGAATTATAACTGCACGGGAGGGAGTTTAGTTTTCTTAAACTATGAGTGTGGGCCCACCTTTGGCTAGTCACTAATCATCACCTTTTCTTGCTAGGCCCATCATTTCTTCTATAGACTAGTGGCGGGGGTTTAACCCCTTAAATGCACGTGCCCCCTTTTTGAATTTCGAAAGGACGACTGACTTGACGGTTACTCGCCCTGTCAGTTTTCTCCTTCTTTAAACACCCCCTTATTCTTCTCGAACCCTCATTTCACTTTCGTTTTCGTCTTCCGCTTCTTACCTTCTTCATCTTTTTCCGATGAGTCGCTCCGGCCGTTCTGTGATCAATTCTGTCTTTTCGGCAAAAGACTTAAAATCTTTTGTTAGGACGTATAACATCCCTGAACAGTTTTCCCCCACCTTGCCAGGTCCTAACGAACCGGCAGTATTCACGCCGGATAGGATCCCTCTCTATATCTTGGCTTTCTCCTCTTGCGGAGTCCGATTTCCTCTTTCCGCTTTCAAGGTTGCTCTGCTTCGTCATTTTGGGGTTCACTTTTCTCAGTTGCATCCCTTAGGGTTGATGAGAGTGGTGCATTTCGAGTTGTCCTGTGCGGCTATCTCCGGTGAACCTTCCATTCCCTTATTTTGTATGTTCTACAAACTGATTTCCGACGGAGATTGGTTTACATTTGCTAAGAGACAGAACAACGTGTCAAAACCCTGTTACACTTTTATGCCAACTTCTACTTACCCGAAGGATTGGAAAAGCAGGTTTATTTTTGTCTCCGCTGCCATGATGTCAGAATCCCCTTTGCCTAGGGATGTTGATGCCCCTATTGAGGATGCCGTTCCTACCCTATCGGCTAATGAGACTGTTCAATGGAAACGCATGTGTGAGAACCCTACCAGGGCTTTCACCTTTTCTGAGGGTATCTTGGCCATGGGAGGGTTGAGTCCTTCCTACCCTGTTCGACCCAAGGCCTTCTTTGGTAAAAAAGGTATCCCTTTATCCCGGATTCTGCGTTCGTTTATTTTTTATTTCTTGGTATCTGTGTAGTCATCTTTAGTGCCTTTGTTTCGCAGAGTTGACTTTGTGGAGGTTGCTCCAGGGAGATTCCAAGGACGTGAAGTTTGTGGTTGATGGTGAAGTTGTTCCGGGCCTGAACCGGAGTGGGGTAGTGCAAGTTACCGGGGTGTCTGCCCAGGCAGGGGGCTCCGTCGCTGTAGAGGGGGGGTGAGGACACTCCCTCTGATGGGGAGGAGAGTTCCCCTGATCCTGCCCCTGTTGATCAGAGCGATGATGAAGATTTGGAAGTACGGTCAGTCCGTAAAAGGAAAGCTACAAGTCCTCAGCCAGTCCCCGTTCCCCGTGATATCTGGCAAAGGCTCCGGAGTGCCAGTGGGCAGAAACTCCCCCCTCCTTCGAAGGCTGCTTCCGAACTTCCCCCTGTTGGGGTCAAGGGTTCTTTGTCCAAACACCTGAGGTCTTCAAGTCTTGTGAGTGCACCTTTGTTGGTGAGTCCTTCTTTCTTCTTGTCTACTCTGTTTCATTTCTGTTTTATTTCTGATGTTTCTCTTGGTGCAGGGGAGTTCTCGTGATCCTATAGAGATCCCCACTGGTCCCTCCTCTTCCCGTGTACGGGACAAAACCCCGGAAGTAGGTCTGGCCCACTTTACCTCAGCCTTTGAACTCTCTCCTCTTCATGCTACGGGGACCAGTAAGCCTTCTGAACCTGATGGTCTTGCCCATCGGTCCCCTTTGGCTCCTCTATTTGCTGATGCTATCCCCTTCACCTATGTCCCTAAATGGAAAGTAACTCAGTTCTCGGTGATAGGGACTCCTAAGTCTGCCAGGGACTTCCTGAGTCATGCTGTTCCTCCTTCCCATAAATTCGTAAATTCTGCTTTGAGGGATGAACTTTTCGAGGATCAATATAGCATGTCTCTTTGTGAAGCTTTTTTTAGGGGTGCTGGCATGCTGCAGCGAATTGACGATTTGAGGAGGACAAATGAGGGTCTCAAGGGTGAGCTTAAAACTTCCCAGTCTGTTGCTGCCGGACTTAGGTGTCAAGTGGTTGAAGCTGAGAGAAAGTTGCAGGAGGAGAAGGTACATAGCCTTCCCCCCCCCCCCCCTCTTTTTTTTTTCAGCTGTTTTTTGGACTTTTTGTGATGTTTTCTATCCAGGGGGCTGGAGCCATGTTAGAGAGGAAAGAGCGAGCTTGGGAACAAGAGATGGCGGTGCTGGTGAGAGAGAAGGAAGAATTGGCCGCTGAGTTGAAGTATTTGAAGGAAGTTGGCTCCGTTTCCCAGGAGCAATTGAACACCATGTATGCGGATTATGGGATAACTTCTGACGATAATCAGCGGTTAGCGAAGGAGAAACATTGGCTGATCACTGAGGGTTTTGCAGCTTTCCTTACTGCAGTCTCTCAGTCAGAAGATTTCAAGAGTGGCCTGGAGGAGGTGTACAGGGCGTATCGGGATGTTGGCTACCAGGCCGGATTGAAGGATGGTTATGCCTATTCTGCTCAAGGCCTGGGCAGAAAAGAAACTCCGCTCTACAACTCCAAAGCGAAGAAAAGACTATCTAAGCTGGATGAGGAGTTTGGGAGTAAAACCCCTGCCATTCTTCAGAAGATCCTGGAGCATCCCATGATATCAGTTGATGAGTTGAAAGCCCTGTTTTCCTCCGCTGGTCCTTCGTCTCCACCATCTTTATCTGGGGGGTGATCCCCAGTGATTTCTAGACATTAACATCTTTCGATATGGTTGTAATCTGGATAACTTACCTGTCCTAGGATACTTTAAACTTTTGTGGTTGTTTGGAAGGAGGTCCTTTGTGTTGGGGGCCTTCTAGGTGTCTAATCATGTAGCTTATGACTGTGTATCGCTTTCTTGTCTTTGCTTGTTTCTTGTTTTTGTTTTGCAGGGGTCTTTACCGAGGATCAGGTTGGTGCTTCCCTGAAGACCTTTAAGCCGTTTTGCAAGAGGCTGTATTTTGGTTTTCGTTTGTTGTATTTGCTGTTTCTTTGTACATTTATCTTTCATAAATAAAGAAAAAACTTCTTTTTGTGGCTTGTTTATAGAAGTGTGTTACATTTTTGGCTTGTTTGTCAAACCGCGATTGTCTGTTCGAGGCCAATCGCTGGACAAGTTGATAATGTGATACTATGTTTTTGACTTGTTTTGTCCGCTTTTTCTAGGTTAGCTAGACCCTATCTTGCCCCACAGCCGGGCTTTTGGTATGTTTGATATACCTTATACACGTGTGTTCACTTATTGGTTAGGTTTATAGTATTCTTGGGCACGTCTGCCTAGTTATAACACCTGTTATTTTACCAAAAGAGGACAAGTTAGTTGTCCGTTTGTCATTTACTTCTTGGGGAGCTAAACTTTCCAGCATAAGTTGTTACAAAAGATCTGTTCTTGGGGGGAGCCCCAGACTAGTAGTTTAAATATTACAAAAGTGGCTCTTGGCCGTTTTTCCTGGGGACAAATCCCTCATATGTAGTACTTCCTAAGTTGCATGAGGTTCCACGTTCTGGGGACCTCCTTGCCTTGGAGAGTTTCCAACTTGTAGCTTCCCTTGCCGTTTGCCCATACGACCCGATAGGGCCCTTCCCAATTGGGTCCTAACTTTCCAGTGCTCTCCTGCAGGCTGGCTTCATTTGCTCTCAGGACTAAATATCCCAGGGCGAGGTTAAGCTTCTTCATCTTGGCATTGTAATAGCTTTCCAGCTGTTTCTTATACTTAGCCTCCCTGACCACCGCCACTTCTCTCCTTTCTTCTAGCAAGTTCAGGTTCATCCGGAGGTCTTGTTCGTTCTCCGCCTCCCTGAGCTTCATCCTTGCAGTCGGGGATCCTATCTCAGCTGGGATGATTGCCTCGGTCCCGTAAGTCAGGCAAAAAGGAGTTTCCCCGTTGCAATTTTTGGGGGTGGTCCTGTATGCCCACAGTACAAACGGTAGCTCCTCCAGCCATCCTTTTTGTTTCCTCCCCAGTCTTCCCTTTATCCCTTTGATAACGCTTTGGTTGGCTCTTTCTACCAGTCCATTGCTTTGGGCATGAGTGATGGAGGTAAACACCTGCTGTATATGCATCTGTTCGCACCATGGCTTGAAGGGTCTCCCAGCAAATTGGACACCGTTATCACTTACCAGTTCTTTCGGGACCCCGTACCTGCAGATGATATTATCTAGCACGAATCGTCTCATCTGTTCCCCGGTTATTTTTGCCAAGGGTTTTGTTTCGATCCATTTGGTGAAATAATCAATAGCAACAACCACATATTTGACTCCTCCTGGACCCTCCGGAAATGGCCCGATTATGTCGATGGCCCATTTCTGGAAGGGCCAGGATGTTGAGACCGGTATCATCGGGTGTTTGTGTCGGTGAGTCATAGGTGCATGTACCTGGCAGTTATCACATTTTTAACCTCTTCGGATGCTGTTTCGTACATTCGAGGCCAATAGAATCCCGCATTCATCGCCTTTGCTACTATCGTCCTTGGCCCCGAATGCATTCCACAAATTCCCTCATGCATCTCCCTGATCACATACTCAGCTTCTTCCATGTCAACACATTTTAAGGACGGGCCCAGGTATGACCTCCGGTATAGTTCTCCATCAACCATCTCATATTGCAAGGCCCTTACCCTTATCTTCCTAGCTGCCCAGTCTCCTTCGGGTAGTGTCCCGTCCTGGAGGAACTTTACGATTGGTGTCATCCAAGTTTCTTGTACATTCTCAACCGTAGCTACCTCCTTTATGCTGAGGGAGGGAGAGGTTAGGACTTCCACTTTGACTTCTCTGGCCAAGTGGTCAAATGCTACTGAGGCTAGCTTACTGAGGGCGTCAGATTTTATGTTTCTCCCGCGGGGGACGTATTCCAGCTTAAAAGTTTTGAATGCCTTGGCCGTCTCTTCGACCTTTGCCACGTACTGAGCCATGGTGTTGTCTTTGGCCTCGTATTCTCCCTGGTATTGTTTGACTACCAGCTGTGAGTCAGTACTGGTTTCCACATGCTTTGCTCTCATCTTTTCTGCCAATCTTATCCCTGCTAGAAGGGCTTCATATTCTGCAGTATTGTTGGTGTTCTTAAAATCCAGTCTTATAGCGTAGGTTAGCTCAACTCCCTCAGGGCTTGTCAAAGTAATGCCCGCTCCGCTCCTTTCTTCGCTGGAGGCTCCATCTGTGAACAGCTTCCACACAGCCTCATCTTCCCTTTCTTTCTCTTCTTTCTCCAAGGCCTCCCATTTTAGGAGTTCTTTCTCTTCATCCTCAGGGACTTCCGCTAAGAAGTCAGCCAGTATTTGTCCTTTCATGGCTGTCCTGGGTTTGAACTCTAAAGAGTGTTCTCCCAGTTCCACGACCCATTTAGCCAACTGTCCCGACAGCCCCGGCCTCCTGAGTACCTTTTAGAGGGGTTGGTCAGTCATTAAGGTGATCTTGTGTCCTTGGAAATATCTCATGAGTCTCTGGGATGCGAAAACAAGGGCCAATGCTAACTTCTCCAGAGGCATGTAGCGTTCTTCAGGGCCTTTAAGTGTACTACTGATGAAATATATCGGTATCTGCTTTCTCTCCCGTTCCACCATCATGACCGCACTTATGGCTGTTTTCGAGGCGGACATATATAAGAGGAGTTGCTCTCCGGGTACTGGGGTGGCTAAGGTTGGGAGTTTGCAGATATAAGCTTTCATTTCTTGGAAGGCAGCCTCCGCCTCGGAGGTCCATTTAAACCTGTCTGTTTAGAGACAGTCCTTCAGCACTTTCATGAAGGGGAGGGTCCTGTCGGCTACTTTTGACAAAAAACGGTTTAGTGCGATTAGCCTCCCGTTCAACTGCTGGATGTCTTTCAGGGATCTGGGGGACCGCATTTCAGCCACAACTTAAGTTTTCTCCGGGTTAGCTTTGATTCCGCCTTTAGTGACTACCACTCCCAAGAATTTTCCTTCTTCCACCCCAAAACAACACTTTCCGGGGTTTAGCTTCATATTCACGTCTTGCATAGTGCGGATAGTCTCAGCTATGTCATCTATCATGGCCATCTCTGTCAGGCTTTTGATAACGATGTCATCAACATATACTTCCAAGTTCTTTCCTCGTTGCTCCCTGAAGAGTGTGTTCATGAATCTTTGATACGTGGCCCTAGCGTTTTTAAGGCCGAAGGGCATTTTGGTGTAGCAAAAGGTCCCTTCGTTTGTGATGAAGGCGGTTTTTTCTTCGTCCTCTATTGACATCTGGATCTGATGGTATCCTTTGTAGGCATCCAAGAAGCATTTCAGGGGGTACTGAGATAAAGAGTCTACCTGGACGTCTATTTCTGGGAGGGGGTAACAGTCCTTAGGACATGCTTTGTTCAGATCTTGGAAGTCTATGCACATCCTCCATCCCCCGTCTTTCTTTTGAACCATGACTGGGTTAGCGACCCAGGATGGGTATTTTACCTCCCTGACTATTCCTGCCCTGAGCAGTTTTCTGGTTTCCTCACAAGCGGCTCTTCTTTTGCTGGGCCCCATGCTTCGCTTTTTCTATTTTACTGGCTTTGCCCATATATACGTGTTGAGTCGATGTTCGGTTAGGCTCCTTGGAATTCCTGTCATATCCCCATGTTGAAATGCAAACACATCAATGTTGAGAAGGAGCAATTCCTTGAGAGCACTCTTGCACTTGTCACCCAGGTGGCTTCCTACTTTAACCGTCTGCTCCGGGAACCTGTCGCAGAGGACCCATTCTTCAACCCCCTCCTTCGGGGGCTTCTTGGATGCTTCCCCCTCAGACACGGAAGAGACTACTTCATATGCAGATTTTACCCAAGCCAAGCCCTTTGGCGTCTGGAACACTAAGGCTCCGTGTGGGGTGGATGCTTGTGCTTGCAAATCCCCAATCCCAGGTCTTCCCAGGATTGTGTTGTATTTTGAGAACAACTGTGAAAGTTAGGTTTATGGTTCGAACTCGATCTCCTACCCCAACTGTGAATGGGAGCCTGATCTTTCCCAAGGGGTCTAACACACTGTTGTTGAATCCTACTAGAGGGATGGAATCCTCCTCAAGCATGTCTCTTATATCCCTGTCAAATCTGAGGAAACAGTGCTCGTATATAACTTCTACCCCAGATCCCCCATCCACGTGTATCCTGGCCACCTTGTGGCCAGCTATTATGGCCGAGATGTTTAGTGGGAGCCGCTGCACCTCACTTTCTTCCAGGTGTGGCATTAAGATGGGAGCTTTCATGCAGTCCGGGGAGCCCAGGATTCTGGCCTTTACACTTCTGGTGGTATCAAATTCATTCCTTCTTCTAATCATATCTACATCTGCCCTCCCAGGCTCCCTTGCATCCTTCCCTCTGCGACCCCCCCTCCTTCCTTAATTTCCTTAACCAAATGGGCCAGTTTTCCCGTTTTTACTGCGGCTTCTATTTCCCTCTTTAAGTACATGCAATCATCAGTTTTATGGCCAAATCCTTTGTGAAAGTCACAATATTCGCTTGGTTATGCCTTCGGCCCGGGTTTTATGGGTGGTGGCCTCGGGAAGGAGCGCTTCACCCTCTTAGTGGCCAATATTTCACTTGGGGTCTTGGTGAGAGGGGTGAAGCTGTCAGAGTAGGGGGATGGGCCTCTCCCCCGAGGTCTATATGGGGAGTATGAGGGTCTTGCCCTATCATGCAACATTCTATCAAAAGCAGGTTTTCTGGAATAAGGTGTACCTTTATCAAGAGGTTTTGCGACTGGGGTGACCCTTCGGGGTAGGGTGTCTGTCTCCTTAGCCTTGCTAACTGTGTCTTTGCCTCTGACAAAGGCTCTGACCCTGTCCATGAGGTTGTCAAATGAGTGTGGGAACTCTTCCCCCAGTTTCTCGCATAGCTGTGCATGCTTCAATCCGTTTATGAAACTGCTGATCTTCATGACCTCCGGGACGTCTTTGATATTCATGCTCTCCTTGACAAACCTTTCCATGTATTGGTCTATCCGCTCGTTGTCCCTCTGCCTTATGTGTAGGATCTCGTTAGGGTTCTTGACCACTTTTCTTTGCTGACCGAAGTTTCTCAGGAACTTTTCACTTAGTTCTTCGTAGCTGTCGATCCCTCCAGGAGGGAGGCTGTCGAACCAGAGCCGGGCCCCCTCCGTCAAGGTCTGTACAAACATATGGCACCAGACCGGCATGGGCCACCGCCCCAGTTGCCCCGCACCCCTGAAAGCATGGAGATGATCTTCAGGATCTCTTGTCCCATCATATCGGTCAAAGTTTGGGGGTAGCTTCGTCTTAGGGGGCATTGGTGCTTCTGCTATCCTCCGGGTGAATTTTGAGACTTCAGCTAAGTCCCGTGGGAGGTAGGGTTGATCCAGGCCGTCGTTGCTTGGATTCTCCTTTTCCTTTTCTTTTCCTTTTGGTTTCTTTCCCGTAATGAGATCCTCCCTTTCTTCCGAGGACATTTGTCTAAGGGCTGTCATGAACGTTTCCAGTGGGTCGCTTCTACTGCCCTTGTTTTGAGGGTCTGCCTTTTTTTGATTAGAGGGTGTATCGAACGATAGTTTGGCCCTGATACCGTCGAGTTTCTCTTGTCTTTCTAGGTCTTTGAGACACTTTTTCAGTTTCTCTCTGTGCATGGCCACGAAGTCCGGGGTGATGGTCTCTTCTTTTCCAACATTTCTACCTGATTCTCATTCTCTTCCTCATGGGTTATATCTTCCACCGTAACTTTGTCATGATCATTCTGCACTGTCTGAATGACCTGTGAACCGGGTGTGGTGTCCATGTTGCTTTTTCTAAAATGGGTTATCTGTGACGTCAGAGTTCAGTGTGGAGACACCGGTCAAGCTGATGTCCCACGGATGGCGCCAATGTCGAATACCCAAATCCCGGCTGACGTTAAATGGATCTTCGCTGACGTCAAGATGTCCCGTTCCTTGAAGCTACAAAAGAGTAAACCGTTAGCCTCGTCACGGAGGGCCCCAGGAGGGGGATCCGTGCCCAAGCTCCGGCGTGAGAATAAGTAAACTTGCCGGAGAATGAGAGGAGCTTCTTCCGGTGTGTGTGATCACCGGAATATTTCCTCTTTGGTGTGAATCTAGTAAATACGTGTGTGTATATTGAATGTATGGGAATGTTGGTCGGAATTAATGAGAGAAGAGTAAATGAGACAATATTAAATGCGATACCTCCGATCTGCTTTATGACCATCCTCTTTAGCTCTTATATAACTCCTGGCCCTTATTCCTCATGTGAGATATTTTATCAAAGTGATCCAACGGTTTCTGCAAGCTTACGAGGGGTTCAGACACGTGTCTGACCCCTAACGGTATGATAGCAACCTTATTCAATGCTCTGGCCGGAGAAGTACGATTGCCAGCCAAGATCCTCTGCTTATCAAACATTAAATGAGGCCTGCCGCTTCTGATTATGGTTTCCCGCTCATTTTCAACGAAGGGATCCTTAATTGGCAAGGCAACTTGCTATTTTGGGCTTATACCTTGTTGGGCCCTTTATGAAATCAGCCCAAAGCGAGTAAAATGGGGCTTCCCATTGGTCCGTCGTCAGCATATTTTATTTCCAAACTCAACCCCAAACATTAGGAGACTCGTAGCCAAAATATCCATGTTGAAACTGATTCATTCACTATGATTTTGTTCAATGAGAGCATGTGTTTGCCCCTTATTTAACCACCAGATGAACGAAAATTTCATTATTTTTGCGTAGACATGTTCGGTGTAATTGTTTAATTATAGTGGTTAAATATATATTCTTTTAATATAAATTATTTTATTTGTCGCTTCTCGTTTTTGTAATTTGTTTGATTAACGTGTAATCTTCACGATTCTTTTTAGAGTAAATTATGAGTTTGGCAAACATGGCTGTATCACTTTTAACCCCTTTTACCTACAAAGGAATCTTTTAACATCTGATCTCCCAACGTCTTTTTTTCTAACTCTTTTGTCCCCTAACACTAACCACATCCATTTAATTGGTTAAAAACTTGTCGTGTGCTCTTCACATGAGAATCATTTATGACAATTCACATATTCACTTATAAAACAATAAATTAATTAATTATAAAAATTCATGTGAGCTCCACCTTTATTATTAAATAAAATAATTTAACCCCACTCACCCCACCATCAACTAATCACCGGCGACAACCACCATCTCCGACCAAATCTACCACCGCCACAGTCATACACCAGACACCCTTAACAATGCATGCCAAATCCGACTCCGACTTAACCAGCGTCGAAGCTCTAACCCCACCCGCTTACCCCGCCGGCCATTCTCGTGAGTCCTCTACTTCCCGCGCATTTTCAGCTTCCATTAAACACGTCATCGTTCGGGCTAACTATAACGGTCACGGTACGGCCTCTGTATTCCTGGAAACGCCTTGAGTATGGTGCTGATATGGATGAGGATGATGAAGATGGAGGTGACGGTGACGGTCGTGTTTCGTTTAAGTTTTATGTTATGTGGTTTGTAATGTCGTTTATCCTCTTGTTTAACGTTTTCTCTTTGATTTTGTGGGCTGCTAGTGTTCCGTACAAACCCAAGGTTGTTGTTAAGGTGAGCATCTTGTTATCTCAATCTCCTCGAAATACAACATGTTGATGTTTTAATGTTGAACCTTGCTTCAGTTCAATTAGCAATGGGTTGGGTTGACTAAGTTACGAAGGAAATGAACTCGGGTGATTATTGAGTCGACTCAGTGATGTGACTCGTGATCATTTACTTTCTGTCAATAGTTGCAGCTTTAATCATTGACGACGGGCCTATGGGTCACGCCATCTATCCGTCTTGGGCTACCGTCGCATGGGCCCAACAAGAGAAAGGCCCAACAACCACTTACCTTGCCCATTAAGGTTTCCCTTACACAAAATGGGAGGGAAACAAGGATAAGAAGACGCAGGCGATATTTAATGCATGATTAGAAAAGTAACTTTGGCTGGAACTGTACTTCCTAGCCGGAAACATTTAATGAGGCTGCAATCTTACCGTTGGGGGTCAGACACGTGTCTGAGCCCCCCGAAGACTCTCAGAACCCGTCGGATCACCTCATTGAAGTATCTCACATGGGAGATAAGGTCTCGGGGTTATATAAGGAAAGAAGGAAGTGATCATAAGGTGAACTTAAGGTATCACAATAAGGGCTCTCTCATTTATTCCGACCAATATTCTCCTACATTAAACACACACGCATTTATTGGATTTACACCATAAGAAGAACATTCCGGTGATCACACTCATCGGAATAAACTCCTCAAGCTTTCTGGCAAGTTTACTTATTCTCACGCCGGAGCTTGGTCGCGGATCCCCCACCCGGGGCCCTCCGTGACGAGGCTAACGGTTTATTTTTTTTTGTAGCAACGAAGGCCGGGATATCTTGACGTCAGCGAAGACCCCTTGAACGTCAGCCGGGATTTGGGTATTCGACATTGATGCCATCCGTGGGACGGCAGTCTAACTGGTGTTTCCACACTGAAATTCTGACGTTGGGATAACCCGTTTTACAAGAAGCAGCATGACTACCCCACCCAGTTCCCGTACCATCCAAACGGTACAGAACGATCATGATAAGGTCACAATGGAAGACATAACTCATGAAGAAGAAAACGAAAATCAAGTGGAAATTCTGGAAAGGGAGGAGGCCATTACTCCAGATTTTGTTGCCATGCACAAGGAGAAGCTAAAAAAGCGTCTTGAGGATTTAGAAAGACAAGAGAAGCTTGACAGCCTTAAGGCTAGGCTGTCCTTCGACACACCTTCCAACCAGGAAGGGGTGGATCCACAAAACAAAAGCAGTGGGAATGACCCACTTGAAACTTTCATGACGGCACTTAGACAGATGTCCTCGGAAGAGAGGGATGATCTTATCACAGGGAAGAAGCAAAAAGGAAAAGAAAAAGAAAAGGAAAACCAAGGCGATGATGGTCTGGATCAACCCTACCTCCCACGGGATTTAGCCAAAATCTCAAAGTTCACTAGGAGGATAGCGGAGGCACCCATGCCCCCTAAGACAAAACTACCTCCAAACTTCAACCGGTACGATGGGACAAGAGACCCTGAGGACCATCTCCATGCCTTCAGGGGTGCAGGACAGTTGGGATGTTGGCCCATGCCAGTTTGGTGCCATATGTTTGTGCAGACCTTGACAGAGGGTGCCAGGCTCTGGTTTGACAGCCTTCCCCCCGGAGGGATTGATAGCTATGAAGAGTTAAGCGAAAAGTTTCTGAGAAACTTTGGCCAGCAAAGAAAAGTGGTCAAGAACCCAAACGAAATCTTGCACATAAGGCAGAGGGACAATGAGCGAATAGATCAATACATGGAGAGGTTTGTCAAGGAAAGCATGAACATCAAGGATGTCCCGGAGGTCATGAAGATCAGCAGTTTCATCAACGGGTTAAAACATGCACAACTATGCGAGAAGCTGGGAGAGGAGTTCCCACACTCGTTCGACAATCTCATGGACAAAGTGAGAGCCTTTGTCAGGGGCAAAGACACGGTCAGCAAACCCAAGGAGATGGACACCCCCACCTCGGAGGGCCAACCCAACTACGAAACCTTCCGAAAAAGGTACACCTTACTCAAGAAAACTAGCTTTTGATAGAATGATGCATGATAGAACGAGGCCCTCGTATTCCCCATATAGGCCTGGGGGAGAGTCCCATCCCCCTACTCTGACAGCTTCACCCCTCTTACCAAAACCCCAAGTGAAATACTGGCCACTGAGAGGGTGAAGAGCTCCTTTCCAAGACCGCCGCCCATAAAACCCAGGCCAAAGGCACAACCAAATGAGTATTGTGACTTTCACAAAGGATTTGGACACAAAACTGATGATTTCATGTACCTAAAGAGGGAGATAGAGGCCGCGGTGAAAACGGGTAAACTGGCCCATTTGATTAAAGAAATTAAGGAAGGAGGAGGGGACCGCAAAGGGAAATATGTGAGGGAGCCTGGAAGGGCAGATGTAGACATGATTCGAAGGAGGGATGAATTTGATACCACCAGAAGTGTAAAGGCCAGAATTCTGGGCTCCACAGACCGCATGAAAGCTCCCATCTTGATGCCACACCTGGAGGAAAACAAAGTGCAGCGACTCCCTCTTAACATCTCAGCCATAATGTTGGCCACAAGGTGGCTAGAATACATGTGGACGGGGGATCCAGGGTAGAAGTAATATATGAGCATTGTTTCCTCAGATTTGACAGAGATGTAAGAGATAGGCTCGAGGAGGACTCTATCCCCCTAGTAGGTTTCAACAACAGTGTGTCACACCCTTTGGGAAAAATCAGACTCACATTTACAGTCGGGGTAGGGGATCGTGTCCAAACTATAAACCTAACCTTCACAGTGGTCCGAGCACCCTCAAAGTACAATGCAATCCTGGGAAGGCTTGTGATTGGGGATCTACAAGCACATGCATCAACCCCACACGGAGCTCTAGTGTTCCAAACTCCAAAAGGCTTGGCTTGGGTGAAATCTGCATACGAAGTAATTTCCTCCGTATCTGAGGGGGAAGCATCCGAGAAACCCCAAAAGGATGGGGTCGAAGAGTGGGTCCTTTGTGACAGGTTCCCGGAGCAGACGGTTAAAGTAGGAAGTCACCAAAGTGACAAGTGCAAGAGTGATCTCAAGGAGCTTCTCCTTCTCAACGTAGATGTATTTGCATTTCAACATGGAGACATGACAGGAATCCCAAGAAGCTTAACTGAACATCGACTCAATACATACACCTGGGCAAAGCCAGTTAAACAGAAGAAACGAAGCATGGGCCCCAGCAAGAGGAGGGCCACCTGCGAAGAAACTAGGAAGCTGCTCAGAGCCGGAATAGTCAGAGAAGTGAAGTACCCATCTTGGGTTACTAACCCGGTTATGGTCCAGAAGAAAGATGGAGGGTGGATGATGTGCATCGACTTCCAAGATTTAAACAAAGCATGTCCCAAGGACTGCTACCCCCTCCCAGAGATAGATGTCCAAGTGGACTCCTTATCTCAGTATCCCCTGAAGTGCTTCCTGGATGCCTACAAAGGATATCATCAAATACATATGTGAATGGAAGATGTGGAAAAGACCGCCTTCATCACAGACGAGGGGACATTTTGCTATACCAAGATGCCCTTCGGACTCCAAAATGCTGGGGCCACCTATCAAAGGTTCATGAATGCCCTCTTCAGAGAACAACGAGGACGAAACTTGGAGGTATACGTCGATGACATCGTTATCAAAAGCCTGACTGAGATGGCCATGATAGATGATATAGCTGAAACTATTCACACCATGCAAGATGTTAATATGAAGCTGAACCCTGGAAAGTGCTGCTTCGGGGTAGAAGAAGGGAAATTACTGGGAGTGGTGGTTACTAAGGGTGGAATCAAAGCTAACCCGGAGAAAACTCAAGCCGTGGCTGAAATGCGATCCCCCAGGTCCCTGAAAGACATCCAACAGCTGAACGGAAGGTTAATCGCCTTAAACCGTTTCTTGTCAAAGGTAGCTGACAGGACCCTTCCATTCATGAAGGTACTGAAAGACTGCCTTCAAACGGACAGGTTTAAATGGACCTCTGAGGCAGAAACCGCTTTTCAAGAAATGAAGGCCTACATCTGCAAAATCCTAACCCTAGCCACCCCAGTACCTGGGGAGCATCTCCTCTTGTATCTATCAGCCTAAAAAACAACCATAAGTGTGGTTATGATGGTGGAACGGGAGGGAAAGCAGATACCAATATATATTTCATCAGCAGGACCCTCAAGGGCCCCGAGGAACGCTATATGCCCCTAGATAAACTGGCTCTAGCTCCTGTCTTTGCATCCCGAAGACTTAGAAGGTACTTCCAAGGACATAAGATCACCCTAATGACAGATCAACCCCTCCAGAAAGTACTAAGGAGGCCGGAGTTGTCGGGACGCCTGGCTAAATGGGCAATAGAGCTGGGGGAACACTCCTTGGAGTTCAAACCCAGGACAGCCGTGAAAGGACAAATACTGGCCGATTTCTTAGCAGAAGTCCCTGAGGATGAAGAAAATGAGCTTTTAAAATGGGAGGCCTTGGAAAGGGAAGAAAAAGAGAAGGAAGAAGTGGCTGTGTGGAAACTACTCACAGATGGAGCCTCCAACGAAGAAGGGAATGGAGTGAGCATTACGTTGATAAGCCCTGAAGGAGTTGAGCTAACCTACGCCGCCAGGCTAGACTTTGAAAACACCAACAATACTGCAGAGTACGAAGCCCTTTTAGCAGGGATGAGGCTAGCCAAAAAGATGAAAGCAAAACATGTGGAGGCCAGTACCGACTCGCAGTTAGTGGTCAAGTAATACCAAGGAGAATACGAGGCCAAAGCCAGCACAATGGGCCAATACGTGGCAAAGGTAAAGGAAACAGCCAAGGCCTTCTGGACCTTCAAGCTAGAGTATATCCCCCGCGGGAGAAACAGGAAATCCGATGCCCTCAGCAAGCTGGCTTCGGTGGCATTCGATTATCTGCCAAAAGAAGTCAAAGTGGAAGTCCTGACGTCCCCCTCTATCGACACAGCAGAAGTGGCTACAATCGGGGACGAACAAGAGACATGGATGACACCGATTCTAAGATTCCTCAGAAACGGGGAATTACCCGAGGGGGACTGGGCAGCCAGAAAAGTAAGAGTCAAAGCTCTGCAATATGAGTTGATTGACGGAGAGCTTTACCGGAGATCATACCTGGGTCCATCCCTGAAATGTCTCGATAATGAGGAGGCCGAGTATGTGATCAGAGAAATACATGAGGGGATTTGTGGAATGCATTCGGGGCCAAGGACAGTAATGGCGAAAGCAATGAATGCGGGATTCTATTGGCATCGAATGTACGAGACAGCATCAGAGGATATCAAGAGATGTGACAATTGCCAAATTCATGCACCTATGATGCACCGCCACAAACACCTAATGATACCTGTCTCGACGTCTTGGCCCTTCTAAAAGTGGGCCATCGACATAATCGGACCATTCCCAGAGGGTCCAGGAGGAGTCAAATACGTGGTGGTGGCCATCGATTATTTTACCAAGTGGATAGAGGCAAGGCCCTTGGCAAAAATAACGGGGGAGCAGATGAGACGGTTTGTGCTAGACAACATTATCTGCAGATATGGTGTCCCGAAGGAGCTCGTGAGTGACAATGGTGTACAATTTGCTGGAAAACCCTTCAGGCCATGGTGTGAGCAGATGCACATACATCAAGTATTTACTTCCATCACCCATGCCCAGAGTAACGGGCTAGTGGAAAGGGCAAATCAAAGCGTCATCAAGGGGATGAAGGGGAGACTTGGAAGAAAACAAAAAGGTTGGCTGGAGGAATTACTATTTGTACTATGGGCATATAGGACCACCCCTAAAGACTGCAACGGGGAGACTCCTTTTAGCTTAACCTACGGGACGGAGGCTGTCATCCCGGCTGAAATAGGATCCCCAACTGCCAGAATGAAGCTCAGGGAGGTAGAAAACGAGCATGATCTCCGGATGAACCTGAATTTGCTTAAAGAGAGAAGGGAAATCGCGGCAGCCAGGGAGGCTAAGTACAAAAAGCAGCTTGAAAGCTATTACAATGCCAAGATGAAAAAGCTTAATCTCGTCTCGGGGGATTTGGTCCTGAGAGCAAACGAAGCCAGCCTACAGGAGAACACCGGAAAGCTAGGGCGTAATTGGGAATGACCTTACCGAGTTACATGGGCAAACGACAAAGGAAGTTACAAGCTGGAAACACTTCAAGGCAAGGAGGTCCCCAGGACATGGAACCTCATGCAGCTCAGGAAGTATCACATATGAGGGGTTTACCCCACCCCCCCCAGGAAAAACGGCCAGGAAGCCACTTTTGTAATATTTAACTACTAGCCAGGGGCCTACCACAAGAAAAAATCTTTTGTAAAAACTTGTACTGAGAAACTTAGTCCCCAAGAAATGAATGACAAACGGACAATCCACTTGTCCCCTTTTGGCAAAATAACAGGTGTTATACTAAGGCAGACGTGCCCAGAAAGACAATAAGCCTAACAAACAAATAGACACACGTGTACATGGTATACCAAACATACCAAACGCCCGGCCGTGGGGAAAAATAGGGTCTAGCTAACCCAAAGAAAATGGACAAATAAGCCAAAAACATAATCTCACATTATAAGATTTGTCCAAGTGATTGTCCTCGAACAGACAATCATGGTTTATAAAGCAAACCAGAGACATGACACACTTTTGTAAACAAACTACAAAGAGAAGTTGTTATTACAAAATAAATGTACAATAGGAAGCCCTATTGGCCTTGACAAGAAAAACTAAAATACAAGCTAGAAAGCATAACAGACAGACTAAAGCACAGTTTCTTGCAAACAACCAAAAGTCTTCAGGAAAATGCCGACCCGGTCCCTGGCAAAGGCTCCTGCAAAAAGAAAAAACACAACAGAAAACAGGAAAAAGCAACATAGCAACACACAGTCATAAGTCATATGATTAAGTACTAGGAGAACCCCTACACAAAGGTTCTCCCCCCAAGCATCAAAAAGTTAAAAGTATCATAGAGTACATAATTATTCAGATTACAACCATATCGAAGTGGGTTAGTGTTCAGAAATTACTGGGAGCCACCCCCAGACAAAGACTTCGGAGACGAGGGACCAGCAGAAGAAAACAGGGCTTTCAATTCATCGATGGATATCATGGGGTGCTCCAGGATCTTCTCAAGAAGGGCCGGGGTCTTACCCCCAAACTCCTTGTCCAACTTAGATAACTGCTTCTTAGCTTTGGAATTATAAAGCGGAGTTTCCTTCCTGCCCAGACCCTGAGCAGAGTAAGTATACCCATCCTTCAGCCCTGCCTGGTACCCAACGTCCCGGTACGCCCTATACACCTGCTCGAGACCACTCTTGAACTCCTCCGATTGAGAGACGGCAGTAAGAAAGGCTCCGAAGCCTTCAGTGATCAACCAATGCTTCTCCTTAGCCAACCGCTGGTTATCATCAGATGTCATCCCATATTCAGCATACATCACGTCCAGATCTTTCTGAGAGACAGAGTTAAGCTCCCTTTGATGCTTCAGCTCAGCAGCTAGCTCCTCCTTCTCTTCCACCAAAGCTGCCATCTCCCTCTCCCAAGCTCGCTCTCGCAAATCATCAACCCGCTGCAGCATACCGGCGCCCCTGAAAAAGCTCTCGCAAAGTGACATGTGTACTGATCCTCAAAAAGGTCATCCCTCAAAGCAGAGTTCATGAACCTATGGGAGGGAGGAACAGTATGACTCAAAAAATCCCTGGTAGTTTCAGGGGTCCCTATCACCGAAGAGGGAGTTATTTTCCACTTAGGAACATAGGTGAAAGGGAGGGCATCAGCAAACAGGGGAGCCAAAGGGGATCGATGAGCAAGACCCTCAAATTGAGAAGGTTTACTGGTCCCAGTAGCATGATGAGGAGAAACCTCAAAAGCTGAGGCGAGCAATGCTTACTTCCGGAGTTTTGTCTCGAACACGGGAAGAGGAAGAGCTAGTAGGAATCTCTATTGGATCATGAGAACTCCCCTACTCAGACAAAGAAAGAAAAAAGAACATCAAAAACCTCCCCAGAACAAAGCGAATGTAAGGCAACAGATAAAAGAGGAAATAAACTCACCAACAAGGGTGCACTCACAAGGCTGGAGGATCGCAGGTGCTTAGACAAAGAACCCTTAACCCCAACAGGGGGAAGTTCGGAAGCAGCCTTTGTTGAAGGAGGGGGTTTCTGTCCACTGGCGCTCCGGAGCCTCTGCCGGATGTCACGAGGGGCAGGAACCGGCTTGGGGCTAGCAGCCTTCCTCTTACGAACCAGACGGATCTCCAGGTCTTCCTTACCATCACGATCAGAGTGCTCGACTTGAAGAGGATCAGGGGAACTCTCCTCCCCATCAGAAGAAGTCCCCTTACCCTCTCCCACAGAAACAGGGCCCCCGGCCTGAACAGACCCTCCAACCACCTGCATCTCAACATCCTGGTTCAAGCCCGGTTCAACTTCATCACCAACCACAAACTTAACGTCTTTAGAATCCCCTTGAAGCAGTCTCCACAAAGTCAACTCTGCACAGGAAAAAACACTAAAGATGACTGCACAGATTCCAAAGAGTAAAAACAGATAACAGCGAATCCAAGGTAAAAAGATACCTTTTTTACCGAAAAAGGCTTTGGGGCGAACTGAGTAGGAAGGGCTCAACCCCCCCATAGCCAGGATTCCCTCAGAAAAAGTAAAAGCCCTCGTCGGATTTTCATACATACGCTTCCACTGGACGGTTTCATTGGCAGACAAGGTGGGAACACTGTCTTCAATAGTGGCTTTGACATCTCTTAGCGGTGGAGACTCTGGTATCATGGCAGCAGAAACGAAGATAAACCGACTCTTCCATTCTTTAGGATAAATGGAAGTAGGCATAAAAGAGTAGCAAGGCCGAGACACACTGTTCTGCCGTTTGGCAAAGGTGAACCAATCCCCATCAGAGATCAGTTTATAAAATATGCAGAACAAGGGGACGGATGGCTCGCCATAGACAACCGCACAAGATAACTCGAAATGCACCACCATCATAAGCCCTAGAGGGTGTAATTGAGAGAAATGAATACCGAAGTGCCGCAATAGGGCTATCATGAAGGGAGAAAGGGGGTACCGAACTCCACAGGAGGAAAATGCCAAAGTGTAAAGGACAATCCTATCGGGAGTGCACTTAGCCGGTTCATTAGGGCCCGGAAAGGTGGGAGAAAAGCGCTCAGGAATATTGTAAGTCTTAACAAAGGACTTCAAGTCCTTCGCTGTCAAGACCGATCGAATTACAGAACGACCAGTGCGGCTCATAGTTAAGAGGGGGAATAATGATCGGAAAAATGTGAAAGAGAAGAGAAAGGGGGAAAACTGATACAGGTTGAAGGAAGATTCAAAAAGTTATATGGGCATTTAAAGTTTTTAACCAAGTAAATAGATGAGGTTAGTGTTAGAGGGCAAAAGAGTTGGAAAAAAAAGACGTTGGGACTAAGATGTTAAATGATTTTTTTTTGACTAAAAGAGTATAAGAGATATAACCGCAGGAGCCAAAATCGTAATTTACTCTTCTTTTTATTTAACTATATTTATTCAATTTGTCGGTGCTCGTTTTGTAATTTGTTTGATTAACATCTTCATGATTCTTTTTATTTAATTATATTTGATAAAACAAAATAATAAGTTAAGGTGTAACTTTTATGCGAGATAAAAAGAAGAGAAAAATGCAATTTGCGTCCCTGTGGTATGTCCCAAACATCAACTTGAGCCCCTAAAAACAATTTTTTGCATTTTGAGCCCCTGTGGTATTAATTTCATAATAGTATGAGTCCCTGCCGTCAGTCTTCCGTCAGTTTGACCGTTTGCCAAGTGTGAAAAGTCCATAATACCCCCACCCTTTAATATCTACACTTAAAGCAGACAAGTTTCACCAGTTTCATTATCATCATCAACAGTTGCCCAACTCCCAATATCATCATCATCAACAGCTCTCCCAACTCCCAAGATCATCATCATCATCTTCATCGAAGAGATCAACAGATCATCTTCATCATCTTCATCAAACATCGAACATATCATCTTCATCCTCATATTGGTCATTCGATGTGTTTATGTGTTTATATTGTGAAAAAACAGAGGGTTGATTCTGGGTTTGATTTTGGGTTCCATTCGATGATTTTGGGTTACATTCGATGATTTGGGTTGATTTTGAAAAAACAGAGGGTTGATTTTGGGTTCCATTCGATGTTTTTGGGTTTGATTTTGGGTTCCATTCGATGATTTTGGGTTGATTTTGAAAAACAGAGGGTTGATTTTGGGTTCCATATTGGTCATTTGAATGTGTTTATATTGTGAAAAACAGAGGGTTGATTTTGGGTTCCATTCGTTATTTGAATGTGTTTATATTGTGAAAAACAGAGGGTTGATTTTGGGTTCATATTCGTCATTTGAATGTGTTTATATTGTGAAAAACAGAGGGTGAAAAACAAAGGGTTGATTTTGGGTTCCTCATTTGAATGTGTTTGATTCGATGATTTGGGTTCCTCATATTAAGAACTGATCGGATCAGTTTCGGATTGAATGTGTTCCTCATTTTGGATTTGATTTGATGATTTGAATGTGTTATTTGGGGTTAGGGTTTAGGGTTGAATGGATTTTTGGTTTGATTCTTGTGGGTGGTTTAGGGTTGAATGGATTTTTGGTTTGATTCTTGTGGGTTTAGGGTATCAACTGAGTATATTGTTCAAAATGCATCAAAACAGAGGTTTGCAATGTGTTTTGGTTTTGATTCTTGTGTGTTCATCATATTGATTTTTGGTTTGATTCGATGATTTGGGTTCCTCGTATTAAGAACTGATCGGATCAGATTCGAATGTGTTCCTCATTTGAATGTGTTTTGTTGTACAAAATGGCTGCGGATGTAAAGATACGCAAAACACCAACTACGAAGGTGAGAACACTTGACAACCTCCTAGAAGATGCGGTGCACATAAGGAAGTGATTGATATGAATGAATATAACCCCAGTGGAGCTCTTCGATTTTCCTTGAAATTCCAGAGCTCGCTAATTACATATCTACCACTGGGGTTATATTCATTCATATGAATGAATATAACCCAAGTGGCAGATATGTAATTAGATACACTGGGGTTATATTCATTCATATCTGGATCAGTTTCCCGAAGTGCACCCGTCAGTAAAGATCCACAATTGCTTGTGGTCGTATGACGTTTTGTCTCTGTATTGTATGTTACGGTCTTTTGTTATCGAGTCTGTAAGTTCCGTCAAGTCTACGAAGTTGGTATGACGAGTCTTTTGTTATCGAGTCTGTAAGTTCCGTCAACTCTACGAAGTTGGTATGACGTTTTGTCTCTGTATTGTATGTATAAAAAGTTTACATTTAATATACAATTTAGGCTTTAATAATTTGTTATATATAGTATAAATTTAATTATTAGATTTCTTAACAAAAAACCAAGAAAAGAATCTAGGGGCTCAGGTTGATATTTCACTCATACCATAGGGACGCAAAGTGTTATTAATATATGCAAAAAGACGGTCTTACCCCTGCCTCTAACAGTCAACCTGACGGCAGGGACTCAAAGTGTTATGAAATTAATACCACAGGGGCTCAAAATGCAAAAAATTGTTTTTAGGGGCTCAAGTTGATGTTTGGGACATACCACAGGGACGCAAATTGCATTTTTCTCTAAAAAGAATTTTTTTTAGAGATAAACGGTAGTTGGCCTGTCAAAAGAAGTGTGAAAAAGACAATGCAGTCAAATAGAGTTGACTCAGAAAATACTTTGACTTTGGACGGTGATAATAGAAAATTTAATTATTTCCGGATTTGAAATGACGCCATTAAGATCTTCTTTTAGCAACTAGGTTCACTTTTTAATAAAAATATTACAAAATAAATAATAAATAATAACGAGACTCACGTTATTTGTGGGAAATTCGACTAGTACAATACCGGTTACAAAAACTAAATAAGCGAATAACAAATACAATATAATTGTACCAATCTTGATTCAAGTGAGCGCCTTTGGAAACTTCAACCGCACCTTCCAGATCGAAACTCTACTGCAAGACAAGCAAAATCGTTGACGGTTTTGGTTGAGGCACGTGTTCAACACGCTTCCCTTAAAACAGATTCCGCGCCTCCTCTCAGACGGTTCTGTCTCCCAGGGTACAACAACCGAAGCAGTAGTTATACTGCCGGAGATGGCACTCGTGCCCGAGGTTACACCGGGTACTTTGGTGTTCTACATATTGTAGGAAAATATTAAGTTATGTAAAAGGACAATTTTGAGAATACTCTTCTCTAAACTTCCATGGAACAAAAGTTCTTTCATGTGTGTGTGTTTCTCTATCTTTTTTCGATAATCTAGAATGAACCATCATCCTCTTCTTATACTCACACACATAAAGAAGCCATTAAACCCTATTTATTATTGTCATGAATTAGACAATTAAACAAGATCATTAATCTTGTAATAAACGAGTTTAAATCTCTACATAAATGGACTTTAGTGGTTCCGTTAAAACTGTCATTTTCATTTATGACACAAATTAAACGAGTTGTAACAGCTAGTTTGACCAGGTCCAACCAATTGCTCTGTTACCGTTGCAGAGATGCACGTGCGCCTGAAGTGGTTCTTCAGTCCGTGCGCCACACTGTATGGAACCCGCGTATGCGCACGGTATGCAGACCAGTGCGCCTAATTACTACAGCAAACCTGCACGCGCTTGAACTGGCCTGGCAGTCCGCGCGCCACGCTTCAAGGATGGAGTCGTGTGCCACACAGATGCCACTACGCATACCAGGACGCCACCTGGTCATGCGCCATCCAAACTCACGCGCCACTTGTAGTCTTCGCCATAGCCAATGACGTGCACCATGCGCCTAAGGAACTCGCGTCGCATCGACATGCGCCATGCCAAGGCATCCGCCTACGCCACCCAAGGGTGCGCCATAAGCGGACCCGCCATGTATCTGACCACGCACTCATGGGCAAAAATACAAAGGCGGTGTGCGAAGTTCAAGGCGCACCACATTGGGCTTATAGCCAACGTCACGCACACATGCGTGCAGGTGCGATGCACCCTTTGGGTCCCCACTAGTGTTTGCCTTTCAAGGAGTGCTCCTCCTTATATACCACTTTAAGTTTTGTCATTCCACCTATGTGGGACAAGGTGACAAATCTCAATCCATTTTTCTCATCTTTATTTGTTCCAAACATATAACTTCAAGCTTCGATATCTCATTCATCTTAGCTCTATTTGGACATAGTTTGAACACAAACCCATAAATAATTATTTATACAACACATATATTAATATTATTGATGTCCAAAATATTTAGTGAAAAACTCATTTTCACTAAATTTCCAACAATCCCTCACATGAATGGAGATCGATTAAAACACCCAAAATTCCCCGATAAAACCTCGACAGTCGAGTATTGCAGGATAGGTAGGTTTTTCCTTTGAACCTTCCTTTGTGAAGTATACTTAGCCTACTAGGGTTTTGTAGACGTGATGTCCTTGAACAACCCCCCATTTGTGTAAACGACAACATTCACACAATACTTTCCCTAGCCGGGCCATCCCCTCACTGTTGTAACACCCCGAAAACGGGCTTGGTAATTAAACTCTGTTAATACTAAAAGACGGGTAACGTACCGTTATTAGTAAAAATAACCCGGCAAATATTTGGATTTAAATAAGAAATCCTAATATTAAATAAAAACGAATCAAAGTTTTAAGTAATTAAGTTTATAAGAGCCTGAGTTAACGGGACTTAAAATAAAACGGGTTATGACTTCCCGAACCCAGTAAGCTAACTAGGAATAATTAACCTAGTTAATAAGTGGGGAATATTGTTAGAAATAAGTAGGTTATGCCCTACTTAATTAACCAACCAAATTAGAGGGGCCAATGTTGTTAAAAATGAAACTTATATTATTGGTTTTAATAAAAAACAAAACCAAACATCTCAATTGAGATGTCTGGTCGTACATGGGACGCAGGGGGCGACCTGAGCTCCTCACCAAGCCCTAGTTCATCACATATTCCACCAAATTGAGAGCTCAAATTCGTTCTAAATCAAGTCTCAAACACAAATTCGTGATCTCCATTGAAAGGGGAGTCATAAGGTATGTAAATTTTATGAAAAATCTCTAGTTGGATTTCTAGGTAAACTTAGAAATCTGAAATTGATGGTTGCATGTTTGTTATATGATGAAATTAGGAATGATTTTATGTCTAGGAGTAAACCCTAGTCATTTACTTGTTGAATTGATGTTCCTAATTGTGAATTCATGATCACCCGATTATGTGCTAAATGGGTTTTGTAGAAACATGATGAACACTAGAATCATAATGGTTAAATTGTGTTAATAGAACTCCCTGAAGTTAGATTTGAAGTTTGATGTTAGTACTTGTTAATTTTGCTAGAATTTAAGGGTTTAGAACACTTAAATGGGCTGGAGAAATTTGATGTTTCGTGTTGCACACAAGGTGCTTGATAAAATGCTTGAACAAGAAAATATAACAAAGCTGATTGGAATAAAAAAATTATTCGGCTGCAGTTTTTAAAAAATCATATAAAATCACTGGAACGGCCTGTGAGGTTGAGCCTTATATGCTCAGAAAGCTATTAAAACATACTACGTTTTATGTTTGAACATGTTTGTTAAATTCTGATGTTAAACGGGTCAAAACAGTGTCCGAAGTCGGCTGAACTGTTTTGACAGCAAGCTGATTGGAATAAAAAAAAATTATTGGGCTTCAGTTTTTAAAGAATCATATAAAATCACTGGAACGGCCTGTGAGGTTGAGCCTTATATGCTCAGAAAGCTATTAAAACATACTAGGTTTTATGTTTGAACATGTTTGTTAAATTCTGATGTTAAACGGGTCAAAACAGTGTCCGAAGTCGGCTGAACTGTTTTGACAGCAAGCTGATTGGAAGCATTTTGACTTCTGAGCTGATTTTTGCGAAAATCATAATTAATTATAGGAAGCTCGGATTGAGCTGATTCTTTTTGGGTTGGAAAGATATTTTAGTATTCTACATTTCATCTTTGATCACCAAGGGCTGAATAAAACCGTAAAGTGGTTAAAAGAGTCGATTCCGCAGCTACATTGTAAAGTTGCTACACATTTTATTGATAAACTTAATCTAAGAAAATTGTATACAAGAAAAGGATGAATTGTGAGAAATGTGATAATGATGGCATTCTAATAAATTAACTTGAGGCAATGTGTCTAACGTGGAAATATAATTTGATTGTAAGACTTGGTAAGAGGTATGTCGTAGTAGCTTTTATTCCATACTTGAATGGTGTGGTGTGTACCATGTATTTGCTTCAAACAAATCTTATGAAATTGGGTGTATTAAAGGCATCTAAAATACATACAAATGATTTATGCAAGTAATATGTACGTGTATGCCAAACATGTTCTAAGTTAGTGCTCAGTCACATACACAAGGACAGTTTGACTTACGAAAGTCAAACTGACCTAAAACTAATGTCTTGATAAATGAGTATGTGTGAATCCATGAGATGTTGTGGTCATTTTATATAATGACTAATCTAACAAATCTTGTGGGTATTGTGTTAAGTTTGATCTCGTCAAGCTAAGTGGGAGCTGGAAAGGAATGGATCAAACGGGTCAAGTGCGCAAGGAAAGCTCGAACGGACGCAAACCGTAAGTAAAGCTTACACCTATTTTTTTTTGCATACGTATTTATTCTATAGGTGATAAATACAACAATAGATCATGTTCGAGTTATGGGTTCCGACACGAAACGAAATGGGTTGGAACGAATAAAAACGTTTAAAACCATGATTTGTAGTAAATATAATTGTTTGGTCGTATAGACCAAATGGGTCAAATGATGGTGATAATATCATATGACCATATCGACTAATGTTGGTTGTTAAGTCATATGTTTACAGGAACGAATAGAAATTTGGATAATTGCGTCATCATAGAATATTAAATTAATAATAGCAAGGCATAAATGGGTCTATACGTTGACTCGAGCCAGGTACGCTTATATATAGATTTATAGTTAAAAGTGTTTAACTTCCCTTCACGGGTCAAAAGGAGTAGATAGGTAAAACGGGTTAAGAATTCATAAGAAACCCGTAATTTGAACCTTGCACATTAGTAAATTGATATAACGTGATATGCATGATATTTTGAAAAGGGTAATAAACAAGTTTGTTTGATAAATCACGAACGGGTCAAAAAGTGTCATAATTGAATTTCAAGCCGAGAGCTTGAAAGTTAAAATTTTGTGAATTTTAGATGTTGGATTTTAACTCCATATGATGGAGGATCAAATTACAATCACGTAGGAAGAAACGGTAGACCCTGTAAAAAATATATATATATATATATATATATATATATATATTTTATTCAGTTTTGCTTCCCAGACTCGTTTAGATACGTTTTAAACCCCGTATGACTAAAGCATTTCATGTTTATGAAATGTAGGTACATTTTGGATGCCGGAAGACGATCAAGCTCAACGAAGAACCGAACACGAATAAGATAAAAGCTTCCGCACGTCGTTTCGTCGTAACTTTTAAACGACGAACTCAATTATGTTATGTTGTATTATTTTAAAATTGTAAAGTTTAAACAAACCCGTATTTTTACAAAGTATATGTAGTCATAATTACATGTTGTTTGTCGTATACTTTACAAAAACCATTAAATAATGTCAAGGGTGTTACAACTGTCGTGTCCTATTATGGTCCTGGAACACTAGCCTGGTTCTGCGAGAGCTCTAGGATTGCGCACCCCACAATGCCATTCGAAGCGACCCTGCTTCTCTCTCACATAGGTGATTCCTTTGAATCATTAAAAGCATTATGGCTTACTATGATTTCCACAAATCAATTAGCCATATATTATGCTTAGCCTTACAAAAATGTCACTGAATATTATAGGAATGGACTAGGATGTATTTAAACACCCTTTTATAGTTTTAGGGGGGGATATATGAACACATACACTAGCTTATACATAAATATATATATTAGCTATGCCCCCACAGTGACTACCCTTCGGTTCATGATTAAGTTGTCCTATTGAACCTAGATCTTGGGATTTCCAGTCAGCTAGGTTAGGTTTCCCTCATGTCCCTTTTTCCATGGGCTTTAGTCTCATTCTACAACTTGATCTCTTATCAACCCACTGGTTGTTGGATCCAAAATTATTTGTTGACTTCTCTAAGTCAACAACAATAATTTTCAGTTTAGATCAGTTGTTCTAACGTGTTCTTGACTCGCTAGTCACTTTTGCCTTTTAGTCGATTCATAAGACTTATAACTCGTGATCTCAACCTGGATCCAGTTATGTACCTTGTCTTTAGAATGACATGAAACTCAATTCATGGCTAGACATGTTTTCACCATGCCTTTGGTGTGTCATAACTGACATCTTACTAGATTTTGAATCTAACCAATTGGCATTCGAGTCCAATCTACTCGATTGACTCCATATAACCATTGTGCACTCCACTTGGTCATGCGCTTGCAATATATGCAAGTCACCCCCACATTTAAGTGTAATTGGATAGCATCCAAATGGGGCGATGAAAGGTTCTCCCTTTCATTTCGAGTTTGAGAAAACTTCTCAACTATCATTTCCACGTTCAAATGCAAGTCACCCCCACATTTAAGTGTAATTGGATAACATCCAAATGGGGTGATGAAAGGTTCTCCCTTTCATTTCGAGTTTGAGAAAACTTCTCAACTACCATTTCTTCATACCCTAAAGGGATTGTTTCTTAAATGGTTCCTCCCCCCACATTGCTTGCATTTTAGTGAAGTTATATTTATAGTTTTGTATAGCACAAAATTCGTTCTTGTGTCATCACATATTTTGAATGTTTAAATTTAATTTAATCTCCGTCGAGCATATAAATTAACAAGTATTAGTATAGCATGCTTTAGACCACAATACTCTAGTATGTGAATAGAAGATGCATCATTCTGATTCTTCACAGCCTTAGGAGATAACGCACTATCTCTTCCGAACATTCGTTTCTTAGTTTAGACACAATAATGAAATTTTATTTCACCATTCCAAAACCATCAGTTTTAGGAAGGTCTCAAAACCATAGTTAACTCCATCCATTAGGATCATAACTCGTTTGCCTTTTTATCTCCAAGGCTTCACCATTGACTTACTAAGGACTTAAACATAAGTCTTAATCCAAGTCACTTTGATGAAATTGTATAAAATCACTCGAGTATTGAGATATAGTCAATTAGATTGACTCTCAACAACAAGGCATTCACGTATGCCTATAGTGATATATACATTTACATTGTTGTTTCGTTTAAACCATGTATTAGGATACTATCCCAAATTGAGGACCAACCTCCACATAGTTTAAACAACATTGATGGTGGTAGAAGCATCTACAAGTCCATCACTATTGTAAATTTCCCTTAATAAATTTGCTAAATTTATTAAAATCATTTACAATAATAACATATATTTCTTTCATATGTTATATTCTTTGAAAACTTACATGTGCATTTCCATGTTGATGCTCTCAACATTAAATGACATATCTTGTTTTCGTGCATTTCATCTCAAACCATTCACCACGTTTCTTACGCGCCGTTATGCATTTGATGTTTGATTTGTGACTTATTACATAAGTCATGATCACAACCCGCTCGTTGTGTCCGTGTAAATTAGTTTTTACACTTTGTATCAAAATGTGTATCCTTTTGACAACTTATTAGTAGTCCAAAATAACGGATACACCAATGATATCTAAACATCAAATTCCAAAGTGTTATTATTTTCAACACACTTTAGAATGAAATAAACGCAATTACATCGTTCGGTGTCATGTTTTGAGGTACTCCCTCATCTTGGAACTCTGAACTTGAATAATCACAAGTTGTCCAAAAATATAAAGTTGTTTACAATTAACTACTCGCAAGTAGTTAAGCAACTTATTATGTCTATAACAACATCGAGTTGATTTTCACCAAATAGTCTCTCCAAGACTATTATATGGTTCAAGATGTTATACTTTGCAAAGACATGTTTTATTCGTTCAAAACATTTCTGTTTTTTGCAAGTGTTTTAATATTAAACTATATATTTATGTTTTGATTACAAATCAAGACAATAAACCTTATAATAGTTTAATAAATAAAACAATTTCAAACTTGCTCGTTTGAAAATAAAACGAATACCCATCGTTTTAATAAATGATTTATCACATTCAAACCATTTCTAACCGCTGTTAGATAATAACGATTATCAATCGTTAAAAAGAGTGGTTTGTATGATAACCAATTCTAATATGCTAATTAGAATTTAAATGTTGAACACACATTCAAAATATTCGGTTTTTATAAAGTAAACCGGTTCTAACCCTCTCGTTAGAAAAAAAAAACGAATACAATTATTCACTTTTGGTTTAAATGAACGTTTTCTAACACGCTCGTTAGAAATGAACACAAATCTTTTCTAATACGCTCGTTAGAAAATATATAAAACGATTACAAATAATCTTAAATAGTTTATCATAGTTAACCCGGTTCTAACCCGCTCGTTAGAAATTAACGATTGCAAATCATTAAAATAGTTGGTTATAAGATAAACTAATTCTAATACGTCCATTAGAAAATTAAACGATTATTTATTGCCATAAGCCATTTTTGGTTTATATAAAATAAACGTTTTCTAACCCGCTTGTTAGAAATAAACAATTGCAAAGTCGTTAAATCGTTTCTAACACGCTCGTTAGAGAATAAACAACTATCAAACTCTTTAAATCCTTTCTAACACGCTCGCTAGAAATAATCGATTACAAAATTTGTTTCGAAGTTTATAACAAATATAAACTATTTCTAATACGCTCATTAGAAATAAACAATTAAAATCGTTTAAACGCTTGTGGAATAAAAATTCGTTTCTAACTCTCTCGTTAGAAATTTAATAGTTTAGACGAAACCGTTACAAGGTTTATTATCCAAAATAATTGTCTCCAACACGCTCGTCGGTAATTATTTGAAATAATAGTTTTTTCTAACACGCTTGTTAGAAAATCTAAACGTATATTTTCTAGCACGCTCGTTAGAAAATCTAACCGTTTTTTAACCAGTTAGTTCTACACAATCATTGTATCTAACACACTCATTAGATATAAAAGGTGATATTAAACTTATTATTCTATAAAATTCTAACACACTCGTTAGAGATATAAAAAGTTTAATCTTGTTATACTTCCACCATCAATGTTTCTAACACGCTCGTTAGAAAATATTAAAACTAGTTATTTTATAAAAATAATTACTTTCTAATATGCTAATTAGAAAATAAATATATTTCAATACTTTTAAAACCAACATTAATAAATCAATAATTGTAGGACCGGTTTTGACTCCGAAACGATTGCGAAACGAACGTGTAACGTGCGGAATCCGTACACGAACGTGACCGAACACACGTGACGTAATATAAACGTTATTCTATTAGAAATCTGAAATCGTACAACACCTTGAATCACTTTCTCTCTGTAGATCTAGAGCTCTCCAAATGACAAATGTAGCAAAATTTTCACGTAACTTTGAGATTTTCTCGAAAAGTCTTTGTTTTGATTATGTTGGCATTTGTGTATATATATATATATATATACACACACATATTAAGATTTTTTCATTTTGAATGATTTTATAGGTGACCCTTTATTTGTTATTATGCCAACTTATTCGCAATATATCTACGATTTGCGTTTCGTAATATATGTGCATAAGTATGGACATGTTCGACATATATCGTAATTCACATACTACGTCATTTCACACATATATTACACATAAAAACTTAATATGCAAATAACTCATCA
Source organism: Helianthus tuberosus (assembly GCA_030545235.1). Taxonomy (NCBI): domain Eukaryota; kingdom Viridiplantae; phylum Streptophyta; class Magnoliopsida; order Asterales; family Asteraceae; genus Helianthus; species Helianthus tuberosus. Next base: position 1,014,064 of record JARYGA010027071.1, read on the forward strand.
AGTTAATTTAAGCATTATTTTTTATGTTCATCACACTTTACACACAAAACGTGATTTTTTATCTAGTTTACCGTTTTTCCCGCACAAACGCCTAAACATAGCATCAATCCATATTATCATGAAATTACTTAACAAACCAAATTACACACATTCATATTCATATATCACTTATAACACACAAAGTTCACCTTTGAACATCCCGTTTTCACGTACGTTGAAATATGCGTATTTTACCGTTTCGGTAACGTTTTCGGGCGTCGGAAGTCACGTATGACCAACCAAACACCAAAGATACTTAATATAAGTTAAAATACTTATATTTATTATAAAAACATCAGTTTATAATCAGATTTAAAATATTTTTGAAAAATCACTTTAAAAGCCGATTTTTACCGTTTTTATCTCATAGTTTTGTACCGAACTTTATCGTAACCATCCCAAATCATTATGACTTGATATTTTAACACAACACATGTTATTTACTGATTAAAATGGTGGTTATACTCATGATATTGCAGGTCTCACATAAGACACATAAATCACACAATTTCACCCATTTTACTTTTTTTAAGCTACATGTACAATATGCAAAGCTATCTAACTTATGACAAAGTTTCCTGCCATCATAACACATCAAATAATATTATTTTTATGAGTTTATATTCTGATTTAATTCAATTTCATCATATCAATTTTAATTCACCAACTTTGATCATTAAATCATCACATATAATCATGTATAAGTACCTAATGCATGTTTATTAAATCATCATCATCCAAGATTTTTAAAAGCATGTACCATGCTTTTTATAACTTTTAAATAAATCCAAGAAATCATGTTCATCTAATCATCATCAAATCATCATTTCATCAAATGCATGTAATACTCTCATGTTTTCATAAACTAACAAAACTCATGTACTAGAACATATACACACATATATATACGACCAAACACATTTTTAACATTTTCACTTAATCATTTAAACCACAAGAATTTTCATAAAAACCTTCTTGATTATACATGCATCAATCTTTCAAAACGCTCATCATTCAAGAGTCATCAAACAATCAAAACACAATTTATAACCTACACATAAAAATATTTTCGGCCATGTATATGCATCCACACATATCACCACTTTTTATTTGATTAAAACCATTTTCTTGTTTAGTATTTCAAGTTTGAAAAATACAAGTATTTGAGAAACTTTCCATCATCATCATCATCATCATCATCATCAAAATGCAAGAACATAAATTTTAAAGTAAGTTTATACCTTTAAGAAATTTAGTGGGTTTTGATGAGATTTTTGATGATATGTTGTTCTTCTTTGAAATCACTTCGAAACACCTTTTGGATCTTCACACCAACTTGGAAATTACTTGGAATGATCTTGATCTTCAAGAACAAGGTTCAAAATTTGAAAATGGTGTTGTATGTGTGTGTATATGGTTATGGCGTAAGAAAATGAAAGAATAATGAAATTTTTGAAGTCTTGGAATTTGTTTATGCATGTGAAGGATATGTTGTGATTGGGCCACTTTTGTTTCATCAACACATGGCAAAATTTGGAAGAAGGTGGCAAGGAAAAGATTCCTTTTGGTCGACACAATGTCCTACACTCACATATTTGCATGCATTTATAATTATATAACACATAGAGTTAAATACATGTATTTAACTGACTACCGGGTATTTTATCTCATGTTTAAATTGCATTTTAAGATGTTTAAAATTATTTTTATCGTTCTATAAAAATAAACTCTCCATAATATTGTTGAATAATATTTTATTTGCCTAGACTGACTGCGTTGTCTGTATTTTGCAGTATAAGCGCGGTATTGCGCAGTATGCGATTAAACTCGAAAAATAGCGTTTTAAGCGTTTTAATTAATTATTCTTCACGAATATGATTAAAATAGAATTTTAATCATAACGGAATATTTTTAGGATTTTAACATTATCCGAGCGGTCACTGTAAGGACTTGCAAAAATGCCCCGAAACGACCCGTAAGTGAAAACCCGGACCCCTGAAACCCTAACGTGCATGAAAAACCAATAAAACAAGGTTTTTGGTTTTCTGGCGGGCCGCGTAAACCATAAGAAGAGTTTACGCGGGACGCGTCAACTCAAGTTTGACCGGAAGCGTTCCGGGTCACGTGTCACACACGTGACAGGTCTACCGATGACACCGTAGCCCTAGTCGTAGACTAGGGGCCCTCACGGGACGCGTAAGAATCAAGAGGAGGTTTACGTGGGCCGCGTAAAACTCAAAATCTGGCTATAAGTAGCCTGTGCATGGGGCTTTCATACTGTGTCGAAAATTTTGATTAAAAACGAAGAATACTGCAAAAATTCAAAGTTTTAAGGTATCAAGGCGCTGCTACGATACAGGGTATTAACTCGATCACTGCTACGATTCAATGTCCGGTCGATTGAAAACAATCCGATGGATGTGTAAGTGCTGCTCAAACTCGGGCTATACTTTGTCATTCGTCATGAATTCGATGGATGTTTAAATATTGCACTTTGTCATTCGTCGTGAGGGTTTTGATCTCGTGAGTTATCGAAAATGTTGTATTAAGTTACTGACCTAGTTCGTATGCATTGTCATTTAATTTAGGTTCCAAGGCTTATCAGTAGGCTAAACTCTGCCCGTTTAAACTTGCAATGTGAGTCATTCTCTTTTTATCAAACAATGTTTTACAATACTCCAATTATTTTCAAAGTTATAATTACAGGGATTAAGTCATGGTTATCTTGAATCACTGGCTAGTGGGGTATTGTGCACATTACTAATTTCTCATGGTTAGGTTCATCAACCTAACAGTGATAATCATCACTACTTGGGTGAAAGGACCCAATAGTGGTATGACCATCGTCACCAGGAGGTGACACGGTGCCAGATAAAAATAAGATAGTAGCCATTGTAATCGCTTTTATGCTGTAATTTATAACTATGTGTCATTTTATAAAATTTGAGTGACTCGCCAGTATTTCCCCGCTGATAAAATATTTTTAAAACATGTTTCAGGTGACCTACTGTGAATCAAGAAAAAGTGCTACGGAGCACTAACAAGCTTGAAGTAGTGGATCAGTTAAATAAATAAACATGTTTTGTAAAACAGGGAATCTCCTTGTGGAATTCCTCTATTGTAAATTACGAGGTTTGTCCCAATCTATGAAATAAAATAATTGGGCATTTTCAAGTTTTAAACGATCCTGTTAAACTTTCGATGTCCACTCAAATAATAAATACCACGGGTTTCTGTCCCGCGTCTCCTGGACCGGGTCATACCGGGACGGGGGCCGTGACAGGAAAAGGTGGTACAAGAGCCACTGATTTAAGCCAATTAAGTATTTAGAAATACTTAATTTTTCTGATTGCCATTCTGTGATTCTGTGAAAAATTCAATTTGCAAAATTTTAACTTAGAATTTTGTGTGTTTCTTCATGTATGCTCACAGCATGAATGAACTATCAGAAGCACTTCAAAACTTTTCTATCCATAGCTCAGATATGGATACCACCAGTACCTTCACTGGCTACCAGGCTGACACTGAAGAGCCAATGGTATTCCAAGCCCAACATCAGGAAAAACCAAAACCGAAAAAGAAAAGAAGACTTGTAGGCTGGAGGCGTGTACGTAGGAAGAGGCCAGCAACACAAAAAGTTATAAAGACTGAGGATCCCAAAGATAAAGGCAAAGGAATAGAGATCAGAGAAAGTTCAAGGCAAGCCCAAGAGATGCCACCCTGGGAGGAGCTGGACCGCCAACTGGCAAATAGCGACCTCATCGGACCTGCCGATGAGACTCTTTTCAATTACCCAGCTGAAATCCAACTTCCAGTCAACCTGGAACCTGCTATTCCAGATCCTCTTGTTAACTCCCGACCTCTAGGAGAGCTGGAAGAATGGTGGACCACTGACAGGCAGTTCCAGAATCTCCTGAATAACCCTAATACCTTTTTCCCTCAGTTTGACCCTGAGCCTCCACTACACCCACCTATGAGTTCAAAAAACTTGGCTGAACTCCGCCACTATGGCAAGGAGCTAGTGGACGCAGGAAATAGGATCCGGGAAGTAGGGGAAAGGATATCCTGGAAGTACGACGAGAGGGAACGTCGTTTTTGAGATGCCAACTGACGGGAGCGTATGTGGTTGTGCGGATATGTGTCTGATAATAATAGTAATAAACATATAATCATGTGAAATAACTAAAAAATAAAACTTTTGTAAGATAACCGGTGTGTACGGACGCATACTAATATATATAAAAAATATCAATGTCACAAGGTCGACAATTTTGGCTAAATGTGTTGATGTGATTATGTGCGATTGTTTTATTATGCTTGGTTATTAAGTAATTTGGTGCTAATAACTTATATATATATATATATATATATATTACCAGATGGAACACGCTAGTAATGAACCAGTTAACAAAGTTAACCAATCTGAGCAAAACCATGAAGATCAATTTCTGAATAGGCAAGATATAGAGAATATCGTTGCCCAAGGAATAGCCAATGCTATTCCAGCAATCCTTGCTGCTGCCCGAAATCCAGTTGAACCTCAACCAATTATTCCCAGCAAACGTACTCACGACGACAATTTCAGTAAGAATGTAAATGGAGGCGGCAACATTAATAACAACGATAATGATGATGTGGTGCAAGCCCCATTTCTTAAGAGAATGAAAGCTGCAACACCTGGTTGCACTTATAAGGAATTTCTTGCCTGTAAACCAGTTGAATTTGCAGGCAATGAGGGGGCGACTGCTGCACTGCGTTGGTTAGAGAAAACTGAAGCAGTAACTAAAATAAGTAAATGTGCCGAGGAAGACAAGGTCATGTATGCGACACATCTTTTCAAAGAAGGGGCACTAGAATGGTGGAATACGGTACTACAAGCCAAGGGAAGCGATGTGGCCTATGCCATGAATTGGGAAGAATTTAAAAGTCTGGTGGAAATAAAATTCTGTCCCGAATAAGAGAAAGAGAAAATGGCAAATAAATTCTTGAACCACCGGATGGTGGATGTAGACTGTCGAGGGTATACTTCGACATTCTTCGAGTATGCTAGAGTTGTACCAACCCTGGCTTCGCCAGAACCGGTACTTATTTCTCGCTATATCTGGGGTTTGATTGGCGAAATTCGTGAGATTGTCAAAGCTGTGAGACCCCGCACTATTGACGATGCTATGGAATTAGCTAACACCCTAATGGACGGACTGGTGCGTACGCGAGAAGAAAACCGGAAAAAGGAAATGGCCCAAAAGATTACCCAAGGATTCCGTGTGGGTAATAGTAGTAATTTCAAGAAAAAGGGGACTGGGCAATCTTCCACTGCTCCATTCTGCGGTACCTGTAAAAGAAAGCATTTTGGAAAATGCAAAGGGTATTGCAATTTCTACAAAATTCCGGGGCATCAAGAGGAAGATTGCAGGAGGAAGAAATCAACAATCTGCTACAACTGTGGAGAAGCTGGACATTTTAGGCCAGACTGCCCGAAACTGGTCAAACCAGCTGACAACAAAGCCAAACCTGCAGACGGAACTACCAAGAAGAATGCAAGAGCATTCCAGTTGACTACCCAGGAAGCCGAGCTAATCCCTGATGTGATAGCTGGTGCGTTCCTAGTTCACGATGTTTATGCAAAAGTATTATTTGACTCTGGTGCAAACCAAAGTTTTATAAATACTTCATTCTGCCAAGCACTTAATCTACCCCTAACCAACCTTAGACAAATTTTTACGGGAGAAACAGCAGATGGGAATTCTGTTAACATAAATAAGGTTTTGCAGAAAGGAAAGATAGAACTCCTAGGCCATAAATTTTCTGCAAACCTGTTACCTATGAATTTAGCTGGATTCAATGTTGTGTTAGGAATGGATTGGTTAGTAGCCAACCATGCTCGAATCCTATGTGATAAGAATTCCATAGAAATACATACACCCACAGGAGAAGTAGTAGTGATTACAGGAGATAATCCACGTAAGCCAATGAAGTTCATTTCAGTAATGAAAGTGGCCAGTTATTCAAGAAAACAAGGAATAGTGTATATGATATCAGTAATCATTAACACTAAAGGTAAGGAACTTAAGGAAATTCCAGTAGTATCAGAATACCCAGATGTATTCCCAGAAGAACAATTGGATTACCACCCAATAGGGAAGTAGAATTTAGAATTCATCTAATTCCTGGAACTACACCGATAGCCAAGGCACCCTATCGGTTAGCACCCACTGAAATGTTAGAACTAAAAAAGCAATTAGATGAATTATTAAGCAAGGGATTCATACAGCCTAGTTCATCCCCTTGGGGAGCACCAGTGTTGTTTGTGAAGAAGAAAGATGGGTCGATACGAATGTGTATCGATTATAGGGAATTGAATAAGGTTACAATTAAGAATCGATACCCATTACCTAGGATTGATGATCTTTTTGATCAACTTCAGGGAGCTAGATATTTTTCTAAAATAGATTTACGCTCCGGATACCATCAGTTGAAAGTACAAGAAGAAGACATACCTAAAACTGCTTTCAGAACTAGGTATGGTCATTACGAGTTTACAGTCATGCCCTTTGGACTAACAAATGCTTTTGCAGCATTCATGGACATGATGAATAGAATCTGTAAACCGTATTTGGATAAATTTGTAATTGTCTTCATTGATGATATACTTATTTATTCCAAAAGCTAGGAAGAGCATTGTGAGCATCTACATGCACTCTTAACATTGTTAAGAAAGGAGAAGCTTTACGCCAAATTCTCGAAATGTGAATTTTGGCTACAGGAGGTGCAATTTTTAGGACACATGGTGAATCACGAAGGTATTCACGTAGATCCCTCCAAGATAGAAGCGATCACCAAATGGAAAGTCCCGCAATCAGCTACGGAAGTTAGAAGTTTTCTAGGATTAGCTGGATACTATAGGCGCTTTATTAAAGATTTTTCTAAGATAGCTGTGCCATTAACTAAGCTAACCTGTAAAATAGTTAAGTTTGAATGGGGGCCTAAGCAAGAATAGGCTTTTAAGGTTTTAAAGCAAAGATTAATGAACACCCCAATTCTTGCCTTACCCGAAGGGACAGAAGATTTTGAAGTTTACTGTGATGCTTCTAAGCTAGGACTAGGATGCGTACTAATGCAACGCAAGAAGGTAATTGCGTATGCCTCAAGGAAATTGAAGAAGCACGAATAAAATTATACGACACATGACTTAGAGTTAGGAGCCATAATTTTTGTTCTTAAGATTTGGAGGCACTATCTGTATGGAAGTAAGTTTACAGTCTATACAGATCATAAGAGCTTAAGATATATATTTGGGCAAAAAGAATTGAACATGAGGCAAAGAAGATGGATGGAAATTCTAAGTGATTACGACTGTGATATTCAATATCATGAATGAAAGGCAAATGTAGTCGCAGATGCCTTAAGTCGTAAGTATCATGAAAAGCAAAAGCGAGTTCGTGCTCTTAGATTAAATCTACAATTAGATTTAATGGAACAACTGAAAAACATTCAAGAAACAGCAATCAAGGATGATGCTGAAGGAATGAAAGGACGAATAAAAGAATTAGAACAAGGAAGTGATGGAATTTGGAGATTCCATAAGAAAAGGATTTGGGTACCTAAGCAAAGAGAGTTAAGAAATAAGATTTTAGAAGAAGCCCATAAATCTAGGTATACCATGCATCCTGGTAACTATAAGATGTACCAAGATTTAAGAAATAACTTCTGGTGGATAGGAATGAAAAAGGACATAGCTAGATATGTTTCTAAGTGTCTTACTTGTTCACAAGTTAAGGCAGAACACCAGAAACCTTCAGGATTACTCCAACAATTAGAAATGCCGGTATGGAAATGGGAACTCATAACAATGGATTTTGTTACTAAGTTACCCAAGACCAGAAAGGGTAATGATGCGATTTGGGTAATTGTGGATCGATTAACCAAATCAGCTCATTTTCTACCCATGAAGGAAACCTTTAGCATGGAAATGTTGGCAAAGTTGTACGTAGACGAAGTAGTATCACTACATGGAGTCCCACTCTCCATTGTATCAGATAGGGATAGTTATTTTACTTCCCATTTCTGGACCAGTTTCCACGAAGCAATGGGAACCCAATTAAATTTAAGCACTGCATACCATCCTTAGACAGACGAACAAAGTGAAAGGACGATTCAAACCCTGGAAGACATGCTTAGGGCATGTGTGATAGATTTTGGTGGAAACTGGGATGAACACCTACCCTTAATCGAATTCTCCTATAATAATAGCTATCATGCAAGTATTGAAGCTGCCCCATTCGAAGCACTGTATGGACGAAAATGCAGAACTCCAGTTTGTTGGGTAGAAATAGGAGAAAGTCAATTATCAGGTCCTGAAATCGTGCAAGAGACCACCGATAAAATCACTCAAATCAAGGAGAGATTGAAAACGGCTCGAGATCGCCAGAAGAGTTATGCAGACAATCGACGCAAGCCACTAGAATTTCAAATTGGAGACAAGGTACTCTTGAAAGTTTCTCCTTGGAAAGGAGTAGTTCAGTTCGGTAAGAAAGGAAAGCTAAGTCCAAGATATATAGGACCATTCCCAGTAATCCAGCAAATAGGACCAGTCGCCTATCGCTTACAACTACCTGAAGAGCTAGCTGGATGTATTTCATGTATCTAACCTCAAGAAGTGTCTATCGGACGAATCACTAGTAGTCCCTCTTCAAGACATACAGGTAAATGAAAAGTTGAAGTTCATTGAGAAACCGCTTCAAATAGAAGATAGAAAGGTCAAATTTCTCAAGCACAAACGATTGGTACTTGTCAAAGTCAAGTGGGATTCAAAAAGAGGACCCGAATACACCTGGGAGCTGGAATCGGAGATGAAGCAAAAATATCCTCATTTATTTCAATAAATCTCGAGGACGAGATTTTAAATAAGGTGGGGAGGATGTAAGGACTTGCAAAAATGCCCAGTAACGACCCGTAAGTGAAAACCCGGACCCCTGAAACCCTAACGTGCATGAAAAACCAAGAAAACAAGGTTTTTGGTTTTCTGGCGGGCCGCGTAAACCATAAGAAGAGTTTACGCGGGCCGCGTCAACTCAAGTTTGACCGGATAAGCGTTCCGGGCCACGTGTCGCACACGTGGCAGGTCTACCGATGACACCGTAGCCCTAGTCGTAGACTAGGGGCCCTCGCGGGCCGCGTAAGAATCAAGAGGAGGTTTACGCGGGCCGCATAAAACTCAAAATCTTGCTATAAGTAGCCTGTGCATGGGGCTTTCATACTGTGTCGAAAATTTTGATAAAAAACGAAGAATACTGCATAAATTCGAAGTTTTAAGGTATCAAGGCACTGCTACGATACAGGGTATTAACTCGACCGCTGCTACGATTCAATGTCCGATCGATTGAAAACAATCCGATGGATGTTTAAGTGCTGCTCAAACTCGGGCTATACTTTGTCATTCGTTGTGAGGGTTTTGATCTCGTGAGTTATCGTAAATGTTGTATTAAATTACAGACCTAGTTCGTATGCATTGTTATTTAATTTAGGTTCCAAGGCTTATCAGTAGGCTAAACTCTGCCCGTTTAAACTTGCAATGTGAGTCATTCTCTTTTTATCAAACAATGTTTTACAATACTCCAATTATTTTCAAAGTTATAATTACAGGGATTAAGTCATGGTTATCTTGAATCACTGGCTAGTGGGGTATTGTGCACATTACTAATTTCTCACGGTTAGGTTCATTAACCTAACAGTGATAATCATCACTACTTGGGTGAAAGGACCCAATAGCGGTATGACCATCGTGTAACACCTGTGTCATTTCAACCATCAAACAAATGCCCAACCAATGAAATATTGTATTTCATACTTGGGACTTGTATAAATATGTGTATCTTGTGCACATATCAACTCTTGTTCGATTTCAAGCTCTAAATCGCTTTCTGGAAGGTTATACACGCTCTGATGCGTAAATATAACCAGTTTAATCCAACAAACACTCTGGAATAGTGAAATAGGCTTAACATACCTTAAATAACCTTTACATAACTTAGATATAAGTTTTGGAAGGTTTGGTATGGTGAAATCAAAGTTAAATCGCTTACAGGGACTAAAGTTGACAAACTGCGAAAGTATGCCAATTTGAACTGTAACAGACATTCCGGAACATGACCATAAGTTAAACATACCATAAATATCCTTTACATAGCTTAGAAATAGGCTTTGAGGTGTTCGGTATGCTAAAATAAACTTTTGTGTCATTCAGGGACTAAAAGCGTCAAAAAGTGCACAAGTTTGCATTTTTACGCATAACTTACGTTCTGAATACATCCGGACATCCAAAAATTTATGTAAGCATGACTACATTATATTTTAGTGTTCTCCTTAAGAAAAATCCATTCGTCACGTCATTTGGATTGTTTTTCGCGCTTGTGCGCATTCCGTCGTAATTAAGCGAACATCGCGTTCGTACGGCTAAACGAACCGACATCCGAGATATTTTTGAGCACATTTTAAGTTCCCTATACTTTAACTTCATTTTAGAGCTTTGAAATGGGGTTAACGGGCCTTAAACGTGTCAAAAATGGCCTAAATACAGTTCAGGGACCAAAACTGTAATTCTGCCAAACTGCACCATACGATGCGTATGGTATATATACCATACGATGCGTATGGGGTCTGCAGACCAGGTTCAGTGTATTAACAGCCTGTTTGCAGCTGTTTTAACCACAACCACATGTTTGCAACTTGCCTAATCTGTTGATAAACATCATTTTTAGCCACCATAAGGTTCCGACAAGTGTACGCCTTGGATTCGATCACGTACTACGAGAAACGATCCTAACGGCTCTACTTTTCCTATAAATACCCACCCCCCTTTGGCTTAAAAACCCACAAGAATTCTGATTTGAGAGCTCTAAGTTGAAACCATTGTTTCATACCTGAGTTCTTGAATCGGGATTAGCATTCGGGGACCCTGGGTAAGTATTCTTTCGTTCTTTTCCTTATTTTACTGCTTTTCGAGTCAGAAAGTCAAACTTTGTTTGACTTTCAGCGTTGACCAGTAATGGTCAATGCGAAGTTCGTTTGAACTTCGCAACGTGAGTGTAATCACGTTGGTCATAGTCCCTTGGGACTATGCCCACTGACTACCACGTTGTCCAGGGTCGTAGGGTAGGCGATCTAATAAATCGCCTATACCTTCGAACCCGACCCAGTTTGGTCGATCATTAGGATCCGACCAAACACATTAGGTGACCATAGTAGGTAGGGCATAACCTTCCGAGGTTATACCCTATGGTCACATCGTTTAAATAGTTGTATGATAGGTAGTTTATATGCCTTAGGTAAATTACCAGAATACCCTTTTCATGTATAATTGGTAATTAAGCATATGTAACCTAAACTTTTGTCACATAACTGATTATGTAACATGTTTAGGCATATAACACTTGTCATAGGACTAGTTAGGCGATCCGAACGCGTTTCACGCGAACGACGCGTTAAAGTAGCATAAGCTACCTAAACGGGTCGTAATGGGTCGTAAACAATTAGGTTAAGTTTCATTTAGTATGTAGGCTTTGTTAAACCAAAAGACACGAGTCTCTACACTCGTTTGGTTTACAAACCCTAATGCTACCCGATCATCCGATGTAGGTCCGGTTTATTAATGTAGTTACCTATATTAGGTGCCGTTTGATATTCCGCGATCTCTAGCATTGCTTGGTGGTTATCCTAGGACTTCTGAGCAATCTCAAGTGAGTACATAGACCCCTCTTTTACTGTTTTTCCAAACTGTTTTGGGGTGGAACACATGTGCCTACTTGTTACTTTCATGCTTTCCTGTTTTCACATCATATACCTGCTATGTTCGTTAGTACATTATAGTACATGATTTCATTACATTTTATGCTATGTATGTCCATTGTGAGCATACTTAGTACATGGTTTTACATTACATTTTGTTGCATATGCTCATCCAGTATATGAACACTTTGACATATTACCCAATGCATTTGACAATTGATTTGACATAGACATTTCGGCATAGACATTTTAACATGATTGACATTTGATCATGCATTTCCCACAAAACATAACTTTGATTTAAACCAAGTTTTACTTCAATACTTTGTTTTTGTGCATATGGTTTAGTTGAGACCTTTCACTTGCCATACATGACATATTTGACATAGACATTTGACATGGATATTTGACATAGACATTTGACATGGATATTTGACATAGACATTTGACATGGATAATTGACATAGACATTTTGACATGATTTACATCTTGACATGAACATTTTACATTGTTTGGTTTGGTTTGATTAAGTGATTAAGTAACGATGCGTGTGTAATATGATACAAGCATGGTGGATACGCCGCTGGTACTTCCTATATATAAGTGTTTGTATGGTATTACATGTCGTAACGTTATTTGAATCATTTCAGTTTGAGACATAGAACATTTTATACAAATAACATACTTTTCACAAGACATTGATTTATAAACAACTCATCTTATACAAACTCATTTTATATGGTTATTCATTTAACCATACATTATTTATACATATCATCTGATCTTATCGATTTTCAAATGATTTACAAAACAAAGTAAATAACAAGGTTCATGACTAAACATTTTCTCAAACATAAGTCATGAAGCCTATTTTCACAAAACCTATGTATCTCACCGGCATTTTTATGCTGACGTACCATATTTTCACATGTGTTTTTCAGGAACTGTTGCATAAGATGATCAAGATACATATAGGCAGACTTGGGCTTTAGTGACAATAAAAGATGCAGACTAGTTAATTATGTTGTATTTCCATGTTTGTTTAGACATTGTAACACTTATATTGAATAAAACGAAACTTTAATTTCCAAGGTTGTGAAACATTAATTCTGTTACAACACTCCCCGACGTTTCCGCCACGTTTTGTATGTTCCACGTGGTCGGGGTGTGACAGAAAAGATGGTATCAGAGCCAATGGTTATAGGGAATTAGGTTATTAGTAATGCTTTGACCTAGTCTATAACTTTCTTAGGACCCTAACGCGAGTTTACTTGCGTTTAGTCATAAAAAAAAATACCGTCACCTATCCTTAGGCGACTACCACAACAAGAACATGAATTTCAAAACCGCTTTGAAAACTAATCATCTGTTCTAGGATGATTGATTACTAGGTTTTGAACCCTCTGTTATATGGTTTTGAACCCCTTTGAGTTTTCAAAATCTCATCAAGGTTTTGGGTTTTAAATAATGTGAACACGTGCAAACTGGAAGGGTGAATGCCTGTATTCTGGGTTTTCTGTCTAGGCAAGCACTTCGTATACATCTCATCAGACGCGAGACCAGTTGTGCTTACCTGGGAATTCTTGGGATGAGTGTTCACTTATAGGCGAGCATGTCTTCGCGATACATTATTTTTAACCTATTTACTTTGACTAATCACCAAGGTCGTTTGTTGCTTTGTAGTAACAAACAAATGACCACTATCCTTGCTTTCATCAGATTTGTTTCATCTCATTCTTTTCGTCTAAATTCTCTCACTCGTTTCCTTTCATGTTTCCTCTTTTAGACAATGCCTCCTCGACGCGAAAGCCAGATAGCGACTGCCGAGCTGGCAGAAATCATTGCGCAGCAAATGGCTGCTCAATTCCCAAACCTCTTTGCTCAATGGAATCAAGCCAACAACAACAACAATGGTCCGTGCAACTTCAAGAGTTTTAACTCGGCGAAACCACTCAAGTTTAGTGGTTCTGAGGGAGCGACTGGGCTTCTTCAATGGTTCGAGAGCATTGAGAATACTTTCCGCCATGTGCAGTGTCCTGACAATCGCAAGGTCGAGTTTGCTTCGAGTGTGTTCCAGAAGAGAGCCCTTACGTGGTGGAATGGGGTTATGAGAGATCGTGGTGCAGAAGTTGCTCTAGCACAGACATGGGCCGAACTTAGGGCTCTCATGATGAAGGAGTTTTGTCCTCGTCACGAGATCAGGGCTTTGGAAAGGGAATTTGATGATCTTAAGCAAGACAGCGGTGAGCATCGAGCCTACACGGACCGTTATGAGGAGTTAAGTCTGTTATGCCCAAACATGGTCACACCTTTGGATAAGGCGATCGAAAAGTACATTGATGGCCTTCCCGACTCAATACAAGACATTTTGACTGGTAGCAACCCTACTACTGTTAGGCAGGCCATTGAGTTATCTGCAACCTTGACTGAATCGCAGATCAGGAAACGTAAGCTTTTCCGAAAGGGTGACAAGAAACTGGTCGAGGAATCGAAACCAATCGAGGAATCAAAGACCATGGATGAACAGACTGGATCCTCTAAGAAGTCAAAGAAGCGAAAGGCTTCTCAGAACTTCGCCGTGGTCGCTCACAATGATCAAGCCGTCCCCAACCAACCAGCTCAACCCCCTGCCAGGAAACCCTACAAAGGAACTGCACCCATGTGCAACCAATGTGGCCTACATCATCATGCTGGTGTGAAGTGCCGCACATGCCAAGTTTGCGGACTTATAGGTCATACAGTGAGGGTTTGCCCAACAGCAGCAGCACCAAATCAGATTAACAACAATCCTGCTCAAGCTCGTTTCCCACTGGGATCTTGCTACAACTGTGGCGAGATGGGCCATTTTAGTAGAAATTGCCCAAGACTTGCTGATGCAAATCCAGCGCAGGGATGAGTATCTGACCGACAGAAGATAACGCTGTTTAGAAAATAATCGAGCCTTGTGTATTATTTTCTTTTATCACAATCTATGAAACAGTTGTTGTTATTGTTGTTTATAAATAAATCTTTCATTTACATTTCAATATGTTTATGTGGTTGCATGTATAAACATATCCCCTACAATACCGACAATCAAGGAACCGCATTCCTTGAAGAACAGACTACTTCCAAATTTCTTCCCTTGTATAACCTCTTGCGTTTCCACGAAAATCCTAAGTACCCGTTTCTTCCAAGAGAAACGATGTACGAGGCGCCAAGTTAATGGCAATCAATAACAAGAAAATAACAATTAAACAATTATGTGGTTATGTGCTTATGTGTTATCCTTTATGTGTCATGTGATCCAATTTATGTTATTCAAATCCTCGTAAAATCTTACATATCTTTGTGCAAGAGATTCATAGTAGGATACCCAAAGGTACTACTTAAATCCTTAATGGACTTCTACGTTGTAGTTAAAGTCCCTTGGATTATAATGTACTACTTCATAATTAGACCCCTTTAGTGGTCTAGTTAAACAGATTGATCCAAAAATCTGGTTAGGGATATCATGTGATGATATAGCTGAAAGGACTCCTTAGTGGCCTAATTAAGAAGATCCTCTGTTGATCTAATTAAAAGGACCCTATGGTAGTCTAGTTACTCTCATCTCAAGTTTGATATCTTTCCCCACAACATTACAAAACGAACTGTGCGGACTGTGCAAGGAATTACGTAATTATGGATGCATACATAATTATGAAATTTAGTGCACGGAAATCACAGCAAGTTCTATCATGTATCTAGAGTTAACCCTATTCATTTCCAATTCTGATGAAGCATCCGTTGAGGAAAAATGAACTAGCTATTCATTTTTCACTTCTGAAGAATATCCGTTGAGGAAATGAATATCCGTTGTTTATCTTTTCATTTCCATTCTGAAGAATAACCGTTGAGAAAAATGAATTATCCATTCATTTTCGTTCTGAAGAATATCCGTTGAGGAAATGAATATCCGTTGTTTATCTTTTCATTTCCATTCTGAAGAATAACCGTTGAGAAAAATGAATTATCCATTCATTTTCATTCTGAAGTATATCCGTTGAGGAAATGAATATCCGTTGTTTATCTTTTCATTTCCATTCTGAAGAATAACCGTTGAGAAAAATGAATTATCCATTCATTTTCGTTCTGAAGAATATCCGTTGAGGAAATGAATATCCGTTGTGTAGTCTTTCATTTCCATTCTGAAGAATAACCGTTGAGGAAAATGAATTATCCATTCATTTTCGTTCTGAAGAATATCCGTTGAGGAAATGAATATCCGTTGCGTAATCTTTCATTTCCAACTCTGAGGAAATAACCGTTGAAAATGACCCCGTTAGTTCATTTTCGTTTCTGAAGATTTATCCGTTGAGGAAATGAATATCCGTTGCGTAATCTTTCATTTCCAACTCTGAGGAAATAACCGTTGAAAATGACCCCGTTAGTTCATTTTCGTTTCTGAAGATTTATCCGTTGAGGAAATGAATATCCGTTGCGTAGTCTTTCATTTCCAACTCTGAGGAAATAACCGTTGAAAATGACTCCGTTAGTTCATTTTCGTTTCTGAAGATTTATCCGTTGGGGAAATGAATATCCGTTTGTCTGTCCTTCATTTCTGTACCTGAGGAAACAACCGTTGAAAATGACTCCGTTATTTCATTTTCGTTTCTGAAGATTATCCGTTGAGGAAATGAATATCCGTTGATTTTTCTTTCATTTCAAATTCTGAAGAACAAACCGTTGAGGAAAATGACCCCGTTTGTTCATTTTCGTTCTGAAGAATATCCGTTGAGAGAAATGAATATCCGTGGATTATTCCTTCATTCTCATTTCTGACGAAGAATCCGTTGAGAAAGAATGAATCATCCATTCATTCTCACTTCTAAAGAATATTCGTTGAGGGAAATCTATATCCGTTTAGTTAATTCCTTATTTTTCCATTTCCGAAGAACCCGTTGAAGAAAATGACTCTGTTCGTTCATTTTCGCTTCTGAAAAATATCCGTTGAGGAAAAATAATCAGATTTTGCTTTACATATCTTTGATGACTATTTGACACAAAGTCATAAACAGACTCCTACGAATTAATTTCGGGACGAAATTTCCTAAAGTAGGGGAGACTGTAACACCTGTGTCATTTCAACCATCAAACAAATGCCCAACCAATGAAATATTGTATTTCATACTTGGGACTTGTATAAATATGTGTATCTTGTGCACATATCAACTCTTGTTCGATTTCAAGCTCTAAATCGCTTTCTGGAAGGTTATACACGCTCTGATGCGTAAATATAACCAGTTTAATCCAACGAACACTCTGGAATAGTGAAATAGGCTTAACATACCTTAAATAACCTTTACATAACTTAGATATAAGTTTTGGAAGGTTTGGTATGGTGAAATCAAAGTTAAATCGCTTACAGGGACTAAAGTTGACAAACTGCGAAAGTATGCCAATTTGAACTGTAACAGACATTCCGGAACATGACCATAAGTTAAACATACCATAAATATCCTTTACATAGCTTAGAAATAGGCTTTGAGGTGTTCGGTATGCTAAAATAAACTTTTGTGTCATTCAGGGACTAAAAGCGTCAAAAAGTGCACAAGTTTGCATTTTTACGCATAACTTACGTTCTGAATACATCCGGACATCCAAAAATTTATGTAAGCATGACTACATTATATTTTAGTGTTCGCCTTAAGAAAAATCCATTCGTCACGTCATTTGGATTGTTTTTCGCGCTTGTGCGCATTCCGTCGTAATTAAGCGAACATCGCGTTCGTACGGCTAAACGAACCGACATCCGAGATATTTTTGAGCACATTTTAAGTTCCCTATACTTTAACTTCATTTTAGAGCTTTGAAATGGGGTTAACGGGCCTTAAACGTGTCAAAAATGGCCTAAATACAGTTCAGGGACCAAAACTGTAATTCTGCCAAACTGCACCATACGATGCGTATGGTATATATACCATACGATGCATATGGGGTCTGCAGACCAGGTTCAGTGTATTAACAGCCTGTTTGCAGCTATTTTAACCACAACCACATGTTTGCAACTTGCCTAATCTGTTGATAAACATCATTTTTAGCCACCATAAGGTTCCGACAAGTGTACGCCTTGAATTCGATCACGTACTACGAGAAACGATCCTAACGGCTCTACTTTTCCTATAAATACCCACCCCCTTTGGCTTAAAAACCCACAAGAATTCTGATTTGAGAGCTCTAAGTTGAAACCATTGTTTCATACCTGAGTTCTTGAATCGGGATTAGCATTCGGGGACCCTGGGTAAGTATTCTTTCGTTCTTTTCCTTATTTTACTGCTTTTCGAGTCAGAAAGTCAAACTTTGTTTGACTTTCAGCGTTGACCAGTAATGGTCAATGCGAAGTTCGTTTGAACTTCGCAACGTGAGTGTAATCACGTTGGTCATAGTCCATTGGGACTATGCCCACTGACTACCACGTTGTCCAGGGTCGTAGGGTAGGCGATCTAATAAATCGCCTATACCTTCGAACCCGACCCAGTTTGGTCGATCATTAGGATCCGACCAAACACATTAGGTGACCATAGTAGGTAGGGCATAACCTTCCGAGGTTATACCCTATGGTCACATCGTTTAAATAGTTGTATGATAGGTAGTTTATATGCCTTAGGTAAATTACCAGAATACCCTTTTCATGTATAATTGGTAATTAAGCATATGTAACCTAAACTTTTGTCACATAACTGATTATGTAACATGTTTAGGCATATAACACTTGTCATAGGACTAGTTAGGCGATCCGAACGCGTTTCACGCGAACGACGCGTTAAAGTAGCATAAGCTACCTAAACGGGTCGTAATGGGTCGTAAACAATTAGGTTAAGTTTCATTTAGTATGCAGGCTTTGTTAAACCAAAAGACACGAGTCTCTACACTCGTTTGGTTTACAAACCCTAATGCTACCCGATCATCCGATGTAGGTCCGGTTTATTAATGTAGTTACCTATATTAGGTGCCGTTTGATATTCCGCGATCTCTAGCATTGCTTGGTGGTTATCCTAGGACTTCTGAGCAATCTCAAGTGAGTACATAGACCCCTCTTTTACTGTTTTTCCAAACTGTTTTGGGGTGGAACACATGTGCCTACTTGTTACTTTCATGCTTTCCTGTTTTCACATCATATACCTGCTATGTTCGTTAGTACATTATAGTACATGATTTCATTACATTTTATGCTATGTATGTCCATTGTGAGCATACTTAGTACATGGTTTTACATTACATTTTGTTGCATATGCTCATCCAGTATATGAACACTTTGACATATTACCCAATGCATTTGACAATTGATTTGACATAGACATTTCGGCATAGACATTTTAACATGATTGACATTTGATCATGCATTTCCCACAAAACATAACTTTGATTTAAACCAAGTTTTACTTCAATACTTTGTTTTTGTGCATATGGTTTAGTTGAGACCTTTCACTTGCCATACATGACATATTTGACATAGACATTTGACATGGATATTTGACATAGACATTTGACATGGATATTTGACATAGACATTTGACATGGATAATTGACATAGACATTTTGACATGATTTACATCTTGACATGAACATTTTACATTGTTTGGTTTGGTTTGATTAAGTGATTAAGTAACGATGCGTGTGTAATATGATACAAGCATGGTGGATACGCCGCTGGTACTTCCTATATATAAGTGTTTGTATGGTATTACATGTCGTAACGTTATTTGAATCATTTCAGTTTGAGACATAGAACATTTTATACAAATAACATACTTTTCACAAGACATTGATTTATAAACAACTCATCTTATACAAACTCATTTTATATGGTTATTCATTTAACCATACATTATTTATACATATCATCTGATCTTATCGATTTTCAAATGATTTACAAAACAAAGTAAATAACAAGGTTCATGACTAAACATTTTCTCAAACATAAGTCATGAAGCCTATTTTCACAAAACCTATGTATCTCACCGGCATTTTTATGCTGACGTACCATATTTTCACATGTGTTTTTCAGGAACTGTTGCATAAGATGATCAAGATACATATAGGCAGACTTGGGCTTTAGTGACAATAAAAGATGCAGACTAGTTAATTATGTTGTATTTCCATGTTTGTTTAGACATTGTAACACTTATATTGAATAAAACGAAACTTTAATTTCCAAGGTTGTGAAACATTAATTATGTTACAACACTCCCCGACGTTTCCGCCACGTTTTGTATGTTCCACGTGGTCGGGGTGTGACACATCGTCACCAGGTGGTGACACGGTGCCAGATAAAAATAAGATAGTAGCCATTGTAATCGCTCTTATGCTGTAATTTATAACTATGTGTCGTTTTATCAAATTTGAGTGACTCGCCAGTATTTCCCCGCTGATAAAATATTTTTAAACATGTTTCAGGTGACCTACTGTGAATCAAGGAAAGTGCTACGGAGCACTAACAAGCTTGAAGTAGTGGCTCAGTTAAATAAATAAACATGTTTTGTAGAACATGGAATCTCCTCGTGGAATTCCTCTATTGTAAATTACGGGGTTGTCCCAATCTATGAAATAAAATAATGGGCATTTTCAAGTTTTAAACGATCCTGTTAAACTTCCGCTGTCCACTCAAATAATAAATACCACGGGTTTCTGTCCCGCGGCTCCTGGACCGGGTCATACCGGGACGGGGGCCGTGACAGTCACCGACGTTCATTTCGCATTTTGTTCGTTACGCGATAAACGTTTATCTTATTTTTGCCAACATAAATTTTAACAAGGTTTGGATTTACCAACACATCAAATACCACATAATTACACCACATTTAATAAAATATTGCCTTTATTTATTCATAACACGTGCCACACTAGTACGGTGCGGACTCAAAATAGCCGGGTGTCACAGTTCCCCCTAACAAATATCGTGTGTTCATCATTACTTGCTATTTTCTTTCATTAGACGTTCAGTTTTTATCAATTACTTTGCATTCACCACGTATAAACTTGTTTTTTGAACCAAGGATCCTAACAGTCAGCCTAGAATCCTCAGCCGAAAACTTATAGTTTTGAAGAGCACACCACCCCACTTTCTCGATTTGGTTACTTAATTGATCTTGTCAGTATCTGACTAAAATAGTTCATATCGGACTTCTAGGATCTGTTTGTCCAGAACCAAAGTACCACTGTCATGTGCACCACAACGTGGGCTAGGGTCTAGCTGACCCTAGTTCTACTATGAACTTCACATCCAACAATATCATTCGACCATATAACAAATTATACAAAATCATTCAACAAAATCAAAATGAAAACAGAAACTGAAACTGAAATTGAAACTAAAAGTCAAGACTGAACTACAATATTTACCTCTAACACCATTGAAGTTGATAAATGTTTATATAGCGTAAGGCATTATGATCTTGTTGAATTCGGGGGTTCGATCAGGTAAAGGCGGCGGTTGTCACACCCCCAAAATACCACATGCGGAATCACCGCGGGACGTGTGACGTACCAGGATCCAAGCCACCTATCACATCGAACTAATAATAAATATTTAAATAAAACATTCGATTCATTTCATAATATAATTCCAAGTCATAAGTTGAAACCAAAGTAAACGTTCAGCGGAAGCATAATGTAAATTGTTAATCAACTGTTTCAAATCAAGTGTTCAAAACCAACAAAACAAGTATCCAAGAGTCTCGACCCATGACCACTCCAGCACTCCCAGATAGCAAGTCCATAACCAAGAACCTAACGACCTGCAAGCATGCAGACAAGTGTGTTAGACGACGTTGGTGAGTTCAAAGTTTGTTAACACGTTTCAGTTACCAGATATACGTATAAAACATTTCAATGATTTGATGTTGTTATTAACTCTGTTGGTGCATATGTCTGTCGACTTCGTCTTGTATCGAGTCTTGTGTTAGTTTAGATGGATCAGGGCACGTAGAACGAGAAAATGAGAAATGTGTTGTTTAGGGCTATTTCGCACGAAATGAGAAACAGTCATTTCGTACAAAATGAACTATCCATTTCGCACGAAATAATCATTTCGTTTGAAACTGATTTCGCATGAACAGTTTCGTGCGGAATGTCAAGCCTATATATATGTGTCTTGACCATTTTGTTTGTAACGATCTGATTCCGGTGCCGAAGTGCTGCCGAAATGTCTCCAGCTTGTAAAACGTTGTGTTTTCAATATAAGAGACAGTTTAAAGTGATTTTCTGTGCAATCCAGCTGAAACAACATCAATACGACTGAATTCTGCCTTTCGTATTGACGAGAACTCTTCTGATAGACTCGTTTTGATCGATTCTCGATCCTACAAACTCGATTACCGCAGATGGCTCCAGATTATTTGCCCAAACCCCAATGCTCTATCATACATTGGTCAAGTGGTTAAGGTAATTAGTTCACGACCGTCCTCCCCGGTACGGTGTGAGGGTGCCAAACCTAATAGCGCTATCAACTAATAACCCCGTTGCCTCCCCGGCAACCAATCGGTATATGATGGGACTTAATGATAGAAATGAGTGTAATAACCAACATCCCAATAACCCGACGTTCCTCCCCATAATGATTACCAGATATACCTCCCCGGGATGCATGCTTGGGAAAAGAGCAGTGAACTCACCTTGGTTTGCTCAGTTTGTTAAGTTACCCGTTACCAAGTTAATCAACCAACCCTACCGTGGTTACCAATGAATATCAGTTTCACAATTAAACAAGTCATTATTTTCACACAGATTGCATCTCGCACAAGATCACAGTATAACAGGTAACCAATACACCTATCTAATACAAGTTCACATCTCATGTGTTTGTCACAAGTAACACATAACATAACATGTGGGTTTATTATACCAACTAATCGAACCAAGTCTCTTATCATCATTGACATGTAGCATGAATCGTGTACGGACACAAGTATCTATCATCATTAACATCACAGGCACCTTCTGTTCAATTCAGTGACTTACACGGCGAAACACTCTTATGACGAAAGATCATCTTTCGTCGGGATGCTTGTCGACGAAGGACCCTATGTTTCGTGGACGGCTTGTCGACGAAGGACCCTATGTTTCGTCGGTATGAGATGTGATGAAAACCACATGTTTCGTCGAGCAAATAGTTACAGATCCAATCAGTTACAGTTCTACATGTTCTAGAACCCTAATCATCATCAACAATTACATCATGATCATCGATCAATCATCCAGTTCCCAATTAACATGCAACAAGGGCCTTAACAATTTACATACTCACATGATCATCATTGTCATAACAGTCATTCAATTAATATCTGCCCATCATCCTAACCAAACAGTAATCATGAGGGCAAACAAAAACATTCAAGACTCCATCAAACTACTCTAACTACGTAATACGGTTAATGAACAATGAACATTACGCACACAAGATCCAACGTATTCATACATAATCATTACAATACAAATCCACATATCGGATATAGATCTAATGAATGGGAACAAGATACTAACCAAGGTTCCGGATTGGTTAGACTGTTTGAATAAGAAAAGCTCCGGGTTTCACCGTTGCCGTCACACCAGAGGGAGAGAAAGAGAGGTATAGGGTTCTCAAATCGATTATTTGTGTGATATCGTGCAACCCTACTACGTTATATATGTGAGGAAATGTGTTGGGCCCTTACTGGGCTTTGAAGGAATCTGGGCCGTAGATGACGAAAGACCCAGACCCATCTTTCGTCGAGTAAAGTTATGATGAAAGGGTTTTTGCCATTTTATCATTAAAGGTTTTTAAATGCTAACATCGATAAACCACCAAGAACTTATACTAATAACATTCTAACATAACATACACGATACAATACGCAATGAAATATAAAATAGGATTGTAAAACAAATGACGCGAAAAGGAAAAGTCTTGAAATCTCGGGTTGTCAAATCATCCCCAACTTGAAAGAAATTTCGTCCCAAAATTTGATAAGCAATCCAAAACGGTACGGTGTGAGATTATGAGATCAAGATGACTATGTATTTTCCGCGGGTGCCACATCATCCCCAACTTGAATGGGAATTTCGTCCCGAAATTCAGTAGTTGTGCCAGACTTAGACTTGCCAGAATTGGATTCTTCGGCTGTGAATAAATGTGGGTACTTGAGTTTCATCTGATCTTCGCGTTCGCACGTGAACTCCGGTCCACGTCTTGAGTTCCAACGAACTCTCACGATAGGGATTCGACTATGCTTACGGACCTTGACTTCCCGATCCATAATTTCGAGAGGTTCTTCGACAAACTGCAATTTGTCGTCGATCTTCAACTCTTGAAATGATACCACAAGCGTTTCATCGGACAAACACTTCTTCAGTTGCGACACATGGAAAACATCATGAACGTTACCCTACTCAATCGGTAACTCTAACTTGTAGGCCACTTTACCAACTCGTTCCAGAATTTTGAATGGCCCGACATAACGAGGATTAAGCTTACCGCGTTTCCCAAATCGCACCACACCCTTCCAGGGTGAGACTTTTAACATAACACGATCGCCCACTGCGAATTCCAAAGGTTTCCTACGCTTATCAGCTTAGCTTTTCTGACGGTCGTGCGCTGCCGCCATGCGATTTCTAATCTAAACAATCTTCTCAGAAGTTTCGAGTACAAGTTCTGGACCCGTGATCTGGCTGTCACCCACCTCAGCCCAACAAAGAAGTGAACGACATTTTCGTCCGTACAAGGCTTCGAATGGTGCTGCCTGAATACTGGTATGGTAGCTATTGTTATAGAAAAACTCTATCAAAGGCAAATGTTTCTCCCAACCCTTGCCAAAATCAATCACACACGCTCTCAGCATGTCTTCATGTGTCTGGATGGTTCGTTCACTTTGACCATCCGTCTGTAGGTGATAAGCAGTGCTCATGTCGAGACGTGCTGAGCCGAATGATTTGTGCATCGACTGTCACAAATCTGAGATGAAACGCGGGTCACGATCAGAGATAATAGAGGTTGGCATCCCGTGCCTATAAACCACTTCCTTGAGGTAAACAGCAGCTAGCTGTGAGAACTTATCCGTTTCCTTGATTGCAAGAAAATGCGCTGACTTCGTGAGACGATCAACGATCACCCAAATGGTATCGTTTCCGTTTTGAGTTCTAGGTAGCCCAGTGACAAAATCCATGGCAATTTGCTCCCATTTCCACATGGGTATCTCTGGTTGTTGGAGCAATCCAGACGGCTTCTGGTATTCCACCTTGACCTTTGAACACGTCAAGCATTTACTAACATACATCGTGATGTGAGCTTTCATCTTCGGCCACCAATACATGACTTTGAGGTCCTGATACATCTTATCCGAACCCGGGTGAACAGAGTATCGAGACTTGTGCGCTTCGTCCATCACAAGTCCCCTAAGATTTCCAAACAAAGGAATCCATATTCTTTCCATGCAATAGAGAATACCATCAGATCTCTTTACCAGCCGCTTTTCCATGCCCCTCAAGTACTCCGCTTCAATGTTTTCTTCCATCAATGCTTCAATCTGAGCCGAACGGATCTGATCAGGTAGGTTAGAGTGGATAGTGAGTTGTAAGGCTCGCACATGCTTTGGTTTCGATTCCTTTCGACTAAGGGCATCAGCTACAACATTAGCTTTTCCTGGATGATACTTGATGGCGCAATCGTAGTCATTTAAGAGTTCCACCCAGCGACGCTGTCGCATATTCAATTCCTTCTGGTCAAAGATATGCTGAAGGCTCCTGTGGTTGGTATAAATAGTGCATTTAGTACCGTACAGGTAATGCCTCCAGATTTTAAGCGCAAACACCATGATTCCCAACTCTAAGTCGTGTGTCGTATAATTCCTCTCGTGGACCTTCAACTGTCGAGAGGTGTAGGCTATCACCTTCTCGCGTTGCATCAGCACGCAACCGAGACCCTGAATCGAAGCGTCACAGTATACCACAAAATCTTCAGTTCCTTCAGGTAAAGACAAAATTGGTGCACTGCAGAGTTTCTGTTTTAGTAATTGGAAAGCATCCTCTTGTTTCGTTCCCCATGAGTACACAACGCCCTTCTGTGTTAATGAGGTAAGAGGTGGGCGATCTTCGAGAAGTCTTTAATAAATCTCTGATAGTACCCAGCAAGGCCAAGAAATTGTCGCACCTCTGAAGGAGTCTTCGGTGCCACCCAATTTCTAATAGCGTCAATCTTCGCAGGATCCACGTGTATTCCCGATTCATTCATAATGTGGCCAAAGAAGTGCACCTCTCGTATCCAGAAGTCACACTTAGAAAACTTTGCGTAGAGTTGCTCCTTCCTCAGGAGCTCGAAGATAAGACGCAAGTGTCGCTTGTGGTCTTCCTTGCTCTTTGAATAGATCAGAATGTCGTCGATAAACACAATAATGAAGTCGTCGAGACACGATTTACGTACCCGGTTCATGAGGTCCATGAAGACCGCTAGTGCGTTTGTCAACCCAAACGGCATAACTAAAAACTCATAATGCCCGTACCGCGTTCGAAAAGTCGTTTTAGTAACATCCTCCTCTCGGACTCTCATCTGATGATAGCCCGATCTTAAGTCGATCTTCGAGTAAAAACTTGACCCTTGCAGCTGGTCAAATAAGTCGTCAATTCGTGGCAGAGGATAACGATTCTTAACTGTCACCTTGTTGAGTTCTCGATAATCTATGCACATGTGAAAGGACCCGTCCTTCTTCTTTACGAACAAAACTAGGGCTCCCCAAGGCGAAGAACTGGGTCGAATAAAGCCCCTGTCCAATAACTCTTGCAGTTGATTAGACAACTCCTGCAACTCTCCAGGTGCTAAACGATAAGGAGCACGAGCAATTGGAGCCGCTCCTGGTGCAAGATCGATCTGAAATTCCACTTGATGGTGAGGGGGTAAACCAGGTAGTTCCTCAGGAAATACGTCAGGAAATTCACGAACAACTGGAAGGTCTTCGATCTTTCTTTCTTCTGACAGAGTACCAGTAACAAGTGCTAGAACAACAGGATACCCCTTTCGTAGACATTTCTGCGCTTGCATAGCTGAGATTTTACCAACCATCGCACCACTACGATGCCCTTGAACTGATAAATATTCTCCACTGGGGAGAGAAATACGGACGATCTTCTCTTTACAGAGAATTTTAGCTTGATGCTTAGACAGCCAATCCATACCAACCACTACATCAAAACTACCGAGGGTAACAGGAAGAAGGTCAATGTCAAACACTTGACCCACAAGATCTAGCTTACACCCCATAAGGACATGTGAGGCTTCAATTGTTTTACCATCGGATAATTCTACTACATGCTTAGCTTCTAGAGGTGTTGGAGCTAACCCTAATCGCTGACTTAACTCTTGGGACACATAACTCCAATCGGCACCGGAATCAAATAATACAGAAGCAAAGAGGTTGTTCAAAGAAAACGTACCAGTCACGAAATTGCCATCATTCCTAGCATCACCAGCACCAATTGTAAATACCCTTCCACGAGCACCATTGCCCCCATTGTTGCCGTTATTGTTATTCCGAGCATTGTTGTTGTTGTTCTGACGATTGTTGTCATTGGCATTCTGATTCAGTTGAGGGCAATCCCGCTTGATGTAACCCTCGTCCCCACACTAGAAACACCCCTTCCTAAAGCCTTGATTTTGATGGGGCTGCTGCCTTTGCTGCTGCTGATGTTGCTGATTTTGCTGCTGCTTTGGGTACGGAGCTCTACAGTCTTTTGCCTCATGGCCCACCTTTTCGCACCTACGGCAAGCCCGGACACACGGTCCATGATGATTATAACCACACTTGTTGCATTTTGGCTTCTTACCAACGTAGGTGCCTGGACTCTGATTGCTGCCCTGGCCTTGGTTAACTGAGGACGACTGACTGAAATTAGGATTATTGCTATTGTCAGGCCTTTTTTGAGATTGAATGGCACTGGTTGCTTTGTCAGAATTGTTCCATTTATGCTTGTTATCACTAGCAGGTGTGGTAGCTGTCACAGCAGGGGTAGTAGCAGAAACACGTGGCGGTAACGCACCATGCTCGACCTCTTGGTCAGTAATCTTGTGTGCTAAGCGGATGATCTGAGGCAGATTGTTGAGGTTTGTAGTAGTGACCAAACTCTTTACTGAGGGTGCTAAGCCCTTGATGTACAGCTCAATTCTTCGAGGTGGAGGTCGAGACAAATTAGGGCACATATTTGCTAGCTCATGTGACCTCTTTGTGAACGCTTCAATTTCAGACCCCTCCATTTTCAGATTGTAGTACTCGTTCTCAAGTTTCTGTATTTCGTCATGAGGACAGTACTCCTCCCGCATCAATTCCTTGAAGTCATCCCAAGTAGTGGCGTTAGCCATCTCGATGCCCAACATTTGCACCTGGGCATTCCACCAAGTTAAGGCACAATCCTCCAAAGTGCTAGTAGCATACTTCACACGGTCCCCCTCGGGACAGTTGCACATAGCGAACACTGACTCGGCCTTCTAAAACCAATGTAGTAACCCCACAGCCCCTTCAGTCCCATTGAATGTCTGTGGCTTACAATCCATGAATGTATTGAAAGTTCAAGCAGGCGGATGGTTTTGATTCTGATTCGCTTGCTGACCTAATGGACGAAAAGAAATACAAACCAAGGGTAAGAGTTGTGTACGCGACACAAGAATGAAGAAGATTTGGCACATATCGTACCAGCTTGATAGGCTGCCAATGCCTCAGCCACACGTGTGTTGATCAAGTTTGTCAGCTCGGCCTGAGTCATCGCAATGTGACCACGTCCATGACCTCGTCCGCTCATGATTCTATATAAGGAAAGAGGACATATTAAGAGTCAAGATAAGGTAGGAGTCAAAGCTCACGAAGACTTCTACAAACTACTCAATTTTCATCAATCAACAGAGCGGACCCCTTTTCACAATCGTTAAGGCTCACTGGGACTCACATGCACCCCTCATTATTATTATTATCTGTGCACCCATAATAACAATGCGATTTGCATGTTTATCTCAGCTCCTCCTAACTTATGCTAAAAGGTTCCTCAAATCCGAGTAGTAAGACACAAGACACCATAAAACATAAACCACGAAAGTCTAACGAGATATCACACTGTGTCTTTATCAACCACATAACCTAGGCAAATACACATGAATTTAGTCTGTAATGTTAAGTGTGCAATCACATGCAACATCATACGTGAATGTATACTAGATACGCTATGCAATAAGTTAACGAGATACGGACCTTGCAATCTGGAGCTGAGTGTCATGGTCGATTTTCGAAGTTGTTTGGTTATAGTCTGGTTTTATGAAAACGTTTTAAAACCTAGTTCACTATAACAAGTGGCTCTGATACCAAACTGTCACACCCCCAAAATACCACATGCGGAATCACCGCAGGACGTGTGACATACCAGGATCCAAGCCACCAATCACATCGAACTAATAATAAATATTTAAATAAAACATTCGATTCATTTCATAATATAATTCCAAGTCATAAGTTGAAACCAAAGTAAACGTTCAGCGGAAGCATACTGTAAATTGTTAATCAACTGTTTCAAATCAAGTGTTCAAAACCAACAAAACAAGTATCCAAGAGTCTCGACCCATGACCACTCCAGCACTCCCAGATAGCAAATCCATAACCAAGAACCTAACGACCTGCTAGCATGCAGACAAGTGTGTCAGACGACGCTGGTGAGTTCAAAGTTTGTTAACACGTTTTAGTTACCAGATATACGTATAAAACATTTCAATGATTTGATGTTGTTATTAACTCGATTACCGCATATGGCTCCAGATTATTTGCCCAAACCCCAATGCTCTATCATACATTGGTCAAGTGATTAAGGTAATTAGTTCACGACCATCCTCCCCGGTACGGTGTGAGGGTGCCAAACCTAATAGCCTCACAGAATAGCAATCAGAAACAATTAAGTATTTCTAAATACTTAATTGGCTTAAATCAGTGGCTCTGATACCACCTTTTTCTGTCACGGCCCCCGGCCCGGTTTTACCTGTTTCAGGAGCCGCGGGACAGAAAACCCGTGGTAACTAATATGATGGCAGCGGAAGTTTAATAGGATCTTTTAAAACTTGAAAATACCCAATTTATTTTATTTCACAAATTGGGGATAACACCCATAATTTACAGTAAAGGTGATTTCACTGGGAAATCCCTGTTTTTACAAAAAAACATGTTTCTTTATTTTATTGAGCCACTTCTTCAAGCTTGCAGTGCTACATGGCACTTTTCCTGGATCACAGCAGATCACCTGAAACATGTTTTAAAAAGGTTTTATCAGCAGGGAAATACTGGCGAGTCACTCAAGTTGCATAAAATGACACATTGTTATAATATACAGTATTAAGGGTGATTACATTGTTTATATCAACCAATTACCCCAAATCGGTATTTCTCACTCGACTGTATCTGTGACTATGGTCAGATCACCCATTGGCTAACCCGTTGTCCAATGGTGACGGGTAGCAAGTAATGTATACAAAATCCCACATACCGGCAATAATTCAAGATTACAAAGACTTAATCCCTGTAATTATAACTTTTGAAATAAATAGAGTTTTGGAAGCAATTTGGTAAAAAGAAGAATGACTCACATTGCAGATTTAGATGGGCAGCATTTAGCCTACTGATTTTAGCCTGGTTAACCTAATTCAAATAATCAATGCACACGAAAACTAGGTCAGTAACTTAATACAACTTTTACGACAACTCACGAGATTAAAAACCTTCACGACGAATGACAAAGTATAGCCCAAATACGGGCAGCACTTAAACATCCATCGGATTGGTTTTTATCGATCGGACATTTAATCGTAGCAGTGATCGAGTTATTACCCTGTTATCGCGGCATAATTTCATGATTGTGTGTGTTTTTGAAGTAAACAGACGATATCTCAGTGTACGAAACGAGTTTTTACGCCGAACCAACGCCAAATTTCAAGTGCCAAACTCCTCTATTTATACTGGAAAAACGGCGCCCTCGCGTGGCGCGAGGGCCTGGCGCGTGGCGTGAGGGAACCCCCTCTAGCATAGGGTTGCCTTGTGTCCAACTAGCCTGGATGAGTTGACAATTCGACGAAATTCGATTTAGACAACGAACTGTGAAGATAATATCGATTAGGGAATACCCCCCCCTGAGTTTTAGGGGCCCTGATCCTAGTTCCGATTGTTCTGAAAATTTTAGGGGTCATGCACTATTACTTGGGGGTCTCAATTAGGGTTTCCTATTGGATAAATTAAGATAAGAAATAGTAATTTAAATGAGAGTTGTTACAGCTATCAACTAATAACCACGTTGCCTCCCTGGCAACCAATCGGTATATGATGGGACTTAATGATAGAAATGAGTGTAATAACCAACATCCCAATAACCCGACGTTGGAACGATTACCAGATGTCCTTCCCCGGGATGCATGCTTGGGAAAAGAGCAGTGAACTCACCTTGGTTTGCTCGGTTTGTTAATTTACCCGTTTCCAAGTTAATCAACCAACCCTACTGTGGTTACCAATGAATATCAGTTTCACAATTAAACAAGTCATTATTTTCACACAGATTGCATCTCGCACAAGACCACAGTATAATAGGTAACCAATACACCTTTCTAATACAAGTTCACATCTCAAGTGTTTGTTACAAGTAACACATAACATAACAGATGGGTTTGTTATACCTACTAATCGAACCAAGTCTCTTATTATCATTGACATGTAGCATGAATC
This sequence comes from Helianthus tuberosus, assembly GCA_030545235.1. Lineage (NCBI taxonomy): Eukaryota > Viridiplantae > Streptophyta > Magnoliopsida > Asterales > Asteraceae > Helianthus > Helianthus tuberosus. The sequence goes on from JARYGA010027071.1 coordinate 1,045,611, forward strand.
GTGTACAGGCACAAGTATCGATCATCATTAACATCACATGCACCTTCTGTTCAATTAAGTGACTTACACGACGAAACACTCTTGTGATGAAAGATCATCTTTTGTCGGGATGCTTGTCGATGAAGGACCCTATGTTTCGTCGGTATGAGATGTGACGAAAACCACATGTTTCGTCGAGCAAACAGTTACAATTCCAATCAGTTACAGTTCTACATGTTCTAGAACCCTAATCATCAATAATTACATCATGATCATCGATCAATCATCCAGTTCCCAATTAACATGCCATAAGGGCCTTAACAATTTACATACTCACATGATCATCATTGTCATAACAGTCATTCAACTAATATCTGCCCATCATCCTAACCAAACAGTAATCATGAGGGCATACAAGAACATTCAAGACTCCATCAAACTACTCTAACTACGTAATATGGTTAATGAACAATGAACATTAAGCACACAAGATCCAACGTATTCATACATAATCCTTACAATACAAATCCACATATCGGATATAGATCTAATGAATGGGAAAAAGATACTAACCAAGGTTCCAGATTGGTTAGACTGTTTGAATAAGAAAAGCTTCGGGTTTCACCGTTGCCGTCACACCAGAGGGAGAGAAAGAGAGGTCTAGGGTTCTCAAATCGATCAGTTGTGTGACATCGTGCAACCCTACTACGTTATATATGTGATCAAATGTGTTGGGCCCTTACTGGGCTTCAAAGGAATCTAGGCCGTAGATGACGAAAGACCCAGACCCATCTTTCGTCGAGTCCTTTATGAAGAAAGACTCATCTTTCGTCGAGTAAAGTTATGATGAAAGGGTTTTTGCCATTTTGTCATTAAAGGTTTTTAAATGCTAACATCGATAAACCACCAAGAACTTATACTAATAACATTCTAACATAACATACACGATACAATACGCAATGAAATATAAAATAGGATTGTATAACAAATGACGCGAAAAGGAAAAGTCTTGAAATCTCGGGTTGTCACAGCGGTGATCGGGTTAAACAGGGGAATTGTTAGGTCGGTTGATTAGTGTGGAAGTTGATCGCAGTGGTGTGACGGTGGTGGGTGGTGGTGCGTCCGGTCGAAGGTGGGAATATGTAGGTGAATGAGGAGGAGGTAAAATGATGTAATTAAGAAAGAGGGGAGGGGGTATTTGATAGTAGAAGGTAAATTACCATTATGTCCTTCATTCAATAGCTTCCGTTAGTGGGTTAACGGAGTATTGTAACGAAATAAATGGGCAGGGACATAAGTTGATGTGTTTTGAAAAAGTCAGGGGCTCAACGATATGTTTTTTGTTTTGGATTTAGAGACTCAACTTATCACTAACAACTTACCACTGAGACTCAAAGTATGATTTACTCTTATTAGAATCCAATTTTCCAAATTTTTAGTTGATGTTTCCTTGGATTTTGAATAAATGTGGAATCAATCAGTACCCCTATGGATTAGATGACATAAAATACTATTATTTCATATCTACTTATTTTTTGATTACGTGAGATGATAGATCATTTTGACACTATGTCACACCCCGACCACGTAGAACATACCAAACGTGGCGGAAACATCAGGGAGTGTTGTAACAGAATTAATGTTTCAAATCCATGGCAATTGAAGTTTCGTTTTATTCATTAAAAGTGTTACAATGTCTTAACAAACAAGGAAATACAACATAATTAACTAGTCTTGCATCTTTTATTGTCACTAAAGCCCAAGTCTGTCTATGTGTGTCTTGATTATCTTATGCAACAGCTCCTGAAAAACACATGTGAAAATAGGTACGTCAGCATAAAAATGCCTGTGAGATACATAGGTTTTGTGAAAATAAGATTCATGACTTATGTTTGAGAAAATGTTTAGTCATGAACCTTGTTATTTGCTTTGTCTTTTAAATCATTTGAAAAACGATAGGATCAGATGATAAGTATAAATAAATGTAAGGTTAAATGAATAACCAAGAAAAATGTGTTTGTATAAGAATAGTTGTTTATAAATCAATGTCTTGTGAAAAGTATGTTATTTGTATGAAATGTTCTATGTCTCAAACTGAAATGATTCAAATAACGTTACGACATGTAATACCATACAAACACTTATATATAGGAAGTACCAGCGGCGTATCCACCATGCTTGTATCATATTACACACGCATCGTTACTTAACCACTTAATCAAACCAAACCAAACAATGTAAAATGTTCATGTCAAGATGTAAATCATGTCAAAATGTCTATGTCAAATATCCATGTCAAATGTCTATAGTCCAAGAGTAGTCAAGTAATGTATAACCAAAATGATATGTATGGTAAGTAAAATTTAGACTACTTAAACCATAAGTAAAAAAATGTACAAAACAAAGTATTGAAGTAAAACTTGGTTTAAATCAAAGTTATGTTTTGTAAGATATATGCATGCTATACTGAATATGAACATTTATGCGGTATTGTGAAAATTCATACATCCAAGCCTTGAGACAGACGGATAACTATGTAAAAGTGAGTTATCAAGAGAATATGTATTCGGATTCGGTCATTCCTTACGTCCAAACAAACCCGAGATTTCAGGAATGGGATTTGTCAAGTCCTATGGTACCACTACCTACTACCGAGCGGCGTGATCGGTGTTAATGAATGTACATTGTCTCATTTAAACAAACCAAATGTCATACCAAAATGTAAGCATGTGATGAAGATAATGTACCTAGTATGCTAGAGTAAACATACAAGGTAGAGCTGTAAAACAATGTGTCCATATGTTACTGGAACATATGCAACAGAGATGCAATGTAAAATGATGTACTAAGTATGCTAAGTTAACATACAAAGTAGAAAAGTCATGTAAATCAATGCGCTAGCATGCTATCAGTCAACATACCTAGCAGAAATGTAATGTAAATTATGTACTAATAGTGTACTAATGAACATAACAAGTATATGATGTGAAAACAGGAAAGCACGAAAGTAACAAGTAGGCACATGTGTTTCACCCCAAAACAGTTTGGAAAACAGTAAAAGAGGGGTCTATGTACTCACTTGAGATTGCTCAGTTGTCTAAAGATAACCACCAAACAGTGCTAGAGATCTCGGAATCAAACGGCACCTAATATAGGTAACTATGTTAAATAACCGGACCTAAATCGGAAGACTGGGTAGCATTAGGGTTTGTAAACCAAACGAGTGTGGAGACTCGTGTGATATGGTTTAACAAAGCCTACATACTAAATGAAACTTAACCTAACTGCTTACGACCCATTACGACCCGTTTAGGTAGCTTATGCTACTTTAACGCGTCGTTTGCGTGAAACGCGTTCGGATCGCCTAACTAGTCCTATGACAAGTGTTATATGCCTAAACATATTACATAATCAGTTATGTGGCAAAAGTTTAGGTTACATATGCTAAATTACCAATTATACATGAAAAGGGTATTCTGGTAATTTACCTAAGGCATATAAACTACCTATCATACAACTACTTAAACGATGTGACCATAGGGTATAACCTCGGAAGGTTATTCCCTACCTACTATGGTCACCTAATGTATTTGGTCGGATCCTAATGATCGACCAAATGGGTCGAGTTCGAAGGTATAGGCGATTTATTAGATCGCCTACCCTACGACCCTAGACAACGTGGTAATCAGTGGGCATAGTCCCAAGGGACTATGACCAACGTGATTACAATCACGTTGCGAAGTTCCTACGAACTTCGCATTGACCATTACTGGTCAACGCTGAAAGTCAAACAAAGTTTGACTTTCTGACTCGAAAAGCAGTAAAAATAAGGAAAAGAACGAAAGAATACTTACCCAGGGTCCCCGAATGCTAATCCCGATTCAAGAACTCAGGTATGAAACAATGGTTTCAACTTAGAGCTCTCAAATCAGAATTCTTGTGGGTTTAGAAGCAATGGGGGTGGGGTATTTATAGTATTCGGTCCACCGTTAAGATCGTTTGTTGAATAACGTGCCTTAATCCAAGCCGTACAAGTGTCGGGACCTTATGGTGACTAAAATTCCATCCTTATCACATGACTAGATAATTAGGAACTTGTGGTTGTGGTTAAATCTGCTGAAAACAGGCTGTTTAAACATTGCACCTGGTCTGGAGACCCCATACGCATCGTATGGTATATATACCATACGCATCGTATGGGTGAACTTTGGCAGAATTACAGTTTTGGTCCCTGAACTGTATTTAGGCCATTTTTGACACGTTTAAGGCCCGTTAACCCCATTTCAAAGCTCTAAAATGAATTTAAAGTATAGGGAACTTAAAACATGCTCAAAAATATCTCGGATGTCGGTTCGTTTAGCCGTACGAACGCGATGTTCGCTTAATTACGACGGAATGCGCATAAGCGCGAAAAACGATCAAAATGACGCGACGAATGGATTTTTCTTAAGGCGAACCATAAAATATAATGTAGTCATGCTTCCATAAATTTTTGGATGTCCAGATGTATTCAGAACGTAAGTTATGCGCGAAAATGCAAACTTGTGCACTTTTTGACACTTTTAGTCCCTGAATGACACAAAAGTTTATTTTAGCATACCAAACACCTCAAAGCCTATTTCTAAGCTATGTAAAGGATATTTATGGTATGTTTAACTTATGGTCATGTTCCGGAATGTCTGTTACAGTTCAAATTGGCATACTTTCGCAGTTTGTCAACTTTAGTCCCTGTAAGCGAATTAACTTTGATTTCACCACACCAAACCTTCCAAAACTTATATCTAAGTTATGTAAAGGTTATTTTAGGTATGTTAAACCTATTTCACTATTCCGGAGTGTTTGTTGCATTAAACTGGTAATATTTACGCATTAGAGCGCGTATAACCTTCCAGAAAGCGATTTAGAGTTTGAAATCGAACAAGAGTTGATATGTGCAAAAGATACACATATTTATACAAGTCCAAAGTATGAAATACAATATTTCATTGGTTTGGCATTTGTTTGATGGTTGAAATGACACAGGTGTTACAGTCTCCCCTACTTTAGGAAATTTCGTCCCGAAATTTATTTAGAGGAAACTTGTAAGAGTTTAAAACATGTAGTTGAAAAGATCGAACAATATTGGTTAGGGTTCTGAACTTCTAGTAACTTTAATAACATTATGCTTGCAATGTAAGAGGGATACTTATATACAAGTATACGAAGCGTCATTGGTGCGTCCACCGTACCTCCATTACATCGTTCTCATTTTGTTATTGTTGTCACTATCGGTTATTACACATAATAAACCTTACTGGGTTTCTATGCACTAAATTTCATAATTATGTAGGCCTCCATAATTAGACAATTCCTTGCACAGTTCACACAGTCTATTTTATAATGCGTAGGGTAAAACCAAATGAACAATCCTGTGATGAGTGTGACTAGACCGCCATAGAGTCCCGTAGACTAGATCAATAAATGATCTAAATAGACTATCAAGGAGTCTGTCCAGCTACATCACTAGATGTCATTCTTTAACCAAATTGTGAATCAATCCTTTAGACTAGACCACTAAAAAGGGTCTGGAGTGGTACTATATAAATCCAAGGGTCTTAACTATTACATAGAAGCCCATTAAGGATTTAAGGTAGTACCTTTGAATATCCTGCTACGAATCTCTCATATGAAGATATGAAAGATCCTGCGAGGATTTGGATAACGAATATCCAGAGTATTAAAAACACAAAAATGCATGAAAGAAAACATAAGATGAATAAACACATAGTCACATAACCACAAAATTGCTAACTAGAAGTTTGTTCTGCTAACAGAGTACATGTATTTAAAGCACACTAGGAATCCATCTTGTGGATTTCATTTGGTACTTTAAACATTTTCGAGAATCCAACTATAAAGATAGAAAGATTCAAAAAGAAAATTCGATTTCGATTACTAGAACTCGAAATGTTCGAATTAAGGTACATAAAGAATCCAATTAAGGACTCTGATTTGAATCATGATCATCCACAAGGGTCTAATTATGGAGATAAAAAGATCCCATATGGATTGTTGAAGTTGAAGATGCTTTGAATTCTTGCACGGGATGTGCTTAAGTCCAAACATGAAGTAAAATGCTTATGAGGTTGAGATGCTAGATATGTCAAGGCGACATATGAAGCAGAATTTGAAGGTTAAGTAAGTGTGTGAGGAAAATATATTTGGAAGACTATGCATGGGGAAAAAAATGTTTTTGAAACCTTATATATAATACTTTTTGGAAATCATAAAGTAGGTGTATTATATAGGTATATTTATAAAAATGTTTTAAAATCATGTGAGATGAATTTTGAAATTATGTATAAGGTTTTTGAAAGACATGAATGATGCTTTTCGAAATCATGCACTTGATCAGAAAATGTATTGTGTTAATATTGTCTTCAGACTATATGAAATATTTTGAAATTAGCAAGGTTGGTTTTGATAACATGGCCAATGTTTTTGAAATAACATAGACAGTGCATCTAGAAAAATTGTTTTCAAACTATACGAAATGTTTTGAGATCATGAAGATTGTTTTGAAATACCGGTACTGTGTATGTTGAAAAATCAAAACGTAATGGGTATGAGATTTGAAAATACCCTTAGTTATCTAACCAAGGATTTAAAGGTACTGATGTGAAAAAAAGCACGATTACTCATAATTTCACTTTATTTCCTGTACTTCGTTTCTTAGAATGAAACGAGTACTTAGATCTTTCGAGGAAATTATGAGCGATCACTTGAAAGGGAGAATCACAAGAGTAGTTTGTAAGGAACATAGTTCCTTGATGTAGGTATCATAGGAAAATCATACACACATGTAACTATACTTGTATATCAGAATTTGTGAACAACGATTTATTTATAAACAAAACAGATTGTTTCACATTACACGAAAACAAAAGAAACAAAGGCATAAGACAGCAACATCCTTTGTTCAGCCAAATGCTCATCCGAGGGTTGGATTTGCACTGACTATCTTCGGGCAGTTGTTCCTGAAATGGCTCGTATCGCCACAGTTGTAGCAAGTACCACGCGGGAAACGAGCTTGAGTAGGGTTGACTTGGGGTTGGGTAGCAGCAAGATTTGCAACAGCTTTGTTCTGGATAGCAAAGCGGCATGTGTTGACCAAATGTCCCCGCCGTCCACAGTAGGTACATTTCCAGCAGGGTAGGAGGTTTGAATGATGACCGTTGCATCGCTTGCACCTAGGAGCAGTTCCAAAGTACTGCTTCCTAGCTGGTGGCCTTGCCACTTGGCTAGGTCCAGCTTGATTAGGTGTAACCGCTGCGGGTTTCCTTGAAGCCTTACGCTTCCTTGATGTTGTTGCAAGACTGACTACTGCTTCCTTTGGTGTCTCTTGAGTGGCTTCATTGTCGAGACGAGAGGCTTCATTGTTAAGACGAGAGGCTTCATTGTTAAGACGAGAGGCTTCATTGTTAAGATGAGAGGCTTCATTGTTAAGACGAGAGGCTTCATTGTTAAGACGAGCCATGGCAATACCTAAATCCACAGTCCTCTGAATCACTTCGCCAATCTGCTGGACAAATTTGGTTGTTCGCTCGGGCATTTGACCAGTTCCAAGAGGAATAGACATTCTAGAAGAAAATGAAAGACAGAGGAAGAAACGAGTGAAAGGTTATTGGATAATCAATACAAAATGGTAACGAATGAAAATTGTGATCATTTGTTTGTTACCTAAGGCAAACAAATGAGATGACGACAAATCCAAGTAAATGGGTACATTGAGATGATGATAAATCAAAGTAAATGGGTCAAAAATAATGTATCGCGAAGACATGCTCGCCTATAAGTGAACACTCATCCCAAGAATTCCCAGGTAAGCACAACTGGTCTCGCGTCTGATGAGATGTATACGAAGTGCTTGCCTAGACAGAAAACCCAGAATACAGGCATTCACCCTTCCAGTTTGCACGTGTTCACATTATTTAAAACCCAAAACCTTGACGATGTTTTTGAAAACCCCAAAAGGGTTCAAAACCATACAACAGAGAGTTCAAAACCTTATAACTGAGGGTTCAAAACCTAGTAATCAATCATCCTAGAACAGATGATTAGTTTTCAAAGCGGTTTTGAATTTTATGTTCTTGTTGTGGTCGTCGCCTAAGGATAGGTGACGGTATTGTTTTATGACTAAACGCAAGTAAACTCGCGTTAGGGTCCTAAGAAGGTTATAGACTAGGTCAAAGCATTACTAATTACTAATAACCTAATTCCCTATAACCATTGGCTCTGATACCATCTTTTCTGTCACACCCCGACCACGTAGAACATACCAAACGTGGCGGAAACATCGGGGAGTGTTGTAACAGAATTAATGTTTCAAATCCATGGCAATTGAAGTTTCGTTTTATTCATTAAAAGTGTTACAATGTCTTAACAAACAAGGAAATACAACATAATTAACTAGTCTTGCATCTTTTATTGTCACTAAAGCCCAAGTCTGTCTATGTGTGTCTTGATTATCTTATGCAACAGCTCCTGAAAAACACATGTGAAAATAGGTACGTCAGCATAAAAATGCCTGTGAGATACATAGGTTTTGTGAAAATAAGATTCATGACTTATGTTTGAGAAAATGTTTAGTCATGAACCTTGTTATTTGCTTTGTCTTTTAAATCATTTGAAAAACGATAGGATCAGATGATAAGTATAAATAAATGTAAGGTTAAATGAATAACCAAGAAAAATGTGTTTGTATAAGAATAGTTGTTTATAAATCAATGTCTTGTGAAAAGTATGTTATTTGTATGAAATGTTCTATGTCTCAAACTGAAATGATTCAAATAACGTTACGACATGTAATACCATACAAACACTTATATATAGGAAGTACCAGCGGCGTATCCACCATGCTTGTATCATATTACACACGCATCGTTACTTAACCACTTAATCAAACCAAACCAAACAATGTAAAATGTTCATGTCAAGATGTAAATCATGTCAAAATGTCTATGTCAAATATCCATGTCAAATGTCTATAGTCCAAGAGTAGTCAAGTAATGTATAACCAAAATGATATGTATGGTAAGTAAAATTTAGACTACTTAAACCATAAGTAAAAAAATGTACAAAACAAAGTATTGAAGTAAAACTTGGTTTAAATCAAAGTTATGTTTTGTAAGATATATGCATGCTATACTGAATATGAACATTTATGCGGTATTGTGAAAATTCATACATCCAAGCCTTGAGACAGACGGATAACTATGTAAAAGTGAGTTATCAAGAGAATATGTATTCGGATTCGGTCATTCCTTACGTCCAAACAAACCCGAGATTTCAGGAATGGGATTTGTCAAGTCCTATGGTACCACTACCTACTACCGAGCGGCGTGATCGGTGTTAATGAATGTACATTGTCTCATTTAAACAAACCAAATGTCATACCAAAATGTAAGCATGTGATGAAGATAATGTACCTAGTATGCTAGAGTAAACATACAAGGTAGAGCTGTAAAACAATGTGTCCATATGTTACTGGAACATATGCAACAGAGATGCAATGTAAAATGATGTACTAAGTATGCTAAGTTAACATACAAAGTAGAAAAGTCATGTAAATCAATGCGCTAGCATGCTATCAGTCAACATACCTAGCAGAAATGTAATGTAAATTATGTACTAATAGTGTACTAATGAACATAACAAGTATATGATGTGAAAACAGGAAAGCACGAAAGTAACAAGTAGGCACATGTGTTTCACCCCAAAACAGTTTGGAAAACAGTAAAAGAGGGGTTTATGTACTCACTTGAGATTGCTCAGTTGTCTAAAGATAACCACCAAACAGTGCTAGAGATCTCGGAATCAAACGGCACCTAATATAGGTAACTATGTTAAATAACCGGACCTAAATCGGAAGACTGGGTAGCATTAGGGTTTGTAAACCAAACGAGTGTGGAGACTCGTGTGATATGGTTTAACAAAGCCTACATACTAAATGAAACTTAACCTAACTGCTTACGACCCATTACGACCCGTTTAGGTAGCTTATGCTACTTTAACGCGTCGTTTGCGTGAAACGCGTTCGGATCGCCTAACTAGTCCTATGACAAGTGTTATATGCCTAAACATATTACATAATCAGTTATGTGGCAAAAGTTTAGGTTACATATGCTAAATTACCAATTATACATGAAAAGGGTATTCTGGTAATTTACCTAAGGCATATAAACTACCTATCATACAACTACTTAAACGATGTGACCATAGGGTATAACCTCGGAAGGTTATTCCCTACCTACTATGGTCACCTAATGTATTTGGTCGGATCCTAATGATCGACCAAATGGGTCGAGTTCGAAGGTATAGGCGATTTATTAGATCGCCTACCCTACGACCCTAGACAACGTGGTAATCAGTGGGCATAGTCCCAAGGGACTATGACCAACGTGATTACAATCACGTTGCGAAGTTCCTACGAACTTCGCATTGACCATTACTGGTCAACGCTGAAAGTCAAACAAAGTTTGACTTTCTGACTCGAAAAGCAGTAAAAATAAGGAAAAGAACGAAAGAATACTTACCCAGGGTCCCCGAATGCTAATCCCGATTCAAGAACTCAGGTATGAAACAATGGTTTCAACTTAGAGCTCTCAAATCAGAATTCTTGTGGGTTTAGAAGCAATGGGGGTGGGGTATTTATAGTATTCGGTCCACCGTTAAGATCGTTTGTTGAATAACGTGCCTTAATCCAAGCCGTACAAGTGTCGGGACCTTATGGTGACTAAAATTCCATCCTTATCACATGACTAGATAATTAGGAACTTGTGGTTGTGGTTAAATCTGCTGAAAACAGGCTGTTTAAACATTGCACCTGGTCTGGAGACCCCATACGCATCGTATGGTATATATACCATACGCATCGTATGGGTGAACTTTGGCAGAATTACAGTTTTGGTCCCTGAACTGTATTTAGGCCATTTTTGACACGTTTAAGGCCCGTTAACCCCATTTCAAAGCTCTAAAATGAAGTTAAAGTATAGGGAACTTAAAACATGCTCAAAAATATCTCGGATGTCGGTTCGTTTAGCCGTACGAACGCGATGTTCGCTTAATTACGACGGAATGCGCATAAGCGCGAAAAACGATCAAAATGACGCGACGAATGGATTTTTCTTAAGGCGAACCATAAAATATAATGTAGTCATGCTTCCATAAATTTTTGGATGTCCAGATGTATTCAGAACGTAAGTTATGCGCGAAAATGCAAACTTGTGCACTTTTTGACACTTTTAGTCCCTGAATGACACAAAAGTTTATTTTAGCATACCAAACACCTCAAAGCCTATTTCTAAGCTATGTAAAGGATATTTATGGTATGTTTAACTTATGGTCATGTTCCGGAATGTCTGTTACAGTTCAAATTGGCATACTTTCGCAGTTTGTCAACTTTAGTCCCTGTAAGCGAATTAACTTTGATTTCACCACACCAAACCTTCCAAAACTTATATCTAAGTTATGTAAAGGTTATTTTAGGTATGTTAAACCTATTTCACTATTCCGGAGTGTTTGTTGCATTAAACTGGTTATATTTACGCATTAGAGCGCGTATAACCTTCCAGAAAGCGATTTAGAGTTTGAAATCGAACAAGAGTTGATATGTGCAAAAGATACACATATTTATACAAGTCCAAAGTATGAAATACAATATTTCATTGGTTTGGCATTTGTTTGATGGTTGAAATGACACAGGTGTTACACACTAGTATTCACATCACCATTGAATTAAGACGACCATTATTAATAGGAATAATGGAATTTAATAATCCCAACTTTCACTAGTTGGCCGGCAATGAACCCAACTTTAAAAATAACCACTGGCAGTCCCACCTTTTGACATTTTGTAAAACATTGGACCGTTGCTAACACCGTTATAACGTTGATAATGTGGCATAAATTTTTAATTGGGATGATTACATGGCAAGTTGACTGATTATGTGGGCCTGAAATTAATAATGTGGCATTTACAATTAATTAACACTATCTAAATAATATCTATAATCAATACTTAAAACACTTCACTACTCTCACTATCATTCAGACCACATAAAATTCAAGCCCTAATTTCATCCTCTCTCTCGCTACGAAGAACAAACCCTAATCTCTCTCACTATCGATCAAACAAACGAAGAAGCGATCATCATCAATGGCAGAAATCATCAAGATCAACGTATGGACTGGTGGGTTGCAACTCCGAATATGAGGAATGTTGGTGGTAAATCCATACTTTTAAGCTTAGATGTCGACAAGTTGTCGTTTTTTGAGCTAATAGACTATGCAATGGAGTATGGTTCATACGATTCCAAGGATTTTCATCTTTATGCAATGGAGTATGGTAGATTGAGTAGGTTAGCTAGTGACAAAGATGTCATGGACATGGCATTGTTTGTAGCGGATGATGAAGTAGTTGATGTTTATGTTCAAATGGGGCCAATAAAAAATCATCAGGCACAGTCCAGTAGCCAGCCCAGTAATTCTGAAGCCCAACCCAATAACCATCCCATTATAAAGCCCACTTCACAGCCCAGTTCTTCTAGGTTAAGCAAGAGCCCTAGTAAACCTATAAGTGGTTATAGGAAGTCTACTGCAAGCAGACTTGCATTTCCAGTTGCATCTCCAATTGCATCACCAAGCAAGGGTGTTAGGTTTGTTGAACCTCCTGTAACACTAGAACCTATTGAAAAAGAACCACCTACTTCAACACATGGTGTAACAGCTGAGGAAAGTTTGGATGAACAGGGAAGGTCAGAAGGTTCTGATTCTGATGATGTGAACTATGAACCTGATTTGACTAATGATGGGACTGACAAAGACGATGAAGAGTGGTTAGGGTCAGTTGCTGCAATAAAAAGGTGAATAAAGAAGAAGTTGTGTCCAAACAGAAGGTGGTTGCTGAATGTTTAAAACAAAATGATGATGTAGCAGGTAAGTTGAATGATGCAGAGTATTCTCATGTAGAAACATACAGCAGTTATGAAGATTCCGATGCTGATGTTCCAACACCAGGAGAAGGTGAAGAAGATGACATAAGAGGTAAGAAGCATAGACAAAATGTTCCTGTTGTTAATGAGCAGACAAATTGGAGTACTTTTAAATGGGTAGTTGGGATAAGGTTCCCTACTAGGGATGCCTTCAAAGATGCTGTGAGAAGGTATGCTGTGTCAAATGGTAGAAACTTGGTCATTTCTATTAGTAACAAGAAGAGAGGTGGTAGATTAGGTGTCAGTTGTGTGACTGGGTGCCCATTCAAACTGTTCTGTTCATTTCATGAGGGCAAGGGTTGTTACATGGTTAAAAGGGTAAAGGATAAGCATAACTGCCAAAGGAATATGTTAGAAAACAGGCAATTGACTGCTCACTTTATAGCAAATGAGTTCCTGCAAATTTTCATATCCAATCCTCAGTGGTCAGCTAAACAGATCCAATTGGCAGTTAAAGAGAAGTACAAGGTGTTGATTGGTAAATGGTTGGCATATAAGGCTAAAACTTCTGCACATAATAAGCTTCATGGTTCAATGAGGGAGCATTACAACAAGCTTGGGTCATACTTGGAAGCCTTAAGGGTAGCAAACCCTACTTCAACCTTTGAAATGTTAACTGCCCCAACAAGCTTTCTTAACCAGGATCCAGACTCAGAATTAGAGACTTTTTTTAGGATATTTGTGTGTTTTGATGCATTGAAAAAGGGGTTCTTGGCAGGTTGTAGGAAGTTGTTATGCCTGGACGGTTGTTTCCTTAAAACTTTTCTAGGGGGTATGTTGTTGGCTGCTATAGGAAGAGATGCAAATGACCAAATGTATCCTCTAGCCTGGGCTGTAGTTGAGGGTGAAAACAACGATAGCTGGGAATGGTTTATGGAGGAACTGAGGAAATGTCTAGATGTGCATGATGGTGGAAAGGGTTGGACCTTTGTTTCTGACCAACAGAAGGTATGTCTAGCAGTTATACTTTACTACAATTATTAGAATCCATTATTACTATAATTGCATAATTGGTTGGTCTTTTTTGTCATAACAGGGAATACTGAATGCAGTTGCTTTGGTGTGGGGTAACGCTGAGCACAGAAACTGTGCAAGACATATTTATGCTAACCGGCACAAGAAATTCAAAGGTGATGAGTTGAAGGAGATTTTTTGGTAAGCATGTAGATCTTATAATGAGGCAGACTTTCTTAAAGCTATAAAGGAAATGAACAACCTGGATCCTGAAGCAGTTGATGCATTTATGAAGCAAAATCCTAAAGGCTTTGTGAGGTGCTATCTTCAAAATGATACCAAGTGTTGTGTGATAGTCAACAACATGGCTGAGACCTTTAATGGTACCATAGTTCAGTCTAGGGCAAAGCACAATAACCATATGTTAGAGGATATAATGGTTTTAATGATGACAAGGATAACTACAAAGCATTCTGAGATGGCTGCCTTTTATGGGGTTGTCTGTCCTAGGATACAAGAGAAACTTGATAAAGAGAAGTATTGGGCTTACAAAAGTGAAGTGTACCCATCATCTTTGCATGTGTTCCAAGTGAGGGATATAGATGATGTATCAGTTGATTTATCACAGAAAACCTGTACTTGTAGAAAGTGGGACCTAACAGGTATACCCTATAAGCATGTGTGTGCTGTGGCAGGTTTTCTAGGAAAGAATGCTGAGGACTTTGTGTGTCACACCCCGACCGCGTAAAACAACAAATCGCGGCGGAAACATCGGGGCGTGTTGCAACAGAATTAATGTTTCATAACCATGGATACCAAAAAGTGTTTCGTTTTATTAAACATTGAATAATTACATCGTCTTGAAATCTAAATACACTATTTAAACATAGTCTATCATTGTTATTGAGTCACTAAGGCCTTGTCCAGTCCTATGTGAGCATGCATCTTATCAATCGATATCATTCAACAATACCTGAAACATATGTGAAAACGAGGTCAGCAAAGAAATGCTGGCGAGTACATAGGTTTTGTAGGAGTGTCGAAATCATGGCTAGTTTAGATGTTGCAATACTTTATTTAAAAACCTTGTTTTGAAAAGAGTATAATATTGCAACTTAATTAACCAACTCAAATCAAGCGGGTTATAATTTGTAAAACCTCGTAGCCATGACTCTTAACCCAAAAACATTTGTTTTAGTAAATTATTTGAAAAACAATGATAAGTTCAGGTGATATGTATAAATAAGAGAATAATGCATGATTAAATGAATAACCATGTAAAATGAGTTTGTATAAGATAAGTTGTTTGTAAATAAATGTCTTGTGAAAAGTATGTTACTTGTATAAAATGTTCTATGTCTCAAACTGAAATGATTCAAATAACGCTACAATATGTAATACCATACAAACACTTATATATAGGAAGTACTAGCGGCGTATCCACCATGCTTGTATCATATTCCACACGCATTGTTACTTAATCACTTAATCCAAACCAAACCACCAAAGTAATGTTCATGCCCAAATGTAAATCATGTAATATGTATAACCAAAATAATATCGTATATCGCTTTGAAGCCAATCGTTTACCCAATCGTTAAAACATCGTGTGAAACCCAATCGTTACCCAATCGTTAAAACATCGTGTGAAACCCAATCGTTACCCAATCGTTAAAACATCGTGTGAAACCCAATCGTTACCCAATCGTTAAAACATCGTGTGAAAACCAATCGTAAATCGTTTAATTCGTTTTAGGTCGTGAAACTACTTATAAGATCGTCTCGCTAATAACATTCAAACCTTCGTGACTCATCACTCGTCGCTTCTCGTTTTCGTATTAACAAACCTCCATAGGGTAAGTTAACAATTACAGATTCAGTCGCTACCTACCATACCCACACATAACCACGGGTGTAGTAAATAACGGGATTTGTCAGATCCTATGGTACCATAACCTAATACTGGTCGGCTTGATCATTGCTAATGAATGTCATTTGTTATGTAAACACAACCAACAAGTTTGTTCACTTTATTGAAATCGTTATTAGTTTTGTATAAATCGTCTTAATCGTTTTTGAATCCATCGTTATAACATCGAAAACATTTAGCACATATGAGTCACCCCAAAACAGTTGAAAACAGTAAAAGAGGGGAATAATGTACTCGCCTGATAATGCTTGGAGGTCTTGAACAACAACCAAACAAAGCTAGAGGGAGCACAGAATCAGTCGGCAAGCTAAAACTATATAAATAAACCGGACTTAAATCGGGAGATCGGATAGAATGAGGCTTGGTAAACCAAATGAGTATTGGAACTCATATGATATGGTTTAACAAGGCCTACATACTACATGAAACCTAACCTAAGTGCTTTCGACCCATCGCGACCCATTAAGGTAACTTATGCTACTTTAACGCGTCGTGCGCGTGAAACGCGTTCGGACCGTCTACCTAGTCCTATGACAAGTGTTATATGCCTAAATATGTTACATAATCAGTTATGTGACAAAAGTTTAGGTTACATATGCTTAATTACCAATTATAAATGAAAAGGGTATTCTGGTAATTTACCTAAGGCATATAAACTACCTATCATACAACTACTCAAACGATGTGACCATAGGGTATAACCTCGGAAGGTTATTCCCTACCTACTATGGTCACCTAATGTATTTGGTCGGATCCTAATGATCGACCAAACTGGGTCGGGTTCGAAGGTATAGGCGATTTATTAGATCGCCTACCCTACGACCCTAGACAACGTGGTAATCAGTGGGCATAGTCCCAAGGGACTATGACCAACGTGATTACACTCACGTTGCGAAGTTCAAACGAACTTCGCAATGACCATTACTGGTCAACGCTGAAAGTCAAACAAAGTTTGACTTTCTGACTCGAAAAGCAGTAAAAATAAGGAAAAGAACGAAAGAATACTTACGAAGGGTCCCCGAATGCTAATCCCGATCCAAGAACTCAGGTATGAAACAATGGTTTCAACTTAGAGCTCTCAAATCAGAATTCTTGTGCAAAATGAGGTTGTGTGGGTTGGGTATTTATAGGAATACCCGAACCGTTAGGATTGTTTCATGGAAAACGTGCCATGATCCAACCCGTACACTTGTCGGAACCTTATGGAAGCTTAAAATGGTTCTTATCATCATGACTAGGCAATTGGGAACATGTGGTGGAGGATCAAACAGCTGCAGCCTGCTGTTTAAAAACTCTGAATCTGGTCAGCAGACCCCTAGCGCACCGCTACGCTATAAGTGTAGCGCACCGCTAGGCCCAAGTTTGGCAGATTTACACTTTTGGTCCCTGTCATGCATTCAGCCCATTTTTGACACGTTTAAGGCCCGTTAACCCCATTTCAAAGCTCTAAAATGAAGTTAAAGTATAGGGAACTTAAAATGTGTTCAAAAATATCTCGGATGTCGGTTCGTTTAGCCGTACGAACGCGATGTTCGCTTAATTACGACGGAATGCGCATAAGCGCGAAAAACGATCCAAATGACGAAACGAATGGATTTTTCTTATGCCGAACACTAAAATAGAATATTATAGTGCTTACATAAATTTTTGGATGTCCGGATGTATTCAGAACGTAAGTTATGCGTAAAAATGCGAACTTGTGCACTTTTTGGCGCTTTTAGTCCCTGAATGACA
Organism: Helianthus tuberosus; assembly: GCA_030545235.1. Classification (NCBI taxonomy): domain Eukaryota; kingdom Viridiplantae; phylum Streptophyta; class Magnoliopsida; order Asterales; family Asteraceae; genus Helianthus; species Helianthus tuberosus. The sequence continues at coordinate 1,063,239 of JARYGA010027071.1, forward strand.
CAAAAGTTTATTTTAGCATACCGAACACCTCAAAGCCTATTTCTAAGCTATGTAAAGGATATTTATGGTATGTTTAACTTATGTTCATGTTCTGGAAGGTCTGTTACAGTTCAAATTGGCATACTTTCGCAGTTTGTCAACTTTAGTCCCTGTAAGCGATTAAACTTTGATTTCACCACACCAAACCTTCCAAAACTTATAACTAAGTTATGTAAAGGTTATTTAAGGTATGTTAAGCCTATTTCACTTTTCCAGAGTGTTCGTTGGATTAAACTGGTTATATCTACACATCAGAGCGCGTATAACCCTCCAGAAAGCGATTTAAAGCTTGAAATCGAACAAGAGTCGATATGTGCAAACGATACACATATTTTTACAAATCCCAAGTATGAAATACAATATTTCATTGGTTTGGTATTTGTTTGATGACCGTGGAGGCACAGGTGTTACAGTCTCCCCTACTTTAGGAAATTTCGTCCCGAAATTTGTTTAGAGGAAACTTGTGAGAGCTTGAAAACATGAGGTTGAAAAGATCGAACAATATTGGTTAGGGTTCTGAACTTCTAGTAACCTTTAATAACATCATGATTGCAATGTAAGAGGGATACTTATATACAAGTATATGAAGCGTCATTGGTGTGTCCACCGTACCTCCATTACATCGTTCTCATTTCGTTATTGTTGTTACTATCGGTTCTTACACATAATAAATCTTACTGTGTTTATGTGCACTAAATTTCATAATTATGTACGCGTCCATAATCAGACAATTCTTTGCACAATTCACACAGTCTATTTTATAGTGTGTAGGGGAAAACCAAATGAACAAACCGGTGATGAGTGTGACTAGACCGTCATAGAGTCCTTTAAATTAAATCAATAAATGATCTAAATAGACTATCAAGGAGTCTGTTCAGCTACATCACTAGATGTCGTTCTCTAACCAAATTGTGAATCAATCTTTTTGACTAGACTACTAAGAGGGTCTCTTGTGAATCATGGAGTGGTACTATATAATCCAAGGGTCTTAACTACTACGTAGAAGCCCATAAGGATTTAAGGTAGTACCTTTTGAATATCCTACTACGAATCCCTCATATGAAGATATAAAAGATTCTATGAGGATTTGAAAATCGGATCACACAAAATCATAGAGGAGAACACATAAACACATATCACATAACCACAAAATTGTTCGTTAATTTGTCTTGTAAATTGCGTACATGCATTTAAAGCACACTAGGAATCCATTCCGTGAATTTCATTTGGTACTTTCAACGTTATCAAGAATCCAACTATAAAGATAGAAAGATTCAAAAAGAAAATTCGATTTCGATTACTAGGAACCGAAGTGTTCGAATTAAGGTACATAAGGAATCCAATTAAGGACTCTGATTTGAATGATAATCATCCACAAGGATCTAATTGTGAAGATAAAAAGATCCCATATGGATTTTAGAAGTTGAAGATGTTTTGAAACCTTGCACTGGATGTGCTTATGTCAAAACATGAAGTAAGAATGCTTATGAAGTTGAGATGCTTGATATGTCAAGGCGACATATGAAGCAGAATTTTGAAGGTTAAGTCAATGTATGAGGAAAATATTTTTGAAAACTATGCATGGGGTTCTTTTAAGAAAAATGTGTTTAACGTTTTTGAAACCTTATATATAATACTTTTTGAAATCATAAAGTAGGTGTATTAGGAAGATATATTTACAAAAATGTTTTAAAATCATGCGAGATGAATTTTGAAATTATGTATAAGGTTTTTTTTTTTTTTTTTTTTGAAAGACATGAATGATGCTTTTCGAAATCATGCACTTGATCAGAAAATGTATTGTGTTAATATTGTCTTCAGACTATATGAAATATTTTGAAATTAGAAAGGTTGGTTTTGATAACATGGCCAATGTTTTTGAAATAACATAGACAATGCATCTAGAAAAATTGTTTTCAAACTATATGAAATGTTTTGAGATCATGAAGATTGTTTTGAAATACTGGTACTGTGTATGTTGAAAAATTAAAACGTAATGGGTATGAGATTTGAAAACACCCTTAGTTATCTAACCAAGGATTCAAAGGCACAGATGTGCGAAAAGCACGATTACTCATAATGTCACTTAATTTTCTGTACTTTGTTTCTTAGAGTGAAACGAGTACTTAAAATTTTCGATGGAATCATGAGCAATCATTTGAAAGAGAGAAATCACAAGAGTAGTTTGTAAGGTACATAGTTCCTTGATGTAGGTATCATAGGAAAAGCCATACACACCTAGCAGGGGGTTGAGCTGGTTGGTTGGGGACTGCTTTACCATTGTGAGCGACCATGGCGAAGTTCTGAGAAGCCTTTCGCTTCTTTGACTTCTTAGGGAATCGTTCATCCATGGTCTTTGATTCCTCGATTGGTTTCTTGTCTGGTGGTGCTATCACCTGACTAGGTCCTGCCTGTCTTGGTGACTCTTGAGTGGCTTCATCCTGGAGACGGTGCATGGCAGTAGCTAATTCAACAGTCTTCAGGACTACTTCGCCTATTCGCTGAGTGAATTTGGCAGTCTGCTTGGATATCTGGGCGTCATCGTGATGAAGAGACATTCTTGAAGAAAAAGAAAGGCATAGGGAGAAACAGGTGAAAGATTATTGGACAATCAAAACAGAATGATAACGCATGAAGATTGCGATCATTTGTTTGTTACCTAAGGCAAACAAATGAGACGGTGACTGATCAAAGTAAATGGGTCAAAAATAATGTATCGCGAAGACATGCTCGCCTATAAGTGAACACTCATCCCAAGAATTCCCAGGTAAGCACAACTGGTCTCGCGTCTGATGAGATGTATACGAAGTGCTTGCCTAGTCAGAAAACCCAGAATACAGGCATTCACCCTTCCAGTTTGCACGTGTTCACATTATTTAAAACCCAAAACCTTGACGAAGTTCTGAAAACTCAAAGAGGTTCAAAACCATATAATAGAGAGTTCAAAACCTAGTAATCAATCATCCTAGAACAGATGATTAGTTTTCAAAGCGGTTTTGAAATATATGTTCTTGTTGTGGTCGTCGCCTAAGGATAGGTGACGGTATTGTTTTATGACTAAACGCAAGTAAACTCGCGTTAGGGTCCTAAGAAGGTTATAGACTAGGTCAAAGCATTACTAATTACTAATAACCTAATTCCCTATAACCATTGGCTCTGATACCATCTTTTCTGTCACACCCCGACCGCGTAAAACAACAAATCGCGGCGGAAACATCGGGGCGTGTTGCAACAGAATTAATGTTTCATAACCATGGATACCAAAAAGTGTTTCGTTTTATTAAACATTGAATAATTACATCGTCTTGAAATCTAAATACACTATTTAAACATAGTCTATCATTGTTATTGAGTCACTAAGGCCTTGTCCAGTCCTATGTGAGCATGCATCTTATCAATCGATATCATTCAACAATACCTGAAACATATGTGAAAACGAGGTCAGCAAAGAAATGCTGGCGAGTACATAGGTTTTGTAGGAGTGTCGAAATTATGGCTAGTTTAGACGTTGCAATACTTTATTTAAAAACCTTGTTTTGAAAAGAGTATAATATTGCAACTTAATTAACCAACTCAAATCAAGCGGGTTATAATTTGTAAAACCTCGTAGCCATGACTCTTAACCCAAAAACATTTGTTTTAGTAAATTATTTGAAAAACAATGATAAGTTCAGGTGATATGTATAAATAAGAGAATAATGCATGATTAAATGAATAACCATGTAAAATGAGTTTGTATAAGATAAGTTGTTTGTAAATAAATGTCTTGTGAAAAGTATGTTACTTGTATAAAATGTTCTATGTCTCAAACTGAAATGATTCAAATAACGCTACAATATGTAATACCATACAAACACTTATATATAGGAAGTACCAGCGGCGTATCCACCATGCTTGTATCATATTCCACACGCATTGTTACTTAATCAGTTAATCCAAACCAAACCACCAAAGTAATGTTCATGCCCAAATGTAAATCATGTAATATGTATAACCAAAATAATATCGTATATCGCTTTGAAGCCAATCGTTTACCCAATCGTTAAAACATCGTGTGAAACCCAATCGTTACCCAATTGTTAAAACATCGTGTGAAACCCAATCGTTACCCAATCGTTAAAACATCGTGTGAAACCCAATCGTTACCCAATCGTTAAAACATCGTGTGAAAACCAATCGTAAATCGTTTAATTCGTTTTAGGTCGTGAAACTACTTATAAGATCGTCTCGCTAATAACATTCAAACCTTCGTGACTCATCACTCGTCGCTTCTCGTTTTCGTATTAACAAACCTCCATAGGGTAAGTTAACAATTACAGATTCAGTCGCTACCTACCATACCCACACATAACCACGGGTGTAGTAAATAACGGGATTTGTCAGATCCTATGGTACCATAACCTAATACTGGTCGGCTTGATCATTGCTAATGAATGTCATTTGTTATGTAAACACAACCAACAAGTTTGTTCACTTTATTGAAATCGTTATTAGTTTTGTATAAATCGTCTTAATCGTTTTTGAATCCATCGTTATAACATCGAAAACATTTAGCACATATGAGTCACCCCAAAACAGTTGAAAACAGTAAAAGAGGGGAATAATGTACTCGCCTGATAATGCTTGGAGGTCTTGAACAACAACCAAACAAAGCTAGAGGGAGCACAGAATCAGTCGGCAAACTAAAACTATATAAATAAACCGGACTTAAATCGGGAGATCGGATAGAATGAGGCTTGGTAAACCAAATGAGTATTGGAACTCATATGATATGGTTTAACAAGGCCTACATACTACATGAAACCTAACCTAAGTGCTTTCGACCCATCGCGACCCATTAAGGTAACTTATGCTACTTTAACGCGTCGTGCGCGTGAAACGCGTTCGGACCGTCTAACTAGTCCTATGACAAGTGTTATATGCCTAAATATGTTACATAATCAGTTATGTGACAAAAGTTTAGGTTACATATGCTTAATTACCAATTATAAATGAAAAGGGTATTCTGGTAATTTACCTAAGGCATATAAACTACCTATCATACAACTACTCAAACGATGTGACCATAGGGTATAACCTCGGAAGGTTATTCCCTACCTACTATGGTCACCTAATGTATTTGGTCAGATCCTAATGATCGACCAAACTGGGTCGGGTTCGAAGGTATAGGCGATTTATTAGATCGCCTACCCTACGACCCTAGACAACGTGGTAATCAGTGGGCATAGTCCCAAGGGACTATGACCAACGTGATTACACTCACGTTGCGAAGTTCAAACGAACTTCGCATTGACCATTACTGGTCAACGCTGAAAGTCAAACAAAGTTTGACTTTCTGACTCGAAAAGCAGTAAAAATAAGGAAAAGAACGAAAGAATACTTACGAAGGGTCCCCGAATGCTAATCCCGATCCAAGAACTCAGGTATGAAACAATGGTTTCAACTTAGAGCTCTCAAATCAGAATTCTTGTGCAAAATGAGGTTGTGTGGGTTGGGTATTTATAGGAATACCCGAACCGTTAGGATCGTTTCATGGAAAACGTGCCATGATCCAACCCGTACACTTGTCGGAACCTTATGGAAGCTTAAAATGGTTCTTATCATCATGACTAGGCAATTGGGAACATGTGGTGGAGGATCAAACAGCTGCAGCCTGCTGTTTAAAAACTCTGAATCTGGTCAGCAGACCCCTAGCGCACCGCTACGCTATAAGTGTAGCGCACCGCTAGGCCCAAGTTTGGCAGATTTACACTTTTGGTCCCTGTCATGCATTCAGCCCATTTTTGACACGTTTAAGGCCCGTTAACCCCATTTCAAAGCTCTAAAATGAAGTTAAAGTATAGGGAACTTAAAATGTGTTCAAAAATATCTCGGATGTCGGTTCGTTTAGCCGTACGAACGCGATGTTCGCTTAATTACGACGGAATGCGCATAAGCGCGAAAAACGATCCAAATGACGAAACGAATGGATTTTTCTTATGCCGAACACTAAAATAGAATATTATAGTGCTTACATAAATTTTTGGATGTCCGGATGTATTCAGAACGTAAGTTATGCGTAAAAATGCGAACTTGTGCACTTTTTGGCGCTTTTAGTCCCTGAATGACACAAAAGTTTATTTTAGCATACCGAACACCTCAAAGCCTATTTCTAAGCTATGTAAAGGATATTTATGGTATGTTTAACTTATGTTCATGTTCCGGAAGGTCTGTTACAGTTCAAATTGGCATACTTTCGCAGTTTGTCAACTTTAGTCCCTGTAAGCGATTAAACTTTGATTTCACCACACCAAACCTTCCAAAACTTATAACTAAGTTATGTAAAGGTTATTTAAGGTATGTTAAGCCTATTTCACTTTTCCAGAGTGTTCGTTGGATTAAACTGGTTATATCTACACATCAGAGCGCGTATAACCCTCCAGAAAGCGATTTAAAGCTTGAAATCGAACAAGAGTCGATATGTGCAAACGATACACATATTTTTACAAATCCCAAGTATGAAATACAATATTTCATTGGTTTGGTATTTGTTTGATGACCGTGGAGGCACAGGTGTTACATTGTGCATGAATGGTATCATAAAGACCAGTACCTAAAGTCTTATGAACACACTATCCCACCACTACCTAGTGAAAAATACTGGCCTAAGGTTGATTATCCTCTGGACCCACCACCAATTAGAATTGCTCCTGGAAGACCCAAGAAAAACAGGAAGAGAGATCCACATGAAGACCCTAAGAAACCTGGCAAATTGACAAAGCATGGGATACAAATGACATGTAGCCACTGCAACGAAAAAGGCCACAATGTAAGGAAGTGCAGTTCGAAGGGTAAGGCTAAGGTTGATGCAACTGATGGAGATGAAGGTGGGCCTAAACAATCAAGGGGTAGGCCAAAGGGGAAAGCTGTTAAGGTGAAAGTTGCTGTTGGTTCTAAAAGGAAAAGGGCTAAGTCAAAGTCAAAGGTTAGATCAAGTCAAGCATCACAGAATCCCACACAATCAAGCCAACCGTCTCAGCAATCAACTGGTTCAAAAAGGGTATGCAGGGGAAGGCTACAGGGGAAGGATGCTTAGTTGCTGAAGATGTCATGCTATTTTGCACAGTTTGATCAATGAATCTTATATGTTTATGATGTTCATGCTTTTGTATGTATTAACTTTGTAACTATCTTGATGTGTCCCTTCTGAACAACTTCTACTAGATGCATCATGTATCCCGTGAACATCTAACTTATGGGATCATTCTGTGGCTTTAATGTTAATAGCTGTTATGTTGCAGCATTACTATCTACCTTTGGTCCAGTTTTGGTCATTTTTTTATGTGTCAACATGTATGGTCAGTGATGAGTTTGGTCAAATTTTGTTAGTTTTGGTCATTTGCAGGTGTTGCTTGTAGTGTGTATATGTAGTGGGATGTTTTGGTCATTCTTTAGTGTTGGTTTAAACATGGTCAACATGTAGTGTGTATGCACATTTGTAATGTTGGTTTGAATGTGTTCCGAACAACCACAAAATACATAGGCAACTAACACTTTGCATACAATGGCAACAACCAAAATAAGTAGCATTACAAAATCATTAGGCAACAGCCACATAATACAAACACTGCATACATTTCCAGGGATTCCCATTTCCTATCACAAAATACTAACAATTGCCAACTATTTATCTAAGAATTATCCAATTTCCTATCACAACAATGGCCAAACAGAGCAGATTCTTCCAAGTTAATTTTTTATTTGCAAGTTGTTGTTTCAACATCTTGTTCTCTTCCTGCAATTTGAGATTCTCAATCTCCAATTCTTGTTCATTTCTTCCATGTTCAATACGGAATGCATTGATGTCAGATTTCCACATGAAAAATCGCAGTCTTGTTTCTATCAGAAGATAAATAACCAGGTTAAACGTGAAATTAGAACCAAAAACCCTAATTTAACATGCTAACTTACCGGCTATAAAGCGCAACCATAAAATGCTTCCCCAGTTCGAGCACTTCTTCGTCCAACAACCCTAGATATGGCTAGGATACCGTGATTGCAGTACACATTTCCTTCTATATCGACTTTGAACTTTTTAGGGTTTTTCTTGGTACCAGAGGTTGAAGACGATGAGCAGCTGAGTTCCATCTTATGTTTGTTTTAGGTTTTAGGGTTTAATTGGATTATATATGATGGCAGGAAAGATATAAAATAAATAAATGTTATTATAAATGCCACATATTCAAGTTCAGGCCCACATTCAGCCATGTAATCATCCCAATTAAAAATATATGCCACGTCATCAACGTTATAACGGTGTTAGCAAAGGTCCATTGTTTTACAAAATGTCAAAAGGTGTGACTGTCAGTGGTTATTTTTAAAGTTGGGTCCGTTGCCGGCCAACTAGTGAAAATTGAGATTATTAAATTCCATTATTCCTTATTAATATGAAATATATCAGTTTTTATATGACATGATTAATCAAATGATGGAAAGTAACAATGTTGAAATTTTGTATCTTATCATATCATGACATTATAATATTTTGCAAACCATTATCGATTTAAATATAAGTGTTTTCTATATTTCTTTTCGGTTATGATATGATGTATTGTTTAATCTTACCATAATGTTGATAGCCAAAACTAGTACATCTAAGTTTTAATTTTCATTATGGTCACTACTTATAGTATCTTCCTATATAATAAAGGAAGAGTATCCAATCCTAGGTGTCAACTTTTCAAGCCTTCCCCTTTAATCCGATCCTAGGTGTTAACTTTTCAAGCCTCACTCCTTAATCCGATCCTAGGTGTAATTTTTTCTAGATTTTTTTATTTTTAATTAGACTTTAATTAAGTCAAAGTGGTATGTTGAACCAGAGAGTCAGATGCACAGAACCAACAAACAAAAAGTTGAACATGAAAGAGGTAATCAGATTTCAAAATTCAAATGGATTTCAAACACCCGTCTCTAAATTCCCCCTTCATTCAAATGACAAAAACCCTAATCAGATTTCAAAATACACAACTTTGGTGTCTAGGGTTAGCAAATCGATTTTCTGGCAAAGTTGGCTAGGGTTCAGGCTGAATTCTGATCACACAGGTAAGTCCGGTGCCAAAGATTTCATGTTTCGATGCCTCAGTTTCGTTTTTATCAGTGGCATGCGACCCTCTCTGTTTTTATCAGTGGCATTGCTGATATGTTTTTGAGATTTTGTTTAGTTAGGGTTTGATGATTGATTGATCGGTTTATGGATATTGAGTTTATGTGTTAGTGAAATCAGAAAAAAGTATCATAATGAAATCAGAAAAAAAGTATGTGATCCAATTTTGTTTTTTCCGTTCGAATCATGTTTCAATTAGGGGCATATGATAATCAACATATGATCATATTCCCGACTCAAATCTACCAATTATGATACCTACTATTTGAATTGGGGGCATTTTGATCATCAACATTTGAACACATCTTACTTTATGTTGTGCCAACTAGATATGTACATTCCTAAAGGTGTTATTATATCTTCTATCTAAAAGCAAAAAAATCTTATTTAAGATTCAATTGCTCATGCCAATGAAGTAAAGACTAACTTAGTTTTTACAATTTACAGGTAAGAGATTCTTATTTTACATGGTGAAGAGAGCACTTGAAAACGGATTTGTAAGGATACCAGACTCATATCTTACAGGCATTAGTTTGTACCTCATATAAGTTATTATTTAAAAATAAATAAATTCTTTTTTTCTCATTGATTATTCTTGGCCATATTAAGCATACTAATTATATTGAGTTGACTGAATATTCACGAGTCAATTGATGCTACATGCCTTTTTTTGTTATCTTCAGATTTGTATCTGAACATTTTTGGTTCTTTTTAAAATAAACCGACCACTATTTGCTGATTCATAGAGAAGCCCCTGCTTTCTTTGAGCAAGAAACAAAACAACAGATTATTGTCACATGTATCAAGGAAACATTTTGCTTAATTTGTTGTATTGATCATATACTATAAATGTTCACCATCATTTTTTACTTCATCACTGCAGGTCAAAACATAGGAAGTTGCTCAAGGATGGTTTTATCATTCGAAAGCTAACCAATATTCACTCCAAGTCTCAGGCACAACACATGAAAGAAGGCAAGAGAAAAGGCCAGCATTCTCTATTTAGTAAGTTTTATTTATGAACTATCACCTAGCATTTCTATGCCTTTTAGGTACGAACTTACACCACAAGATGTTTTTGTATTTTCTTTGCAAAGTAGCGTGTACTTGGATGGTAGTTGATCTTCAACCAACTTTGGATAATGAAAAGAAATGACTAGGTATGTTAATCTACAGAGTTCTGATGCATTTGCTTAAGTAAGAATCATGATGACATGTCCCCTCGATGCCCTTTGAGCATCTAGACTGGCTCTACCATAATTAATACAAGCAACAAATGGTTTAAATTTGTTGACCTTTATTATGTTGAATAATAGGGGGATGCTGCTTGGCGTGTCTAATACCGCGGGAGTCCTCGCTGGTGTCTTTGGCAATGCAGCCACTGGCAAAAACTTGCACATGGTACACTTTTATCCCTCACTACAATGAAAGTATAATTATTAGGTGGCGATGTCGGCTCATTTTCTCTTGAACGAGTCTCTTTGGGTTATGTTTTATCTCAAATAGGTCAAATAGGTGAATTGAAAATAAGCTTTGGAGGGAATAAGATTAAATGGGTTGAAAGTCGTCCCAAGCCTCATAAATCGTTTTACTAAAAAGCTAGACTATTATATTAATAAATAGAAAAGGTGGTCAACACAACTTGATGTGCTCATATAATGATTGAGATGCCTGTTTAATTTCAAAAGGAGATTCATGTTTAATTAGTTAAAAGTAAAATGGGTCAGAACGACACACTAATTATATTAGATCCCCGTTTAACTTTTTTTAAAAGATGCAAGTTACATATCTTAGTTTTAAGTTTTTCGTTGAGTAGGGATGATGATCGCGTAGTTGGAAAAAGGAAGAAACTTTAGTTATATAGGGTTGTGTTTTTATTTACATCCGAAAATCACCTTTTAGTACCAGCTTTATCATAAAACTACAACATATTGTAAATGACCAGATTCAACTTATTTATTACATTCCTCCGTTGTTTGTACCACTTTCAGTTTAAAAGGTTAACTTTCTGTAACTTAACAGTTAGGCATTAAGTTGTTTTCAATACAATGACTTAATAGCTTTTATGCCTCACTTTAGGTGATTTTTGACCTGTTTATGATAGATTGATAGATTTTCTATTTTATTTGTTTAATTTGTTAGAGATACACTACATGGACTCATTCATGGTGGTTGAAATGGCCACTCCTTTACCTGAATTATGTTAGTTTGCACGTAATTGTTTCCTCATCAGTTAAAACAAATTGCCAACATTTATAAAAATATTATAACAATTTCATTTAGAAAAAGACCAAATATAAATGTTGATCTTAATCTAGCGAGTCGATTTCTTTTTCTGTATGCAAGGTTTTTTCAGATATCTAACCACCAAACAATTATCTTAAATTATTTAAGCAATCAAACATCATGATGTGTGCAAAATGCAACATATAAATTACATCAAACAAGGCATAAAACTAACCCTTTTTAAGTACTAATATTGGAAAAAGAGTGTTTTTGTCTTCCTTTTGTATTTTCAGGATTAAATGAGCTCAAAAACACAAAAGAAGCAAAAAGACAGCTAAATCCAACATAAATACAAGGAAAGGAACATTAGTGGACTGCCCGACCCCTCAACGGCACCTTCCAAAGCAAAATAGAGAAGACAGAAGTCTGAACACGCCCCGTGCTCAGCCAGCACGGGGGCGTGCCCAAGAAGCAGCAGAAAAGACAAATCTATAGAAGCTTCTATTGCCCACAACGGGCCGTGCCCAGCGGACACGGGGGCGTGTCGAAAGTACAGCAGGCGCATTTATTGTAATTGCGAATTACAATTAATGAGGAGAGAGAGTGTCAGACAGGCACGGGGCCGTGCCCAGCGGACACGGGGCCGTGCCCAGCTCTCTGTTCAGCCTATAAATAGGAGTGCTTGGATTCATTTCATCTCATCCCTTGGCACACCACCTCTCTCACACTTCATCCACCACCCACCACCATCACAACACCATCATCCACCACCATCATCCATTGTCCATCGTAGAGTGTGTGAGTCGTCTCGGGATCCAAGATTGATCGTAAGAGTTCTTGACAATCAAGGCCATGTTTGCCTAAGTCTCTTACATCACTTGGTGAAGATAAAGTGTCTAGTATAATACTTTTTATTTCTAATCTTTTGCACTTTTTATTTGGTTTTGTATTAATGACTTTAATAACTAGTTACTTATGTTGAAGGTGATCTTTCCTTATCGTTTGTCCGTGGTGTCTTGGCATTATTTTACTGTCTATATAAAATAAAGGATTTTCACCATTCATATCTCCACGGTCTATATGGAGGTATGTTGGCTACCTGGTCGGGGGTTAAGGGAACGGTTTGGTAAAGGTCTTGCCATTGTTCAGCGTTTAGAGGTCCTGCAATGGACCTGGGTCAAATTTAGTAGGACCTCCTTCAATGCTTCACGGTATTGGATGGCGGGGGTCCAAACTCTTTGATCCCCTCATAAGTTAACTACTATTAATACTATAACCCGGCTACTTAGGACTGTATCCCTGCTGACTCAGACTACTTAGCCGAGGGTAACGTCACCGCCAAAAGCGGGGCCTACCACAATACTGCATTAATAACTTAATTCATTATCTTCCAATAATCCACCCTTTTAGGATTGTATCCTTGCTGACTCAAACTACTAGGGTGAGGGTAACGTCACCTTCAAAAGAGGGGCCTACTACAATAACTAAGATAATCTCTTAATTATGTGCAAAAGTGCGGAAATAATCAAAGGTTATACTAGATACGAGTCGGAACCAAGTGATTCATCTTGTCTGTCTGTTTTTCTTTTATTTTTATTTTCAGCATTTTAGTTAGTTTTTATTTTTCCTAGTTTTAAACATTTTTCTAAACTTTTATTTTGATTAGACGTTGAGGATAAACCGGTACTAAAAGCTCTTGTGTCCTTGGACGACCTCGGTATCTTACCAACGCTATACTACACTCAACGATGGGTGCACTTGCCCATATGTGTGTTTAGTGTTAGTGAAATATCGTGTTTTATAAATTTAAAACTTGGCTAAAATAAGTGTTAAAAAGGGCTTAAAATATACACCTAATATATATAACACTTCACACGCATCACATCACAATTCCAATGGTAAGGATCATTTGGTAGAATCTAAAATCAAGGTAACTTTATTGTCCATTGGCACAAATTGAAGTCAAAACATTCTCTGTAAACTACATATAGATTTTATGTTGTGTTTTGGCAAAACCGGTTTCTAATTAATTCTTATGTTGATTATTTGTCTTTTAAACAACAATGTAGGAGGATTCATGATCATCTCGGGACTTTATCTGGTCACATATGGGCAACCCATCGTGAAAAACAACAAGCGGTTTTCGGCGGTCAACATGTTCGGGCATCTGAGTCACAAGTGATAGGTCACATTACCAAGTAAGTGATCATATTGTTTCTGGCTTAAATTGTTTCCATCATTTTTTGGTATTGCACTTGCTTTAATATATTTTTATCTGCAAAATTAATATTAATTATTAATATCTATGAATAGATCAACTGAATGAATAGTTGAATTGAGCATGGGCAGTTGCTATTCATTGCTATTTGGTATTTGGGCAGTGAAGCCATTCACAATTACCACGCGTCCTCAACATATCCCCGCACCACCATACCTTTTTAGGCTAAAATATGGCCGCCTCATACTTCACAGTGACGTTAGAGAGAGAAAGAGAAGGCGATGCAAGACAAAGAGAGAAGCGGGAATCGGGGTTTATGGTTTAGATGCGTCAAACAGGATGGACATCTTTCAAAGTTTAATTTCCATGTTCACATCCTTCTAATCATTTTCGATCAGGTATCCTTAATCTCCCAAATTCATGAACACGGTATGGCATCTAAGGTTTTCATTTTGGGGTTTATTAATTACGATGGGATTTTATAAGATATTAAATCAAAGTGAACAGGGGAAACTATTGTGGTTATCCACAGTTGTTAATCATCTGATATGAATTCTTCCTCCTTTAACAGTGCACAAATATGCATAATATTATGGCTTTTTGTATACGCATATTTTTACGACTTCTTTCTTATTGTAATTGATGATTTTTCTTGGGTTTTCTTCCAATATTATTGATAACGGCTACGGTAATTGCAATTTTGCAGGAACTCTATTAGCTTCTTTCTTTTGGTGGCTAATCTTTTTGCTTCATCTGCGTTTTTTGGTAATGAAGTCTGGCTTAATGCATCGTAAGATTATACTTCTAATCTGCTTTAGGTTTGAGTTTTGAGTGGACTGTTGCTTACTGATGCACCTCTTTTTCAAAGGTCCTACAAGTGTATGCTAAGGGTATTGCAACTGTACAACTAGGTGCAGGTGTATGTTTCTACAATTTTTTATAATAAGAAAATAATAGCCTGGGAAAATATAAATTATTGTGGTTTACCTGTTTCGTTAAAGAAAGGGCTTAATCGATCTCATCTGGATAGAGGTAAGCAACCACAGTAAAACCAAACAATTCTGATGTGTTTTTTTAGAATGGAATGTTGGGTTTGGGATTGTTTTTTGTTTGGTAAACGACTTTGTCTTGCACAGTCCCTACTAATCTATTCTTTAATGTTGAACATGCTACATAAATTGTTCAAAATTCAAGTAAACCAGGTTAAGAAGCTACCTATATTGGAATCTTTTGACTATGAAAGTCAAACCTGTGGTAAGTTGCTCAAAATTCAAGTAAACCGGGTTAAGACGCTACCCATATTGGAAGAATCTTTTGACTATTGAACGGTTTATAGCACACTCTTTGATCTTCCTAGAAAAAGAGGGCTTCATTACTGAATAAATAATTTAAAACATCATGTTTAGGAATGTTATAAACAATAGGATTATTGTAAACTATTCAATCTTTCTTTGGAGATTAATAACTATGTTTACTATTTTCTACACACTTATACTTGTGAACTTTTTTATGGACTTATTGGTGACATTCTTTTAATTTTCCACTAAAAACACAATTGTTAACCGGCAGCTTCTTGGGAGTCGCTTGAAACCGCTGACGGAACAACAATAATCAAGCTCGATCATCTGCAACAAACATCATTGCAAGCAGAAGAAGCTGAATGGATGCATTGCAGCAATGAATTCGTTAGGTGATGATTGTTTTTCCAATTGGTCTACGAGGAATGCAAAGTTATCGGTTACGAAGCTTCAAAAAACAGAAGTATTAGATTAATAGGTTCTCCATTCTTATTTCGCACAAGAGAAACTTCATTTCATTTTATGTTTTTGTTCTAATTATATCCATATAGGACGTGATTTTTTTTGTTACTTTATGAACCTTTTGTATTGGATAAGACTTTCGCATAAACATTTTAGATATGTTCATTATATTCTTGGTGATAACAAGATGGCTCAAGTTCGAATCTAATCCAAACGGGTTTTGTCGTAGTGGGGCTTCGGGCGGCCTTTTGATAGTGGGCTTGGGCTACTCATTTATCTATATTTTTTTTTCAGTATCATTTTTATACGTTTATATTAAAAAGTTCTTTCATTACAAAGTTCATCTCAATGTCAGTAGATATTATATGTTTGTGTTATGCGGGTTCTAATAGAATTTCTCTCTATGAAATTGATTTTTGGTTATGGTTAGGATTTATGGTTTTTTTTTATTGTTTTGGTCTTTTGGATGATGAATCTGATAATAGGTAAAGATGGATTTTGGTCTTTTCTTTAAATATGGCATAACAAAAAAGCATGCTGAAGATCATTGTATTAAGAATATAGACTATTACATGTCTTAAACTGGTTATTTGAATAATTGTTTGTAAAACATTTTGTATGGGATAGTATTTGAATATGCGTTTTTTCGGCTTGAACAGGTTATGAAGCTCTATTTAACTAACATGCAATAAATTATCTCTATCGCGTCCTTTTCCCTGATCTCAACAACAGGGAGACCAAAGCTCGTAAGTTTCATTGCCATCAAGAATAGATCTGATGTATATCGAACTCATATGAGGTAAATCACGATCATCAATTGTCAAGAGTAATAAAGATAATTTTTGGTTTATATATGTATATTTGTTCTCGATTTCTCATTATGTGGTTCTACTGTAATATGTGAAATTGCAGGAGTTGAAGGCAATAACTAGCAAAGCTTTAGAGGTAGACCATTATATGGTCTAAATATCAAGATTTTGGTGGAGTTTATATAAATTTGTTAGTTTTTTTTATTATTTTGTATTGGAATTAGATGAAATATTTCTAAGATTAAATACCCGCCAGCCTGTAAAATCATTAAACTACATACATCAGAGTCTCGGTTTAACCCATCCATTCACTGTTGTATAGTGCCCTGATCTTTTAAAACAATCCATAACCCGTGAAGCTCACGGGTATATAACCTAGTATCAGATAAAGCAAAATCGAAACATAAACAATACAAGAAATACTCTTCAGACTTCAGAGAACACTGATATATTATTAAATGCTGAAACAAGTATATGTAAGAGTAAACTGCAATTTTACCCTATGGGGTTTAGGCCAATTGGCACTCTTACCCCCCTTTAACGAAATAATTGCAATTTTACCCCCCAATGTTTGGTGTTATGTCGCAAGTTTACCCCCTGGCTTCAAATTTGCTTAACGGTTAACAAAACAATGTAAGGGTCAAAGGGTAAATAGATAATTTTGCGAAACCATTATTATTATTATTATTATTACTCTCTTTCTCTCTCTATACCTCTCTCTCTCTGCCATTCTCTCACACCCACACGCACACAGATCTCATCTTCATCTCCATCTCTCAACACCATCAACCGACCATCACCACCATTAACCCACCTGCCACCGCCACCACCATCAACCCGCCACCGCCACCACTATCAACCCGCCACCACAAACACCCTACCGCCACCACCATTAACCCACCTGCCACCGCCACCACCAGATGAAGTTAAAGATAATGTTAGACATGAAAATTGAAGAATAATATAAAAAGTTATGGTGAGTGTGAAGACATTTACGTCGTTGCGAGACGGAAGAGGTTTGAGAGACGAGAGCGTATACAAGAGATATACGAGCTTCTATGGCGGATGTATTGCTGCTAGTAGTGGTGGTTCTTCTTCTGGAAACGACGGATGATGGTGGTGGTTCGGTGGCCATTGATTTGAAGTCTAGGGTTACAGAAGAAGAAGGGTAGATTGATTGAGACATTGCAGTAATGTACTGAATTGGGGGTTTTGTGGGGTGTGTGTGTGTGTGTGTTTTAATTTCTGTTAGAGAAGATGTGGTTTGCTGGAATGATTGCAGTAATGTACTGAATTGGGGGTTTTGTGGGGTGTGTTCTAGTGTTTGTGACATTAGTTACAGCAACATATTTATCAGAAAAATATTTCTAAATTTTACGGGTGACTTTATATATGTTACTGTTTTTCCTAAGAGAAATTTCTTAATTTCACTTCAGTTTCTGTGATTTGAAGTGTTGTATTTGTGTATTTACATCTGCAAGTAGAAAACCAGCTGAATCTTTTTCTAATTTGCTTTTTTATTTGTTTTATATAAAGGATGAATGGGATAGATTTTGAGGAAATCACCACTAATATCTTGAAGGGCGAGCAACACACCCCTGAATATAAAGGTTTGTTTAGTACCATTCAATTATGTATCTTTAGTTGAATAAGGAAGAAAAGAATCATTGACAACACCTAAAGATGATAACTAATCGTGTTTTATGCAGCAATAAATCCCATGGTTTAGTGCTCAAGGTTTAAGGTTATGTTACTTCGGTTTATGGTTTATGTGTGCTCCTGCTGCAGTCACGCAATTCCAATCCCTGTGTTGGAGGGTGGTGGCTGGAGGTGGTTGAGGGTGGTGGCTGGAGGTGGCAGTGGTGGTTGTGGTGGTGAATGGCGATGGCAGTGGTGGCAGGGGGTAATATTAAAGAGTAGAACAAAACATAGGGGGTAATATGAAAGGGCATTATAGTCATTTCACATTCCAGTTAACAGATCTGTTAACTTATTTGACGGCAGGGGGTAAACTTGCGACATAACACCAAACGTTGGGGGGTAAAATTGCAATTATTTCGTTAAGGGGGGGGGGGGGGGGGTAAGAGTGCTAATTGGCCTAAACCCCAGGGGATAAAATTGCAGTTTACTCTATATCTAATTTCAGCTAATTTTTAAATTTATAGATCGTTAAAGCAAGGACAACCATTTGCGATGGAGAAGTCGTTGCAAATCTGTCTTCAATTCCTACCGTTACAACTTATTAGCGACTACCATCTTTTGTCGCAACTTAGTGCCATTTTTTCTTCACAAAACAATATTAGCTAACGTTCAGTTTTATAGCAATGTTTGTGGTTTAGAATGCTAAAAGAACAATCGTTAGACCATCCGTAATGGGCGTGGATTTTTTAAAATTTGCCACCAAACACGCCCCAACACGCCTGACCCCCACCCTTAGGGGCGTTTTTGGGCGTGATTTTCGAAAAAAATCTCTCCAGCGTGATTTAAAAAACGCCTTGCCCCCCATTTGTTTGTCCAATCATCCTCCATCTTCCTATTCTTTATCCAATAAGATTTTTTGATGGGTTTTGTTTTATTTAAATACATTACATCTCATTTAACATAATGCTCCACATCCAGGGGCGGACCTACTCTTCGTGGGACGGGGTTCACGGACCCCAATCTTTTTTCAAAAAATAGTAGAAACGGTATAGAAATTTTTTTGAAGGACCCCATAAAATTATTTTTAAGGAACCCATAGTATTAAATTAAAACTTGTTGCAGTGGTTAACCTTTGAATTTCTAAACCTAAAGTCACAGGTTCCAGACCCTTTACTATCCATTTTTGTTAATTTTCCCAGTTCCCACCATTAATTTGCAACACTTAAGTTTTTGTTTCTCGGTGTGAGAATTTATAGATTGATGGAAAGACACACCTATCCAAATTCTTAACCGTAATTTTAGAATATTAGTTTTTTTTTACAATATCACACTTTTAGTCATATTCATACTACTACTTTTATTTTTAATAAAAACACTTGAATATTTAAACTTAATCAGTTGTAAAATTGTAACTTTTTTGAATAAATACATACGCCTAACTGATATTTCTTGACCACTATTTAGTTTAAAATTCTCCACTCATATTTTTACTATTTTTTCTAGCTTTATGCAGTTACTCATTATAAATGATTCATGTATATCCTAGTAGAAATTGTACAAACAATTAAGCATGGTGTACACGTTTATATCAGTAAGCTTTACAAAAAAAGATTTGTATGCTATCCAACACGAACACGACTTCTATATTTATTTGTGTAGTACCGCCATAACATAAATTTGTTTTAATTTAGAATAACCCGGAGTATATTATTTGCCTAGGCTGCAAATTCAGGTGATTATTGCTAGTGTTATTTTTGTCATTGAACTTTTGGATCCAATACAATAGTGTTGATATTACTTTCTATACTAATAATTTGTTGTATTGAGACATGAGAGGGCCACGCGACATATGATTTTAGAGTATATTCCAATTGACACTTATCTCCTTATCTTAAATGATGTTAGTGCTCTTTGCTTGCGTAACTTATCTTCGTGCTTGTCAATTCATCAAAATTATTCCAATAGATATCGAATGTATTTTGTCGCTTTTAATAATTAGGAAAACCTGAAATTCCATTTTTACATAAACAATATTTGAACTAGTTCTATACCCGTATACTAATGGTATGATGACAAAAGTATGGGCTAGAACCATATTCTCTCGCATGCCTGGTGAAGGAAAGAGAAGAATAATCAAATCTTTGTAAAGTTGATAAACTTTTATATTCGCATTTCAACCCAACAAAAAAAATTGGACATAGACACGTATATTTCCAGCTTTCAAAAATTGGATTAACTCTACTTGTTCTTTCCAATTTGTATCAATAGCCATGCAACAGAAAACAAACTAAGATAGAATGTATTTGCTTTCACAATTAGAAAAAGGAACATGTTAGACTTATGAAGCCAAAATACTAATTTGTAACTCTAAATCTGGATAAAAAGTGATCACCGACTCACCGTTCCAATCTTTTTCTGCAACCCAGTTTTATTTTATCCTATTTGCTATACATGGAGAAAGGTCTTGGCGCAAAGTTATTCAAGAAATGAATATGATTTTAGATGTGGAAGTTGTAGGATTGACTAAAAAAATACATCCAACTTATGGAGATCATTAATGCGGTAGCGGATCCAGTAGTTTGTTTGAGAGGGTGTAGAAATTGGGCCGGATATAAGTCCCATTAAAAAGGTTTGGGTGTAAACAATTCATATTTATTTACGTAATGATCTGACATCTTTTTTTAAATATGAGAAAAACCGTACTTGTAAAAAAACCACCTCTATAGTCTGTACCATAATTAAGAAGGGAAAAAAAAGAAAAAGAAACTAAATAAAAAATTTGAAAGAAAAAAACACTTGTATTTTAACTGAATAATTCAATAACTAAATATTTAAAAGAGTTAATAGCCAAAATGGTTCCTGAGGTTTGATCACTTTTGCCACTTTAGTCCAAAATCCAAAATTTTTAAATCTGGGTCCCTGAGGTTTGCATTTTGTTGCCATTTTAGTCCAAAATCCAAAAACCACCTATTTTGACTGTTGAAACCTGATTGTTTTGTCCTTTTGTGCAGGGGCATTTTGGTCATTTTAATTTACTCTTTTAATAAATTAAAACAAAATTAATTACATATTATATAATATATATATATATATATGACTCTCTCTCTCTCTCACTAAAACTCAGCTCTCTCTCTCAGCTCTCTCTCTCTCTACACAGATCCACCCCCACCACCGTCTCTCTCTACGCATCGATCTCCTAAAACCGGTTCAAACCGGTGGGTGGTTCATATATATGTTCATCTTCTTCACACATAGTTCCCCATATCCCCTGATTCACCATAAGTTCATCATCCTCACATTATCTTCATGTTTAGGACTCAACCGGCACCGGAGTATGAGGAGTGCTCACCGGAGTCACAGGGAGGGGCCGGAGGGGTTTTGATTTTTGCGTTTGATTTCTGCATTTGATTTTGAAAACGAAACGAGAGGAAGGGGATTCCGAAAACGGAGAGGGGCGGTGGTGGGTGGCGGAGAAGCCGGAGAGGAAGGGGATTCCGAAAACGGTTCAATCACCCACCCCACCCCTCTTCACCCACCCCCACCCCCACCACCACCTCCACCACCGTCCACCACCACTCTTCAAACTCCACCACCACCACCGCCCCACCGGTTCAATCATAACCTGCATAGAAAAGAACGTTTCTTTCACCAACACTAATAAAAACACTCAAAGAACCTTATTCCCAGGTGGGTACAAGAGGCCAGAGATCAAGATCCCCAATGTTGTCCTGCAACTGAACCCTGAACAAGTTCTTGATTGTGGGAAGATGGTTCTTGATGTTGTTGATCGGGCTGTTTCTGGGGTTGTTGGGGTGGTTGTGTTGAACCCTGAACAAGTTCTTGAGGGTGCTTTATGATGTTGTTTGTTTGTTGAAATCTGTTGTTAGAGATAGGGCTTATTTGTTGGTTTCTGAAAGGGTTGATGTTGCTACTGCTGTTAATGCTAGTGGTGTTGTTGTTTCTGATCAAGGCTTGATTTTTTTTTGAATGTTTGATTTGCCCTAATTTTGAAATTCTGCACATTTTTTTGTGGATCGGGTGGTGTTATAGAGAGAGAGAAGAGAGAGAGTCAGATGTTTGTTTAGAGAGAGGGAGAGTGTAGAGACTTTTATAGAGAGAGAGGTGTTTTAAGGTTTTTTTTTTATTTTTATTTGTTATAATAACTTATAAAATGACCAAAATGCCCCTGCACAAAAGGACAAAACAATCAGGTTTCAACAGTCAAAATAGGTGGTTTTTGGATTTTGGACTAAAATGGCAACAAAATGCAAACCTCAGGGACCCAGATTTAAAAATTTTGGATTTTGGACTAAAGTGGCAAAAGTGATCAAACCTCAGGGACCATTTTGGCTATTAACTCTATTTAAAATTCAAAGAAGAGTACAAGGTTTTACTTGTAATTCTATCAATAGGATTAATATGAACGTTTTTGTAATATCCCGATGGTACCACTTATATTACCCTTTTCCCAGCTTTTCTTCATCCATTTGTCTTTCACTTTTATCTGTCTTTCTACAAAGCTTCCATGGCTGCAAACCCATTAGCCGCTTTCATAATTCTCTAAAATAAGAACGAACAAACATCAAGAAAATTATAAAAGGGAGGATGCTGAGAAATAGGAAAATGGTCTAACCTTACTTAAAAAATAACTGGCTTTTTAAATTTTACTCTTATAAGCTTAAAGTGAGGGGTAGGTGCCACCCTTGGCATGGCTATGAATCCGCCCCTGGTTAAATACCAAAATGCCCAAAACCTTCAAATGTAAATATATATATATATATATATATATATCTCCTTATCAACAACAATGCCTCAAACAAACATCATAACAAACAAAAACCATAATATATAATTATTATTTCTTAATTTATTTACAACCAAACCTCTGCATCATTATCAGTTGGCATATTTTCTTCTATAGAACACTAAACTCAGTGACATTTGTTAGCAGGTCAGTGAGGCATTGCATCAAACAACATATATCCAATTATCGTACACTAAATAATAGACCTTTCAATCATAACCAATCATGTCTAATTTACAACATTTACCAGCAAATACAAATATAAACTTGTGTCATGAATAATGGATATGGCGGTTACCTTAATAGCCAGGAGAGACAACATTAGAAAGACATACTCTTTTGCTGATGCATTCTACATATGCACAAATTGTCTGCAAGTGTACATGTTATTAGTGGAAAAAATGCCAATTGGAAAACATATAAGAATCATTAAACAAAGATAATTTTAACAATTGCTCCACTTGAACATATCTAGCATTTTATCAAACACCTAGAAGACATCATCAAATACAAAAATTAACAGATAAACATATCTTTTCATAATTTTGTGGATCTTGAATAAAAAATTAGAACAAACAGACCATCAGTACTTGATAGAGCTAAATTTTGAGATTAAATACCTAACCACAATCAATGATCTCCATTAGCGAACATAGAATTTCAGAAATTAAGCCATTGCGATTTGATGTCGTGGAGTTGCTTGTTGATTATTCTTACATAGCAAATCATTTTCTTCATCTATTCACGAAATTGAGGTGATCATGGTCATATATGTATACACTATTAGCAAAAACGGGATACGATAGGACCGAATCTTCTAGCTCCGGCTAACAATAATGACCAAACTCAAATTCCGCCAGCAATTCAACTTATCCATTTCAACTTTTTTTGTACTTTTTTAAATAATAAGCTTGCAAACAAATTACACCATAAGACGAGTGGTCATCAGTCAGTTCTTGGACATTAACATGTTCGTTCACATAATGAAAACTTTAAAAATATACATTTCAAAATAATCATGTTATAACCAAATCAGAGCTTACATCCTCAATTCCCATCAAAGTCATCTAAACAACACAAAGCCCTTTAAACCAAACACTCCAAATCATCAAATAAGAACCTAATTAAGAGTCAACTAATCAACAAAATTGGCGTAAAAGTAGGGCAAAAGCAGTGTACCTTCAATAATCAGCAGCACTAGATTTCAAGATCAAACTAGATGATAGCCCTTCAAGTTCCTACGTCTTTCAATCGGTTCCCCCTTAAAAATTGCAATAATACGAACCACGAGCAGAGAGAAATCAAATTTTCATATCAAACAATGGCGAATGTAATATGACATCAAAATTGTGAATAAATTATGTGACATCATCAATGCCATGTTTAGACTATGCGGTGTTCGTATAGGAGGGGTTAAATTATACTAAATGGGATTTGTTCATTGCGATTGTACTGTACAGCCTTTAACATTTATTGAAGATTCAATATACTTTCTATTCTTCATCAAACAAAACATTGAACAAGTAAGAAACATCGCAAAAAAACCGATCACCAAATATGAGTATCCTAATAGAGTCTAATTAAACCCTAACTTGAAGCAAGAATGATCAATCCTTATAATTCCTCTTTGGATCTAGCTAAATCCAATGAAACACCCTAGCTCTACCTTCATATTATCTAACTAGACAATTCATATGATAGTTACATAATAATCCAAATCAATGATAAAGACACTTAAAAAACCTCATCTTATAATATGCAATCTCATAGTACCTCAGCTTCATAAGATTTCAATGGGGTCAAGTGCATTTGAACCTGCCCCTGCACAGACCATGTCACCGATTTGTAAGAAATTTCCCATCAAAATTGCAACTATTTTCATTTCAACAGTTATGGTTTTATGCAATTTGAACTAATTTCAATGGACTCGCATTTCGCCCTAACCCCTTCTCACTCACTGGATGTTCGAAGCACCATCTTATCTTACATACAAATAAAAAAATAAGGAACAGATTATATTTAACCTTCTAACATGCATCAGAGATGTTTTCTAGAATTTAACAATGCAAAATGACATACCTTGACGAAGATATAACCTAAAGATGCAAAAAACATAAACCCAAAAGTGATTTATAAAAACTGGGCAATAACTATGATGAATACGCAAGTAACACATACCAATCGATGAGAAAACCCCTTTTATTCAACAAAACCTAACTATCATCGATTTCAAGTCCACCGTCGTTGTCGATTTCGATTGAAAAAACCTGGTCAGAGCAGCGGAGAGAGGAAATCGAACACCAATCCATTGCCAGTTTAATCTTATGAAATCAAACCACTCCAAAGGATTCTAAGATGAGCGGGATTTTTAATAGGCTCTAGTGTTGGGGAACCAGAATCGAAATTGGGTAAACTAAGAATTGTTTTTGAACGGAGAAAGAGAAAAGAGTGGGTTTGACCGGCGACATAGGGAGAAACCGAAGGAAAGGATAACCGCTCTCAACCTCTGCTTCTAGAAGCTTTTCTTGAATTATTACGATTCAGATTTTACCTCAGGTTGATCTAGATATTTATCTAACAGTGGGTTGACTTTAATGGGAACATAAGAACAGATAATTTGAGTTTAGAGTAAATTGCCATTTAGGCCCTTGGTCTAAATTGACATTTTAGTTCAAATAGTTTTTTTTTCTCTTCTGGGTTCATGACTTTTTCATTTTCTTGCCACTTTGATCACATTGCCTAACTTAGTCTAAAATCTGGTTATAACTAGGGGTATTTTTAGCAAATATTGATACCATAGTTTCAAAACTCCAACTTTTGATACCAATCAGTGTTATAACTTAATTAGACATGTTGCAACATGTCTAAGTCGTTACTTCTAGTTTAGTGCTTTATTTGGGTCATAAGTCGAGCAGTTTGACCACCGCTTTGACTTTCGAATCCGACCCGTTTGGTCGATCTTTGAATTCGACCAAGCGCATTTATAGGACCATAGTTGTATAGGGAATAATCCTCTGAGGTTATACCTTATGGTTATAAGGTTTGGTTAGTTTTATGATAAGTCGCTTTTATGTTCTTTAAAAATGACCAAAAATGTCACACCTCCAAAATACCACATGCGGTGACCCCGCTAGGTGTGTGATGTACCAGGATCTAGCCACCAATCACATTGAACTAACATCAAGTTATAAAACAAAGTTTCCATTTATAATGACAAAACATTCATAAACATAATCCAAGTTTAATGTGTTTAGCGGAAGCAAATAGTAATTCACTGTTCAAACGTTTCAAAAATCAATGTATGTAAATTCAGTAAACAAGTCTTGCAAGTTCAGCTAACATGACCCATGATCACTCCAGCCATCCAGATAGCAAGTTCCTTATCCACAATACCTAACGACCTGCGAGCATGCAACAAGTGTATCAGACAACGCTGGTGAGTGCATAGTTTTACGAAAAACGTTAGTTTACCAAGTGTTTAGCTCAGTTCATTGATTATAGTGTTGATAATAACTCGAATACAAGACGGCTCCAGATTTATTTTGCCCTTACCCCAATGCTCCTATCAAGCATTAGGCATGACTGGGTCATTAGTTCACACCCGTCCTCTCAGGTACGGGGTGAGGGTGCCAAATCTAAATAGCGCTATCAACTAATACCCCGTTACCTCTCAGGTAACAAACAAGATGGGATTTAGTCGTGATAGGAATTGAGTATATTATCCAACACCCCAGTTTTTACCCAAATGACTTATTCCTCTCAGGAATACCCAATGATTGTCCCACCCACCGGGACGCATGCTCAAGAGGAATGAACTCACCTTTGTTTTGTTCGGTATGTTTTGTAATAATCCTAACTAAACCAACACCCTCATAATTTTTCCGACACCCTAAAATATTTTAAAATATCCCAATATGTCCTTAAATACACCCCGTATGTGAAAACCGAGCCCGAAATACAGTATAGCATGAAAAATAAATTAAAAACAAGAAATTTAAAGCTGAGGCGGGCCGCGTAGACCCACACCAAACCTTACGCGGGCGGTATGAAGGTTTAGATCTGATTTCGTTGATTATTAAGTTCAGGCGGGCCGTGTAAGACCCCTGATTAGTTTACGCGGGCCGCGTAAGATCAGAAACCTGGCGCAGCCCGGTGTGGCCACGTGGCCGACGCGTGTTGACCCTACTCACTGACTCGGACTAGCTACATGTTTGACCAGGGTTGATGTGGGCCGCGTAACCCTTGTCTTTGTTTTACGCGGGCCGCGAGAGAACCAGAATTCAGCACTATATAAGAAGGGCATCGGCATTCAGTTCCGATCGCTCACAAACGTTTCTCAATCTTAATTTCTGAATAGAAGGCATAATACGCGGGTATTATACCCCCTAATTAGCGAAGTTCTGCTCCGTTGTAAGTATTATAATCCCTGGATACGTATTAGATACGCTTCCCGATTGATCTAGGGTTCCGTAATGGCTGTCGTGGTTCTGCCCGGCGTAGTCATTGGAATGCCGTCTCGGGGAGGGTATTGCTAATGTTAAAATGGGTTATTAATACTAACGCGTGTATATTTTTGTAAATTATAGATTATCACCGGGAAACCCTTACGGAAAATCTAAGACAGCAATGTGAGTTGATCCACTTTTTGTAAATCTTTTGTTAAATGTTTTTACAAAACCTTAGATACTTTACCATGCGAATAACAGTTATTGAGTATTTGTAAGAATACAATTATGATGAGTATGTTGGGGTTTTGTATACAAAATTTGTTACCACCTGGTCAAGGAGTAACATGTCCACAAGTCGGGTTCGACAGTACCATGGATGTTAATTGTTATATCTTGGAAACAAATGTAATTGTGGGATCGCCCTCAATACTGTACACTATGACTTTTTATTTAAACTTGATGAAACTGGGATTCACTCACCAGTATTTCCCACTGAAAAATGTTTTTAAAATGCGTTTCAGGTAACAAAATGTGAAAGCCAAATAGAAGCCAGCTGGACAGCACTGAAGGCTTGGAAAAGTGGCAATGAAGTTACCTAAAATAAAATAAATGTTTTTGTTAAATAAAAGAGGATTTATTCCTATGAAAACATGTGTACTATGAACTTGGGTTTTAACCCATTTGTTTAAAGTTATGAAAATGTGGTATTTTACTCTGATCAATATTTCCTAACTACGGTCCTGATGAAAAACTCCACTGACAAATTAGACAATACGATATACCACCAAAACTGGCTCGCGACCGCCCGTTCCCGGGGAACCTGGGATCGGGGGTTGCGACAGGAGGCGGTATCAGAGCTAAGCCACTGATTCAGCCAAAGAGGTGTTCTGCTGACATCAAAATGTAAAGTGTTAGGAAATAAATTACGGAAGTACATGCATAACTGTATTTATTGTTATGTGTTATTTGACTATCTGTTAGTTTACAGTATGAGCGACCAAGGACCATCTGACGTGTACCGTCAATTGTCTGGTTCGCCTAAAAGCGAAGGCACCTCCTCTTCTCAGCCTGCCCTCTCAGGGTACTCTGCTGATACGGAAGAAGGAATCTTTGTGTTTAAGGCTCAGTCAGAAGAGCCATTTCCTCAGAAAAAGAGGGGATGGTTCAGTCGAGGGGCACATGAGCGTAGAAAACGTATGAAAAAGTTACAAGACCAGAGAGCACTAGCAGCAGCCAAGAGAGAGACAGATGCCTATGCCCAGGATATGATAAATAGGGTATAGCCAACATCCATATCTTAGCCACCACTGTAGCTGACCCAAATCTGGAGCAAATAATAGCACCCCAACCACAATTGCCAATCCCTGACCAACCCATGGAAATAGAAAAGCCTGAAAACCAAGTAGAGATGCATGGCTTCAATCCGGAAGAAATCCCTAGGGTACCAGCACCAAACCCCCTAGACCCAAATTACGATCCCTGGTGGGATGACGTGAGGGATTATGTGCAACG
This sequence comes from Helianthus tuberosus, assembly GCA_030545235.1. Taxonomy (NCBI): domain Eukaryota; kingdom Viridiplantae; phylum Streptophyta; class Magnoliopsida; order Asterales; family Asteraceae; genus Helianthus; species Helianthus tuberosus. The sequence continues at coordinate 1,091,838 of JARYGA010027071.1, forward strand.
TTACCCGATACATGAAGACACACCCATGCAGAACGTAGGAGCTTATCTAGGTTTGGACCCTTTAAATCCCTATTTTCATGATGAATACATTAGGGAGATCTTAGAAGATCCTTACCAATTTCAGGCAGCTACACCCCCACACCAGGAACCCGCACCCCAGATTCCGAACCCAGTCCTAGAACCTGCACCCCCAATGAGTGCAGAAAACGTACAAGAACTTAGGACATTTGGTGAGGAAATTTTAGAGAGCAGTGAGAGAATGCGATAGGTGGGAGAGCGACTCGTATGGAAATACGACGAGCGCAATATGGATTTTTGGATGAATCCATATCCGTGAATGTGATGGTGGGAACGGTAATAGTAATAATAATATAATAAAATAAAATAAAATAAAATAAAATATGTGTGTACAGATGCCTATTACTATTAGTGTAATTCTATTTCAGTGGTATTGTAATTTTTATTTCAGTACTAGTATGTAATAGATGCATAATAGATGAATAGAGTAAAAGTCGCAATGATCGACGCTTTTGGCAAAAATGCGTGTCATGTGATAGACTATATTAATATTCTTTTGTGATATTAATACGGGGTAAATGTTTAAAATTCAGATGGCCGACGAAGGAAATCTGAATAACGATAACCCTAGTAACATTAATGGGGTTAATGAGAATCCGAGCATCAATAACAATGGAACCCAAATGGATAATAGTGCCGTTTAACACATAGTGGCACAAGGAATTATAGATGCAATGCCATTTATTATTCAAACAGTTCAAGAAGCGAATAATAAAAGTAAACATAGCAGTAAGCGACCAATTGAACCAGAACACAACGTGAACAATGGACCCGTACTTCAAGTGCCCATTCCCAAAAGAAGAAGAACTGTGTATTACGGTTGTTCTTACAAAGAATTCTGGTCCTACAAACCAATAGAATTCTCGGGCAATGGACCCATTGCAGCTCTACGCTGGATAGAGAAGACTGAGGCTGTTATGAAAATAACCAAATGTGCGGAAGAAGACAAAATAATGTTTGCTTCTAATCTATTTAAGAACTCAGCCTTAGAATGGTGGAACATTATCCTCCAATCAAGAGGAAGTGATAAGGTATACAACCTGGAATGGGAGGAATTTAAGAATATGATAGAAAGGAAATTCTGCCCTCCCAATGAAAAAGAACAGATAGCTAATAAGTTCTTAAACTTAAGAATGACCGGGGTAGATAGCAAGGGTTATACTACCACATTCTTTGAATATGCTAGAATAGTGCCAACCCTTGCATCACCTGAACCAGTGTTAATCTCCCGTTACATCTGGGGATTAATCGGAGAGATTAGACATGTAGTCAAGGCAGCTAGACCTCAAACTATAGAAGAAGCTGTAGAACTAGCAAATACCTTGACAGTTGAATTAATCCGTACTAGAGAAAAAGAACTGAGGAGAAACCTAACCCAAAGGCTTTCCGTTCTGGGAATTACAATCGTAGGAATATGGGTTCTACCTCTGCACCTTTCTGCAAGGTCTGCAAGAAAAAGCGAATAGGAAAATGCTCCACTCTTTGCAATTTCTGCAAGATGCCAGAACACAAGGAAGAAGATTGCAGGAGAAAATCCAGTAATGGACTGTGCTACAATTGTGGAGAAAAAGGTCACATTAAGATAAACTGTCTGAAATTGGCTCCAGCTGTGAACAATAAGAACACTAAAAATGCTAGAGCATTTGTTCTGACTGCAGATGAAGCCAAGATGATTCCAGACGTGATAGCTGGTACGTTTTTAGTTAATGATGTATTTGCTAAAGTATTATTTGACTCTTTTGCGAACCAAAGTTTTATTAATACTTCGTTTTGCAAACTTCTAAATCAGTCATTAACTAAACTACCACAAGAATGTCTAGTAGAGACAGCTAATGGAGGAACTGTTAGGATTACTGAAATCTTGCAGGGAGCAAGAATAGAAATTTTAAAACAGAAGTTTATGGCAAACCTTTATCCTATGAATCTGACGGGATTTGATGTTGTATTAGGAATGGATTGGTTAATAGCCAATAAAGCTAGTATTTTATGTGATCAAAAGTCAATCCAAGTAAATTCACCAAAAGGTAAAACGATCACAATTAAAGGAGATAAGCCCTCTAGGTCCACAAAATTCATCTCTGTAATGAAAACTGCAAGTTATACAAGAAAAGGTTCTATAGTGTATTTGATTTCCATAATCACTAACACTAAAGAAAAAGAACTAAAAGACATTCCAGTAGTGTCCCAGTTTTCAGATGTATTTCAGGAAGAATTACCAGGACTGCCACCAGACAGAGAAGTCGAATTCAGAATTCACCTGTTACCAGGAACAACACCAATTTCCAAAGCACCTTACCGTTTGGCACCCGCCGAAATGCAGGAACTGAAGAAACAATTAGATGAATTGTTAGAGAAAGGATTCATACAGCCAAGTTCGTCACCACGGGGAGCGCCGATTTTATTCGTTAAAAAGAAGGATGGATCAATGCGTATGTGCATTGATTACCGTGAACTGAACAAAGTCACGATTAAGAATCGGTACCAATTACCGAGAATCGATGATCTGTTCGATCAACTGCAAGGAGTTCGATTTTTCTCTAAAATCGATTTAAGGTCAGGATATCATCAATTAAAGGTACAGGAAGAGGACATTCCTAAGACCACTTTCAGAACAAGGTATGGTCATTATGAATTTACTGTCAAGCCATTTGGTTTAACCAATGCCCTAGCCGCATTTATGGACATGATGAACCGAATATGTAAGCCATATTTGGATAAATTCATAATTGTTTTCATAGATAATATTCTAATTTACTCTAAGAGTAAAGAGGATCATGCAAAGCATTTGCACGCACTTTTTAGTCTATTAAGAAAGGAAAAGCTTTATGCTAAATTTTCAAAGTGCGAGTTTTGGATAGAACAGGTACAATTTCTTGGACACTTAGTGAATCATGAAGGAATTCATGTGGATCCAACAAAGATCGAGGCAATTACAAAATGGAAAACCCCTGAGTCACCAACTGAGGTTAGAAGTTTCTTAGGATTGGCCGGTTATTATAGAAGATTTATTCGAGATTTTTCTAGAATAGCCATTCCTTTAACTAAGTTAACCTGTAAATCCATTAAGTTTGAATGGGGACCAAAGCAAGAAGAAGCATTTAGAATTCTTAAGCAAAGACTAACTAATACACCCATACTAGCGTTACCAGAAGGAACTGAAGATCTTGTAGTATATTGTGACGCTACTAAGTTAGGTTATGGATGTGTATTAATGCAACGTCAAAAGTTATAGCATATGCATCCAGACAACTTAAGAATCATGAAGAGAATTATTCAACCCATGATTTAGAATTAGGAGCTATAATTTTTGCCCTTAAGATTTGGAGACATTACCTTTATGGTAGTAAGTTTACCGTATTCACTGATCATAAGAGTTTAAGGTATGTTTTCAGGCAAAAAGAGTTGAATATGAGACAAAGACACTGGATGGAGATGCTTAGTGATTATGATTGTGATATCTAGTATCATGAAGGAAAAGCTAATGTAGTAGCAAATGCTTTAAGTTGAAAGTATCATGAAAAGCCAAAAAGGGTACGTTCTCTTAAATTAAATCTACAAGTAGATTTAAATGATCAAATAAGAGAAGCACAAGATTCAGTAATCAAGGATGATACTGAAAAACTAAAAGGTATGATTAAGGAACTAGAACAAGGAACAGATGGAATTTGGAGATTCCATAAAAAGAGAATGTGGATACCTAAATTAGGAAACCTACGTCATCGTATATTAGAAGAAGCCCATAAGTCTAAGTATACGATGCACCCAGGAAATGATAAAATGTACCAGGATTTAAGGAAAAATTTCTGGTGGATAGGAATGAAGAAAGACATAGCAGCCTATGTTTCTAAATGTTTAACTTGTTCACAAGTTAAAGTTGAACACCAGAAACCCTCAGGTTTATTACAGCAATTAGAAATGCCAGTGTGGAAATGGGAATTGATAACAATGGATTTTGTTACTAAATTACCTAAAACAAGGAAGGGTAATGATACAATCTGGGTGATTGTAGATAGACTAACTAAGTCAGCTCATTTCCTACCAATGAAAAAAACTTTCTGTATGGAACAACTAGCTAAATTGTATGTAAATGAAATTGTTTCATTGCATGGAATTCCTTTATCAATTATTTCTGATAGGGATAGCCGATTTACCTCTCATTTTTGGTCAAGTTTCCAAAAAGCCATGGGAACCAAGATTAATTTAAGCACAGCTTGTAACGACTCACACAAAAATGTCCTAAAAACGTTCTGTAAGTATAAACCCGGACCTTGATATAACAAACCTCATTAAAAGTCCTATTTATTTTATTATTTTATCCAATAGGAAAACATAATTAAGACACCCAAGTAATTCTACACAAACCCTAAAATTTTCAGAACAATCAGAATCAGGATCAGGGCCCTAAAACTCAGGGGGGGGGCATTCCCTACTCAACGATTATCCTTATAACTTATTATAAAAATCGAATTTAATTAAATCGTCGACTCAGCAAGCCTATACCCACACGTGGCGACTCTATGGAGAAAAGGTGTCCCTTACGGACTGTAAGGAATATTTGTTACGGTCCGTAAGCTAATCAAAATTCTTGTATAAATAGCAGGCATTGGCAATCGCATTCTGTTGTTCATTCGACGATAAAATTCGACTCTGGCACGAAGCTATCGTCCAAATACTCACAATTAACACACACAAATCACTAATTAGTATAGCGGGGTGCTGCAGAACAGGGTATTAACTCGATCGCTGCTACGATTCAATGTCCGATCGATTAAACTATCCAATGGATGTTTAAGTGCCGCTCAAATTGAGTTTATACTTTGTTATTCATCGTGATTTCGACTTGAATGTTTGAGTGTTGTTCGAACTCGGACTATACTCTGTCATTCGTTGTGAATCCGCTGAATTTCTAAGTATTGCACTTTGTCATTCGTTGTGAGGGTTTTATCTCGTGAGTTATCGTAAATGCTGTATTAAGTTACCTACCTAGTTCGTGTGCACTAGGTTACAAGGCTAAATCAATAGGCTAAGCTCTGCCTGTATAAATCTGCAATATGTCAAGGGCTTATCTGTAGACTAAACTTTGACTGTATGAATCTGCATGGTTATAATGTGAGTCATTCTCTTTTTATCAACTATTTTACAATACCTCAAATTATTTTCAAGGTTATAATTACAGGGACTAAGTCGTGGATATCTTGAATTACTGGTTAGTGGGGTATTGTGCACATTACTAATTTCTCCCAGTTAGGTTCATTGACCTACTCGGGATAATCACTGTTAGGTTCATTGACCTACAGGGATAATCATCACTATTTAGGTTCATTGATCTAATAGTGGTATGACCATCGTCACCATTGTGACATGTCACCATTGTGACAGAAGGCCAGATAAAAATAAGATAGAAGCCATTGTAATCGCTCTTATGCTGTAATTAATAACTATGCATCATTATGCAAAATGGAATGATTCACTCAGTATTTCCCGCTGACAAAACCTTTTTAAAACACTTTTCAGGTAATTACAGTCGATTGGAGTAAAAGATGGATACGGCACTGAAAGGCATCAAGAAGTGGCTTATTTTATTAAATTAAATAAAATTTATCTTTATTAAAGCTACCCTTGTAAAACATGGGTTTATCCCATCTATTTAATAAATAAAATCCGGTGTTTTCTAAACTCTGATATTTTTCCTAACTCACGGTTCTGATGAAATTTCCGCTGCAACGTTTTCAAAATAATCACCGGTACCGCTGGGCTGTTCGCGACTCCCGATTCCGTCCAGGGTGGGTCGGGGGTCGTGACAGAAGGTGGTATCAGAGCCACTGCTTTAAGCCTTTAGGTGTTGTAATAATAATACTTAAATTTATATAAAAGAGTTAGGAGATTGCTGTTAACTGGTAGCATTTAGACTTGAACTTAAGAAAAGATGTCTTAGTATTAGCTTCACGATAAGCTAAGTACTTGTATAAATAAATATGATGGAATTTTGGTGTGCCATAAGTAATTGATGAAGTAATGTCACGGGACAATTAAGTCCAGAGTCACTAGTTGAAAGAATGATCAACAGTGACATTACCAAAAGCACTAGTTGAGAGAATGATCAACAGTGTTATGATTAGAATCACTAGTTGAAAGAATGATCAACAGTGATATGACCGCAATTACTAGTTGAGAGAATGATCAACAGTAATATGACCTGAGTCACTAGTTGAAAGAATGATCAATAGTAAATTGACACTGTCACAGGAATCGTCCAGTGGTCAAAATAATAATAAGATATGTTATGGAAATACAAATTTCCCTAATTCTGGATAAAAGCCCTAATAAGATAGGCAGTTTTTTTGAAAAGATACTATTTATGGGAAATAGAAAATTTTCTCCGGCAAGACTGGGTATGATGTAGCAGACTCTCCAGTTTGTCCGGATATACTGAAGATACCTCTCCGGCGAGAACCAGGTAAGAAGGTATATAATATGTCAGCAAGTGACAAGATTTCCCTAAATAGTATCATGATCTGATATCTGACTTGTATTTGGAAATATGAATCTGTTAAATACATAGACCTTATAGAGGGTAAATATATGATTATATAGATATATATATATCTATAAGGAATTCCAAAAGTCAATTTGGAATAAAGCACAAACATCTGTGTCTAGATTTTTTTTATTAGGAATCTCTTTTCCGATATCAAACATTATTTCGTTTGATTATCTGCCTAGTAACTTGGGCGACAATAATAACAATAGAAACCCATTAAGTTGGGATACCATCAAAAGTGTAAAGAATTTCTAACACGTTACCATAAACTATTAACGCAAGTAAGAAGCAAGTAAAGTTGTGATAAGGTACAAGAAAACACATGAAAATTTAATTATAAATCCACAAAAGATGAAGTATATCACACACGATTTCCAAGGCAAGACCTTTGGAAAATATAATTGGGCACGATGACACCAATGCTAATTCCGTCAAGTAGAAGAACTATTAAAAGAAGCACTTTGCCACACGATCTTACAAGCGACATGAATATCGCTAAGGTACGCTAGAACAAGATTTCACAAAAACATCTATGCACAGTCTAATCAGAGTCATAAGTATTAGCACTGAAAAAGGAGTCATATACTTTTGCAAATTCCCTATTTCATTTTATTTGACATTCCCTGGTAATGTCATTTAATAACGGTTATCACTCGAAATTCCAGATAGAAGTTCTTATATTTCTTTTGTTGAAAATTCTGACTTCTGCATATAATAAGTTGATTTTCGCATTTCTACTTTTCCTAACGATCATCATATCAGGAGGATTTATTTCATAGTAGCGAATATTGCTTCATTTCATTTCTTGGTAAATCCACACGTTATACATGCACCGTTTGTTGCGCATGTGGTTCGTTCAATTTCTGAATTCCACTGGAGGGCTTCATTCTAATTTGTCGTTTTATCCAAACTCAAATATCCTTTAGTTAGACTTGATTTTGGCACGATGAACCGCATTATTGCTAAACAATGACTTTTAATATCGAGTCAATAAATTTTTGAAAAAACTCAATTTTCTTTGGTATCCATGATTTCTGTTATGACCATGTCCGAACTTTCTTATTTAAATTCGTTTCGTTTAAACCGAGTTCAATTGTTTGAACTTGCTCGTATTATATATTCAATTCAAAATTCCATATGATGAATTAAAACCATCATATTCGGAATAATCCTAACAAGCATTCCAATTCTCTTGAACTATAACATGCTTGTGTGATCCTCGACTTCACTAAATCATTTCTGTGATCACAATCACTTTGTGGTAATATTTTCATAAAAATCTGAAGATTGCGCTAATCTCGGATTTAATTATCTAATTATTTATATTAAATCCACTTTGTTGATTTATTCTATACAAGTAATCTTAAAACAATCATGTGCTCAGATAATTATACCTAAATTTATATTTCGGTATATCTCTTAATAATTATTAAAAATATCAATCGAGCCTTTCATAATATTTATTGCTCTATCATCGTTGAAAAAAAAAAAACAGTATATATAAATTTAATTGATTATATATGGAATTACCTAATTTACAAATATAATATTACCATATTTTAAATCACTGCGGTGAAGAAATTATATTTGAAGTATACTTTTATTTAAAGTTATTGTTTAGTTATTTATTATTGATAATTTTATTATTAGTAGTAGTATTAAGATTATTTTTAAATACTAGGGTTATTATCAAAGGTAGGTATTGATAGCCTAGCCTTAGTTAGGCATGGACTGATCACCTATGCTTAAACAAGGCAGCACTAACCAATATCCACCATGATAATGACTAGTTAATATATATAAATTAAGTTATCATACTTAATTAGCAAATTTTAATTATATGTAGAAATATTTTACATATACTTTATACTGTAAAGAGAAGTCATATTTTCATAAAACAATCCAAGAATTTAAAAGTACAAATAAAATTATATATCACATGTTTTGTGATAACTATGTATAGTAACACTCTAGCAAGAAAATGATCATATAAGAATAATATGGTAGTCATCAATTACGTTGGATTAGGAGAACATTATACTATATAAAAATAGTCCTCATTTTCACTTATTTACAATATTTGTAAATACCTTCATAATGTTATATGATTTCAAAATGAAAAATAAGTAATCACATAGAATCGACTCATTAAGTGATATATATTTACAAAATATTTTACAAGTACTTTTGTACAAGAAATATTTTTACACCTTTAAATTTTCATTTAACGTTATAAATAATAGTGATTCTTTCACAAAATAATAAAATATTTTGTAAAATAATAACTTCATTGAGGTATTTTGTATTACATAGTAAATATAAGTTATTTTACATAGTATAGTAATATACTAAAATAATATTTATTAAAAAGTAGTGACCATTTACATATAGTAAAAATGCGTCACAAATAATATTTATATTTGATATGTAAGATACGGTTCAGACAAGTACACAAATAATATATATATTACATTTGCTTTACAAATATAATATAATGGTTGGTCTTACCAAAACAATTTATTCTTATTTCATTTCAATCTCTAGGACATAGTATGAAAACTATAGTCACTAATAGTATACTATCACATTGTCTCACAATTAAAAAAACTTGGAACTTTAATTAATGATACACTAACTCTACTGTCTTTTGGTGTATCATTGCAATTCACTCATCTCAGTACAATGATTTTCTCATATCATAATTTAATATTTAACAAATCAATTTTTTTTATGCTTTTATTTCCTTTAAAACCTATCAATTCTAAGTCTTCCTCCGTTGCCAATCAAAGTAAGCTTTCTTTTCACAAAGAATTTTTATTAATTCTAAAAAGTCTTTCACATTCATTCTAAATATCTATTGATCATATATCTTTTGGCTTGAACCTAGTCACTTTGGAAATTTATATCATTTCATCCCATTCGTTTAACATTGAATTCTTGAACTAATTCAGTTAAACCATTGAGTCCTACTTATGGTACAACTCTTATTCACAAAATTTGATATTTAATCTGTGTCATTTTGTTGACTCAAATATGACATAAATCTAAAAGAAATATCATAACCCAAATATACTTGGTAGCTGGAATCTGAGATAAAGAAAAAGTATTCCAGTAAATCTCGAGGACGAGATTTTTATTAAGGTGGGGAGAATGTAACGACTCACACAAAAATGTCCTAAAAACGTTCTGTAAGTATAAACCCGGACCTTGATATAACAAACCTCATTAAAAGTCCTATTTATTTTATTATTTTATCCAATAGGAAAACATAATTAAGACACCCAAGTAATTCTACACAAACCCTAAAATTTTCAGAACAATCAGAATCAGGATCAAGGCCCCTAAAACTCAGGGGGGGGCATTCCCTACTCAACGATTATCCTTATAACTTATTATAAAAATCAAATTTAATTAAATCGTCGACTCAGCAAGCCTATACCCACACGTGGCGACTCTATGGAGAAAAGGTGTCCCTTACGGACTGTAAGGAATATTTGTTACGGTCCGTAAGCTAATCAAAATTCTTGTATAAATAGCAGGCATTGGCAATCGCATTCTGTTGTTCATTCGACGATAAAATTCGACTCTGGCACGAAGCTATCGTCCAAATACTCACAATTAACACACACAAATCACTAATTAGTATAGCGGGGTGCTGCAGAACAGGGTATTAACTCGATCGCTGCTACGATTCAATGTCCGATCGATTAAACTATCCAATGGATGTTTAAGTGCCGCTCAAATTGAGTTTATACTTTGTTATTCATCGTGATTTCGACTTGAATGTTTGAGTGCTGTTCGAACTCGGACTATACTCTGTCATTCGTTGTGAATCCGCTGAATTTCTAAGTATTGCACTTTGTCATTCGTTGTGAGGGTTTTATCTCGTGAGTTATCGTAAATGCTGTATTAAGTTACCTACCTAGTTCGTGTGCACTAGGTTACAAGGCTAAATCAATAGGCTAAGCTCTGCCTGTATAAATCTGCAATATGTCAAGGGCTTATCTGTAGACTAAACTTTGACTGTATGAATCTGCATGGTTATAATGTGAGTCATTCTCTTTTTATCAACTATTTTACAATACCTCAAATTATTTTCAATGTTATAATTACAGGGACTAAGTCGTGGATATCTTGAATTACTGGTTAGTGGGGTATTGTGCACATTACTAATTTCTCCCAGTTAGGTTCATTAACCTACTCGGGATAATCACTGTTAGGTTCATTGACCTACAGGGATAATCATCACTATTTAGGTTCATTGATCTAATAGTGGTATGACCATCGTCACCATTGTGACATGTCACCATTGTGACAGAAGGCCAGATAAAAATAAGATAGAAGCCATTGTAATCGCTCTTATGCTGTAATTAATAACTATGCATCATTATGCAAAATGGAATGATTCACTCAGTATTTCCCGCTGACAAAACCTTTTTAAAACAGTTTTCAGGTAATTACAGTCGATTGGAGTAAAAGATGGATACGGCACTGAAAGGCATCAAGAAATGGCTTATTTTATTAAATTAAATAAAATTTATCTTTATTAAAGCTACCATTGTAAAACATGGGTTTATCCCATCTATTTAATAAATAAAATCCGGTGTTTTCTAAACTCTGATATTTTTCCTAACTCACGGTTCTGATGAAATTTCCGCTGCAACGTTTTCAAAATAATCACCGATACCGCTGGGCTGTTCGCGACTCCCGATTCCGTCCAGGGTGGGTCGGGGGTCGTGACACAGCTTATCATCCTCAAACGGATGGATAAAGCGAAAGGACAATTCAGACAATGGAAAACATGCTTAGAGCTTGTGTAATTGATTTCGGAGGTAATTGGGACGATCACTTACCTTTAATAGAATTTTCTTACAATAATAGTTATCACACAAGTATCAATGCTGCACAATTCGAAGCACTTTATGGACGAAAGTGCCGAACCCCAGTCTGTTGGGCAGAAATTGGTGAAAAGCAACTATCTGGACCTGAGATAGTGCAAGAAACAACCGACAAGATCATTCAAGTCAAGGAACGACTAAAAGCAACACGTGATCGACAGAAGAGTTATGCTGATAACCGACGCAAACCATTAGAATTTCAAGTAGGAGATAAAGTATTGTTAAAAGTCTCTCATTGGAAAGGAGTATTAAGATTCATCAAAAGAGGAAAGCTAAGTCCCAGGTATATTGGACCTTTTGAGATTATTAGAAGAATAGGACCTGTAGCCTATCAGCTACAACTGCCAGAGGAAATGGCAGGAATACATGATGTGTTTCATGTATCTAATCTCAAAAAGTGTTTAGCTGATGAATCACTATTAGTACCTCTTAAGGATATAGAGGTAAATGAACAACTTAAGTTTGTAGAAAGACCTCTACAGAATGAAGATAGGAAAGTTAAGAATCTCAAGCACAAGAGATTAGTTCTGGTCAAAGTGAAGTGGGACTCCAAAAGAGGACCTGAGTACACATGGGAGCTTGAATCTGAAATGTAAAGGAAATATCCACACTTGTTCCAGTAGATCTCGAGGACGAGCTCTAAAACAAGGTGGGGAGGATGTAATAATCCTAGTTAAACCGACACCCTCATAATTTTTCTGACACCCCAAAATATTTTAAAATATCCCAATATGTCCTTAAATACACCCCGTATGTGAAAACAGAGCCCGAAATACAGTATAGCATGAAAAATAAATTAAAAACAAGAAATTTTAAGCTGAGGCGGGCCGCGTAGACCCACCCCAAACCTTACGCAGGTGGTATGAAGGTTTAGATCTGATTTCGTTGATTATTAAGTTCAGGCGGGCCGCGTAAGACCCCTGATTAGTTTACGCGGGCCGCGTAAGATCAGAAACCTGGCGTAACCCGGTGTGGCCACGTGGCCGACGCGTGTTGACCCTACTCGCTTACATGTTTGACCAGGGTTACGCGGAGAGAACCAGAATTCAGCACTATATAAGAAGGGCATCGGCATTCAGTTCCGATCGCTCACAAACGTTTCTCAATCTTAATTTCTGAATAGAAGGCATAATACGCGGGTATTATACCCCCTAATTAGCGAAGTTATGCTCCGTTGTAAGTATTATAAACCCTGGATACGTATTAGATACGCTGCCCGATTGATCTAGGGTTACGTAATGGCTGTCGTGGTTCTGCCCGACGTAGTCATTCGAATGCCGTCTCGGGGAGGGTATTGCTAATGTTAAAATGGGTTATTAATACTAACGCGTGTATATTTGTGTAAATTATAGATTATCACCGGGAAACCCTTACGAAAAAAATCTAAGACAGCAATGTGAGTTGATCCACTTTTTGTAAATCTTTTGTTAAATGTTTTTACAAAACCTTAAATACTTTTCCATGCGAATAACAATTATTGAGTATTTTTAAGAATACAATTATGATGAGTATGTTGGGGTTTTGTATACAAAATTTGTTACCACCTGGTCAAGGAGTAACATGTCCATAAGTCGGGTTCGACAGTACCATGGATGTTAATTGTTATATCTTGGAAACAAATGTAATTGCGGGATCGCCCTCAATACTGTACACTGTGCCTTTTTATTTAAACTTGATTAAACTGGGATTCACTCACCAGTATTTCCCACTGACAAATGTTTTTAAAACGCGTTTCAGGTAACAAAATGTGAAAGCCAAATAGAAGCCAGCTGGACAGCACTGAAGGCTTGGAAAAGTGGCAATAAAGTTACCTAAAATAAAATAGATGTTTTTGTTAAATAAAATAGGATTTATTCCTATGAAAACATGTGTACTATGAACTTGGGTTTTAACCCATTTGTTTAAAGTTATGAAAATGTGGTATTTTACTCTGATCAATATTTCCTAACTACGGTCCTGATGAAAAATTCCGCTGCCAAATTAGACAATACGAGATACCACCAAAACTGGCTCGCGGCCGCCCGTTCTCGGGGAACCTGGGATCGGGGGTTGCGACATGTTTAGTTACCCGTCCAAGTTGGTCAACCCAAACCCTACAGTGGTTACCAAATCAACATCAGTCTCATAGACAATCAAGTCACGTAATACATATAACAGACAGGTTTGTTATTCGCACAAGTCACACCAGGTGTCTCATTCTTATCATCATGCAACCATAGTTTTCATAAGTACAACCATTCATTATAATACACATCATAGAATGTTCTGTTGGTTTACACAGTTACAGCATCTCCACGAAGAACCTATTCTTCGTGGAATGCTCTTATGGCGAAGGACCATATGGCGAAAGACTATCCTTCGTCGTGTTGGGGTTTGACGAAGAAGCCCAGTGGTTCGTCAGGGAATAGTCGACGAAGAACCATATCCTTCGTCGAACTCAGTTCTTCGTGGGGAAGGTCCTTCGTCACCCCCTCGTCTGACAGTTACCATTACGTGATTAACTCTAACAGTTCGACGGTTTCCTAATCCAGATCAAGCAATACTTTTCAAACATTAACACAATCATTTCAATCATTAACATGCAACCCTATACCATCTGTTACTACATGACCATTGGTTACCATTACACATATAATTCTAATCAAACACTTATACAGCCGATTATCAACGGAGTATCGTGTTCACAAAATCTAGACATTATCATGAATCAATCCTCATATTCATACCAAATCATCATACAAAATGATCATCGTATTATATCGTTGCAATGCAACATCAGTTTAGCACACAACAATTTAATACCATAACAACCCTAAAGAAGTGTTGCAAAAGAACATAAATCATTCGATTAATATCTCACTAACTGTGATACGGGGGATTAGATTACTCGAGATGGAAAAGAAATACTTCGAGATTTCCTACTTCCATCGCACGGGGAACAAGTAGAGAACTTTAGGGTTTCAGTTTACGTATTAGCAATTACAAGGGTTATACAAATACATAATCTTAACAGTTAGGCTGTGAAACAGATTGGGCCGAGGCCCCTTTCCGACGAACCTCTCCTTCGACGAAGCTCCCTTCTTCGTCGGGGTTGGTGATGGCGAAGAATCCCATTCTTCGTCGGGGGAGACTAGTGGCGAAGAACCTTTATTTAACCTTAATTAAACTATATTTAACACCACCCATATAACCACCAAACATAACACATAAACTATTAATCATTCACATAAACTATTAATCATTCACATAAACTACCCGCGACGCCATGTGAATCAAATTGTAAAAATAGGATTATGAAATCAGTGATGTGTATGGGAAAGACCTTGAAATATCGGATTGTCACATCATCCCCAACTTGAAAGAAATTTCGTCCCGAAATTTGACAAGTAATCCAAAACGGAAAGATGTTAACTCAGGATGACTGTGGATTTTCCGCAGGTACCACATCATCCCCAACTTGAAAGGGAATTTCGCCCCGAAATTCACCAGTTGCATCAGATTTAGATTGGTCAGTTGGGAATAAGTGCGGGTACTTGAGCTTCATATGATCCTCGCGTTCCCACGTGAACTCCGGTCCACGTCTTGAGTTCCAACGAACTCTCACGATTGGAATTCGACTATGCTTACGGACCTTGACCTCGCAGTCCATAATTTCGATTGGTTCTTCAACAAATTGCAACTTGTCATAGATTTTCAGTTCATGGAGTGGTACCACAAGTGTTTCATCGGACAAGCACTTCTTCAATTGCGAAACATGGAATACGTCATGAACGTTACCCAACTCAGCAGGTAACTCGAGCTTGTACGCCACTTTACCAATACGTTCCACGACTTTGAATGGCCCAACATATCGTGGATTAAGCTTGCCGCGCTTCCCAAAGCGTACCACACCCTTCCAGGGTGAGACTTTCAACATAGCACGATCGCCTACAGCGAACTCCAAGGGTTTCCTACGATTGTCAGCGAAGCTTTTCTGACGGTCGCGCGCTGCCGCCATACGATTTCTGATCTGGACAATCTTTTCCGAAGTTTCAAGAACAAGTTCCGGTCCTGTGATCTGGCTGTCACCCACTTCAGCCCAACAAAGAGGAGAACGACATTTCCTGCCGTACAATGCTTCAAACGGAGCTGCCTGGATGCTAGTGTGGTAACTGTTGTTGTAGGAGAACTTGATCAGCGGCAAGTGTTTCTCCCAGCCCTTACCAAAATCGATCACACAGGCTCGCAGCATGTCTTCAAGTGTCTGGATGGTTCGTTCACTTTGACCATCCGTCTGTGGGTGATAGGCGGTACTCATGTCGAGATGTGAGCCGAATGATTTATGCATTGATTGCCACAAATCAGATATGAAACCCGGATCACGGTCAGAGATAATAGAGGTTGGCACCCCGTGCCTAGAAACCACTTCTTTCAGATATACAACAACAAGTTGAGAGAACTTATCAGTTTCTTTGATTGCTAGAAAGTGCCCAGATTTTGTGAGGCGGTCAACGATCACCCATATGGTATCGTTCCCGTTTTGAGTCCTTGGAAAACCGGTGACAAAATCCATAGCAATTTGCTCCCATTTCCACATGGGTATTTCCGGCTGCTGAAGTAGGCCTGAGGGTTTCTGATACTCTACCTTGACTTTCGCAAAAGTCAAATACTTACTCACATACGCCGCGATGTTAGCTTTCATCTTCGGCCACCAATACAAGACCTTGAGGTCCTGATACATCTTATCCGAACCTGGGCGAACAGAGTATCGAGACTTGTGCGCTTCGTCCATCACAAGCTCCCTAAGATTTCCCAACAAAGGAACCCATATCCGTTCCATAAAATAATATATGCCATCAGATCTTTCCACAAGTCGTTTCTCCATGCCCCGCAAGTACTCAACTTTAAGATTTTCTTCCTTCAACGCTTCTGTCTGAGCCGAACGGATCTGATCAGGAAGATTTGAGTGAATAGTGAGTTATAAGGCGCGAACACGTTTGGGTTTTGCTTCCTTCCGACTAAGGGCATCAGCTACCACATTAGCTTTGCCTGGATGATACTTGATGTCGGTATAGATAGTGCATTTGGTACCGTACAGATAATGCCTCCAAATCTTTAGCGCGAAAACCACGGCCCCCAATTCCAAGTCGAGAGTCATGTAATTCTTCTCATGAACCTTCAATTGCCGAGAAGCGTAAGCTATCACCTTCTCGCGTTGCATCAGCACACAACCGAGACCCTGAATAGAAGCATCACAATATACCACAAAATCTTTGGTACCTTCAGGTAGAGACAAGATCGGTGCACTGCAGAGTTTTTGTTTCAGGAGTTGGAAAGCATCTTCCTGTTTCGATTCCCAAGATTATACCACACCTTTCTGTGTCAACGAGGTGAGAGGTTGAGCGATCTTCGAGAAGTCTTTAATAAATCTTTGATAATACCCAGCGAGACCAGGAAATTGTCGCACCTCTGAAGGATTCTTCGGTGCCGCCCAATTTCTAATAGCATCAATCTTAGCAGGATCCACGTGTATCCCTGATTCATTAACAACGTGGCCAAGGAAGTGCACTTCGCGTAGAGTTGCTCCTTCCTCAGAAGCTCCAAAATAAGACGCAAGTGTCGCTCGTGATCCTCCTTGCTCTTAGAGTAGATCAAGATGTCATCGATAAACACGATGACGAAATCGTCGAGATACGGTTTGCACACACGATTCATGAGGTCCATGAAGACCGCTGGCGCGTTTGTTAACCCGAATGGCATAACTAGAAACTCATAATGGCCATACCGCGTTCGAAAAGCCATTTTCAGAATATCCTCCTCTCGGACTCTCATCTGATGATAGCCCGATCTTAAATCGATCTTCGAGTAAAAACTTGACCCTTGCAACTGGTCAAACAAGTCGTCGATACGCGGTAAAGGATAGCGGTTCTTGACTGTCACCTTGTTGGGCTCTCGATAACCTATACACATATGAAAGGACCCGTCTTTCTTCTTCACAAACAATACTGGGGCTCCCCAAGGCGAGGAACTGGGTCGGATAAAACCTCTATCCAATAGTTCTTGGAGTTGATTTGACAGCTCTTGCAACTCTCCTGGTGCAAGACGATAAGGTGCACGGGTAATCGGGGCTGCTCCTGGTGTAAGGTCAATCTGAAATTCCTCCTGACGTTGTGGAGGTAAACCAGGAAGTTCCTCAGGGAATACATCGGAAAACTCACGAACAACTGGAAGATCTTCAATCTTCCTTTCTTCAGGTTGAGTATCAGCAACTAGAGCTAAAATAGCAGGGTAGCCCTTTCGTAAACACTTATGGGCTTTTATGGATGAGATGATGCAAACCATTGCACAACTACGATGACCTTGCACCGACAAAGATTCTCCACTGGGGAGAGGGATACGCACGATTTTCTCTTTACAGAGAATTTCCGCTTTATGCTTAGACAACCAATCCATGCCAACGACCACATCAAAACTTCCAAGAGTAACGGGGAGTAGGTCAATGTCGAACACTTGACCCAGAAGATCGAGTTTACACCCAAGAAGGACGTGTGAAGCTTCAATCGATTTGCCATCGGCTAATTCTACAACGTGTTTGTTTACAAGAGGTGTAGGACTCAATCCTAACTGACGACTGAACCCCAAAGACACATAACTCCAATCGGCACCAGAGTCGAATAAAACAGAAGCAAATAGATTGTTCACAGAAAACGTACCGGTCACAACGTTGGCATCATTACGAGCTTCCCCAGCGCCAATAGTAAACACTCTCCCACGCGCAGCGTTTCCACCATTGTTCCCATTATTATTATTCCTAGAATTATTGTTGCCAGCATTCTGATTAAGTTGAGGTCAATCCCATCTGAAATGACCCTCGTCACCACACTGGAAGCACCCCTTACGATTTCCCTGATTCTGCTGAGGCTGCTGCCTCTCTTGTTGCTGTGGCTGCTGTTGCTGTGGGGTTTGTTGTTGTTGTTGCCTTGGGAGTGAGACCCTACAGTCTCTAGCCATGTGGCCCACCTTGTTGCACCCGTGACATACCCGGGTGCACGGCCCGCGATGGTGGAAGTTGCACTTGTTACACTTGGGCTGCTTCCCTGCGTATGAGCCCTGATTCGAATTGTTGCTCTGGTTCTGATTCAAAGAAGATGACTGGCTAAAACTGCGGCTGATACTGTTGTCTGGCTTCTTCTGTGACTGATTCGAGTTGGACGCCTTGTCCACATCATTCCACTTCCGTTTGCTGTCCGTAGCAGGTGTAGTGGCCATAGCAGCAGTAGCAGTGGTAGAAACACGCGGTGGTAGCGAGCAACGATCCACCTCCTGGTCTGTGATCTTGTGAGCTAAGCGGATGGATCTGAGCTAAGTTGTTGAGGTTCGCAGAGTCACCAAGCCCTTCACCTGAGGGGCTAATCCTTTGATGTACAGTTCGATTCTTCGGTGTGGAGGTCGTGATAAGTTCGGGCACATATTAGCTAATTCATGAGACCTTTTCATGTATGCCTCAATCTCAGTTTCTGCAGTTTCTGCACTTCGTCACTAGGATCTGAACTTGGGTTCGCCATTTCTATACCCAGCATCTGAACTTGGGCATTCCACCAAGTCAAGGCACCATCCTTGAGTGTGCCTGAAGCATACTTCACTATGTCCCCAACAGGACAGTTACACATCATAAACACTGATTCCGCCTTCTCAAACCAACGCAGTAGTCCCATAGCCCCTTCAGTCCCACTGAATGTCTGGGGCTTACAATCCATGAACGTCTTAAACGTACAAGGAAGCGGATTTTTTTGATTCAGATTCGCTTGTTGACCTAAGGACGAAAGAAAATACAGCACACGTGTAAGAGTTGTGTACGCGACACAAGAATAAAGAGTAATTGGCACATATCGTACCAGCTTGATAGGCTGCCAAAGCCTCAGCCATACGTGTGTTAATCAAATTTGTCAACTCAGCCTGAGTCATCGCGATGTGACCACGTCCATGACCTCGTCCGCTCATGATTCTATATAAGAAAAGGGAAAAGGTTAAGAGTCGAGATAAAGTAGGAGTCAAACCTCACGATGACTTCTACAGACTACGAAGTTTATATCAGACTACAGAGCGGAACCCCTTTCACACTCGTTAAGCCTCACTGGGACTCACATGCACCCCCACATTATTATTATTATGTGTGCACCCATAATAGTAATGCGGTTTGCATGTTTATCTCAGCTCGTCCCAACTCATGCTAAAAGGTTCCTCAGATTCAAGTAACAAGACAAAACACCACAACATAGATCATGAAGATTTAGAGGAGTATCACACTACCAATTACATGACGTAGTCTAACAACACAAGATCTCAAACTATAGTGTTAAGTGTGCGTTCACATGCAATGTCATTCACAAGTGTTCACTAAATACGATATGCAATAAGTAAAAAAGGGTAATTGCACGGTACCCCTGACCGCGGGAGGGATCTCCCTCCCCAAGCTAGCGACCCTCCAACGCTGCCTGGCGGTGAGTACCCAGCCGTTTCGAGGGGAGTGAAGAGCCTGTAAGCAGGATTCGAACCCGAGCACTTTAGGCCTCGAACCGGTTTAACTTTGGTGCCGGTGGCCATTGGGCTGACACCCAATGGTTAATATGCAATAAGTAAACGAGAGACGAACCTTGCAATCTGGAGATGAGTGTCATGGTCGATTTCGGAGTTGTTCGGTTATAGTCTGGTTTTATAAAAACGTTTTAAAACCTAGTTCACTATAACCAGTGGCTCTGATACCAAACTGTCACACCCCCAAAATACCACATGCGGTGAACCCGCTAGGTGTGTGACCTACCAGGATCTATCCACCAATCACATTGAAGTAACATCAAGTTATAAAACAAAGTTTCAATTTATAATGACAAAACATTCATAAACATAATCCAAGTTTAATGTGTTCAGCGGAAGCAAATAGTAATTCACTGTTTAAACGTTTCAAAAACCAATGTATGTAAATTCAGTAAACAAGTCTTGCAAGTTCAGCTAGCATAACCCATGATCACTATAGCCATCCAGATAGCAAGTTCCTTATCCACAATACCTAACGACCTGCAAGCATGCAACAAGTGTATCAGGCAACGCTGGTGAGTTCATAGTTTTACGAAAAACGTTAGTTTACCAAGTGTTTAGCTCAGTTGATTGATTATAGTGTTGATAATAACTCGAATACAAGATGGCTCCAGACTTAGTTTGCCCTTACCACAATGTTCCTATCAAGCATTGGGCATGACTGGGTCATTAGTTCACACCCGTCCTCTCAGGTACGGGGTGAGGGTGCCAAACCTAAATAGCGCTATCAACTAATATCCCGTTACCTCTCAGGTAACAAACAAGATGGTACTTAATGGTGATAGGAATTGAGTATATTACACCCCAGTTTTTACCCAAATGACTTATTCCACTCAGGAATACCCAATGATTGTCCCACCCACCGAGACGCATGCTCAAGAGGAATGAACTCACCTTTGATTTGCTCGGTATTTTAAGTTACCCGTCCAAGTTGGTCAACCCCAACCCTATCGTGGTTACCAAATCAACATCAGTCTCAAAGACAATCAAGTCACGTAATACACATAACAAATAGGTTTGTTATTCACACAAGTCACACCAGGTGTCTCATTCTTATCATCAGCAACCATAGTTTTCATAAGTACAACCATTCATTATAAAACACATCTTAGAATGTTCTGTTGGTTTACACAGTTACATCATCTCCACGAAGAACCTATTCTTCGTGGAATGCTCTTATGGCAAAGGACCATATGGCGAAAGACTATCCTTCGTCGCGTTGGGGTTTGACGAAGAAGCCCAGTGGTTCGTAAGGGAATAGTCGACGAAGAACCATATCCTTCGTCGAACTTAGTTCTTCATGGGGAAGGTCCTTCGTCACCCCCTCGTCTGACAGTTACCATTACGTGATTAGCTCTAACAGTTCGACGATTTCCTAATCCAGATCAAGCAATAATTTTCAAACATTAACACAATCATTTCAATCATTAACATGCAACCCTAGACCATCTGTTACTACATGTAACACTCATCTTGTAAATCCGATATTTTAAAGGTTTTCGTATATAAAACGAAAATTTAACATGTAATTACGATTACGGATTCTTAGAAATTCGAGTAATTTTAAACTTTTACAAATTAAAAGTTTACAACATAATTTATATATATAAGTTCGTCATTTACAACGACATCAAAACGCCATGCGGAAGCTTCATTCTGATGTGTTCGGTTCTTGTAAATCGCTTGATCTTCATCCTGACATTTTGGGAGCATTCACCTATTGCCAAAACCACACAAACTATTAGTTTTGACATGTTTAATCACGTATAATCAAGTTCTAAGGGCCAATAATAGAAAAGAAACAAAATTTCTGAAATAATAGGTGGTCGCACCCCGCGACCGTTCTCTAGTCATCCTTCGCGGCCCGCGACGATGGTCGCGTCGCACGACCGTAATGTTAATATGTCGTCACGTAGCGTGACGGTCTGTTTTTCACAGCAGGTTTGTTTCATTGTTGCTGCACTTGCCCAGCTACGAAAATTAACATTTAACAACTTAAAACCTGCATAACTTTTCCTATACAAGTCCGTTTTACTCGATTCTTTTTCCTATATGACCGTAATTTGATTCTCATTCATATGAAGTAAAATCCTGCATCTGAATTCACAAAAATCTTAGATTTCAAGCTCTCGACTTAAAATTCAATTATGAAACTTTGACCCATTCATGCTTTTACCAAACTAGCTTGTTATTTTCTTCCAAAATACCATGGTCATCATGTTATATCCGTTTACTAATTTTCAAGATTCAACTATACGGGTTCCTTAAGAAATCTTAACCCATTTTGCATATATATACCCGTTTTGACCCATTACGAGTATTTTACATTTTTAGGCTTAAATCATGCTTCTATAGGTCTACATCCTATCACCATCTTTATACGTATTCAAAAACTAAATTTAACAAGACGCTTAATTCAAAACAACTATTTAAAGGTTGTTTACTCTATTCACCCCTCAAGGATTTTTGTCAATTATTTAGCCCTTCATTTATGCGACGAAGGACTTCCGCTATTATTTGACCAAAATATCGCCTTTAGCTATAATTCTAAACATGCGTACCTGGCTCGGGTCATAAAATTGACCCGTTTAAATACCTTTTGCTATAGGTTTCTAGTTAATAGCAATGCGAACCATGTGATAATTCCTGAAATCACAAAACTCGACAAGCGATCATCAAATATTATTGACAAATGGTGTTAACAACACCATTTGACCCGTTTAGTCGAAATGACTAATTATCATTATGAGATGGTATTTAATTACAATTTCATCCCCCTTTCACCTATCCCGGTTTATTTTTGAATTCATCTTACTTAGAAATCGTTCTCGTTTTGTTTGACCCGTTATGGCTTATGCCAAATGGTGTCCTTTCAAATTCCTTTATATATTCGTTAGTCCATGTCCGGATTACTATTTAACCGTTTTTACCATAATTCATGGTTTCGTATTTTTTTCTCACTTTTCCGACTTGTGCATAAGTCGTGCCGGAACATCATATTTCATTTACTTAGCATAATTCAGATTCAATACTCGAAGTCATAAGTAATTGGTAATAAAATAAAAGGCGTAAGATTCACTTTTCCGACTTGTGCATAAGTAATTGGTAATAAAATAAAAGGCGTAAGATTCACTTACCTTGCATCCATGCCACGCTTTTCTTTCCATACTCGCTCCGTTTGACCCGCTTCATCCACAAGCTTCCACCTAGCTTGTTAAGCGCCAAACTATTATCCAATGTTCACAAGGTGGTTAGATTAACCATAATTTAATATGATCTTCCACCTTACACACTTCTATGCATTCATCCGAACACTTAATATAATCACGTTTTACACAAAACCAAGTAGACCGCGATTTTATTTAGGCATTTCATATCACTGAAAATGGGTTGTTTTTGGTGACTTGTTTAACCTGTTTACAAGTCTTCAAAAACTATGATTTTTTATGTGGCGTACCTCTCGGAGGGTCAGGCCTTGTGTTAAAATTTCATGATCTAACTCTTTACCAAGAATTCGTAAAAATTCATTTACTAAGCTGCAATCAGATTCGTCACTTCTGACTGCAGCTTATGGAAAAATTCATTAAAAATTCCTCGTTTATCCGATTGACGAAATTCCAATTGGCGATTCTTTTAATCGCTTAAAACTATCTACACTAAAAATTTGAGATGATAACTAAATTCCTAAATTGAGTTATGACATTCGTAATAGGCTGCAAATTCTGCCAGAAAACGCAGCTTGAACCTTCGATACGGAAAAATTCATAAAACACTCAATTTTCGTCGAAAAAATGCGATTCCAGTGGGGTTTTAAATATATTTCCTGGAATTACATTTTAGACTCAAGAAACACATGTTTTTGTCAGGTTTTGTTCAGGTTAGAGCCAATACAAGTCGGCTGTAAATTTTGATCAGGAGCTGTTTGAATTCAGCTTTCAATTTAAGCATGTTCTTGACATCATAACACTATTTTTAGCAATCAAAACCCTAAAAACATCTCATACATGAATTTAGCATCAACAAAAATCTGAATTCACTTGAGCTAAGCATGATTTCAACATATACTTGTCTAGGGTTTACTCCTAAACACTACAATGTTCCTATTTCATCTACATATCATTCATGCATCCACAGATTTTGAATTCCCTAAATTCATGAGAATTTCAAGTAGAGAGTTTTCATCAAATTTCACATACCTTATGATCTCATTGACTTGGTGATCGTTTCTATTATTCGTGCCTTTGATTCGAGCCCGATTTGGCCTTCAATTTTGATCATCTTGCTGAATTTAGGGTTTGAGGAGAAACCTGGTGTCGCCCCTGTGTTTAATTCGAACCAGACACACACACTAGTGTGTGGTTGGTTTTTAATTTTATTGTTTTAATTATACTAAGTTCCAAACTTGATAACTTTGGTCCCCCATCTATTATTTTGTTTGTTTTTAACTAGATCCCCACCTAATTGTTCTTAACATTATCCCCATTAATTAACTTAAGTTAAATATTCCTAGTTAATTTAGTGGGTTCGGGGAACTTATGACTAGGCTTATTTTAAGTCCCGTTAACTGGGGGCTCTTATAAACTCAATTCCTTAAAACCTTGATTCGCTTGTATTTAATATTAGGATTTCTTATTTAAATCCAAATATTTATCGGGTTATTTTTATCACTAGCGGTACTTTACCCGTCTTTTAGTATTAACGGAGTTTGATTACCAAACCCGTTTTCGGAGTGTTAAACTACATGACCATTGGTTACCATTACACATATAATTCTAATCAAACACTTATATAGCCAATTATCAACGGAGTATCGTGTTCACAAAATCTAGACATTATCATGAATCAATCCTCATATTCATACCAAATCATCACACAAAACGATCATCGTATTATATCGTTGCAACGCAACATCAGTTTAGCACACAACAGTTTAATACCATAACAACCCTAAACAAGTTTTGCAAAAGAATATAAATCATTCGATTAATATCTCACTAACCGTGATACAGGGGATTAGATTACTCGAGATGGAAAATAAATACTTCGAGATTTCCTATTGCCATCGCACGGGGAACAAGGAGAGAACTTTAGGGTTTCAGTTTACGTATTAGCAGTCACAAGGGTTATACAAATACATAATCTTAACATTTGGGCCGTGAAACAGATTGGGCCGAGGCCTCTTTCCGACGAACCTCTCCTTCGACGAAGCTCCCTTCTTCCTCGAGGTTGGTGATGGCGAAGAATCCCATTCTTCATCGGGGGAGACTAGTGGCGAAGAACCTTTATTTAACCTTAATTAAACTATATTTAACACCACCCATATAACCACCAAACATAACACATAAGCTATTAATCATTCACATAAACTATTAATCATTCACATAAACTACACGCGAAACCACGTGAATCAAATTGTAAAAACAGGATTATGAAATCAGTGATGTGTATTGGAAAGATCTTGAAATCTCGGATTGTCACAAAAAGCCCCTTTTGCGCATAAATCGATTTTAAGTGTCCAGCGTGATCCAAACTTACTTTCTCAGATTATTCTTAATACGGTGCGGTTAAAGCTAATGGGTTTTAAGGTTGGAAGAGACCCGGCGCAAAGGAAGATTCTTGAAAGATGGCAGATCTCGATGAATAGCTTGGATAATGACCCGGGATAGGGCGGCTTAGTTGTTTTGTTTATTTATTTTTTTTTGTTTTGGGGCTGTGTTTTGTCTAGTTTTGGTAGTGGCTGTGTTATTCCATGTAGTTTCATGGGATTGTTTCCTAGTCTTGGTTTGTCTTGACTAGTAGTGTGTGTCGATGTCTTGGCACACCCTGTTTTATTTGTTGGTTGATTTATAAAATTCACCGGGATAACCCTTTACCAAAAAAAAAAAAAAAAACCAAAGTTTTGACATATAAACTGATGTTACAATATTATCAAACATGTTTTGGCATATCATTGGACATATTTAACCATCCGATCATATAACTACGCTAATGACACATTAAAGTAGCGTAAACTACTTTAACGAGTCATAACGGGTCAAAAGCACTTAGGATCCTTTCCAAATCAGAATGTTTAGTTTAGTAAACCATATCATATGAGTTCCAACACTCGTTTGGTTTATAAGACTTCATTCTATCCGATCTCCCATTTTCAAGTTTCAATACACTAACACGTAGTTATCTGATACACTAGGAACCACTTCAACATTTTCACATTGAGCTTTGCTATTCAATTGAACAAGACCTTTACCCAAACCCGTGAGTACATAGTCCCGTCTTTTACGTTTTTCAAATGTTTCGGGGTGATTCATATGTGTAATCAATTTTTCTCAATGTATGGCATATATGTGTTTACTAAGTGCTTTTTGTGTATTATTCTTATTAAGCAAAACACGACGATTGAGAACACAAACCAAATCCTTATAGAATCTATATATCTTCATAGTTAGATTCTTGTAGGATATTTAAAGTACAATTTTAAATCTATCTTAATAGTTGGATTTTTAAGAGTGCTTTACGTATAAACGTACCGATGGTTATTGTTTATGTGTAGAGAATTGTTGGTGATTTAATATGATTTAGATAACGAAACTAGAGTAATACAATAGGCACATGGTGGATACGCCGCTGGTACTTCCTATATATAGGTGTCAACCATGTTTCTGTTCATAAACTTGCCAAAGATTGCAATTTGACTGTTTCTTTTGATGAACATAATTGTTATATTCAGGACTCTCAAACAAATAAAGTCCTGGTGACTTGTAGTCAATTTGATGGTCTATATTTCTGTGGTAGTTCTACTATGTCTGACAAGGTGTGTAATACTAGTCTTGAGGTTAATCTTTGGCATCTAGATTAGGACACCCTGCTGAACCTGTGTTGCATGCTTTAAAAGACAAACTTGATATTAAAAAATTGTTAAACTTGAGCCTTGTGAAACATGTCATAGAGCAAAACAGCATAGGGAACCATTTCCCTTAAGTGATCATAAGACTAAATCTTTAGAAGATCTTGTACATCTTGATGTATGGGGTCCCTATAGGGTTCAAAGTAGGGATGGTTCTAGGTATTTCCTCACAGTGGTTGATGATTACACACGAGCTGTTTGGGTCTATCTTATGAAAAATAAAGATGAAGTGTTTTACAATATAAAAGGGTTCTTCAACATGCGTAAAACCCAATTAACTAAACATATTAAAATGTTCAGGAGTGATAACGGTACTGAGTTTATTAACAAACAAATGAAAGATTTTTGTTACAATAATTGTATTATTCATCAAAACTCGTGTGTTCATACTCCACAACAAAATGGAATAGTTAAAGGAAACATAGGCACCTTTTAAATGTTGCTAGAGCCTTATTATTCCAAGCTGGTTTTCCTCTTAAATTCTGGCCTGAGTGTATCCTAACTGCTACCTATTTGATTAACAGGACTCCGTCTTCTGTCCTAAATGGTAGGTCTCCTTATGAACTTGTGTTTGGTTTTGCTCTTGTGTTAAGTCAGCTGAGGATTGTTGGGTGTCTTTGTTTTAGCATTGTTTTAAACAATTCTGATAAGTTTAATAGTCATGCTGAAAAATGTGTTCTAGTTGGGTATTCTAATGAGAAAAAAGGATATAAACTATGGAGTCTTGATCAAAGAATTATGTTTTATTCTAGGATGTCATATTTTATGAGTCTGTTTTTCCGTTTAAAGAAAATAAAACTTCTCTTGATCCAGATTCTGAAGTTAATACCTTAAACTTTTTTAACTTATTTGATCAAAATGACACCCAAACTCTAAATCTGACTCTACTCCCAATGATGATAACACAAGCATGAATCCTACAGTCCTTAATCATCCTCAGCAACCTGTTAATGACTCTGACAATACTATAGGAAGGGTTGATATACAGTAACCAAGTAATGTTGAGTTAGAAACTGGTAGGGTTGAGCCTGATTTAGACGTTGAGGAAAACATTAGCAATTCTGAGGGAGATAATATAGGGCAACTTAGCAGTGTTTTAAGGAAATCTTCTAGGAATATAAACTTTCCATCTAAACTTGATGACTTTTTTATTGATGGTAAAGTTAAATATGGTCTTGAAAAAGTGTTGAATTATGCTAATCTTGATTCTAAAAGTATGTGTTTCGCTTCTATGCTTAGTAAGAGTTGTGAACCAAAAAACTACTTTGAAGCTAAATCATATAACAATTGGGTTAATGCCATATATGATGAGTTAGAAGCCTTACATAGAAATGATACTTGGGAAACAGTCGATTTGCCTCCTAATAGGAAAGCCATAGGCTGTAAATGGATTTACAAAATCAAATATAAAGCATCAGGCTAAATAGAAAGGTACAAGGCTAGACTTGTAGCTAAGGGCTTTAGTCAAAAGGAGGGTATAGACTTCTTTGAAACCTTTTCACCTGTTGTGAAAATGGTTACTATTAGATGTGTTCTAACTATTATTGCTATTAATAATGGTTGGGATGTACATCAACTTGATGTAAATAACGTTTTTCTATATGATAATTTAAATGAAGAAGTTTATATGACCCTTCCTGATGGTTATTATTCCAACCATGTCAATAAAGTTTGTAAGCTTAAAAAATCTCTTTATGGTCTTAAACAAGCTCCTCGAATGAGGAATGAGAAGCTTGTTGATGTTTTGCTTGAACTCAGGTTTGAACAAAGTAAGTGTGACCACTCCATGTTTGTCAAAACAAGTAAATCCCTGTTTATTGTTTTACTTGTATATGTGGATGATATAGTCATAAATGGTAGTTGTTCTACTGAGATTTCTAAAATTAAATCTCTTCTTAAATCTAAGTTTCTCATTAAGGATTTAGGAATACTAAAATATTTCCTTGGAATCGAGGTTCTAAAAACCAAAGATGGCTTATGTCTATCACAAGGGAAATATTGTCTTGACCTGCTTGCTGAATTTGGCTTGACTGGATGTAAACCAGTTAACAGTCCAATTGAACCTAATCATAGTTTAACCCAGTTGTGTGAAAAAGATAATCAATCTTTACCTAATATATCTGTTTATCAAAAACTAGTGGGAAAACTAATATATCTTTCTCATACTAGACCTGATATTGCCTATTCAGTTTAATATCTATGTCAATATATGCACAATCCCACTAATGCTCATTTCAAAATCGCTTTAAGACTTTTAAGATATCTTAAGGGGGCTCCTGGGAAAGGTATTTTGTTTAAAAAGGGGGATTCCTTAGAGCTTAAAGCCTTTGTTGATTCTGACTGGGGCAAATGTGTTAACTCTAGGAAATCTATCACCGGTTTCTGTGTCTTCTTAGGAAACTCTCTTGTTTCATGGAAAAGAAAAAAGCAGTTTACCATTTCTAGATCTTCTGCTGAGGCAGAATATCGTGCTATGTGTGCTGCAACATGTGAGGTTATTTGGCTTCTTAACGTTTTAACTGAACTTAAAATTAATGTTAAACTTCTTGTTTCTCTTTTCTGTGACAACACAACAACTATTTCAATAGCTGCTAATCCTGTTTTTCACGATCGTACAAAACATTTTGAAATCGATCTTTTCTTCTTAAGAGAATAATTTTCAAAAGGTGTCATTAATGTGACAACTGGCACCAAACCGGTAATTTCCGTACACTTTAACCATTATTTAATGACTGCAATTATGTGCTTAATTGTCAGCAATGTCTGAACACATGATTAAACAAGTGAATTCATGCACGTTGTATACTACAAAATGTTGCTTTATGCATAAACGAGAGCGTTGCGTCAAAAATACTAGTAAACTCACCGGTAAGACACACTGTGTCAACAGAACTGCAGAAAGCAGTCAGACAATAAAATTGGAGCCTAGGTGTAGGTCCGACAACAAGAATGCATTAAAACCCAAGAGTACATACAAGGGTTTAATATATATACTCTTCGGAAGCAAAAATAAGCACTAAAAAGCACCCGAAACGCACTTTAAGTGCAGAATTTATATAATTTAGCAATAATTCAGCATTTAAACATATGAATATTTTGCAGAAATGTCGTTTTATTATCCAGAATATTTTCCTAAGTGTTGGGAATTGAAAGAGTACAAGAAAGGTACTTAAAAGACACTAAAAAGTGTAATTTAGCACTTTAACGAACCGGTGTCTAACCGCACAACCAGATATTACCCGGAACACCAAAATAATGCTAGAAGCATTGTTTTTATTTTTCTAAGGTAGTTAGGGTCCCCGAACACCCTAACACACTATATATTATACAATACACCTAACATCCTAACTAAATGTCATTATAACCTAACTAAATCATGCAACTTACACTTAGAATGTTTCACTTAGCCCCCCCCCCCATATGTTGGACGGTTGGGAGACCATATCCCCACATGGGATCTTTAGTTCATATTTTATTAGAATTGTCATGTACTAGTGAAACATTGGACCTATTGGACAACACTATGTTGGAAACACTCTTTATAACCCACTAGATCTACCCATCATACTCATCACCTCCATCATTCAACAAAACACCTCCTCTTTCTCTCCCTTGGCTACGGCTTCAAGCCACCACCACACCATCACCATTATCAATCATCATACAAGCTTTCCAAGGTTATCTTGAGGTGTAAGAAGGTCACTAACAAAGCTCGGTGCAAGCGGATCTTGAAGGACCTTCTCCATTTGCTTTTAACCACCACATTTATACTCTTGAACTTCCCTAGCCTTGTGCTAGTAGTAAGTGCTTAAAAACTCCCTCTTGTTCTTATTTTTGGTGGTTAATAGGTGAAAGAATGATTAATTGATGAAAACTCGAAAGAACATAACCTAAAGTCTTGGACATAAGTGGTTAATGTTGGATAAAAAGAAACTATGTGTGTAAATCTTGTGAAACTTGTCTAGTTATGATTATTTGATGTTGTTGTTAGTAAAAACAAGATGGATCATCATCTAGACATACTAATCCATGTTTGAGAGTATGAACTAGTAGGATGTAAAAGTTGGAAAGTTAAAGGATGATGGATCCATCCATTCATAAGACATGAACTTGAGTAAAAGTAATTTTCTTGTAAAATAAGACTCTAAACATGTAGATCTAAAGATCTACAAGTGGTTTTTCGGAAGAACCAAGTAAAATATACAAGTCTTGTTTTAAACCCGAATCTTACATACACTAAAAGCATTTTAGTGAATAAACAAGTGTGTAAACACTTGTGTCACAAGAAAAATTTAACAAGAAATAGGTTTGGTAAATCATGACTAGAAGTTGTGAAACTTCAAGATCTTTAAAAATAAAGTTTTTAAGAAATTAAACTTATTTTTTAAAGATAACAAGACTTACTAAATGTGCTAGTAAGTTACTACACATTTTTGTAAATATTCAAGTTCATGAAATGGAGAAAATAGTGATTATTGTTGATGATTATTGTTGATAATTGTTGTTGATGATTGTTGACGATTTAAAAAGAAAATAAACACATGTTTTGAAAACATGGGAAACCTCCATTTTTAGGGGAAACTCTGTCAAAAGTTTTATAAATTTTGACACTTAGAAAATATAAGTTTTTTTTTAGAAACTTATTCCCTAAAAATGTGTTTAAAAATATTACCAAGGTTTCCCTAATTTTTGGTGATAAGAAATAAGGATTCCTTTAAGAATAGAAATGGATATTAAGTATGTATATATTTTGAGAAAAATATATATTATTTGATCACCAACTTTTGTGCTAAGTGTATATAGTATGTGTTATACGCGCTAGTGTATTAAGACTTAAAAATACACTAAATACTCATGAGGAGTATAAACATAAAAATACACATACAACATACAAGCTACATAATTCGGGTGCAAAGTGCAAAAACACAAGATACTTGTATTAAATTTTGAGAAAAATAATATAAGTGAGATACTTAGTTAGAAATATAAAATATTTTTAACACAAGAATATATACACAAAAGAGAGTGACTGCACTTGTGCGACGCAAGTCTAGTGACTAACGTTGAGAAAACGCGTATAGGTTACGACGTTAATTAAGCAAATCCGGTGAAGTTTACGACGCACAGGAACGCAAAGTTGTGAGTTCATGCTCCCCCTTTTCTTTAACTGTTTTCAGTTTTTATAACTTCGGGGGTGAAATACATGTACAAATGTACAATATTTATAATTGGTATGATATAAATATAAGAAGCACACTTGGTAAGAACGAGAATCAAGTGTGATGAAATATAAGAATACAAGAAGTGCACTTGGTGAGAACGAGAACCAAGTGTGACGAAATATAAGATAATAAGAAACGCACTTGGTGAGGACGAGAACCAAGTAGGATGCGTTATGAGAAATGATAATAAGAAACGCGCTTGGTGAGGACGAGAACCAAGTAGGATGCGTTATGAGAATTGATAACAAGAAACGCGCTTGGTGAGGACGAGACCAAGTAGGATGCGTTATGAGAAATAGTGTCACGAATAGGGTACATAAGCACCATTAATCAACAATATACCTAGACCGCAGAACAAAAGGTTAGATCTAATGGGTGCCTGGCAGCCACACTCTCGGTGAGGGCGAGAATCGAGTAGTGCTTTTATGTCTCAGAATATACCAATTAAATGCCTTAGGTTTGGTGACTTCCTATGTCGTGTCACATGTTAATGGCTTTGCAACCCATTAACAATCCTGATACTTACATGAATACTTTATTTACATAAAAGTCATACCATACTAAAAATTGATGAATACTTGAGTACGTGGGGTACTCAAGAAAAGATTGAATTGTACTTGAGTACGTGGGGTACTCAAGAAGAAATTGAATTATACATGAGTACGTGGTGTACACATGAAACTGGACTTATATATGAAAACTTGATTTATTCATAAACTATGTTTTCATACAAAGTATACAAACGTGAAATACAAAACTGCATGAATTCACACCAACTTTATGTTGACGTTTTTTCCAAAACTCACATGTATTTCAGGTAACTAGGATGGATGTGCGCGCGGTCTCGCTTATGCTTGTGGATGTCGCTATTGTTTATCTTTAAATAAAGTTGTAAACTTTTTAAGACAATCTTTTATGCGACTTAGCGATGTAAACGCTAAACTTATGTTTTCAAATTATGGTATTTGATGTTTTTACGAGCATATAGCATGTTTACCTTTCGTATGCAATGAGAACCTTTCATGATCACACCTCGTGCTTCCGCCGCAGAAAGGGGTGTGACAGATTGGTATCAGAGCTGCGATTGTAGTGAACCAGGATTCCTTCTCGAGTCTAGTCTACAATCTCTAGGATCCATTCATGAAAATAATTTTCAAAGAGTTTTCATTGCATAAAACGTCCCACGACATCCACTACCTGAAATTGACTACATGAGTCTAGAAAAGTCACTACGAGACTTAGGGTGCACAAGAGTAGCACTCGTCTGTGATTGAGAGTTAATTGCAATTATGTGTGATAATTAGCATATACTAGAAGTAGAATGTCACGAGTGTACGTGACTTTACCTGAAAGCAATGGCCTATCTGAAGGAAGAAATACGCGGATGAAACGAAACTGTGCGGACTGTGCAAGGAGTTATGTAATTATGGATGCATACATAATTATGGAATTCAGTGCACAGAAACCACATCAAGTCTTGTCATGTATAGATTCCCTCAGTGCAAGCCTACTAAGTACTCTGCTGGAGTAATAATTGTTTGATGTCACTTATGTGGTATATATACCTGTGAATATATATGATACTACTGACTCGTATGACGATATCAAACAAATGTTTAACCCTGTTGTGTTATGTTCTGTCAGAACATGGCACCCAGGAAAGCTGTGAATGCTCGCAATGACGATCAACCTCCTCCTCCCCCACTGCCAAGAACTGCTGAAGAGCTGAACGCTCTACTGGAAGAAAGGATCTCCGCTGCTATCGCCCAGTATGAGGCAAACCGAACTCAAGACAGTGGAGGACCAAGCAACGCTAGGCCTAATGGGAATGGAGATTCGTCTGGAGGCAATGCAGCTCAAGGCTACACTTTCAAGCAGTTTCTCAACTGCAAGCCGATGAACTATGACGGCACAGGAGGTGCAGTAGCATTTGTGCGCTGGACGGAGAAGACTGAAGCTACCATCCGCATGAGCAAGTGTACCGCGGACCAGCAAGTCACTTTTGCCACTGGGTTGTTTGTCGATGAAGCTCTGACTTGGTGGAACCTACAAGCCCAAACCTTGGGTGACGATGCCGCTTATGGCCTAACTTGGGAGGAACTGAAGGAAAGAATGAGAGAGAAGTATTGCTCTCGCGCTGAACTCCAAAGGCTGGAAACGGAGTTCTGGCACTTGACTATGGAAGGTGCTGACATCAATGGTTATACTCGAAGGTTCCACGATCTGTCCAGAGTGCTACCTTACATGGTGACTCCCGAATTCAAGCGCGTTGAACGCTACATTTGGGGACTGGCCCCAGAGTTTCGTGGCATGGTGACGTCGGCCAAACCACAAACAATCACCGAGGCTGTAACTTTGGCTGTCAGCCTGACTGAAGATTGTGTTCGTATGAAGAAGTTATCGTTGAACCCAACAGAGAAGACCGAGACGCATGCTGAGTCGTCCGGCAACAAGAAAAGAAAACATGCAAACCTGAACCAAGCAACTCGTAACAACAAGGGTTTCAACAACAAGAAGCGTGACGCTAACCCGTCTCAGGAGGCGAAAACCCATGCAACCAAAGCATACCAAGGCTCCATGCCTAGATGTCAAAAATGTAAATATCATCATGATGGAGCTTGTCGCATTCCAAGGTGCGACAAATGTGGTAAATTGGGTCATCAAACAGAAGACTGTTGGGGAAAAGGAAAGAACCGAAATGGAAACGGTGCTGGTAACAAGAATGGTAACGGGAAAGGGCGGAACCAAGGATGCTTCAAGTGTGGAAGCAATGATCATTTCATGAAGGACTGCCCAGAGGGAAACAATGCTCAGGCTAGAGCATTTGTGATTGGAGCAAAGAACGCACGCGAGGACCCTAACGTGGTCACCGATACGTTTCTCATTAACAATTACTTTGCATCCATATTATTTGACACTGGCGCCGATTATAGCTTCATGTCTGTGGAATTTAAACGCATACTCGGAATAGAATCTAGTAGATTAGAAATTCCTTATTCCATAGAACTAGCCAATGGTAAACTTGTTGAATCGAGCGAAGTTGTTAGAGGCTGCACACTGGAACTTGGCGAACGAAATTTTAGCATCGACCTCTTACCTATTCAATTGGGTAGTTTCGATGTAGTAGTCGGAATGGACTGGTTGTCCAAGAACAAAGCTGAAGTTATTTGTCATGAGAAAATCATTCGCATCCCTTTAGCGAATGGTGAAACTCTCATCGTGCATGGAGAAAAACGAGACGCGCCCCTTCGAATCATCAGTTGTATGAAGGCACAGAAGTGCTTGAGTAAAGGATGTGTCGCTTTCCTAGCACACGTTATAGACAAGAAGGTTGTGGAACCAAAACTCGAAGACATTCCTGTGGTGAAGGAATTTCCTGATGTGTTCCCTGAAGATCTGCCAGGACTACCTCCGCAACGACAAGTCGAATTCCGTATAGACTTGGTTCCAGGAGCCGCTCCTGTGGCCAAGGCTCCCTATCGACTTGCTCCATCCGAAATGCAAGAATTATCTACACAACTCCAGGAATTGTTGGATAAAGGATTCATAAGGCCAAGCTTCTCACCCTGGGGAGCTCCAGTATTATTCGTAAAGAAGAAGGATGGAACACTGCAGATGTGTATCGATTACAGGGAACTGAACAAGCTCACTATCAAGAATCGGTACCCGCTACCAAGGATTGATGACTTATTTGATCAATTGCAAGGATCAAGCTACTATTCCAAGATCGACCTTCGATCTGGATACCATCAGCTGAGAATCCAAGAGGAAAGCGTACCAAAGACTGCATTCAGAACACGCTATGGGCACTGCGAATTTCTTGTGATGCCGTTTGGACTGACGAATGCACCAGCGGTCTTTATGGATCTAATGAACCGCGTATGCAAACCATATCTCGATAAATTTGTGATTGTATTTATCGATGATATCCTGATTTACTCGCGAACGAAAGAAGAACATGAGCAACATCTCAGAACCATCTTGGAACTACTGAAGAAAGAGAAGCTCTATGCAAAGTTCTCGAAATAGGAATTCTGGATTTGCGAAGTACAATTTCTTGGTCACGTTGTGAATGAGAAGGGCATTCATGTAGACCCATCCAAGATAGAAGCAATAAAGAACTGGGAAGCTCCCAAGACCCCAACTGAAGTTCGACAATTTTTGGGCTTAGCGGGCTACTATCGGCGATTCATTGAGAATTTCTCAAAGATAGCTCAACCGCTAACAACCCTTACACAGAAAGACAAGAAATACGACTGGGGTCACAAACAGGAAGAAGCCTTCCAGCTACTTAAGAACAAGCTCTGCGATGCACCGATACTATCATTACCCGAAGGCACTGAAGACTTCGTGGTATACTGCTACGCCTCACGAAAAGGCTTGGGTTGCGTGCTTATGCAGCGCCAAAAAGTCATCGCTTACGCTTCCAGACAATTGAAAGTTCATGAAAGAAACTATACCACTCATGACCTGGAGCTGGGCGCAGTGGTATTCGCCTTGAAGATCTGGCGACATTATTTATATGGTACTCGATGTATAATCTTCACAGATCACAAAAGCTTACAACACATATTTGATCAGAAGGAATTGAATATGCGCCAACGACGTTGGGTCGAGCTGCTGAACGATTATGACTGTGAGATTAAGTACCATCCTGGAAAGGCAAACGTTGTAGCGGACGCGTTGAGCCGAAAAGAAAGGGTTAAGACCCTAAGGGTTCGAGCATTGGAAATGACGATTCGAACGAACCTCACTGCACGCATTCGTGATGCACAACAAGAAGCTCTTAAAGAAAAGAACCGTAAAGCTGAATACCTACGGGGTATGCTGAAATACATGGTGCCAAACGAAGAGGGAGCCTTATACTTCAAGAAGCGTATTTGGGTTCCACTCTATGGTGGCATACGAGAATTCATCCTTAATGAAGCCCACAAATCGAGATATTCGATCCATCCAGGATCAGACAAAATGTATCAAGACTTAAAGGAGTACTACTGGTGGCCGAGACTTAAAAGCGATGTTGCTGTTTATGTTGGAAAATGCCTAACCTGTGCCAAGGTTAAGGCAGAATATCAGAAACCGTCTGGCCTACTACAACAACCAGAGATTCCTGTGTGGAAGTGGGAACAGATCTCGATGGACTTCATAACGAAATTACCCAGGACCCCGAGATGGCACGATATGATATGGGTAATAGTTGATCGATTAATGAAATCTGTGCGTTTCCTACCGATCCGAGAGAAGGATAGCACTGGAAAGCTTGCAGAGATATACTTAAAGGAAATTGTGGCACGTCATGGAGTGCCAATCTCAATCATTTCAGACAGAGATGGGCGCTTTGTCTCAAGAATCTGGCAATCATTTCAGGAAGCCTTTGGATCTCAGTTAGATCTGAGCACGGCATTCCATCTGCAAACAGACGGCCAGAGCGAACGGACTATACAAACGTTAGAAGATATGCTTCGCGCATGTGTTATGGATCTAGGCGGCAGCTGGGATACTCATCTACCGTTAATTGAGTTCTCCTACAATAACAGTTATCATACAAGCATAAAAGCCGCACCGTTCGAAGCTCTGTATGGCCGCAAGTGCCGATCGCCCTTATGTTGGGCAGATGCCGGAGATAAACGTATGGTTGGTCCTGAACTTGTACAAGAGACAACTGACAAGATTGCGCAGATCCGAGAGCGCATTAAGGCGGCTCGAGATCGACAAAAGAGCTACGCCGATCCGAAAAGAAAATCAGTAGAATTCAAGGTGGGAGACAAAGTGTTGCTAAAAGTCTCACCATGGAAAGGCGTAGTCAGATTTGGAAAGCGTGGAAAGCTGAATCCATGATACATCGGACCATTCAGAATATTGAAAAGAATTTGTACCGTGGCATACAAGTTGGAGTTACCGGAAGAACTTAATGGAGTACATGATACGTTTCATGTATCCAACCTGAAGAAGAGTCCAACACAAGAAAACGTGATCATCCCGATGGATGAAGTGCATATTGATGAGGCCCTCCGATTTACAGAACAACCCGTTGAGGTTACCGACTGGAAAGTCAACAAGACCTGGAGGAGCAGTGTGAAACTTGTCAAAGTACGTTGGAGCTCTAAGCACGGACCCGAGTACACATGGGAACGTGAAGACCAGTTCAAAGAAAAGTATCCCCACCTATTCAAGAAGACTCCTACGAGAGTTAGTTCAGCCTGAATTTCGGGACGAAATTCTTTTAACGGGGGGAGACTGTGACAACTGGCACCAAACCGGTAATTTCCGTACACTTTAACCATTATTTAATGACTGCAATTATGTGCTTAATTGTCAGCAATGTCTGAACACATGATTAAACAAGTGAATTCATGCACGTTGTATACTACAAAATATTGCTTTATGCATAAACGAGAGCGTTGCGTCAAAAATACTAGTAAACTCACCGGTAAGACACACTGTGTCAACAGAACTGCAGAAAGCAGTCAGACAATAAAATTGGAGCCTAGGTGTAGGTCCGACAACAAGAATGCATTAAAACCCAAGAGTACATACAAGGGTTTAATATATATACTATTCGGAAGCAAAAATAAGCACTAAAAAGCACCAGAAACGCACTTTAAGTGCAGAATTTATATAATTCAGCAATAATTCAGCATTTAAACATATGAATATTTTGCAGAAATGTCGTTTTATTATCCAGAATATTTCCCTAAGTGTTGGGAATTGAAAGAGTACAAGAAAGGTACTTAAAAGACACTAAAAAGTGTAATTTAGCACTTTAACAAACCGGTGTCTAACCGCACAACCAGATATTACCCGGAACACCAAAATAATGCTAGAAGCATTGTTTTTATTTTTCTAAGGTAGTTAGGGTCCCCGAACACCCTAACAAACTATATATTATACAATACACCTAACATCCTAACTAAATGTCATTAGAACCTAACTAAATCATGCAACTTACACTTAGAATGTTTCACTTAGCCCCCCCCCCCCCATATGTTGGACGGTTGGGAGACCATATCCCCACATGGGATCTTTAGTTCATATTTTATTAGAATTGTCATGTACTAGTGAAACATTGGACCTATTGGACAACACTATGTTGGAGACACTCTTTATAACCCACTAGATCTACCCATCATACTCATCACCTCCATCATTCAACAAAACACCTCCTCTTTCTCTCCCTTGGCTACGGCTTCAAGCCACCACCACACCATCACCATTATCAATCATCATACAAGCTTTCCAAGGTTATCTTGAGGTGTAAGAAGGTCACTAACAAAGCTCGGTGCAAGCGGATCTTGAAGGACCTTCTCCATTTGCTTTTAACCACCACATTTATACTCTTGAACTTCCCTAGCCTTGTGCTAGTAGTAAGTGCTTAAAAACTCCCTCTTGTTCTTATTTTTGGTGGTTAATAGGTGAAAGAATGATTAATTGATGAAAACTCGAAAGAACATAACCTAAAGTCTTGGACATAAGTGGTTAATGTTGGATAAAAAGAAACTATGTGTGTAAATCTTGTGAAACTTGTCTAGTTATGATTATTTGATATTGTTGTTAGTAAAAACAAGATGGATCATCATCTAGACATACTAATCCATGTTTGAGAGTATGAACTAGTAGGATGTAAAAGTTGGAAAGTTAAAGGATGATGGATCCATCCATTCATAAGACATGAACTTGAGTAAAAGTAATTTTCTTGTAAAATAAGACTCTAAACATGTAGATCTAAAGATCTACAAGTGGTTTTTCGGAAGAACCAAGTAAAATATACAAGTCTTGTTTTAAACCCGAATCTTACATACACTAAAAGCATTTTAGTGAATAAACAAGTGTGTAAACACTTGTGTCACAAGAAAAATTTAACAAGAAATAGGTTTGGTAAATCATGACTAGAAGTTGTGAAACTTCAAGATCTTTAAAAATAAAGTTTTTAAGAAATTAAACTTATTTTTTAAAGATAACAAGACTTACTAAATGTGCTAGTAAGTTACTACACATTTTTGTAAATATTCAAGTTCATGAAATGGAGAAAATAGTGATTATTGTTGATGATTATTGTTGATAATTGTTGTTGATGATTGTTGACGATTTAAAAAGAAAATAAACACATGTTTTGAAAACATGGGAAACCTCCATTTTTAGGGGAAACTCTGTCAAAAGTTTTATAAATTTTGACACTTAGAAAATATAAGTTTTTTTTAGAAACTTATTCCCTAAAAATGTGTTTAAAAATATTACCAAGGTTTCCCTAATTTTTGGTGATAAGAAATAAGGATTCCTTTAAGAATAGAAATGGATATTAAGTATGTATATATTTTGAGAAAAATATATATTATTTGATCACCAACTTTTGTGCTAAGTGTATATAGTATGTGTTATACGCGCTAGTGTATTAAGACTTAAAAATACACTAAATACTCATGAGGAGTATAAACATAAAAATACACATACAACATACAAGCTACATAATTCGGGTGCAAAGTGCAAAAACACAAGATACTTGTATTAAATTTTGAGAAAAATAATATAAGTGAGATACTTAGTTAGAAATATAAAATATTTTTAACACAAGAATATATACACAAAAGAGAGTGACTGCACTTGTGCGACGCAAGTCTAGTGACTAACGTTGAGAAAACGCGTATAGGTTACGACGTTAATTAAGCAAATCCGGTGAAGTTTACGACGCACAGGAACGCAAAGTTGTGAGTTCATGCTCCCCCTTTTCTTTAACTGTTTTCAGTTTTTATAACTTCGGGGGTGAAATACATGTACAAATGTACAATATTTATAATTGGTATGATATAAATATAAGAAGCACACTTGGTGAGAACGAGAATCAAGTGTGATGAAATATAAGAATACAAGAAGTGCACTTGGTGAGAACGAGAACCAAGTGTGACGAAATATAAGATAATAAGAAACGCACTTGGTGAGGACGAGAACCAAGTAGGATGCGTTATGAGAAATGATAATAAGAAACGCGCTTGGTGAGGACGAGAACCAAGTAGGATGCGTTATGAGAATTGATAACAAGAAACGCGCTTGGTGAGGACGAGACCAAGTAGGATGCGTTATGAGAAATAGTGTTACGAATAGGGTACATAAGCACCATTAATCAACAATATACCTAGACCGCAGAACAAAAGGTTAGATCTAACGGGTGCCTGGCAGCCACACTCTCGGTGAGGGCGAGAATCGAGTAGTGCTTTTGTGTCTCAGAATATACCAATTAAATGCCTTAGGTTTGGTGACTTCCTATGTCGTGTCACATGTTAATGGCTTTGCAACCCATTAACAATCCTGATACTTACATGAATACTTTATTTACATAAAAGTCATACCATACTAAAAATTGATGAATACTTGAGTACGTGGGGTACTCAAGAAAAGATTGAATTGTACTTGAGTACGTGGGGTACTCAAGAAGAAATTGAATTATACATGAGTACGTGGTGTACACATGAAACTGGACTTATATATGAAAACTTGATTTATTCACAAACTATGTTTTCATACAAAGTATACAAACGTGAAATACAAAACTGCATGAATTCACACCAACTTTATGTTGACATTTTTTCCAAAACTCACATGTATTTCAGGTAACTAGGATGGATGTGCGCGCGGTCTCGCTTATGCTTGTGGATGTCGCTATTGTTTATCTTTAAATAAAGTTGTAAACTTTTTAAGACAATGTTTTATGCGACTTAGCGATGTAAACGCTAAACTTACGTTTTCAAATTATGGTATTTGATGTTTTTACGAGCATATAGCATGTTTACCTTTCGTATGCAATGAGAACCTTTCATGATCACACCTCGTGCTTCCGCCGCAGAAAGGGGTGTGACAATTAAGACCATTGGTGTCTCGTCTGAAGATGAAACTACAGATGGATTTATGAAAAGGTAGCATGTTCAAGCTCATGACTAGGTTTGTGAAAAACTTGGTTTATTTAACTGTCTTGCATATTGAATTGGGGGGGTGTTGAAATATATATTTAGTCTTTATTTCCAATTCAATATGTTCCCCATTTAACTTATTCCTTTCCTTTTATTTCATGTTTCCGTTGGTGTTTGTGGGCTGCTCCTGTCTCTTGGGCCTTATATGTTCGAGTAGGGCTGAAGCCCTTTTTTTTATATAAAGGGGTTGCTGTCTTTTGGGGATTCACACATAACAACCACTTTATCATCTATACATCACAGTGGTGTCTCTCTCTCTCTCAAGAACCTGCAGCGAAGGCTTTACCTTTGTTTTGTTCGAGAGTTATCAGATATCTTGTTATTGATCTATGTTTGTAACAGATCTATTCATTGATCTACTTTGTCTTTTTGTTTGTTCATAACCGGTAACCTGTGCCGGATTTGTATTGTTCTTGGTTGGAATAATCTGTGCCAACCGTTTAAGTAATAAAGCTGTTCCGTTTTGATATCTTGTCTTTGACATATAATAAGGTTATTTTTATATGTTGTTTGTTTTGAGAATGCTAATTATTTGTATTTAACTTCAATTAATCGGACTTAGATCCCTATGCAGTGAAATGGAGTAGGATGAAAACAATAGTGTACCACTTTTGTTTTGGTTAATCAAATTCACAGTAAATTGGGGTAGATACACATTCTTTAGCTTGGTTATGGTTAATCAGATTCACAAAATTCACACATTCTTTTAGTTGCTAAGACTCTATGGTTGGATGAAATTTGCATTTATCACACAACTACTCATAATTTTAGTCACATTTCTTGTCCTTTTTTGTGGATCATCATTGTGTTACTAATATTTTTGGGTAATTTTTGTCACCGATGTTGCCACTACATGACATAAAAACATATACAATGGGTGAAAGCATTTTTTATACTTTTTGTACTTTTCTAAAAAGGTCTGTTTCAACCCAATCCTATTTTGATGAGGAACTGTTTTGACCTGTTAGCCGACCTAACCTTTTTACAAGGCTTATTTAAAATATGTTTCTTAAATTTCATTTTGTTGAAAAAACGAGTTTTGTTTCATAATTTTTACTATTGTAGGATGGTAGACCCAAAGCTGATGTATTCAGCCGGTAGGAAACTGAGCTATGGACATGCTATCTTTAAAATTAATAACAGAACTACTGTTTATGACGCTTGGCATCATAATCAGGATGGCATTTTGTCGAAGTTGTTTCTTTCTACTTTCACAATTTGTACAAGAAATCATCACCAGATTCATGAGCGAGCCGCATCATTCTAAGTATAATTTCAAGGTTAGAAGTTAGAATTCTAAGAATGGTTATGTTTTTCAGCTACATCATTAGATTCATCGTGCACCCAAACTAAAGAAGTTGATGGTAAAGAACTTTGTGTGAAAAGAATGATATGGGTTGGGTTCGGAAGTGGAAAAATGATGGTGAATAGAATTATAATGCATTTGAATAGATTATTTTGAATTCCCAAAGTGTTTTAGTTATTTTGTCTGTAGAAAGTTGAAGTATAATATTGGTAAGTTGTCAAACTGACATAATTGACACGGATTGTTTAGGTTTTGAGTTAGATAGCTAGTAGTTAGTAAGGGCCAATCGTCTCCAGAAATGATAATATTGCACCTCCCATGACATTGTCACTTCATTGACCATTTGATTGCGTGCATATTATGTTTCGTCGTCTATTCTCGACTCTGCCGCAATGCGAGGGTATCCCACTAGTATATATATATATATATTTATATATATATATTAATTTACAACATATGAATGAATAGTTACTATTTTGTCTTGTAGTTATTTCGTTTTAGTGTAAATTTTCGTTTTCTTCTCCTGTAGTTTACTCGGTTATCATTTAGTACTTTGTCATTAGCGGAGTTTCGTTTACACCTCC
Organism: Helianthus tuberosus; assembly: GCA_030545235.1. Lineage (NCBI taxonomy): Eukaryota > Viridiplantae > Streptophyta > Magnoliopsida > Asterales > Asteraceae > Helianthus > Helianthus tuberosus. The sequence continues at coordinate 1,135,904 of JARYGA010027071.1, forward strand.
TATACTTTGCTCCTTTATCATTTAGTGATTTTTTTCATTTACACATGTGTACTTTACTCAGTCTATTTCACTTTCAAAACCGATCACACCTGTCAACTTTTGACTTCGTCTACTTTTTTATGTCACGTGAGTCACTTCACCCCCACGTTGGTAGCACGGTATTACACTCACTAACCCGCACGAGAAGGGCTTAAAACTAGTTAATATTAAAGTAACGCGTACCCTCTTGATCATCTTGCGTTAAAAATGACTCTAATATCCACGCTGGAGGTTATAGAATGATGATGATACTGATAATGTCATTATATTTGAAATCATGTACATCTGTCACAACCCGCCTCAAGTGAGACCATACGTATTTATCTTACGCAACATGAAGTTTAGGTCTATGTTTATACGTTCAGATTAAACTTCAACATTATGAACTTCCGAAAAACAATGTTTTGAACCATTTCACAACACAAGGATCTAACACATTAACTATGCTTTATCACCAGAAGATTCAAATGATTCTTCGAGTTTTAGGTCCTTAGCTTCCTAATGGTTACATAAGCTAAGTTTATAAAAGAATATGTTTGTGCAATAGTTTATGCATTAAATCAACTAGCGGTTTATAGTATTGTATTTCCACCATGTGCACACCAATTTTCCATATTTAATTTTGTATGCGTATGATTGAGCGTAACGTTGGCCATTGCTATAATGTATATAATCGGAATGTGTTAGATGTATACATATAACTTGAATGTGTTTCATATTGTGACGTCTGTGCCTCTACGACCATTATACAAATACGAATCCAATGAAATCTTGGCTTCATTCTCGGTATTTGTACAAATACATGTGACTTTTGCACATATCAATTCTTGTTCGATTTCGAGCTCTTAATCACTTTCTGGAAAGTTATACGCAAACTAATATGTAAACGTAATCAATTTAACGCAACAAACACCCCGAACAGTGACATAAGCTTAACATACGTTAAATAACCTTTACATAACTTAGAAATAAGTTTTGAAGGGTTTGGTATGTCAAAAACAAGTTTATTCGATCACTGGGACTATTTGCATCAAACTGCAAAAGTCTGTCGATTCGCGTAGAAACAAACACTCCGGAACAAGATCATAAGCTAAAGATACCCTAAGCAACCTTTACATAGCTTAGAAATAAATTTTGAGGGGTTCAGTATGCGAAAATACGCTTATTTGATCACACGGGCTAAAAGCATCAAAACTGCGAAAGTATGCATATACGTGCATATCTTGCGTTCTGACTATATCCGGACTTCCAAAAATTTTTGTAATCACTAAAATATTGTATTTTAGTGATGGGAATGCAAAAATACCATTCGTCGCGCAATTTGGGTCGTTTTCGCGTTCGTTACAATTCCGTCGTAATTAACCGACAAACGCAACCATACGGCCAAACAAACCGACATCCGTGACATTTTTTAGCATAATTCAAGTTAAATATGCTTTAACTTCATCATGGAGCTTGAAAATGGGCTTGACGGGTGTTAGAAGTGCCGAAACGCGACAAACCAAGCTCAGGGACTAAAACTGCCAAAATACAAAAGTTGATGGTCTGCAGGTCCATACGAACTGTATGCACTGGACCTTACGGTCCGTAAGCAGTCCCCAGCTTAGCAAAATCCAGAATCTGCAAATAGCTGCTGTTCTTGGTTTTAATCTTAGATTTTTCAATCTTGTGGGCTGGTTTATGTGTTCTACAAGCCTTTAAATCTGATCCTAACACTTGTAAGGCCATGATCTTTCCTTGGGTAATACATATTCCATGTGTCAAGATCTTGTGGCATTCCTACAACTATAAATACCCAAGAACTTCAACCTTCATTCCTTGCTCATTTCATTTTCTTCACTCTTGAACTCTAAGTGAAGGCTACCATCTTTTGGATGCCTTCTACCTGAGTTTTCTAGTTCATTTTTCCAAGCTTAGGACTATTGTAAGTGTTCTTTCATGATTGTTTAGTTATTTCAAGCAAGAAAGTTAAACAGTATTTGACTTTCAGCTTTGACCATGATTTGGTCAAGACAAAGTTCGTTTGAACTTTGCAACGTGAGCGTAATCACGATGGTTATAGTCCCTTGCGACTATACCTACTGATTACCACGTTGACTAGTCGAAGTGACGAGTCAAAGTTTCGGTCAGAATGCATGATGATGTGCGTTTTGCGACGAAACTATTTTCAGATATCAAAACACTTTGTTTTGATATCAAATCAGTTTTCTAACTTAGTTAAACATGTTTAACTCGTCACTTTTAGTTTAGTGCTTATTTAGGGTCGTAAGTCAAGCGGTCTCGACAACCGCTTAGACTTTCGAACCCGACCCGTTTGGTCGATCATTTGGATCCAACCAAACATATTTTGTGACCATAGTTGTATAGGGAATAACCTTCCGAAGTTATACCTTATGATCACTTTGTTTGATTAGTTGTATGATAGGTAGTTTATATGCATTAGGAAAATGACCAAAATGTCATTTTCATGCATAATTTGAATTTAAGCCTATGTAACTTTAATTTTGACACTTAAACTAGTTATGCAACGATATTAAACATGAATAGGCATATAATACATGTCATAGGACTAGTTAGGCTATCCGAATGCGCTTTTGCGCAAATGACGCGTTAAAGTAGCATAGACTACCTTAACGGGTCATAAGCACTTTGGACATGTTTCAAATCAGAATGTAGGCTTTGTTAAACCATATTATATGAGTTTCAACACTCATTTGGTTTACAAGACCTCATTCTACCCGATCTCCCGATTTAGGTCCCGATTATTAACATAGTGATCCGATACTAGGTGCCACTTGAATTCCTTGATTGCCCGAGCTTGTTAGTTCACTTAATCGAGGATACATTACAATCTCAAGTGGGTACATAGTTCCCCTCTTTTACTGCTTTCAATTGTTTTGGGGTGACTCATATGTGCTAAAACGATTTCGAGTTTTCAAAAACAAATGCTATGGTTGATATTAAACACAACGATTTCAATAATGTAGACGAACTTGTTGGTGCGTTAATACATAACACGAATGACATTCATTAGCTTTCGCCGAGCTGACCAGTAGTATGTTATGGTACCATAGGATCTGACAAATCCCGTTATCGGACTATCACCATGGTTATGGGGGTAATGTGGTTAACGACAGAACCTGATGAATTTTAACTAACCCTTTGGTGGTTTGTTAATACGATTGACGAGTCACACATGTTTGAATGTGTTCAACGAGACGACCAAAAGTTTGTTTTCACAATTAAAACACGAACGATTTGAACGATTGAACGATGATTTATGACACAAATGATTGAAAGATGGTTTACAACACGAACAAACTAAACGATTTGAACGATTGGTTTTGATACACGAATGATGATTTATAACATGAACGAGTTGAACGATTTGAATGATTGGTTTTGATACAGGAATGATGATTTATAACACGAATAAATTGAACGATTTTTGAACGATTGGTTATTGGTAAGTGATTAGATAACGGGATGGGTGTAATGTGATAAAAGCATGGTAGATACGCCGCTGGTTCTTCTTATATATAAATGTTTTTATCATATTACATATCGTGGCGTTATTTAGTTCACTTGGACGATTGATTTCAAATGATGTCACGCAACGATGTTTACTAAATGATATAAACCATACAAGTTTTCTACAAGGACGATTTACTATTGGTTTACGAAAACAAAGGTTTTAGTCAAGATTCATGGCAACGAGGTTTTCATAAACATATAACCAACGTGTTCTAGTTGGTTAATCATATTGCAATACAAAACACTTTTCAATGACAGTTAATGTGATGGATGGTAGTTTTTTTTTTGAAATGACAGTTATCAGGCGTCTAAGTTTTTTGGATTTGAATTTTGAAATGACAGTTAATGTGATGGATGGCAGTTTTTTTTTTTTTTTTTGCCTTTTGCGTAATAATAATTGCCTAGACTTCACTTTCTTTTTTCTTTCGATCGTCTCTGCTGGGTGCTAGCAAAGATATGTATGTGAGTTATTCTTGTCTCACTAGAGGAAGTTGAGGCTTTTCGTAAATAATGGGGGATCGATCTAAAGTTTAATCCGGTGGCTCTGGGTTTAGATAGATCGATCGATCAGTGTCCCGCTGGTTCGATTGCTCTTTATTGTTGTCATTTCGAGTTTTCCAACTTGTGTCATCCATTTTCAGTCTTTGTTCTGAATATTTTAGAGTATTATCGTGTGTCGTTTGTTCAGTTGCGTCCTCAAGGTCTTGCTGGGATTTTACATTTTGAGGTTTTATGATAGGGTATGACTCATCGTTGTTGTTCCGATGTTTCTTCCGTTTGACCAAGAACGACGATTGGGTCATGTTTGAGATATCCCAAGTTGATGTTTGTTTGACTTCCTCAATGGTTACTACCTTTGGTTCTTGGAAGGACCGATTTTTCTGGATTTCAGAGTCCATTGTTCCCTTCGAGCTGATGCTGTGTTAGACAAGCTTGAGCCATTTGAGTCCTAACTAGATAGTTTGTTGTTAAAAGCCATTTTGGAAATGTCCTTCGAGGCTTCGTCCCTTTCCTGAACACCTTTTAGTGTTGATGGGTGTGAGCATCTTGTGGGACAAGCCAGATCGTGACTCTGTGCTCATGCGGGATGATCAGGGTATGATGTTTTTCCTTATGCTTTATAAAGAGTGATGATACCTCTGATGTTGTGTTTGGGGATGCTGAGGCTACCTCCGGAGAAGATGATGTTGCCAAAGGTGCCGAACACAGGTTCGAGGGTTCAGGTTATGTGAACGTTCCAAATGTCGAACGCTTTACTAGGTTTGGTGCTTCCAAAGCTTCTATCCGACGTATGTTGAAGGGAGCTGAACTACCATCGGCCTCTGAGCCAGTGGAACAAAGTGATGACATAGAGGCTTCGGACGACTCGGAAGTTGGGGTTCAGGGAAAAAGACAAGGAGTTGCCCTTGGCGATTGTTAAGGAGAGTAAAGCAACGGGTAAGAAGGTTGTGAGCCTGAAGGGTTTAAGGAAGGGTGGTGAAGGTTCCACCAATGTTGATCCAGAAGAGGTTTATGTGCCGGATTGGAAGGTCATAGTTTGTGACAGCTTCATGTCTTCATCCGTTTGTGAGGATGTTTTTACCCATTTTGCTCCTCCTATTGTTCGAGGTTCTTGCTCGTCTATGGACAATGAACTAATGATTTCGAAAATGATGATGGGTGCTTGCAACCTTGTTTCCTTGCTTCTAGAGGATGTATCCAGATTTCGCAAAAGGATGCAAGAATATGAAGTCTTTTCGAAGAAGAGGGATAAGATGAAAACTTCAATGGTTGCTTTGAAAGAAACTGAGGGCTACACTGAGAAGGAGAAAGCATTGATGTTTGAAGATTTGAGGAGTTTTCTTCCCACACAAGACTGATATGGTTGAGTTGGAAAAACGCTTGGAGGCTGACAAGGTTCAAGTCTGGGTCGATAAGGCTGCCTTGGAGCTTCAGAAAAAGGCCTTATTAGAGGAGAAAGAAGGGTTAAAGGCTTCACTTGCCCATGCAACTAGTGATAGTAAATGGCTCATTGAGCATGGATTTCAGTAAGTGGTTACCTATCTTCTCCATTCGTCAGAATTCAACAAAGTCTTGGGTGATGTGTACACCGAGCTTCTTGCTCATGTGAGACACCAAGGTTTGTTTGCTGGTTACAAAGCTTTGTGAACCTGGGAAGCCTCAGGAAAAGTCTTCTCTTTTTCAACCCAAATCCTTCAAAGTCTTCAAGGGAACAATTTTTAAGATTAAGCATATGATTTACCCTTATGTGGGTGAAGTCTCCAAGCATTTTGGTAAACCTTTGCCTGTCTTGCAGGAGCTAAAACCCAAGGGCCTTAATGAGGCTGTTTGTAATGAAGTGTTGAAGTCCCTCTCGAAGAAATGTCCTTGCTTTGGATATAGCGAGGAAACGTGTTCTGAAGGTGGTGAGGGCTCAAAGGGTTCAAGCCTTGAAGCCTCCGAGGCAACGGGTGCAGCAGGGAGGAAAAAGAGGAAGGCTAAAGAGACCCCGGATGATGGAGGTTCGAAGAAGGATGATGCAGCAAAGTCTACCATCCCTGACGTTGCTAAGTGAAGAAGAGGCCTTAATTCATAGCTTTCTTAGCATGTCGAACAATGTTATGGGTTGTTTGTTTGAACGTCTTTTTTATTTTAAAGGAACCGTCTAGATCCCTTGGTGGTTAAAGCCTTGGAGGCTTGTGGACAATGCTTTATGTTTGATGGCCAGTATGGCCCTTGCTATCTTTAACTTATCTTGCTATGTTGTTCTATTTATTCCCTTGCATTTTTATTGATTTTGCATGTTGTCTTTGTTTTGGGTGGTGCATCTTATGTTATTTATACCTTAAAGGGTTCAGTGCTGCAGTCACGTAGCCTTAGGATATTTTTAACAAGAAGATACAACCTCTATCCTATGTATGATATTTACTTAGAGTATTTTTGGTTCGTAAGCCAATGTTAGGGCTTAAGGAACATTTGGTGTAGGCTGTTCAAACCCGTCTATGAGACATGCTTTTTAAGATTTCTATGAGTCTCATAGAGTTGTATTGATTTAGGAACTCACCCCTTATATAGGTCCATTCAACCCTTGAACCTATTGAGCGATGTGGCCTGGGAGCTCATCCCCTTACATGGCCCTTGCCATGGAGTTTCTTGCTAGGTTCTCAACCTGATTATAGGATAGAAAGATAAATTTTGATTCGTCGTTCATTTATTTCAAAGTAATTCGATTACTAGGGGAATAGAACAACTTTTGGGAACTATTTGTAACACGTTTTGGTTAAACGTGGAACCTTTTAAGGTTTTTGCCATTCCAATGGCGGGGAAGCTTTTTGCCTTGCGGACCTGCCAGCTTGTATGATCCCCCTTTGTGGGCTTTAAGGATATTGTATGGCCCTTCCTACTTAGGGCCAAGCTTTCTTGGCTTTCTTTCTTGTAGGCTTTATTATTTCGAAGCACAAGGTTCTCAGGCTTGAAACGTTCATGCTTCACCCGTGTATTGTAATACAATTCCATGTTTTGCTTGTACCTCACTTTTTGTATGGCTGCTTGATCACGAGCCTCTTCGAGGAGTTCCAAATTCAACCTTGTCTCTTTCTTATTTGATTCGAGGTCGATGTCGAGTGTTCTTTGTATTGTTACTCCGATTTCGGCTAGGAATACAACCTCTGATCCAAACACTAGGCTGTAGGGTGTTTTCTTGTGGCTCGTTTTCTTGGTTGTTCGAATTTCCAATAGCACATTGGGAAGCTATTCGAGCCAGTTGTTGTTGTATCTTTCCAATCGAGATTTAATCCTTTCAACAATGTTGTTGTTTGTCCTATTAACTTGGCCGTTGGATTGTGGGTGAGCTACCGAGCTGAATACTTGGGTTATTTTGAACTCCTTACACCAGGAGCTAGAAGGCTTCTCGGCAAACTACTTCCCGTTATTCGTGACTAGTACCCCTGGAGCCCAAAATGACAGATTATGTTTTGGTAAATGAAATCAATGTACTGTTTCCCTGAGATTTTTGCCAATAGTTTTACTTTTGGCCACTTGGTGAAGTAGTTCACGGCTACCAATAAGAGCTTGACTCCTCATTTGGCTAGTGGGGATGGACCAGCGATGTTGATTCTTTACTTGTGAAATAGCCAAGCCGAGGAGATGGGAACGGGGTCATGTTTGAGGCTTTTGGGTACCGGAGCATGTAACTGACAAGCTTCATACTTTCACAATTATTCGGAGGTATCTCGATGCATGGAAGGCCAAAAGTGTTCGAGGTTCATCAACTTTGACACTACCGATTTTGGGCCACACTGAGCTCCACATATCCCTTCGTGAACCTCTTTGATCAGATATTGGCTTTGTTCTGGGCCAACGCGTCGAAGTAGTGGTGCAAGGTATCCTTTTTGTAAAGGATATCTCCTTGTAACACATATTGCCTTGACTTGATACGAACCCTTTTAGCCTTAGTCTGGTCATTAGGTAATTCACCATTTTGAGGAACCTTACAATGGGAGTCATCCAATTTGGCCCTTTTTTAGTGATCACATCTTGAACCTCAAGTCTTTGGATGGATGAGGTTTTTAACACCTCAATTAGTACCTTCTTGGTGAGGTGGGCAAAGATAGGAGATACAAGTTTGCTTAGTGCATTAGTTCTCTTGTTTTGAGATCTTGGAACTTTTTTGATGGAAAATGTTTGAAATGTGTTCATCAATTCCTTTGATTTCTCTCGGTACTAATACATGTTGGGTTCTTTTGCTATGTAGTTGTTATTGTCTTAGCTTGAGAGAGTTTGTAAGGACTTGAAGCTTTTGAACCCCCATTTCTTTGGCTATGTAGTTGTCACTTATTTGGTTTGAAACAAGCAACGAGTCTGTGAAGACTTGAAGCCTTTTGACACCCATATTTTGCAAGCTTGAGCCCAGCAATCAATGCTTCATACTCAGCTTTGTTGTTTGTAGTCTGAAATTCAAGACGAAGGGCATACGTGAATTACAATTCGTTAGGATCAATTAGAACTAGCCCTGCTCCTGACCCTTCAATGCTGGAAGCTTCGTCGGTAAAGAGCTTCCAGGTATCAGGGTTGGAGGGTTCAGCTGCAGTTGTATTAACTTCTGTTATGGCTTCTTTAGGGACTTATAAGATGAAGTCAGCCAAGATTTGAGCTTTGACAACTTTTCTCAGGACATAGGTGATTTTGTGTTCACCTAGTTTCACAACTCATTTGGCTAATCGTCCGAAATTTTCTTGTTTTTCAAGCACATTCTTAATTGGTTAGTCAATGATCACTTGTATCGGGTGTTACTGAAAGTACCTTCGAAGCCTTCTAGCCGTTTGGGCTAGGGCTAGAGCAAGCTTTTTTTTTTTTTTTTTCAAAGAAGAATATTTGATTTCTGCTAATTTTGAAGTTTTGAAAAAGTAAACGGGTATCTGAACTTTGTTTCGTTCAATGATTAGAGCCGTACTTATGGTATTTTCAGCAATCGAAAGGTAGATAGAGGCCGTTTCTCCTGTTTCTGGAGCCGAAATGGCTGGGAGTGAAGCTAAGTGTTGCTTCATTTGGTTGAAGGCTTCCTTTTGAGGTAAAACGCTTCAAAGCTGTAAGCTTTCCATTGAAAGTCTTTCTTGTTAGCACATCCTTTGAGGGTTGGCTTTTATGCTTTGTTTCCCCATGATGTGCCCTAGAAACGAGCACTTGACTGGATTAAGCTTTCATGTTTATCTTTCTCGAGGTTTGGAAGGTTTCTTGTATGTCATTGAGCATTTGGTATTCCGTTTTGCTTTTGATCATCAAATCGTCAAAATAAGCTTTAATGTTCTTGCCGATTTGTCCGACAAACGCTTTGTCAACCAGACGTTGATAAGTGGCACCTGCATTTCTTAAACCAAAAGGCATTTTTTGATAGCAAGATATATCTTTATCAGTGTGGAATGTAGTTTTTTATTTTTATTAGGATCTGATGGTAACCCTTTTAGGTGTCAAGAAGACACTTAGACGGGAAGACTGTGAGCGAGTTAACCTTGAGGTCTATCTGGGACAGTGAGTAGCAATCCTTTGGGCATGCTTTGTTCAAGTCTTTAAAATCGATATACATTCTTCAAAACTTTTCGAGTTTTCGAACCATTACGGGATTGGCCACCCATGCTTGATACTTAACCTCTCCAAGGATTTTGGTTAGAACAAGCTTTTCTATCTTTTATATAATGGGCTTATTATCAGATGGGATCCATAATTCATATTTCAATAATGCTACGGGGGATGCCGGTCATATCTTCCGGGCACTAAGCAAAGACGTAGTGCAAGAGCAACTTTTCAAGGTATGAGAGGGTTTCATTGGAAAGGTTGGTGTTTACCCTTATCCCCTGTTGACGATATTTTAGGTTTATGTTCAACCCTTGTTCATCGTCTTCGTCCTTTCTTGATCTTTCCCCTTCAACCACAAAAGCTTCTTGGGTAGGTTGAAGGGTTGCGATCCCTTTTTCAGTGGGAAACTTCACAGTGCCTTGACCAACTAAAACTGCCATTCCGAACACACCTTGCCCTGGCCTTCCTATGATGATATCATAGTTGGAAGGGATATTGATCACCGCAAAAGTGAGTTGTTCGGTTCATCACTTTGTTCTCTCGTTGAACAAACATAATGGGTTATTTGACCTAAAGGCTTGATAGGTATATCTGCGATACCTTCAGACTGTTGAAGCTTTGAACGCTTATCGTCGCTGAGAGGATTAAAGCGTTTCAAGCTTTTCATCAGCTGAGAGGGTTAAAGCATTTCTCAAGCATAATTTTGGATGATTCAGACTGTTGAAGCTTTGAACGCTCATCATCGCTGAGAGGGTTAAAGCGTTTCAAGCTTTTCATCAGCTGAGAGGGTTAAAGCATTTCTTAAGCATGATTTTGGAGGATTAAGACTGTTGAAGCTTTGAACGCTCATCGTCGCTGAGAGGGTTAAAGCGTTTCAAGTTTTTCATCAGCTGAGAGGGTTAAAGCTTTGTTTTCAAGGTCGACCATGCTCACTTCCTACTTTTATTCTTCAACCATTTTGTCCTTGACCCCTTTAACCAAGTAAGCCAGTTCGGACTTGACGGCTTTTTCGATCCTCTTTTTGGGTTGGAAGCAATTATTGGTATGGTGACCTTTCTATTTGTGAAACTCACAATACTGGCTTGATTTTTCTAATCTTTTGTTTTTTGGCAAAGGTTGAGGAGGGTGGAAGCTGTGTTTTACCTCTTCGGTTGCCAAGATCTCTTGCGGAGTCTTGGTTAAGGCTGTAAAGTTTATGGTTTTTTCTCGGCTTGGAGGGTTCCGGCCTTCAGGAATCCGAACCTTTGAACCATTTGTCATAAGAGCCATACTGGAAGCTCCAGTTAAGAGTTCTCTCTCTTTTTTCTTTGATGTCTTCAGCTTATTCTCCTCGAATGTGGGCTTCAGCCCTTTCGAGTGTTTCTTCAAGGGTTTTGGGCAGGCATTTATTGAAGTCTCTTGTGAGATATTTGGAATTTATAGCATTCATGAACCCTGCAACCCTAACCTTTTCATCGGCGTAAGTTAAACCTTCCTTCTTGTAACTTTCGATGAAGTCTCTGAGACTTTCATCCTCATGTTGTTTGATCTGGAAGATTATCATGGCGTCCTTGACATACCTATGTTTTTATAGGGAACTTTTGCTAAGATCGTTAAAGGTCTGAACGCTTCGTCCAGGAAGGTCATTGAACCATATGCGCGAAGACCCTTCAAGGGTTTGCCTGAACATGAGACAACATCCGGAGTTGGGTCATTTTTTTATTCTTGTAGTCCCGGCGAAGATTTGGAAGTAGTCTTCAGTACCATGATGGCATCTTTATCTGGGTTTAAAACTCGTACTCAACAATTTATTGAAGCAAGATATTGGGCTTGTAAGGTTTTGAGGGGTATTTTATTACCCTTGAAGCTGGATTACCGTTTGAGGTACCCTGGTGAGTGGTTGGCACTTGGTTAATGAAGTTAAGGTTAAAGCCTTGAAGGCTTTCTGTGTCATCATCCAGCTTTTACGTGCTGCAAAGGAAACTGTGCCATCATCTGTGTGATCGGCTAGGGCATAAGGTTAAATCCTTAAAGGCTTTCTGAAGCCATTATCTGTGTCATAAGGTTAAAGCCTTAAAGGCTTACTGTATAAGGCATTCCCATGGATGTGCTCATGACCGCACCTTCGAGCCAAAGGCAGGGTTGCCATAGCTTGTTTTCACGAAGTAGCGATGGGAGGGGGAACACTTGAAGCTGGTGACTGCCATAATTGATCAAGAGTGGTTTTATGCCCCATAGGTGCACCGGTTGTAACGGGTTGGGAGGTAAATAAGGGAAAAACGGTTGGACTTGGCCTCCCCAAAAGCTAAAGGGCTTGAGTGGTTGGTCTGTCACACTAGGACCAGCTTCAAGGTAAGATGTGGCTGAACGTGAGCTGCTAAAAGGAAGAGATGGACGGCCATGTGATAATGAGGGTTCAGACTCATCATAATTTAGTCTTATTCTCACCCTTTTTTCCCTTTCTAAGCTCACATGCTAGTTGAGAAGAAATCTCGGTTGTAAGAAATTTCTAGCTAGTCACTCGGGTGTTAGATCTATGCGTTCCGGTGTATGCATTACATCTATTTGAGTAGGTGCAACCCCTGACCGAGATGGGTTTGTGTTTGAAATGAAGTGAACTCCGGGAACATATCCCGGTGGAGTACTTCCGGGAGTAGAAAGAGGTGTAGATAGGACCGGTGAGATCCGACCCGAATTTGGTGTTAAATCGGTGTTGTTAGGCACCTGATTTACCTGACCGAGAGACTCGCTTTCAGACATGATGTAAAGAGAAAATGGAGCTACACAACTGGTCTTTAAGATAAAGTAAGCGGCGTAGCCCAACGGTGGGCGCCAACTTGTTGATGCAACAAATAATAGACCAAGGATAGTAGCGATATCTCCGAGGTAAAAGGGTTCAAGGTTTCGATTAGCCTAACGCAGGTCGTGGGGTCCCCCCACGTTTGTAGCACGTGGAGGCGGATCACTTTGTTATTATTCACTTTGAATTCTGGATTGAAGGGTTCAACCCAGAATGTCTATGTTAAGTGAGATAATATTGTAGTGAGCCGAGAATAGAACAAGCATGGAGCAAGTTCTAGAGAGGAGAAGTAAGATCAGAGATCAAGGGTGATCTGGGTTGATCTGGAATGGCTGGAATGGATGGCAAGAGGCTGTTATTTATAGGGAAAGAATCTTCTATAAGAGGAAGCCTTTGACCAGTGATCCGTGGCTACAGTGAGAGACTTGCCCATTTGGGGGTTGAAGGGTTTAGACCTGCGGACAAAAGGGTGTTCTCTGTGCACATGTTTTGTCTGTGCAGAAATGGTTCAGACGTTAAGTGTTGATGTGACCGGACACTGTGCTTGTCCTTTTTACTGTTCATGACCATTGGACTATTTCCGAACCTTTTAACCTTTCAACCTTTTAAGCTGTTGTGTTTCTAATCAGGTTATTAAGGTTTGAGCTACCCCTGTCATCAGTTACCTTTAGCCACACTTTAGACAATTACGAGACATTTACTAGCCATAACTAGAAAAGTGTGGCCAAATGTAAACTATTGTTATAGTATTTGTTTGACTTTTTTTATTTATGTGACAAAAACATATTTTTTCGAAACCTTTAGCCACACTTTCAATAAAAGAATGTGACAATAACTAGCATGGATAATTAATTTATAGTTTAGCATTATAGGGTGGAGATACAATAGAAAGTTTATTTGGCTAGGAAGGCTAGGAAGTGATCTTAACCATCCATTTAGTTAATCAAGGGCTAAGATTAAATCAGGGAAATTGAAGGAAAGAAAAGAGGCGCGTGAGTTTGTTTAGGGGCATTCTAGTCAATCCAAGCCAATAGTTTATCTCTCCTCCAATTCCCCCCCATTTTTTAAACGTTAACAACTCTTTCATACGACATTATTTTTTTATAAAAATTGCACCAAAAAAACGAGCGTTTTTTAATCTTTAAAACGAGTATACTATTGCTATATTTTCAAAAAAAACGCAATGAAAAAAAAAAACCTAAAAATGACATTTTTCTAAAACGCAATGCACCAAAAACACAAAGAAATGACTTATTTGTAAAACGCAATGGCCAGAAAACACAAAGAAATGTCTTATTTCTAAAACGCAATAGCCTAAAAACTCAAAAGAAAATGTACTTTCTAAAACGCAATGGACCAAAAACACATAAAAATGTGTTTTACCTAAAACGCAATGCACAAAAAACACAAAGAAATGTCTTATTTGTAAAACACAATGGCCAGAAAACACTTAAAAATGACTCATTCTAAAACGCAATGGACTGAAAACACCTAAAAAATGTGTTTTACCTAAAACGCAATGACAAAAAACACTTCAAAAATGTGTTTTACCTAAAACGCAATGACTAAAAACACTTAAAAATGTGTTTTTTTTCTAAAACGCAATAGCAGAAAACACATAAAACTCTCCTATTTCTAAAACGCAATGGACATATAAAACTGTCCGGGAACTGTCTGTGATTGTGAACTTTCTGAATTGTCTACGAATTACTGTCTTCGAAATGAGTCAATTTCTGAAAAATTATTTTTTTTCTGATGATTTATGGCAGCTCAACCCCAGCCAGGGGCTCTGCCCATTGGACCCCGCTACCAGGGGCGCTGCCCCCGGACCCCCGCCATGATAGTAAAACGCAATGAGTAAATCAAAAACCCAAAATCGTAAAAATAGAAGTGATTTCTTCAACAATTAACGAATTTTGAATGATTGAAACACTTATCAGCGCTCGAATCGAACGAATCGAGTGATTATCTCCAAAATCACCGGAAAAAAACGAGATTTTTTATGAAATTAAACTGGATTTTCTTCAAAAAAGCTGAAGAACACGTTGATCGGGTGTTTGAATAATTGATTGGTGATGAAAATCGCACTATAATGTAGTGATTATTGAGATAGAAAGTGAAGAAATGGTTGAAGATGGTGGGTTTTGAAAATGGTGGGTTTTGAAGTTACTGGGTTTTGAAAAGGAAGAATAAAGGGTTGGATTGACTAAAATACCATTTTTCTTTATTTTAAATGTTGCCACATGTCCTAATCCTATTGCTTCCTACACTTCCTAGCCAAAATAAACTTCCTATTTGATCTTTTCCCTAGCATTATATATAGATTTTATATTTGTATGTAGTTTATTTATGGATTTTAATATAGTTTTCTATAGATTTAGTAAAGAATTGTAATTTGATCGGTTTATATTCTAAAACTCTGGATTGAATGCGTAATGGGTTGATTTGGACAGGTTCGGATTTGATGCAAATCTATAAACTTTTTTTTTATTTAACAATTATAAGTGTACGGTTTCTTTGTTTTAAAACACGGTGGAACAAACCCTTCTAAAAATACTCCTATTTTAAGCAGCTGTGGTTTATAATCAAAATAACCACGTCTATTTATTAATATTGTACTAGTGTGATCTTTTAAGCTAACGTGGAAGGATAATCCTCCTCAGCAATTACAAAGTTGTCAATTGGCTTGATCTTTTTATATTAGTAAAATTACATGTATTTTTTTTTTGTTCTTTGATCGCAATATCTATAACAGAAAAAAAAACTTGTAATTCATAAACAAGGTGTTCAACATTACTGTGGCCTCATTGGCATGCATGGTCTAATTAACGAGCTTCAAGCCTCTAGCTTGAACATAAAAAAAATCTGTAACAACAGACATTAACTCATCGTTACTATGTAGGCATTGACGGGTTAGACAATTTTATAAATCGAATGAATTTCTATAATTTGATTATCTAGTAGAAAACAAGGTATTTGCAACCATAACTTTATAAAAATGATCGATTGCGGCCGCCATTCATGTTGTGACCGTTGCGATTTAAGTCGAAATCGTAATGCTCAGTTTTGTAGTAGTGTATGAAGTAAAACCGAACCACGTAATCCATATCAAGAAATAGTGATTTGTAGGATCATTATGAAAACTACATCCACTTATCAAACCATTAGGCCAAAGAATGAAGGATTAAATCAAACACCACCTCACCCCACCCCACCCCACTCACCGGCCACACCATAAATAACCATTATAAATGGCTGACGTCATAAGGTAGTGACCTTGTAGGGTTACCTTATCACCACCAATAGGTGTACGGTCAGGATTTAGTCTAGAGTCATACTCAAAACCCTGTCACAAGGGTTAACTCTCCACTCACTACAACAAGATGATAAGGACAACAATATAAATAAGAACCCTAATTTCATCCGACTCACTTCAACTCTACTGCAAAACAAGATTCTTGATCACAAACAAAAAGAAAATAGAAAATGGGGCAAGAAGATAACATGATGATAATGATGAGAAAAGGTCCATGGACAGAACAAGAAGATATTCAGTTGGTTTCATTTGTGAACATGTGTGGAGATCGAAGATGGGATTTTATAGCAAAGGTTTCAGGTTTGAAGGTGGCGGGAGATACAAAATGAAATAATATAGGTAGTAATAATTGATTACGTTAGGGTTAGAGATGTGTGAACAAACAATAAGTAACAAATTTATGTTTTTACTTTTTATACACATACATTTATAAGGTTATAATTAATTTTTGTAACTCCTCTTTCTAACCTACCAAAATAAATAATTTTGGGAATTTTTTTTTCTTGAAATTTCATTGTTCAGGTTTAAAAAGAAGTGGAAAGAGTTGCAGATTGAGATGGGTAAACTACCTCCACCCAGGTTTGAAAAGAGGAAAGATGACTCCTCAAGAAGAGCGTAGAATCATTGAGCTTCACACTAAATGGGGAAATAGGTTTGACTTTTTTCTGTTCATTTATTATTTTGTTTATTGATATTATATTTGGCTTTGGAGAATTTGAAAAATCCATGTTCAAAATTGGAATTAGGTGATCACTACGGGTGTGTATGGGTTGGTTTGGGTCGATTTTAGTCTAAAATCATAATCATAACTGTGATATCGTTTAATGGATAACCATAACCATAACCAATCGGTTATGGCGGTTATGGTTAATCGGTTTTGATGGTTATAGCAGGTCAGTTGTGGGTGGTTAACCGTGTATTTAGCCTAGCTAAAAATAGCTTAATTTTTTTAACATGCAAAAAATTGTTATTGCATATTTGTACATATTAGTATATTACATAGTATTAAAAATACATATAATCTATAATATTAATACCGATAATAACGTGATCTGATATATTTCATAAATTCAAATAAACATAAATTTAAGAGTTAATTACTGTTTTCGTCCCTGAGGTTTGTTAAAAATAACGGTTTCAGTCCATTAGTTTAAAAATTGCGATTTCAGTCCATTAGTTTCATTTTCGTAACCATTTCAGTCCACCAACTTAACTCCCATCCATTTATTCTGTTAACTTTGGGTGAAATTACAAAATTGCCCCTATGGTTTAATTAAAAAAAACGCTGGTCACAGGTTTCGAACCTGTGACCTTTGCTTTGAAATGCGATTGTTAAACCAATAGGCCATGTATCAAACTTGTGAATGAATTCATATTGTTTCTCTTATAGCATAGCATATTATTCATCATCTTCCCCAACCCATTCATCCTCATCTCTGCAACTAGAATTGGGGAAGACATGCGCTGCCTCTCATCTTCTTCGCTGGAAGCTCCTGCACGACCCGGAGATATCCGTCAGTCTGACCTGACCTTTATACCTTCGTAACTTGACGGTTCGACTTCATTGATGACCAAATTTATTGGTAATGATAGCGATTAATGATGACGACGCCCAAACGTTTTCTAAACAACAAATTTATTTGTTGTTTTGATCATATAATTTTCCATTAAAACTTGATAAGAACTCAAAATGAATCTGTTAAAATTCGGTCATTACAAGCTGAAATCTTCATATCAATGGGTTCTGGTAGCTTACCTTATCATTACCCACTCCCCAAATTCGTTAAACACCTTTCAAATTCGCGAATTTAGCAAGAAACGAGAAGCTAGGGCTTGTAACTTGAAGGGATCATATCTCGGTCAATCAAGCATCAATTCAGCTGATTCAAAAGCCTAACCTTATTGTTTTTTCGTGCTTTATAGACCCCCTTGCCAATTTCTGCAATTTGGGGCTTTTTGGTTTAGGATGCGAGTTGGCAAAACTGAACATAGGGTTCTACTTAGGGCAAATGAATTCCAGAGATGATGATGAAAGGGTTGGGGAAGATGATGAATAATATGCTATGCTATAAGAGAAACAATATGAATTCATTCACAAGTTTGATACATGGCCTATTGGTTTAACAATCGCATTTCAAAGCAAAGGTCACAGGTTCGAAACCTATGACCAGCGTTTTTTTTAATTAAACCATAGGGGCAATTTTGTAATTTCACCCAAAGTTAACAGAATAAATGGATGGGAGTTAAGTTGGTGGACTGAAATGGTTACGGAAATGAAACTAATGGACTGAAATCGCAATTTTTAAACTAATGGACTGAAACCGTTATTTTTGACAAACCTCAGGGACGAAAACAGTAATTAACTCTAAATTTAATGATCATGATGGTAATGTTGATGATGTTTTTTTTTTCTTTCTGCTTAATATTATTTAAGAATTTATGACATTTTTCTTTAACCTTTCTGTCTATAAATATACTTTAGTGTATGATATTGATTAAGAATAAATGCATCCAAACTTGTTATATATCAATTATATGCCTTCTTTTATTGCCTTTTATTTTGTTCATGAACTTATAATTAAAGTGTAGACGACTCGCATTATCCTAGCGGCTATCTGAGGTATTAAATTTATCTTTTAGTTTTATGTGATATAAACTATCTATTAAAAGTTTATAATCAGTTTATTAAAAGTTATGCGAGATAGAAAAATGTGTTAACTTTACATTGCTACTCTTTAGATAGACAAAGTGGTGTGAGATAGTTGAGGTAATTATATGATTTGTTTCTAGTATGTTAAAAATAAATTGTATTCCATAATAATTTACTTAAGGTAGCCCCCTTACGGCTTCTTTCTCGACCTTTGATTTTTTAAAATGATACTATTTAACTTATCATATGACATTCACATATATTTTTACTATATTTAACTATCTTTGGTCTATTTTGTTTTTAAATGGATTAGAGCCGTCTTCGACAACTCTTAAAATAATTTAGGTCTCGCGCGAAATAAAAATTTGGGCTCAAAATTGTAGTAAGAGGAAATGAATTAAAAAAATAAGACCTTGGCGGTGGAGCCAAAGCCAATACTTAAACTTGAGACCTCAACATTATCTTGGGATTATTTTTTTCCACCCCACAACCAAGACTTTTATATATAAAAATTGAATGCATATATTAAATATATCATTTACTATATATATAAAAGCTTATAAAAACTTTTCGGACCTTTTGAAAATTTGGGTCTCGAGCAACGGCACGGGTTAGCCGGCCCAAGAGCCGACCTGAAACGGATGTTCTTAAAGGTAACATACTTGCATGGATTGAAACAAATTCAAAATTTCAGTATAAGACCACCCGTAGTGGGGAAAAATTTGGGCGTTTTATGCCAAAACCACGCCCCTCAACGCCCTCAAACCACCCATTTAGGCGTTTTTTTCCAAAAAACAAAAAAACCAAGAAGCGTCCTTTTTTCCACGTCCCCACTCTTTTCTTTGGCCAATGACATTTTTTCTTCTTTTTGGTTGTCCAGTACCCTTTTTTTGATGGTTTTTTATTTAATTTTTTACACCTCTTTTAACATAATGCCCCATAATGCCCATATCCCCACTACAACGATTTTAGAAAAACGCCCCCATAATGTCACATTACTGACTGGACTGTCACATGCCGCAAAACGCCCAAAGATGAGTGTATTTCACTAGTATGGTCTAATATTGTACTACCTTTTAGAAAGAAATGATTAGCCTTTTGTTCAATAAATTTCACTATAATATTATACTAGCTTTTAGAAAGAAATGATTGGCCTTTTATTTAATAAATTGTTTATCAATATATTATTACTGGCCAGGGGGACAATGGTTAGCTAGCAGTGGGTCAAGCCCCACTCCACACGCTCCCCTGTCGTTATAAAATTACTTTATGCTTGGCCTGGTTTAAAGAAATAAAGTTAATGACATGTTTGTTTCTTGCTGAGAATTGAGAACTTACAAGACACAATCTTAAACGATTTATTGTTTATAAGGCTAAACGAATTCAGGTTACAATTTGGTTGACATATTGATGACACCAATAAAAAATGTCTAAATAGGTTCAATCCGCACACTTAACCCACTTATGACACATATTACACTTTTAGTTATTGTGTTAAATAGGTTAATAGGTCGCCACTACTGGTTCATGAGCTGTTGATAAGAATATACATAGTTTTATAAATAATTAAAAATGATTATAACTTTGGTAACTTTTACTTCATGGCGTTAGCCGTTAACCGTGTCTTATTGTTTGTTAACCACGTTTAGTGAATCTTGTTAAATGTGTCATGTTAATCTTATGTTTAATTGTGTTAAACATGTATGTTGTCCATTCGTGTTATCGAACTAGTTACTATTAATCGTGTTAAACATGTTATGTTATGTAACCCGCTTATTAAACATGTCCTACTTAGTGTTTTTAAAAAAAATAACACGTTTGGTTAATGTTTCTTGTTCTTGTTAAACGCTTTTTGTTCTATTCAATTGTCTGTGCCTGATTATTAAATTTATAAGCAGATGGTCAAAAATTGCTCGGAAACTTCCTGGACGAACTGATAATGAGATTAAGAATTATTGGAGGACCCATATGAGGAAAAAGGCACAAGAGAAAAAAAGGTCATTATCTTCATCTCCATCAGTGTCTAATTCCTCTATCTACTCTTCAATTACTAGCAATCCTATGGTTGATTCCATGCCAATGACCGAAACCAAAGAACGAAACTTTTATGACACTGGCGGGTTAGAAACGGTGGCGATTACAAATTTCGAACGCGATAACTATAAGATGAAGAGTACAGCTACTAGCGTAAACAACGCGATTGAACAACAAGATGGGTATAATTCAATGGATGAGATATGGAAGGATATAACATTATTAGATGATGATTATGGTATAGAAAGTGTTTTTGGTACATATAGTGAAACAACACCTTCTTCTATTTGGGATTACTCCCTCAACACGTTCTGGATGGTTGATGGCCAAGAGGAGATAGGAAAAAAATATGTAGTTCCCCGACAACAAGGGAGCTATTTAGCGCAAAGTTAACCAGCTAACATAGTTCTTTTAAGTTACATATTTGGTGCCATACAATAAATCGTTCGATTAAGTATCATGTCATGTTATAGAAGTAATACCAAAAACGAATCAAATGTGATGTGAAATACGTACTCTGTCACACTGGTAATCATTTACGACATATTTAATTAACTTTTGTAATTATTTGCTACATCTTTTGGTGGTATATGTTTTAAATTGGTTCCTCAATAATAGAATCATATGGTTACAAAGATATTATGTCAACACACATTTACGAATTTTGACACTAACAAATAAAACTAGATTAGTTGATTAACTCACCTTTTATTTCCTAGCCCGGATAAAGGAGAAGAGTTTATAACAATAAAATTCGAAAAAGGTTGAGCCTCTATGTTTTTTAATGATTGTGTTTTTTTATTATATTCGCCAACCCGATCCAATCCGAATTTCTTTTACGTTTGACTTTAAGAAATTAGATCACTGAAAAAGGTGAACCCACCGGAAAAAAAAAAAAAAATCCTAGATCCACGACTAGATATTAATAGTGACAAGGTGGATTTAAGGTGCTACACGTGTTCTTGAGGATGAAGAACTACTTATGGGTCTACGTATGATACTCACCCGGCGTAGGTGTTCCATCCCGATGGTCAAGCCATGACTGTGACCAATTTTTGATGTTAGTTAAGTTCAACAACTCGTATTATTTGATAATAAAATATTTTAATAACAATCATCTTCTATATATATATATACATACCATACAATTAAGTTAATCATTCTCTATCAAATTCATCCCACGCTTTCAGACAATGTCTTCATTGTAGTTCAAACCGCTCAAGCTACGTTACTTGATTTTTAAGACACTTCAATTTCCAGAAATTGTGTAACATTACTTTGTTGAAAATCCAACATTTAGTGATGAGGTGTTATTAGTTATTCATACTCCATCACCCTTTTAAAAGTGTTTATGGTTATTATAATATTTCGTGTCCACCATTGAATGATAACAACCCTTTCAATAGGGTGAGATACAAGATATATGGAAACTATTAAATACACAATTATCTCCTAAAGTATCTCCTACCACTTGGGCTAGCTCAAGTGGCCACCGACACCCGCTTTAAACCAACTCTAGGATCCTTGAGGTCTCGGGTTCGAAACCTGGCAACCCCAGGCTCTTCGAACCCCTAGGGTTGGCAGGGTATTCACCGCGAGGCGGCACTGTCGGGCTGCTAGCCTCGGGAGCAAGTCTCCCACGGTCAGGGGTACCGGGCAATTACCCTTTTTTTTTTAGTATATTGTAGGGGTGTAAATTTCTGACACGACCCGAAAACACGACACGAATCTAACACGAAATTCGCGGGTTTAGGTTTAGTCTAAACGGGTTCGGGTCAGTTTCAGGTTGAACCCGCGAACCCGTTTAGGTTAACGGGTTCGGGTCAACCTGGTCGGGTTGGCGGGTTGACCCGTTTAACACATTTATGTTATATTATATTTTTTACAATATGTTTTATGCCATAAATTAAATGGAGTATGTTTTTATTCCATAATTATTAATTAAAAAGAGAAATTAATATAAGATTTTATAATTTAAATATAATTGTGTTATATACATTTGTGTTTTTTAATTATAATATAGTTATTTCAGAAAAAAAATAAATAAAGAAATTCGGGTTGAATGGGTCGTGTTCGGGTCAACCCACGAAATTTCGGGTCGTGTTCGGGTTCATATGAATGATACGATTTTCGGGTTCGGGTCGGGTTCGGGTCAGGTCGAACCCGTGAACCCGCAAACCCGACCCGTTTACCACCCCTAGTATATTGGTGAATATTATTTACATAATATTTACATATTCTTCAAAATTATTTACACCCTTTTAAAAGTGTTTATGGTTATCAGAATATTTCGTGTCCCCCGCAGTTGAAGCGTGATATGTATGAACGCGCAAACTGGAACGAAATTCTTCAAAAAGCGTGCTAGGAAGACCCTTAGTGAAAATATTCGCATACTGCGATGAGGAGGGCACGCGGAGAACTTTAACATGACCAAGTTGTACCTTTTCCCGAATGAAGTGAATGTCCATTTCAACATGCTTTGTATGCTGATGTTGCACTGGGTTTGCCGAAAGATAAACCGCTGATACATTATCACAGTAAATGATAGTGGCCTTTAAGATTGGGACACGTAGTTCGAGGCGAAGGTTTCAAAGCCAGCTGGTCTCGGCAACCGCGTTAGCAACGACACGGTATTTGGCCTCGGCACTGGACCGTGAAATGGTGGGCTGGCGTTTAGACGACCACGAGATCAGATTAACACCCATGAAAATGCAGTACCCAGATGTGGAGCACCTAGAATTCGGGCACCCCCCCCCCCCAATCCGCATCAGAATATGCAATAAGAGATGATGTGGAGGAGGCCGATAAGTGTAGGCCCAAACCAACAGTGCCCTGAAGGTAATGAATTATCCATTTAAGGAAGGCAAAGTGTGGCTCCCGTGGGGTATGCATAAATAAACAAACCTGTTGAACCGCGTAAGTGATATAAGGCCTCGTGAATGTTAGATACTGGAGGGTGCCAGCAGACTACGGTAGAGAGTGCCATCTTCAAGAAGATCCCCATCATTGGCGCCTAGTTTGGAGACTCTGTCGCATGGAGTTGCGCAAGGTTTACAACCGGTCATGTTCGCTAGGTGTAGGATGTCTCGAGCGTATTGCGATTGGGACAAGAACAACCCGTTAGAGTCCCCCGTAACAGTGATTCCCAGAAAATGGTGCAAAGGACGTAAGTCCATCATGGCAAACTCCCGAGATAGCATAGTGATGATTGACGTTAGAAGAGTCGAATCAGAGGCGGTCACGACGATATCGTCAACATACAATAGTAAATACGCCATAGAAGTACCGCGTTGGTAAATGAATAGTGATGAATCACATATACGGCTACGGAATCCACGAGAAAGCAAATGGGTCGAAAAGCGAGTATACCATGCACCAGGGGCCTGCTTGAGACCGTATAGAGATTTCTTCAAGCGGCAAACATGATTTGGACGTTGACCATCAATAAAGCCCGGAGGCTTGTACATAAACACCATTTCCTCCAAGTTACCGTGCAAGAAAGCATTCTTGACGTCTAGTTGGTGAATGGGCCATTGCCGAGAGACCGTCAAACTTAAGACTGTGCGAATGGTGGCGGGTTTAACCACTGGACGGAAAGTATCATGACAGTCTATTCCAACCATTTGAGATTTACCATTGACCACTAACCGAGCTTTGTAGCGCTCGAGAGCGCCATCCGATTTAAATTTATGTCTAGAGAGCCACATGCAATGAGTAATAGGTACCCCCTCCGGTCGTGGTACCAATTCCCATGTCTAATTTTTCTGCAAAGCACTAAACTCGTTGTTCATGGCTGTTTACCAATTAGGATCTAGAAGGGCGTTTAAAGGTGGGATGTGGGAATGGGTGAGATGTCATGGTTTGAGGAAGGGGCAGTAAGATTAAATTTAGGACTAGGCTTTGAAATTCAAGGCTTGGATCTGGTGTGCATGTGGTGACGGTTTGGTGGATTATTAGTAGTGGATTGGGCCGGTGGTGAATTAGGTGGTGACAATAGTGGTGTAGACGGCTGAGGTTGGGTTGGGTTAACAGTGGGCTGGGCAGTTGAAGGCTGGTTGGGGAAGGGATGGGTTGGGCAGATGGTTAAAGGTGATTGGGCCGTAGTGTGAGTAGGTACGGCTGGGGGTGTTGTGGCGAAGAAAGGGTAGGCCTCGTCATCGAGGAACTGGTAATCGTTGGGCGGGATAATGGTGGTGGAAGGGAAGTCGTCTTTGACAAAGACGACATGACGTGAAATATGGACCCGACCGGTATGGGGATCCATGCATCGATACCCACGAAAGTTAGGCGGGTAGCCTAGAAAGATGCATCGAGATGACCGGGGCGATAGTTTATGAGTTTGGGTAGCGGAGGCGTTTGGATAACAAGCGCACCCAAAAACGCGAAGATGATCATAGGTTGGAAGTCGGTGATAAAGGGCGAAGGTCGGGGTGTGGTTGTTGAGCTTAGGGGTAGGAAGAATATTGTGAAGATAGGTTGCGGTGTGGAGTGCTTCGACCCAAAAGGTGGGTGGATGACGGGCATGGGTAAGGAGTGCACGGATAATATTGTTAAGACGTCGTAGCATCCGTTCGGCCTTGCCGTTTTGTGGTGACGTTTGGGTGCATGAGAATCGGAGAACCATGCCATGTTGAGCGGCAACGTGCTTGAAGTTGTGATGGTCAAACTCACCACCCAAGTCGCATTGAAATGTTTTAATGCGACAATTGAATTGAGTGTGGATTAGTTTGTAAAATTTAGCAAAGGTAGGGAACGTTTCTGTGACAACCCTCAAAATTCCATGTATTCCGTACAATTTATTAATGATAATTAAAGTGCTTGACGACTAGGTGGAATTACTTAACTGCTCTCTGATTACTGTGTTATACTTAAATGTACTTGTTAACATACTAATAGTGTACAGAAAAGTCATTAAATAGTCCGGTATGCTTTCCCGAGTGTTGAAAATTAAAAACGTTACAAAAATATATATGTAGGACACTTTACGGATTAATTAAGCACTTTAACGGAACAACACTCAACCGAACAACCGGACATTACCCGGAAAACGAAAATATTGTCAGACACATTGTTTTTATGTTCTGAGCTAGTTAGGGTCCCCGAACACCCTAACACACTATATATTATATAACACACCATAAAACACAAACTAGATACTTAATCTCCTAACTAGATTTGTAACTAAACTAGTAACCAATACTTGAGACCCAACCAAGCACCCCCCCCCCCTTGGGCCGGTTACATGGGGCCTCACACCCCAAGATTTTCTTGATTTTTTTAATTGGATATGCCATGTACTCTAGGGGACACTTAGTATGATGGACAATAGCTTGATGGGGGATTACAAGAGTAACTTGTAGTCCATCATTCTTATCATCATCATCACAATTCACTTGCAAACTCTTCTCTCCCTCTCTCCTTGGGTTCGGCCGTGAGCCACCACAACCACCACCACCACCATCATTCAAGCTTCATCATCCATTCCAAGGGTATCCAAGGGTGTTAGAGATCATACAAACAAGCTTGGTGTGTTCAGAAGCTCAAGGACCTCTCTCGTTTTCTTTTATCCACCACTTTTCTACTCTTGAACTTCCCTAGTCCTGAACTAGTGGTAAGAACTTAGATCTTTGCTTCTTACATCGTGTTTAGGTGGTTAAAGATGTGTAGTGATCAAAATGATAAGAAACTCTAAAGAACCTTAAACAAGTCTTGAACATAAACTAGTCTAGTGATGAAGTGATGTTAATATGATGTTGTTATGATTCTTGTTGATTTCCTGATGATTTGCTGGTTAATATTGATGTTTGATGTTGTTGTGATCACTAAACATGCTAACGGAATCAATCGAACATGCGTTAGAAGGTAGGGAACTAAAACATAAAGCTGGTTGGTGTTTACAGCCAACTTCAGTTGGCTGTAACCAGACCGTAACTTAACGAAAAATGTATTTTCTGAAGTCTAGATTTATGTATTATGAAATACGGTTCTAATGGCACTGGAGTCATAATTTTTGGACTTCGTTTACTATTTTTAAAGTGTCATTTTGTAATAGCAGCTAGAGCTGCATTTTTTCTGCTGAAAATATGCGTTCTGTTTTCTGTGATAACTTGAGTTCTGTGTAGAGTTAGATCATGGAATTTGTACTGTAGATGACCACCGATGTATTTGTAATTCTCTAACTGGAATTTCGTAAATCGGACTCTCGATGAATTTTAAATAAATTATTCTGTGGACTGCAGTCAGAAAAAGATAAATCTGATTTCAGTCCGGAAAATGATTTTTTATAAAATATTGGTAATGAACTGGACCCCGATATTTTTACACAATAATATATGGATCGTTTAAGACATTCTGTAAAAATTTGGGAATTTTTGGAATAATTTAACTATTTTATTAAAATGTCCGAAAACAGCCCGGTTTTGAATATTAAAGCTGAAATGACATAAGTTGTAATTTGCGTGTCTAAATGTCGAGTATGTTATATGTGAATGATCTAACATGTTATGTGTCAATAAAAGTGTTATGTGCAATATCGTATGTTTATTTATGAACGGGAATAGATGGGAAGTTTATATGGGCATAAACCGTTAAAGTAATGTGTGTTATGTGATAGATACGTGTAGGAACTTTGTGCTCTATTTGAAAATCACTAAATGACTAACTGGTAATCATATTAGGACGTGATTGACCAACCTTGACTGTTAGCTATATTTGAGAATCTAACCGAGCAAACCAAGGTGAGTTCACACACTTTCTAAGGCATGAGATTCCCGGTGGTTTGGGAATGAGTTAAAGAATTAAAACGGAATCTACATATCTTACTTAGGTAGGATATGTACGGCCATCCTCCTTGGGTAGGATGCCAATATTAATCATGCGTATTCTCTTTGGGAGAACTACATACGTTCGTCCTCCTTGGGTTGGACAACAACCCTCAAACTTACTAGACAAAACTCTATCATAAGTCCCTCATTTTATATCGACTTAATCGCCGAGGCCGATGGCGAGCGGGTCATAAGTTAATAGCGCTATTAGGTTTAACAAACCTCACACCGTGTCGTTCGAACGGGCGTGTACTAATGGACTAAGGCAAAGGGTCAATGCTGATAGACATTGACTTAGGGCACAACTTACTTTCGTTAGTGGTCGATATCATACCGTCTAGTAGTTCACATGGGGAAGCCCCCACTGATCATGGGTATGGATTGGGTAATAAAAGGAACTGGTTAAACATACTTTCAACTAAGGGGTAACCCCCACCGCAAATAAGCCAACGAAAGTCAAACCACGTTTTCAGAAACAACTTAAAACTAATCAACCAACCGTGAACTCACTCAACTTTGTTGATGACTCGTTGTTACATGCCTTGCAGGTCGCTAGACGCCTATGGAGCTTGCACGAGGAGGATGTTGTGGAATATGGAATGTTCTGTTCCATGCTAAACATTTAATCCTTTTGAACTTATTAAACCTACGTTTTGGACTTTAAACTTATGAACTATGAACTTATGTTTTGGACTTACGTTTTATGCTTCCGCTGTTAACCTAAAGTCGGTTTACTTCCTTTTGTTCACTAATCGTATTATGGTTGGTTTTATTTACTTAGTTACGTCGTTCAATATGATTGGTGGCTCGATCCTGGTCATGTCACGCCTCCAAGCGGTGATACTCCGCATGGTGAATCTTGGGGGTGTGGCAGATTGGTATCAGAGCCATTGGTTATAGTGAACTTGGTTTTAAAAAGGGAAGGGCTTTTTGATAAAACCAGACTATAACCTGTACAGTGCTCAACGATCCACAACGACGCTTCGCTCCACGTGCAAGACTCAACATCTTAGGTGATATGGTTTATGTTTATATTACCTACTTGTTACTTACATGGTACATTGTTCATGGTATGCATTAGTTAATGTGATAACTGCTATTTGAACCTTGTGTGCTTACTCTTTTCTGTCACTCCACACTTACGCACCTTGCAACACCTTTCTTACGTGTGTCCCTTCGATGTGAAGATCATGAGTGGACGTCTCGACATGACCCAGGGTCAGCTGATGACCTTGATTAACGAACGGATTGCTGAAGCCTTAGCAACCCAAACAGGGAGTCAACCCATGCACCCTCAAACACGCATGGGCACCTTCAAGGCGTTCCTAGAATGCAAACCTCCCACTTTCGACGGCACTGAAGGGACAATCGGCCTTCTACACTGGATCCGAAGAATCGAATATGCATTCGAAGAGAGTGAAAGCCCTACCAGCAAACGAGTAGAGTACGCTACTGGCATGTTGCAATGGAAAACATATTCTTGGTGGAACGCACAGGTTCAGATACTCGGGTTGGCAGACGCGAATGCCATCCTCTGGAGCGACTTCAAGGATTGGATTAAGGAAGAGTTCTGCCACCTGGACGACATTCTGGAACTGGAAATAGAGTATTATGGTTTGAAGATGGAATGACCAGAGATTGAGGCGTACACAAAGAGGTCTAACGACTTGGCTGCCTTATGTCCTAACATGTCACAACCCATATCTAGGCAAATCAAGCTATACCTCAGAGGCTTAGTCCCGAAAATCCAAGGGTTTGTGAGTGCGGCCAACCTTCCCACAATCCAACAAGTCGTTCGTTTGGCGTACCAGCTCACCGATCAGGCGGTGGAAGAGGGCAAGTTGCCCAAGCGTAACGTTTCCAATGCAAACACTCTTAATAGCAATAAGCATATTTGGGGTGATCACCAAAGTGAGAGTCCTAACTCTATACGACAGGACCCGCACAGGAAACTAGTACAACAGGGGCTGAACTACCAAAATCAGGGGAGATACCTAGGGAATAAACCGAGATGCCGCAAGTGCCAATGGCACCACAGCGGGTCATGTGTGGAATCGTGTTGCCAGTGATGCAAAAAGTTGGGACATATGGCTAGAGACTGTAGGAGCCCATATCCTACAAACCGGAACCAACGGCAACACCAGCAGGGTAATGAGAGATGTTACCAGTGCGGTGCTGAGGGTCACTTCAAGAGGAACTGTCCGCATATGAGACAGAATCGTGACAACAGCGGCAACCAGGGCAACGGGAACAATAACGGAAACAATAAGGATAACCGCAGGACTGGTAAGCATGAGTTCCTGAATGGACAAGAGGAAGCAGGAAACAACCCCAACGTTGTGGCGGGTAAGTTCCTACCAGACAATTTCCTTGTTTCTATTTTAGTTAATTCGGGTACAGGTGTTAGATACGTGTTCCTAAGAGTTAGTCAGGTGCTTAAGCGTACCCCATTATCCTTAAAACACCAAACACACGGTAGAACTAGCAAACAGTAAAAGCCTTGAAGCCACACACATAGTTAAAGGTTGTAACCTCGTCTTAGCTGGTCAGACTTTCTCTATCGATCTTAATCCTATCACACTTGGTAGTTTCGACATCGTTATTGGGATGGATTGGCTATCTCATCATCAAGTGGAGATTATTTGCAAGGAGAAAATCGTCCGCATTCCTCGTTCTGGTGAAGAACCCCTCGTGATTCATGGCGACAAGAGTGGTGCTGTCGTAGGCATTATCTCTTTCCTTAAGACCCATAAGTGTTTGCGAAAGGGCCACACTGCCATTCTGGCGCTCGTTACTGACACATCAATGGAAGAGAAGAGAATTGAAGACATTCCTATTGTGCGCGATTTTCCTGAGGTATTCCCTGAGGAATTACCTGGTCTCCCGCCTCATCGTCAAGTTGAATTTCAAATCGAGCTAGCTCCTGGAGCAGCGCCCGTAGCTCGAGCACCTTATCGTCTAGCTCCATCAGAACTCGAAGAACTGTCCACGCAACTACAAGAACTCTTGGAAAAGGGTTTCATACGTCCTAGTTCTTCGCCTTGGGGAGCTCTAGTGTTATTCGTGAAGAAGAAAGACGGTACCTTCAGAATGTGTATTGACTATCGCGAACTCAACAAGGTGACCGTGAAGAATCGTTATCCTCTTCCACGTATTGACGACTTGTTCGACCAGTTGCAAGAGTCAAGCTATTACTCTAAGATTGATTTGAGATCGGGATACCATCAGCTGAGAGTCCGAGAGGAGGACGTCTCCAAAACAGCATTCAGAACTCGTTACGGCCATTACGAGTTTCTAGTTATGCCTTTCGGGTTGACGAATGCACCAGCGGTCTTCATGGATCTCATGAACCGAGTGTACAAGCCATACTTGGATAAGTTCGTTATTGTTTTCATCAACGACATCCTGATCTATTCTAAGAATCAGGAGGAACACGAGCAGCATCTACGACTTATGCTGGAACTTCTTCGAAAAGAGCAGTTGTATGCCAAGTTTTCGAAATGTGACTTCTGGCTTCGCGAAGTCCACTTTCTAGGACATGTGGTAAACAAGGATGGAATTCATGTGGATCCATCTAAGGTTGACTCAATCAAGAACTGGCATGCACCCCGTACACCAACAGAAATCCGCCAATTCTTGGGTTTGGCAGGATATTACAGAAGATTTATAAAGGATTTCTCAAAGATTGCGCAACCTCTCACTTCACTGACTCAGAAGGGTGTCACCTATCGTTGGGGTGATGCACAGGAGTCCACATTTCAGCACTTGAAGGATAGACTTTGTAGCACGCCTATCCTTTCATTGCCTGAAGGCACAGATGGTTTTGTGGTTTACTACGACGCTTCCATCCAAGGACTTGGTTGCGTGTTGATGCAACGTGACACGGTCATTGCCTACGCATCACGCCAACTTAAAGTTCACGAAAGGAACTACACTACTCATGATCTGGAGCTGGGTGCAGTTGTTTTCGCACTCAAGATATGGAGACATTACCTGTACGGTACCAAGTGCACCATTTACACCGATCACAGGAGTCTCGAGCATATCTTTAAGAAAAAGGAGTTAAACTTGCGACAACGTCGATGGGTCGAGCTCTTGAATGATTACGAATGTGCGATCAAGTACCATCCGGGCAAAGCCAATGTTGTGGCCGACGCCCTCAGCCGAAAGGATACTATACCTAAGCGTGTATGTGCGTTACAGCTTACCATCCAATCCAACCTTCCCGCTCAGATTCGTGATGCTCAGGTTGAAGCATTGAAAGCAGAGAACATCAGGGCTGAGTCCTTACGAGGATCGAGGCAGCGGATAGAACGAAAGGAAGACGGTGCCTACTATGTTAACGAACGCATCTGGGTTCCACTTTTTGGAAATTTACGCGAGCTTGTGATGGATGAAGCGCATAAGTCTCGTTATTCAGTACATCCTGGTTCGGATAAAATGTACTACGACCTCAAGACTACGTATTGGTGGCCTGGCATGAAAGCTCACATAGCAACCTACGTCAGTAAGTGCTTGACTTGTGCGAGAGTCAAGACTGAATATCAGAAACCATCAGGTGTACTTCAACAACCAGAGATACCTAAATGGAAATGGGAGCAAATTTCCATGGATTTTGTTACTGGCCTGCCCAGATCTCAACGCGGAAACGATACCATCTGGGTGATCGTGGATCGACTGACCAAGTCTACACATTTTCTTGCAATCAAGGAAACGGATAAGTTTTCTACTTTAGCAGACATCTACCTAAAAGAAGTGGTGTCAAGGCAGGGAGTGCCAACCTCCATCATTTCTGATCGTGACGCGCGTTTTACTTCTGAACTGTGGCAAGCAATGCACAAGTCTTTTGGCTCACGTTTAGATATGAGCACCGCTTATCACCCACAGACGGATGGGTAATCTGAACGCACCATCCAAACCCTTAAAGACATGCTTAGGGCGTGTGTAATTGATTTTGGTAATGGCTGGGAAAAGCACCTCCTACTAGTGGAGTTTTCGTATAACAACAGCTAGCACACCAGCATCCAGGCCGCTCCTTTCGAGGCATTGTACGGACGGAAGTGCCGATCGCCTCTTTGTTGGGCAGAAGTTGGTGACAGTCAAATCACTGGCCCAGAACTAGTAGTAGATACAACCGAAAGGATTGCTCAGATACGACAACGAATGGCGGCAGCTCGTGACCGCCAGAAAAGCTATGCTGATAAGCAAAGAAAACCACTCGATTTCCAGGTTGGGGATCGAGTGATACTCAAAGTCTCACCTTGGAAAGGTATAGTCCGCTTTGGCAAACGAGGCAAGCTCAATCCGCGCTATGTCGGACCGTTCGAAATCATTGAGAAGATTGGCAAAGTCGCTTACAGGCTGAATCTACCTGAAGAACTCAGCGGAGTTCACAACGTATTGCACATGTCAAATCTGAAAAAGTGTCTGTCAGATGAGACTCTCATAGTTCCTCTAAAGGAGCTCACTATCGACGACCAGCTGTGATTCGTCGAGGAACCAGTAGAGATTACCGATCGAGATGTTAAGATTCTCAAGCGTACCAGGATACCTCTGGTTCGAGTTCGTTGGGATTCCCATCGTTGCCCAGAGTATACCTGGGAACGAGAAGACCAAATGAAACTCAAGTATCCCCAGCTGTTTAAGAAAAATGCAACCACTACTGAGACTGAAGCTACCGTAGAATTTCGGGACGAAATTCCAAATCAACGGGGGAATGATGTGACACCCCAAGAAAACCAGGAAACCAACGCAACTTAACTAGCTTCCTCAGTAACCACGTGCTAAATTTTGGGACGAAATTTTCTTAACAGGGGGAGAATGTGACAACCCTCAAAATTCCATGTATTCCGTACAATTTATTAATGATAATTAAAGTGCTTGACGACTGGGTGGAATTACTTAACTGCTCTCTGATTATTGTGTTATACTTACATGTACTTGTTAACATACTAATAGTGTACAGAAAAGTCATTAAATAGTCCGGTAAGATTTCCTGAGTGTTGAAAATTAAAAACGTTACAAAAATATATATGTAGGACACTTTACGGATTAATTAAGCACTTTAACGGAACAACACTCAACCGAACAACCGGACATTACCCGGAACATGAAAATATTGTCAGACACATTGTTTTTATGTTCTGAGCTATTTAGGTTCCCCGAACCCCCTAACACACTATATATTATATAACACACCATAAAACATAAACTAGATACTTAATCTCCTAACTAGATTTGTAACTAAACTAGTAACCAATACTTGAGACCCAACCAAGCACCCCCCCCCCCCTTGGGCCGGTTACATGGGGCCTCACACCCCAAGATTTTCTTGATTTTTTTAATTGGATATGCCATGTACTCTAGGGGACACTTAGTATGATGGACAATAGCTTGATGGAGGATTATAAGAGTAACTTGTAGTCCATCATTCTTATCATCATCCTCACAATTCACTTGCAAACTCTTCTCTCCCTCTCTCATTGGGTTCGGCCGTGAGCCACCACAACCACCACCACCATCATTCAAGCTTCATCATCCATTCCAAGGGTATCCAAGCGTGTTAGAGATCATACAAACAAGCTTGGTGTGTTCAGAAGCTCAATGACCTCTCTCGCTTTCTTTTATCCATCACTTTTCTACTCTTGAACTTCCCTAGTCTTGAACTAGTGGTAAGAACTTAGATCTTTGCTTCATACATCATGTTTCGGTGGTTAAAGATGTCTAGTGATCAAAATGATAAGAAACTCTAAAGAACCTTAAACAAGTCTTGAACATAAACTAGTCTAGTGATGAAGTGATGTTAATATGATGTTGTTATGATTCTTGTTGATTTCCTGATGATTTGCTGGTTAATATTGATGTTTGATGTTGTTGTGATCACTAAACATGCTAACGGAATCAATCGAACATGCGTTAGAAGGTAGGGAACTAAAACAGAAAGCTGGTTGGTGTTTACAGCCAACTTCAGTTGGCTGTAACCAGACCGTAACTTAACGAAAAATGTATTTTCTGAAGTCTAGATTTATGTATTATTAAATACGGTTCTAATGGCACTGAATTCATAATTTTTGGACTCCGTTTACTATTTTTAAAGTGTCATTTTGTAACAGCAGCTAGAGCTGCATTTTTTCTGCTGAAAATATGTGTTCTCTTTTCTATCATAACTTGAGTTCTATGTAGAGTTAGATCATGGAATTTGTACTGTCGATGACTACCGATGTATTTGTAATTCTCTCACTGGAATTTCATAAATCAGACTCTCGATGAATTTTAAATAAATTATTCCGTGGACTGCAGTCAGAAAAAGATAAATCTGATTTCAGTCCGAAAAATGATTTTTTATAAAATATTGGTAATGAAATGGACCCCGATATTTTTACACAATAATATTTGGATCGTTTAAGACATTCTATAAAAAATTGGGAATTTTTGGAATAAGTTAACTATTTTATTAAAATGTCCGAAAACAGCCCGGTTTTGAATATTAAAGCTGAAATGACATAAGTTGTAATTTGCGTGTCTAAATGTCGAGTATGTTATATGTGAATGATCTAACATGTTATGTGTCAATAAAAGTGTTATGTGCAATATCATATGTTTATTTATGAACGGGAATAGATGGGAAGTTTATATGGGCATAAACCGTTAAAGTAATGCATGTTATGTGATAGATACGTGTAGGAACTTTGTGCTCTATTTGAAAATCACTAAATGACTAACTGGTAATCATATTAGGACGTGATTGACCGACCTTGACTGTTAGCTATATTTGAGAATCTAACCGAGCAAACCAAGGTGAGTTCACACACTTTCTAAGGCATGGGATTCCCGGTGGTTTGGGAATGGGTTAAAGAATTAAAACGGAATCTACATATCTTACTTAGGTAGGATATGTACCGCCATCCTCCTTGGATAGGATGCCAATATTAATCATGCGTATTCTCTTTGGGAGAACTACGTACGTTCGTCCTCCTTGGGTTGGACAACAACCTTAAAACTTACTAGACAAAACTCTATCATAAGTCCCTCATTTTATATCGACTTAATCGCCGAGGCCAATGGCGAGCAGGTCATTATAGTTAATAGCGCTATTAGGTTTAATAAACCTCACACCGTGTCGTTCGAATGGGCGTGTACTAATATACTAAGGCAAAGGGTCAATGCTGATAGACATTGACTTAGGGCACAACTTACTTTCGTTAGTGGTCGATATCATACCGTCTAGTAGTTCACATGGGGAAGCCCCCGCTGATCATGGGTATGGATTGGGTAATAAAAGGAACTGGTTAAACATACTTTCAACTAAGGGGTAACCCCAACGGCAAATAAGCCAACGAAAGTCAAACCACGTTTTTAGAAACAACTTAAAACTAATCAACCAACCGTGAACTCACTCAACTTTGTTGTTGACTCGTTGTTACATGCCTTGCAAGTCGCTAGACGCTTATGGAGCTTGCACGAGGAGGAGGTTGTTGTGGAATATGGAATGTTCTGTTCCATGCTAAACATTTAATCCTTTTGAACTTATTAAACCTACGTTTTGGACTTTAAACTTATGAACTATGAACTTATGTTTTGGACTTACGTTTTAGGTTTCCGCTGTTAACCTAAAGTCGGTTTACTTCCTTTCGGTCACCAATCGTATTGTGGTTGGTTTTATTTACTTAGTTACGTTATTCAATATGATTGGTAGCTCGATCCTGGTCATGTCACGCCTCCAAGCGGTGATACTCCACATGGTGGATTTTGGGGGTGTGACAGTTTCTGATTTAAATTTGAGTGGGTAGACCTAAACATGTTGGCTGAAATTATCAATGAGTACCATGTAATATAGATGTCCACAAATCACAATGTACGATATCAAAGGGAGCAAAAGTAATAGACTTTGAATCATTAAATGGTAACTGTTGACTATTAGAAATTTGACAAGAAGAACAAATGGAATGACTGGTAGTCTTATTACAATGAATGAAATTATGATTAGTCAAAAAAATTAAAATAGTTGCGCCAGGATGACCGAGTCGGTTGTGCCACGGGGTGTGTTGATAAGTGGAGGCCAAAGCATATGAAGGTGGTGTAAGAGGATAGAGGTCCCCCGTGCTGTCATGGCGCGAAAGGAAGGTGACCGTCTTGAGGTCCTTCAAAGAAAAACCAAAAGGGTTAAATTCAATATAACTTGGTTATCACGGGTGAATTTACAAATAAAAAGTAAATCCTTGATAACGGTGGGTGAGTGAAGGACATTATTAAGTTGGTAGGTTTTGGTTGAAACAGTGTGTAGGGAATTTTCAGATCCTGTAATTGGTAATTTATGGCCATTCCCAACAAGAATAGTACTTGAAGAAAAAGACAAAAAAGTAGAAATTTTACCGATATTAGCGGTGATGTGAGAGGATGCTCCTGTATCCATGTTCCACGAAGTGTCCGGGTTATTGACTTGCATCATTGAAAGAGCCGTGCTGATGTCTGTCGGACTTAATGCATTAAATGCATTTTGCTCGTGGAATTGGGTAGGGGTGGGAGGCTGCTGGGTCAATTGTTGCATTTTGGGCCTGTTGGTACGCAACGTGGGCCTGGTTGTGTTGGACTTGAGGGTAAGGAGGAGGAGGAGGTTGATTGGGGGCCCAAGCTTGAGAGGGGTATGGTGTGGGCGGTGCGTTCCAAGAGGAGAATGGGGCCGGTGGGGGCTGTGGGCCGTAGGTGGGTGAAGATTGTTGCCCCCATTGAGAGTTGTTGTAGTTACCGTGTCCCTGATAACCCCGACCACGACCGCCACGGTAGCCTCGACAACGGCTACGAGGACGATTTGGATCATAAATAGTTTGCGAATACCGATTAGGATCAGTAGGGGTTGTGTTTGGAGTGGGTGGGTGGGTTATTGGGTTGGGTAGGTGGTTTGGTGGTGGTGGCAGCGGAAACAGGAGCAGTAACAAGCACCGACTGATTGTTTTTTTAGCGAGCAGCTTGTCGTTGTTGTTCTTTTTGTAGACTAGTGCGAGCATCATCCGACGACGGGGAGGTTTGATTGATGAGGGCAGCGGTGACATCATACTCGGACGGGAGGCCTCGAACAATTTTCGTAACGAGCCGTGGCTCGCTGACCGGAAAGCCAACATCGCCTAGTTGTTCGGCGATGTCTTTAAGTTTCTGACAATAATCATCGAGGGATGAACAAACTCCAAGTGTGAGATTTGTAAAGTCATGCTCAAGAGTCGTAGCTCGAGAGCCTTTGTTATTGAGAAAAATACCTTCGAGTTTCAGCCATGTGGCTTGCGCCGTAGCGTTGGTTTCAAGAACTCGAACCAAATATTCGTCCGATAGCATGGCATAGATCCATTGGAGAATAAGGCCGTCGATCTCTTGCCAAGAATCAAAGTCATCGCCTCCTTCCTTTGGTTATGTTGTGCCGTCGATGTGATCCAAAACCTTATATGCCTTTGCGTGTAGCTTGAAAAGCTTCACCCATGACGAATATATAACCTTAGTGCCGTCGAGCGTACTAACCTTGTTTTGAATGTTGGTTACCGTATAAGCCAGATGCAGGGAGGGGGATTTCGGTTCGGTGTTGGACGTGCTTTCCTTCCCGGTCATTGTAGCTTTCGAAACATGAGAAGACCGAAGAGAAGAGGGTGTGCGACGGCTAGGGTTTGTAGAGCATAGGCTCTAATACCATAAAAGTGTTTATGGTTATCAGAATATTTCGTGTCCTCTATTGAATGATAACAACCCTTTAAATAGGGTGAGATACAAGATATATGGAAACTATCAAATACACAATTATCTCCTAAAGTATCTCCTAGTATATTGTTGAATATTATTTACATAATATTTACATATTCTAATACCTTTATAGTCCATTTACTTTGATGTCTTGAGATTTAGTTTGGTCCATTAGTTGTAACTATTTTCATGAGATTGATTCTATCTTCTCGGATTTGGATCTTATCTTCCGGTTGTGTGTCAAAGATATCGATCTTTTGCTTTTGCTCTCTTAAGTCTTTAAAACGATTGGTCTCCTTATTTAGACTATGGGGTATGGTCCTCTTTCCCCCACTTCACATTAACTCCACCTCATCACCTTCTTCTTCTTCCTCTTCCGCTTCCCCCATCAAGAAGAAATGGTCTCCCCATCCATCCCTTCCAATAATATTAAGAGAGAGAGAAGCAAGACAGAGATAGAGAGAGAAGCATATCGGGGAGGCCCGATGCTACACCCATTAGTGTTATGACTGTTTCTCTTAAACTTTTCTTTAATTTATCTTTGGAAGATGATGGCCGGGTGATAAGATTTCAACCTTCTTTATTAAGATTTTTGAGATATAAGTTTCTACATGTTGGAGTTTAACTAGTTTAAAATTGTGTTATCTTTAAATAAACCTTTAAATTCTGCTTGACAAGGAATTAATCAATCTCATGATACAACAATATGGTTTTAACATATACAATTACCACATTGTTTAATACAACTATATGGCTTTAACATATACAATTACCACATTGTGTAGCTAGAACGAAAATGTGTGCAAAAATTATAATTATTGATCCAAATTCTTTTTATAAAAAGTAGACAACTATAATCTAGTATCCATAACCATAAATCAACTTTCTAGCCTAGAAAAGTTGGCATTTTGCAGGATATGAGAGCGAACAGCCTGATAAAAAACCGATCTTTCTTCAACAACATCTTCTCTAACATGATTTTCTCCAAGACTGTCACATATAGAGACCGAAACTTCAAGATCTACAACATCAGATCTACAAAGCGGGCAACTTGAATGCGATTGAAACCAAGTATCGATGCATGATACATGAAACACATGAGAGCAAGTAGGTATGGTTTTCACCCACTCATCATCTTCATATTCACCCAAACAAATTGCACATTCCGTACTTTTATCTTTATCTGATTCACTCTTTCGTATAAACTGTGTAACCGGAATCATTTTCACAATGAAAGAGTCGAGCCCACGGCTCTGGAAATGTAGAGAAGGATCATTACCATCTGTGTCACGTAGAAGCCTCCTTTGCCTGTTTCGTGTTGGTAAAATGGAGCGAAATGAACAACGTCTAAGTATGTTAAAGTAGCTAAAAACTAGAAATAAGGTTCCCATGGTGCCAACGATAGCAAGAACTAGTGGACTCCAATGAGAAGGCTGAGGGTTAGGAGATCCTACAGGACTTAGAGCCATGATCAATATAGTTTGATTTCTTGAAATGGGGTTTCAAGAAATTATCTTTTTTGTAGTATGAAAAGTTGGGAACATTGCCTTTCGGGATGACTAGTTGTTTTGATGAAGATAGAATACGATGAGGAAAACTAAGTGAAAAGCGATGTAAACGTTGTTGTGGTGATAGTTTTAAGGTATCAAACAAATTATTTTGAATTGTTCATTTGTTCTCTTCTTGTTTGTCTTCATTTAAAAACTATTTGTGTCGAATAAACAACTAAAGAGAATATATTTTGAATGTTACTTATAGTATTTTATATTTGATATTGTATGTATACTAGTTGATGCCCCGTCCGCGTTGCGGGGCGATAGCCGAATAATT
This sequence comes from Helianthus tuberosus, assembly GCA_030545235.1. NCBI lineage: Eukaryota > Viridiplantae > Streptophyta > Magnoliopsida > Asterales > Asteraceae > Helianthus > Helianthus tuberosus. Next base: position 1,175,683 of record JARYGA010027071.1, read on the forward strand.
CTCAATCAATTAAAAAAAAGACTACTATAATTTTGGTAGGAAAAAAAACAAAAACGACGATAAGGCCGTAATTTTGGGCTCAGGGCAAAACTATAATTTTTCAGGACTAATGAGCGAATGTTAGGCAGCTCCTTGACACGAAAAAAATTAAATGGAGTCAACCAATTAAAATATAAAAAACCTTTATAGTTTTGCTAAAAAAAACTAAAACGATTGGAAAAACGTAATTTTTAACTGAGCGCAAAATCATAATTTAGTTCAGGGATAAAATCGTAAATTAAATGGACCAATGGGGGAGTGCCAAGGATATGCCGGCATGACTGCAAGTTTACACTGGGGCAAAATTGTAAATTCATCAGGAAAACAAACAAAAACGATGGAGAAAATGTAAATATAAGTTAAGGGCAAAATCGTAACTTGCACTACTACAAAACAGAGCTTTAGACGGGGTGATATGGGTTTTAAGACCGTGTTTTCAACACCGTCTTAATGTACACTGGTTTAAAATCATGTCTTATTTGAACACTAAACCCTGTCTTTAAATAAATGAACCCCGTCTTTTGATCCAAAATTTATATTCAAAATATTATTAATATTAATACGATTAACATCGTCTTAAAAGGCAAGCTGGAAGTTTTATTTATTTATTTATTTATTTTGCAGTTTTGTGTCTACTCCAATCGTATCCGAATCAAGCCAATATATACACCATTTCAAACCTTTTCAATCAACCCAACAGACATTCAATTCGGAAATAAAATTGTCAAATTACAATTCTTTGCTAAATGTATAACAAACTACATTAAATTTCATACATAAGCTACATACAATTCTAATATCTATAAATAAAGCTAAACTAACGGAATATTTAACTCTTGAAAAAAATTCGGCATCAACGTCTTCAACAAAATCTCTATATTATTATCCGTAGCCTCTCCTGTGTCAAGCCACATCTAAAGAAAGTAAATATAAAAAGTTAGAACAAACATCAACGGTAACTAAAATCAAATAGAAAAAAAGTTTGGCTTTTAACATCTTCAACAAAGTCATGTGTATATATATATATATATATATACGTGTATACACGTATATATATATGTATATATATTACCTTTATTTCGAGAACCGCGAGAACCAATGTGAACACAACCTAAAATAGCTAAAACAACCTAAAAAAAACCTAACCCCTCCTCCCCCAAGCTAAAATGCTAAAAACTAAACCCCCAAAAAACCTAAAAAAAATCAAAAAACTTTTTTTTTAAATATTTTTTATATTAAAATCGCTACTTTTAGTAGCAAAAAAAAATTTTTTTTTGCTACTAAAAGTAGCGAATTTTTTATAAAAAATATGAATTTTTTTTTTGGTGTTTTTTAGCTACTTTTAGGCATTTTTGGTTGTGTTCACATTGTTTCTCGCGGTTGTCGCAATAAAGGGTGTTTCCTAACGGTTCTTTGTCCTACATATATATATATATATGTATGGGGAGCCGCTAGAATGAGAACCACCACGAGTTATGAGAACCGTGAGAACCACGTGCCACGGAGGGGCGTTGACCACGATATTTTTTTTACAACTAGATCCGTATATTTTAACAACATTCGTAAAAAAAAATTCAAACGGCGCGCCCGAGGGGGTAGTTTTTTACACCCAAAGTTTGTAAAAAAAAAAAAGAAAAAACAAAAAAATAATAAAAACACCAAACTTTGGGTGTAAAAAACTACCCCCTCGGGCGCGCCGTTTGAATTTTTTTTTTACGAATGTTGTTAAAATATACGGATCTAGTTGTAAAAAAAAAATCGTGGTCAACGCCCCTCCGTGGCACGTGGTTCTCGCGGTTCTCATAACTCGTGGTGGTTCTCATTCTAGCGGTCCCCTGTATGTATATATATGTATTTATATATATACTAATACGTCTAAGAAGATCACAAACAATCTCATAAAAAAATGTATAAGTAGATAGTACTCAACATGACCCTTACCCTTCGATGTGTATTAAAAGTTGACATGTTTCAACTCAAACCCGTTTAACCTATTACATAACACATCCAAGTTTCAACCCACTCATCCTTCCACATCTCACATATATGTATATTATGCAATAGTAGAAAACTAAACAAAAAAGTGGTACCTCGAGAGCCATCCATTTCTGTTGTTAGAAATTATGAGCTATTTCAGCAGCTTACTGTATATGCTCCTACAAGGTATAGAAAGATATCAATACTAAGCATATGAAAAAACTCAATAGCTTTATCACAAAATTATATAAACATGAAATATTGTAACTGCAAACCATATAATGGTTGCTTGCCAATCATGAAGAGCTTACAAAATCAAACTACTAGTACTAACAAAATCAGTTGATGTCGAAAAAGCATATACATTGTTGGAAGTCAAAAAACCTTAATGTTATAAACACCAATTTCTCCACCAAATGAGGACGTTGATATAACTTCTTGTATCTTTGGATACCAATTCACATCAAAGTTCCAACGAGCCCGAGCGGCTCACGAGCCTAGACGAGCCCACTATTTATATAATTCGTAATAATATACTAAATATATATTTAAATAATAACAAATACTATTTATGAGTAGGGTTCCTGCGGAAAGTGTGTTTTTCCTAGAAAGTCTAGGAAGCGATCTTGTCCATCCGATTGGTGTGTTTAAGGGTTGAGATCAAATCAATGGCAATCTTGTAATAATTTACTATATTTAATAGATTGTTTTAAATGAGGAGGGGCAATTTCGTCCTTATGTGTGTTTTAAATCAATAAAAAATAACCGTCAGAGATATCACATCTCCTTAATACACGCCATTTCCCTCTCTCTCTCTCTTTCTCTCTCTAAACCCACAACGAAAACCCTCTAAAATCATACCAAAAATACCTAAAATCATGGATCAAGATAAGAGATTTACCAACTTCTATATACGTAAGATCTTCCCAACATTGTGTTCTGTGTTTTAGTAGGCGATTAGGGTTCAATCGTGTTCTACATTGAAGTAATTGATGTTTGAAGGGAAGAGATTCAAAGAACAGAGGGATTTGAACAAGATGGATGGAAGCAGAGATGAAGTCGCCGGAAGAAAAGTTGAAGTTGCTGGAAGCACAGTTGAAGTCGCAAGAACCCTAGGTGTGTGTTTAAAATAACAAATGTTTGTAGGTATTCCGTTTGTTGTGGATGACTCTGCTTGCTGGGGCGAAATCTGCTGATGTAAAACACATTTGTATGAATCTGCTTGTTGTTAAAACACAACTGTATGAATCTGAATTGCTGTTAAAACACAGCTGTATGAATCTGAATGATAAAACACATTTGTATGAATCTGCTTGCTGTTAAAACACAGCTGTATGAATCTGAATTGCTGTTAAAACACAGTTGTATGAATCTGAATGATAAAACACATTTGTATGAATATGCTTGCTGTTAAAACACAGCTGTATGAATCTGAATGATAAAACACATTTGTATGAATCTGCTTGCTGTTAAAACACAACTGTATGAATCTGAATTGCTGTTAAAACACAGTTGTATGAATCTGAATGATAAAACACATTTGTATGAATCTGCTTGCTGTTAAAACACACCTGTATGAATCTGAATGCTAAAACACAACTGTATGAATCTGCTTGCTGTTAAAACACAACTGTATGAATCTGAATGCTAAAACACAACTGTATGAATCTGCTTGCTGTTAAAACACATCTGTATGAATCTGAATGTTAAAACACAGTACCAAGAACATGCTGATAGATTCCAGCAAGAAAACGAAGGAATGATTGATATTAAGTGAGATAAAAAATCGAAAACAAAAAATTCCAAAATTTATGGATAGTTAGTTATTGAAGATAATTTCCTAAAATAAAAATAGATTGTGAAAGTACATAAATGCCCTTTTAGATAAAATCCTTCAATGCCACATGTCGCGTTCTTATTGCTTCCTAGACTTTCTAGGAAAAACACACTTTCCACCCAACTCCTACTCTACTATTTATAATGTTATGAAAAACAACTAAATTATATATACAAAATCATAGTTATTATTAGAACAAGAGCAAAATTCAACCCTTTAAAAAAGAAACAGAAGAACAGAGATTCCAACTTATTATTTTGGCAAGCATTTCATAATGTGAAGTCTAATCTCTATATTTGCAATATCGCTAGTTGTTATTTGTCTAATTCAGTTTCACATAATCATTCCATTGGGCTTGAAATTAACAAAATTTATATTCACAAAATTGCAAAAACACCAAATTCATATTCACAATTTCAAACTCATAAACATACTAACAGAATCATAGACTATAAGTTATAGATAACTAGAAAAGTAAAAGAAATTGAAGGTTTACCTCCTAAGTCCCATATCCCAATCGTGTTCTGACTTCTAAAATCTGAATGACCCGGAACGGGAGACCTGGAGAGCGGAGGTGGCTGGATAGCCGCTGTGGAGGTGGGTGGTGGCGATGGCGAAGGGGTGGTGGCTGCAACGAGGTCAAAGGAGAATGAGACCATCTCGGTGCGACTACGTGTACAAGTTTTTTTGAACAACCAAATGAACTTGCACTAATGCAAACATATATAATGATTAAACCGGCAAGAAGACGGCTGAAAATATACCCAAGAGCAACAACCTGGTCCATAACCTAACACAATGATATAAGTACTATTTATAAAACTGAAAAACATTAAATAACATAAGTAAAGAGAAAAAAAACTAACCTTGAAACTTTGTAAGGTTGTTAATGGTGAAATTGAATAAAGAAGATGAAGAAGTTGAATGAGGAAGATGGGGGAATTGAATGAGGAAGATGAAAGGAATTGAAAGAGATAAGGTTTAAGTGGTTGTTATGTGCATCGTTCTTGAAAGTTTATAAGACGGTGTTCACAGACAACACCGTCTAAAGGATGCAGAAATTAGTATAAGACGGTGTTTAAGCATTAGACGGGGGTTCTTTTGAATTTTATTGAATATTTATAAGACGGTGTTCAGAGACAACACCGTCTAAAGATTGGAGAAATTAGTATAAGACGGTGTTTAAACATTATTACTTTAACACCGTCTAAAACAAATCCTTTACACATGCTACATTTTTATAGTAGTGTTGGCTGTGCGAAATAAAAAAACTAATGGCAAAACTATAAATTTATAGGGGGCAAAATCGTAATTTTGAACCGAGGACAAAATTGAAATTTTTAGCTGAAATCAAAAGCGTAAATTTATTTTTAAATGAGGGGTAAAAACATAAATTTGAACTGATGGCAAAATCGTAATTTTAATGGAAAAAAACTAATGGCAAAAGTGTAAATTGAAACAGGGAAAAATCGTAATTTTTAACCGAGGGCAAGATCGAAATTTTTAGCTGGGGCAAAAGCGCAAATTTAATTTTAAGTGAGGGTAAAAACATAATTTTATATCGATGGCAAAGTCGTAATTTTAAGACGGGGTAAAATCGTAAATTTGTTGGGCTAATAGGGGAGTGCCAGACAGCAGCTGTCTTGCTGTCTGGCACTATTGAAGTTGCCGCCCATTTAAACCAATAAGGGGGACACCACTATTGCCACTCATGAGAATAGTATATGTTGAATAGTCATGTTGTAAATTTTACATTCGTAAGAAAGTGTAGCATTTGTTGGAACTAATTGGATCAAACCAAAAATATATTAAAACATGCATGTTTAGAGTACATATTTCGACTGTTTTCTTTATTAATTACACTCGACTTGACACAAAAAACGAATATAACCCTCTATATATCAGTGGCGGAGCTAGCCCATTAGTTTAGGGGTATCCCAAAAAAAAAAATTACCGGACAATTATAGAAAACAATAATAAATAAAGTAAAACAAATACCTAATAGATGTGTCATCTTTCTTTTTCATAGCTTGAAATCGTTTCATCACATCGAGTCTTTTACTTTATCAAAAGTTTATTTTTCGACCGCACAAACCATAACATTGTTCAAATATTCCGGGCTCATTCGATTGCGTAAATCCGTCTTGACATGCTCCAATTTAGAAAAATATACATACATACATACATACATACATACATACATACATACATACATACATACATACATACATATAGGATATAGGGGAGGATTCATTGGGGAACACTAAAAAAGTGGGGAACGGGGGAACACTTTTAAAAATTATACTTAACATGTTAAAAAAAATATTTTTCTAAATTTTTTTCGGCGCTTTTTCTTATAAATACAAGTAGAAACATTTTTGATAAAAAAAATCAAAAACTAAAAATATAAAAAAATGTTTAAAAAACAGTTATATCTTATAGAATTAACTTAACATATTAAAAATATTTTTTTTTAACTTTTTCAGCGCTTTTCTTTATAAAAAGGAAGAGAAACTAGTCGAGTAAAAAAAAAATTTTGATAAAAAAAATCAAAAACTAAAAATATAAAAAAATGTTTAAAAAACAGTTATATCTTATAGAATTAACTTAACATGTTAAAAATATTTTTTTTTTAACTTTTTCAGCGCTTTTCTTTATAAAAAGGAAGAGAAACTAGTCGAGTAAAAAAAAATTTAGCCTTTTTTTAATTGTTTTTTTTAATATTTTTAGTTTTTGATTTTTTTTTTATTAAAAATGCTTCTACAAGTATATATAAGGAGAAGCGCCGAAAAAGATGTTTACAAAATTTATTTTTAACATGTTAAGTTAAATTTTTAAGAGTGTTCCCCGGTTCCCCACTTTTTTAGTGTTCCCCAATGAACCTCACAGTATACAAATATATATATATATATATATATATAGGGTAAGGTTCATTCGAGAACCACCTTTATTGCGAGAACCGCGAGAACCAATGTGAACACAATCTAAAATAGCTAAAAAACTAACCTCCCCCCCCCCCCCCCCCCAAAAAAAAAAAAACCTAAACCCCCCCTCCCTAAGCTTAATGCTAAAAACTAAAACCTCAAAAAACCTAACCCCACCCCCTCCCAAAAACCTAAACCCCCCCTCCCCCACCCCCCAAAAACCTAACACCCCCCACCCCCCCCCCCCCCCCCAAAGTTAAAATGCTAAAAAACTAAACCCCCCCAAAAAACTTAAAAAAATCTAAATTTTTTTAAATTTTTTTATGTTAAAATCGCTACTTTTTTTGTTTTAAATATTATTTTTTTTTGTTTTTTAGCTATTTTTAGGCATTTTTGGTTGTGTTCACATTGGTTCTCGCGGTTCTCGCAATAAAGGGTGGTTCCTAACGGATCTTTATCCTATATATATATATATATATATATATATATATAGGGTCGGGATTTAGAGAAAACGGTAGAAAGTGTGAAAACGGTGAGAACGCTTATGGATCGTTCGATCAAAACAATCTATGGACTAGATTGGCGCAGTGGCGTTTTCGTAAATAACATCAATTTTATTACGTGGACGCACCTAATTAAGGGTTAAAAGGTCTTTACACTTCTATACCAAAACGCCATACTGATGAATAAAATGCCATTACGGACCAAAACACATCCCTATATAAACAAAAACATCCCAGACATAAAAACACATCCCCTAGAACCTGAAACGCCATATTTTCTACTATATACCATTTATCTTACAAACGCCAAAATCCCCAAAACATCAAACACAACTACTCAAAAAACGCCATATTTTCTACTATATACCATTCATCTTAGAAAACGCCAAAACACTCAAACATCAAAGATTCCAAAAAAATCGACGGTTCTTTCAGATACACTATTTACTCAGTAAAACGTCAAAAATGCCAAATATCGTTTCTTGTATATTCAAATATTGTTCTACGCCAAAGTTTCGGATAATGCATTCTTCCCTGAGGTGTTGTGACTCAAGTAACATTTTGATGCATGAGATGGACAAATCATAAACAAAAAGATGCTAGGGTCAAACTTATGTCATTTTCTGTGTTTTGTTCTTCTTGAATATTATAATGGCATGAAAAGACGAATGACACTGATGAGTTGTTTGAAGATACATATTCAAAAAAAAAAAAAACTCATGTTATTTTGTCTTTCCAAACGGCCACAAAAACAAAAGCATGGCTAAGCCAAACTACCAGCGAACATGATTCAAAGAAAGAAAGAGACTGATGACAGTGAAGATTTGGAAGATGAATTGTTTTTTATTTTTATTTTTTTAATTTTCTTTTTCTGTTGTTTGTTATGTATTTTTCAACTTAGAATAAAAAAATACATTATATTAATGAAATGCCAAACAGTTATAATGCATATGAAACGCCATAAATGGAGTAAAAACGTCAAAAACTCCCAAACTATAATGAAAGTAATTTGCAGAAGTATTAATTAATAAAAGCTAAAAATGGAAAAAAAAAAAAACGCCAAAAACTATTTAAACCCATTCAAAAACGCCAAACTTGGGAGATGGAAAGTCTATAACCCTAAAAACTCATAAAAAGCTGAACAAAAAAACTGTAAAAATACATAGTAACTGAAAAGACGGCTACTTTATTAATATCATATATTATAAATAAAATCCCGCCTAAACTACGCGCCAAAAATATCCTATAAGAGAGACATCTCTGCATAATCAACTGCTCACAAACCCAGAACGTCGTATTTCCTAGAAACCATTCACTTTAAAACGCCAAAAATAATAGTTAAAAAAGCCACATATGCAGAACCTCGATTCTGCTATATTGAGTATTGATCTGAATGAAGTTTCACCGAATGAATTCTTCTCTGAGTTGGGTATCTCTATAATCTTTTGCTGAATGAGATGGACAAATATTCAAGATAAAGAGACTGATGACACTGATATGACATCATGTCACTTTGTTCTTGATGGATATATTGATGGCATGAAGGGATCAATACATTAGAGCAGGCGTTGGTCTTCAACATATCATCAAACAAGTATATATCCACCCACCATAAAGGATCCCACAAAAAAATAAGCATCTTCTAAAGACGGGCGCTATGTAGGAAAATAAGGATCTACATAAGGTATTCAAAAACAGGTTCAAAACGCCAAAAGAGTAAAGTAGAAGAGGCTGATGACAGTGAAGATTTGAATGAGAAATTAGATTATGATTTTTTTTTTCATTTTCTAGTGTTTGTTATCTAATTCTCTATTGTTTATTATCTAATTCTCTAATAATTTAAAAAAATTGAGTATAAAACGCCAAAAACTACAAACACCAAAACGCCTGATAGTGTGAAAAACTGTGAGAACGAATGCTAGCAAAGCACGATATTGCTATATAAAACGCCAAAAAATGCAAACAAAGTATTACTGGAAAAATCAACACTAATTGCAGATGAAAATTGAAAGAAACAGTAATTGCTAAAACAGTAAAATGAAGAAACGGTATCATTATTGACAAACATTTATTTATATTAAAAGCCACTACAAGGAAAATTGAAATTTATTTATCTTTTCAAAACGCCATAATTGTCTGTCACATTATAGGCCTGTATCCTACATGGCAAAACACTTGATATAATAAAATCAAGAAAAAATAAAGGCCTGCATCCTGATCTAGAAAACAATAAAAACGCCAAAACAATACTTAAAACGACAAAATATTTACTATGATCCTGATCTAAAAACAATAAAAACGCCGCGTATTTATTAAACGCCAAAAAATGGAAAGATGAAGTGACACGCGTTTAAAAAAAAATATGAAAGGACAAAAAAGCCCCTCCGCCCTTCTCTAAGCGGCGTGACACGTGTTGGGCCAGGATGCGTTCTCACTGTCTCACACTTTTGAGCGTTTTCTCCCGAACCCGTTTCTATATATATATATATATCACCCGGGATTGCTTCCCGGGCTAGAGAAAGTTACTTATATTAATAAAATTATTTATGATTAATATATAAATAAAATTATACAAAAGAGATGACACATTAAATGTCTAAGTTGGTAACGGAGAGTACGCCTGACATTTTTTTAGCGTAACTGATTATTTTCAAATAAGTAGTAGTATCGATCAAACAAAGATCTACACCAATAGCTGATAAATGATGACCATTTGTGGTTTTTTTGGGTTTGAGTGGATGACACCCCAACGAAAGTTATTGATAAAAAAATCACTACGTCAAAAATGGCTTACGGCCACATAAAAAAAGTGTGACCATACGCCTTTCGCCACATTTTTTTTTAGCTCAAGTGTGACCAAAGGTCGAGTCATCGTAGGCATCATACGGCCACATTCACTTATGTGTGGCCATAGCAACTTAAACCGTGGCTAAAAGGTCTTGTTGAAATCAATCATTTTATCAAATAAGTGTGGCTAAATAGGTAGCAACAACCACGCGAATTTACTATAAGTGTGGCCATTTCTTTTATACAGTCACCAATAAGTTTGTTTTAGCCACATTAATTTTAAAAAACTTTGACAAAAAAAGTTGTTGTAATCAAGCAAATGGTCCATTAAGTGTGGCTAAATGGTATCAATGGTCACATGAATTTATTATAAGTCTAGCCGTCTGTATTATATAGCCACATGAATTCACTGAAAGTGTGGCCGTTTCTATTATATAGTCACTAAAAAGTTTATTTCAGCCATATAAATTTTAAAATACTGTGGCAAAAAGGTTGTTGTAAATAACAAAATGGTCCATTAAGTGTGACTAAATAGTATCAATGCCCACATGAATTTATTTTAAGTGTGGCCGTTTCTATTGTATAGTCACATGAGTTTACCATAAGTGTGTTTATTTCTATTATGCAGTCACTAAAAAGTTTCTTTTAGCCGCATGAATTTTAAAAAAATGTGACAAAGTGGTTATTGTAATTAAGAAAATGTCCCATTAAGTGTGACAAAATGATATCAACAGTCACACGAATTTACTGTAAGTGTGGTCGTTTCTATTTTATAGTCACATATATTGTTGTGACTATGTGACCATTTTTATGTAATTAGCAATTTTATTTTCAATTATTCGTAGAAAAAACAATAGCAAAGATGAACAAACCTAAAAACCAAAATTAATAATAATATTAACAATAGTAAACCAAAATCTATACATAAGTTGTCAATTTGAATACTAAATACATAAACTTGCATCAATCCTAGCAGCACTTGCAACAGCAACACTTTTTGTCTCAATATAAATCACTCCTGGAAGCACTTGCAACGTAACCTTCTCTCATTCCTTGAAAAACTCTTCCTGTTTTCATTTTGACCATTAGCTGGCCCTTTTGTCTTAGCCAATCAAAACTCCTTCACAAAACAAAGTCGCGCGCTTCATCATATGACATAATTTATTCCAAAAAGACAATATTAATATATACAATAGTAACAAGAAAAGCACCCATACATGTTTTATCTGCATGCGGGTCGATTAGGTCCTTGCCAAGTAAAATGACGTTGGACTGACCTGTATCAAATTCATCACGTACATCAGTTTCAGAATAAACATAGGTAACAAAATAGGCGGTTGGAGGGGGGAAGTTTAAGGCTCTGTTTGGTATGGGGTAATGGAATGGACGGGGGAATGGAATGGACGAGGTAATGGAATGAATGGGGTAATGGAATTGATCATTACCATTCCATGTCTTGTTTGGTTACCATGTGTGAATGGAATGAATAATTACTTTTTGTTGTTTGGTATGCGAAAAAAGACTTAGGAATAAAATCAGATGGCAGTGGTCAGTGATGGGCGATGATGGTGCATGGTGCTAGGTGTCAGTTGTAGCGGCGGCAGTGGTTGGTGGTGGTGGTGGGTGGAGACGACGGCGGATGGTGACAACGGTGGTGGTGGTGGATGACGGTGGAGTTAGGTGGCGGCGGTGGCGATGGTGGTGGTGGTGGGTGATAGCAACAGTGGTGGGTTGTGGTATTGTTAATGAAGGGTGAAAAAGGGAATGGAATGGAAAAAAAACAGGGGGGATGGATGAAATGACTTTGAGGGAATGGAATGCATTTTGGAATGGACGATTCCATTCCATCGACCAACCAAACACTCTTTTCTTTATTTCCTTACAATGGTCCATTCCATTTCACCTCTCATTTCTGCATACCAAACACTACCTAAGTTTTAGGGGGGAAATTTAAGTTTTAGGATGAAATATTTTGGTGGAAAGTTTAAGTGTTAGGATGAAATATTTGGGGGGGGGGGGGGGGGAATTTAAGTTTTAAAATGAAATATTTTGAGTGAAATTGTTAGGATGAAATATTTTATGTAGGAGTTTAAGTTTTGAAATTAAATAGTTTGGGGGAAATTTTTAAAGATGTAGTAAGTTTAACATTTGGTCATACATTTTTTAATGACATTTGATACTATGTCGTCACACAAAATAAACAAAATGATGATTGTGTGACGAATGTTAATGTAAAACCACATTAAATTTTGTAATTTTAAGTGTGACTATTCACTAACATTTGGTTACATAAAATAATATATGTGGCCATATGTATTAGATTTTAGCCATATTATTAAGCATATAATGTGGTCGTAGAACACATTTGGCCACACTTTTCTAATGTGGATGTTTTATCTTAACGTGTGACTAAAGGTTTGGAATAGTTTTGTGTTTAGTCACGCGAAACAAATACAGTAACCGTAGATCAAATTTGGCCACACTTTTTTAGTGTGACTAATAAATGTCACAGTTTTTTCTTAAAGTATGGCTAAAGGTTTTGAATACACATGCTATTGGTCACAGGAAAATATATAATGTGATCGTGGATAACATTTAGCCACACTTTGCTAGTGTAGTAAATATATGTCACAGTTTTTTTCTTAAAGTGTGGCTAAAGGTGTCAAATACATGTTTTTTGTCACATAGAAATAAAAATATGTGGCCATAGATCACAATTGGCCACACATTTCAATTTGTGGCTAATAAATGCCACATTATTTTCTAAAAGTGTGGCTAAAGGTTCTGAACTGGTATAAATGGTCACATTAATAATAAAATATGTGGCTAAAGTTGTTTTAAAATATTATGAATAACCTTTAGCCACACATTTTTACAAATGTGTGGCAGGGCGGTTTTACCAAAAGTGTGGCCGTAGCCCCCTTTTCACGTAGTGAATAAAAATACACCTTAAAGCTAGGGTTCCCCAGGATATAACCCAAAGGAGAAAACCAACCCCAAAACAGCTAAGGCCTTACCAAACAGGATTTAAAAGCCTCGGTCAAAACACATATAACCAAAAACCATGAACAACCCCTACACTTGAACCACAAGCGGTCCAAGTAAACAGTAAGAGAGAAACTATACATGAAAACCTACCAACCAACATAAACCACATCAAACAAATACTAAATAACAAAAGGAAAAAAAATCATCAATCTTCAATACTTTAATCTTCCAGCTTCCAATATTCAAGCCATCCATCTTCCAATCACCAAACATCAAACAACCAACTTTAGCCATACACCAATTAACACCCATATACTCAACAAAACAACCCTTAATATACTCAACACTTATCAGCAGCAATACAAACATTAACAACTCATTCATAGACAACAAAAATCTGCCCTTCACATTTCCAAACCTACCAAAACCTAGTAAAATACCCGGGTCAAACTGAAATCACCCCATTGATAACCCACTCTAACCCACTCAGCAACAAACTCCAATAAACGACAACAACCAACCTGCCCATTAATTCAACCAGCATAGTCAGTAGCATCAATTTGACCCATTATTCTTGACCATAAACTTCGTAACTTCAGCAGCCATTGATACACTCCGAGGTTCATGAAAGGATAACCCCATAAGCCTCATTCTCAACATATCAAAGATTAGATAACATAAAACCTGCAGCAGCCTTTCAAAACTATTAAACGACCTGTTATTTCGTTCCTGCCAAATGAAGCAAATCGAAACAGCTAATACCAGCCTTCTAATCACACACTAAATAGTTTTAGATACATTTCACTGTTTAACATACTCAACAATAGGTGGCCGAGAGTCCGAGGCATTAGTAAAATTCGTCAAAACTTTAATTTTACTTGAAACCACTCTACAAATAATGAAAATAGTATAATATAAAAAGCAACAAAGATAATGAAAACAACACAATAAAAATCAACAGATATAGTGAAAACACTCCAATAACAGTTGAGATTACATAGAAAAAAAACACATAGTGTTGAAATTCTAGTGAGAGTACATTGCTGCAACTTAAAATTATTTCCACAAATGAATAGAAAATGGTACTTGCATGATTATTTTTATCTCCTTTGCGCCAACATGATTATGAACCCAAAAAAAGCCAAAAAAAATCACAAAAGCATGTTTCGAAACCCGCCAAAATAACACACGATAAATTGTACGCCATATAATGCAATCAATGCGACCAGTACTGATTTCTATGCGTACGCGTGCAAAAATTTATTGAAGCTCGCCTTGCCTCTTAAAAGCAATCTCCTTCATTTTGCTGGATTTTAGCTTATCTAGCCTTTCCACTTCCACCTCAGCCTTAAAAAGATACAGATAAAAGATTTACAACTAAATAATCAATTTTATAATATGCTATATTATTTAAATAATCAAAATCAGGGTACTTGTTTGATCAAATCTTGAGAAAGAGCCCCTGGGACATTCAGTTCCATCCACTCAAGCCGATATGTTACAAGTAACATGATCAAACAAATGTTGTTTTTCCTCAAATGTGTCCATTAAGTTCCAAAGATCTATTAGCTGGGTTGCTAATTCTTGAAGATGTAAAAAATACGAAAACAAAATCAGAGTGACGGGCTATTTAGATGTAGACAAATGACGATATTTTTGACAAATTTTTCATTGAAAACAGGTTTTAAATTCAAGTTAAGTTCTCTTAGAACTTATGTAAGCTTTGTGAGATGGAAAAAATAGAGAATTCACAACTAAACGCATCCTAAACGTTATTTTTTTCTCTTAAGCCTAAACTACTATTAAAAGCCATAAAGGGCCATGAAAACGTTACTATAAGTGTAATTTCTTATTTACCATTTATCTTCCTCACTAAAAGCTAAGGATTTTTCTTTTATTAAACTATTAGTACCTAAGTATGTTATTTTGTGCAAACCACAGGGACTAACTATGTAATTAACTCTTAGTAAAATAACGTTAAAATTAGTGCACTTTCACTTTTGCCCCCTAAGGGCCCACACGTATATACATTATATCGCATACCGCAGGCGGGGCGTGAACTGTTTTTATAACTTGGTAACTAAATCTCACAAATCAATTTTTTATAACTTGGTTTTGATTGAAATCATAGTAAAGTTCTATCCGTATTTGACACAAAACTGTTTATAAGAGAAAAAAAAATGGACAAAATGTGTTATGGGGCTGCCAAACCAGACCCGCTTTAACATGTTACCCTCAACCCAACTAACCGGCTGATTTCTTATATTTAGATGATCGAAGGAAGATTCTATTTCTCACCTTTATGATGACTGCCAAGTAGAAACTGCCACCAAAGTCAACATTCCAACCAAGCCGTAATTCACCATCATGTCACCATTTTTAATATTTTAAACTTCTCAACGATGGCATTCCACCAATCCGCATGAGGACAGCCTCCACCTTTGACCAACTGCAACTCATAGATCGCTTTGTTTAGAGATCTAAATCACCCTTGTTTATTTCATTATTTATAAAATAAAAATAAATAAAAACCGTACAAAAGATGTTAGCACGTCAACCCAACCTATGCCCAGCACATTTTGACCATTACTTAAAAACTGACCTGTTTCATCCTGAGTCCTTTTCTTTATGAAGGGGAATCAGAGACCCTTACTTTTATATCTGGATGATCAACTTGTTTCTCGGGATCTGAACTTGTCATTCTTCGAGCGTCTACATCATCTGATTGACTGGATGTCACATCATATTTGACCCGGCTGCTGTCTTTACATGAGGTTGTTCTGTAAGCAGAATCTGTGCGGATCGTTTTAATGACTGAACCAAAGAAATTTGTCACTGGTACCTGATGATAAGATAATCGAAAGTCAACTATTAGTTCCTGATTGTATAGTGGTAATCGATCACAACTTGCATTGTCATACATATTTAGCCTCTCAAAGAAAGCTAAGATATAAAACGTGAACCAATCCACAACTGAGACACCAACCTGTATCACAACAATTTCAACAACGTTAGTGTGCAAGTTAAATATATAGAAGCTTTGTTGTACACCAATCCGTTCAGAAGTAAATGGGTTGAATATAAGCTTTTCAAGTTATTAACTATTTAACAACATCCAGAATCTGAGATCATACTCACATCAGAATCCAAGTGATGTGAATACAAGTTTTCCCCTTTCATGCTACTTCCAATAGCCAAAACACCAGGTGATTGAATATGAAAAAGAAGAAACAATCCACACTGTGATCAATACTCAGACAAATATGAATCGGGCTTGTTACATATATAACTGTGAAGACCAGTTTTAACTCATTAAAACATCATAAAGTTGTCAAAAAAGACCTCAAATAAATTTTATAAATATTACACTACCCATTATGGGCGTAATATGATAATGACATAATAAGATTTAACTAAAAATAAACAATTAGCAACGTTAAAAGTAATGTTCAAAACAAAGTGGTTTTCATCTTACAAAATGTTGTTTGGCATATCAAAATTAATTTATAAAAATTAGCATGATCAAGATTTGACATTTTCTTTCATTTTTAACTTTTGGTAGTTACTTTCGTCTACTTAAGTGGCCTATGTGAACATTCAAGTGCTGAATGCAAAAGAAATGAGTCAATATATTCAACAACCAATTATGGTTTTCATTACTCGAGTACATCAATCTACGTAACATATTCAACAACCAATTATGGTTTTCATAACTCGAGTAGTTGAATCTACGTAACATATTAAAGCAGGACGTACTTTCTATATAAAAAAAATATTGTGCTGTAATGGATTTTTAATATTATGAAGAAGCTAGAGCCTTTAAGAAAAAGACTCAGACCCGCGAAAAGAGCGTTGCAGCTTGACAAGTATCTACCTGTAACACCTTTTAAAATCATGTCCAATGATGTATTGACACGTGTAATAAACCCTAATAAAGTCAAACGTTGAATTTAAGGGACTAATTTTTTTTTGAAAAATCGAAAACTTTGTATGCGAAAGGAATAAAAGTGTCAACGTGCTTAGTATAAGCCTTAGAATGACGTTACACGGTGTTCCTATTCACATATGAGCCACTTGTTGATCAAGAGTAGCCGTTTACGTAATTAATTAAAAGTTTGTGCGACGAAGGGTTAAAAGCGTCAACATGTTTAATTATACCTTTGAGTGACCTTTTAACAATCCCGGAGTGTTATAATATCTGATTGCATTATGGGGAATACATAATATTGGCCATATAGGGCTTTAATGCCGATAAATGATAATACGCACTAGTTTGTGCGTTAAAAAGGGTTAAAAGTGTCAACATGTTAATTCTTACTTCTGAGTGACCTTTTAACAAACCCGAAGCATCGTGATGTTTGATAATACTCACAGGAATGCCTAATAATGGCCGTTTAAGGCTTTGATGTCATTAAACGATAATACGCACAAGTTTGTGTGTTAAAAGGACTAAAAGCGTCAACGTGTAAATCTACACCTTTGAGAGATCTTTTAAACGAACCGGGAACTCCGTGATGCTCGGTCATACTCCCGGGGTGCCTAATAGTGGTCATGATGGGTATATTAATATTAATATTATTATTATTATTATTATTATTATTATTATTATTTTTATTCATTACTTGTTCACCACACAAAACTCATAAACCATTTGATGAATCTATGGGTTGTTAATGGTTTTAGAAACACATGTTATCATCCTAATAAGTCCCTAAACACATGGCATCATCCTATAAATTCTCAAAATCTATATAAAGGCTTAGAATTCATTCTTTCAAACTCACACCTTCATTCTTTCTTCCTATCTTCTCATCTTAGAGGATCCTAAGCCTTTGGGAACCACCTTTGAGTTTTATTCAATCCATAGGACCACTTGTAAGTGTTCCTTTCATGACTAGTTCTTTTATTTGGCTTTAAAAACCGAAAAGTCAAGCGTTTGCGATAAACGCTTTGACTTTTAAACGGTCAAGCCATTGCTTGCAACGAACATGGCTACGTGATCGTAATTAGGTAGGTATTAAACCCTCAAAAGGGTACCTCCTAATTACCACGGTTGCTTGGTCAATTGTCGGGTCAAACTTGTTAATAAAAAGTCAAACGGGTCAGTTTTTACAAATTAATTCATAACTAACAATGCAGAGGTTATGGAACATGTTTTAACATTAAAATAACTTGGTAAATAATATAAGAACATGTCTAGGCATGTTCAAGTCGACAATTATGAGTTTAGGCTCGGTTCAGAACCGAAAGTCACAAAAGTTGACTTTTGCTTTGACTTTCAGTTCTGACCTGATTTAGCTTTGTTTAGATATCCCTTAGGGTTCCTTTAGGACCATATTATAGGTTAGTATAGCCCTCTAAGGTTATACAACTTGGTTCCATAGAAATCCTAGTTCATTGCATGTTTCCGTTAAGTGCTTAAAAGTTGACCATTATGCCCTTTTGATATTAAAACGAGATTTTTGAAAATGTGAGAGGACAAAAAACCTTTATTACTGATATTTAAGCATGTCCTAAAAGTTTGACATTAGATTATGGTCTAAAACAGAAGTTATGCGCAATATCGTAAAATAAAGACTTTTTATTAATTAAATGGCAATTTTGGCATAAATCATATTTAAACCCAAATTTTGACACCAAACTTGCCACCTACTGTTAAGATATAATATTTAGGGATTTTTGGAAATTTTTGTTAAATTTTAAACTGATCATAACATAGGTTTCTTGCATAGGCTCGGTATTTGACGGTAATGCCCTTTTTGCTAATAAAATGAATTTTACACATCCTTAACATATCAAACTTTTTTCTACTGATTTTATACATCAAATAAATTATTTTAAAAAGTAGAGGTTGATCGAAATCTCAGATTTTCTTAGTTAACCCGAATATCGTCAAATACCGACTTTTATGCGATTTAGGCGCATAAGTATGGTTTAAAACCATATTTAGCACCTAAGACTTGTTACCTACTGATGTTATGAACAAATTTTTATACTTTAACAGTAAGCAAAATTTTTAAACTCAGATTCCTAAATTTGACCTTTAAAGCTTATGTGAAATTACCAAAATGCCCCTACAGTGCATAGTTTGGTTATAAAGGATAAATTTCACATATATGAAATACCCTACTGATGTAACTTACTAAATTAAGTATTTCACTAATTATATCATACCTGAACCTCTGATTAATACTTAATCTCTTTTATAACCTTTAAAATGACCAAAATACCCCTACGGGGCTTAATTTGAGTTTAAATTCGTTTTAGGCATAATGGAAAGTATCCTACTGATATCACAACATGTTTAAGGCATATTAACTTAGGAAACCTATTCATGACTCATATGTTTACCCGTTATGCATTTTCGCGTTCGGTACGGTTTATGCAACTAGTTTGCATAAATTAACCGAAACGGGTCAAACCTTATCATTTTTGTCTCAAAATACAAAATGTGTTTAGTTTACCCATACTAAACAAGTCTTCAAACTTGTCGGGTCTAAACCACATTCTAATCCGGTCTTCGCTTAATCTTGCGTTTTGAACCGTATATCTTCTTTTAAAACTAACCGGTGTAAGTTTAAACTTAAGTAAGGCCCGTTAGGAATCTAATAGGTCATTAAAACCTTCGTTCCAGATTTAGGAGACCAGTAAAAGATACTTGCACTTGCTAATTTGTACGACTGGGATAAATTGTATAATTTGCTCAGGTAAATACTTTTAACTTATTTTCCCTTATACGGGCTTGGGGTACGGTATATAAAATACCGCTTGGTCGGGCATTGAATTGTTAATCATATGAAGGTTAATTTATTGAGATGACCAGCTTAATCTGTTTTGTTTGCTTAAAGCCTTTGGGGGGGGGGGGGGTAAATGACCATGTCCCGGATATCCTTAGCATCATTCATTGAAATGGCCATGACCTAAGCACGGGGTGTAGGCATACACCTGCCGGTGCGTATATAAAAAGATATAACCTCATGTTCGAGAATAACTCGTCGCGGGATTATATTATGTGGTGTGTCAATTAATCTTTAACCCGGTATTCAGCCCGGGCTACTGAACGTATAACAAACATGTAATTCTTTTACAAGTTTATATTTAAATAATTATCCCAAGTTATAAAAGATATTTTGTGCCTTGTGCATTCAAATCGATTTTCTTTAACATTTTCATAATGAGTCGGTTAATTGTATTTACCAGTGTAAACTGACGTATTTTCCAAAAAGGTTAAGTGCAGTTACTATGCGAAATAGGCTGGCTACTCATGAGTGAATAAATAAAGAGTCTTGCAAGCTTATTACTTTAAGATCCGTTGAACAATATTTCCTTTGTTTTGATCCGCCTGTGGATCCTTTTACATTCCGTTGTAATACTTATGTTACTTTCACTTGGGCGGGAAAAGTTGTTGGTGAAATGTTGACGAAAGATGCTAACCCCGTAAGCGGTTACATTTCCTTCCGTTAAGCTTCTTGATCCGACGTGAGTGCACACGGATCGCTGTTTAGATCTATGGCTGGGGGTTTGCCACGTGGAAAGTGATCAAGTGGAGGTTTCTCTCCAATTACATGCTATTGTTGTGTCTTCAGGGATGCCTGAGGTGATGATACGTGTCCAGACGGTTATAACCGTCCTAGTGGTGCACGATCGAATTCTTTCTAGAAGATTACTGCTGTAATCTGGTGTGACTCTTTATCGTGTGGCATCAGTCAAGTAAATAATATCCAAGTCTGGATATTATTTAAGCGGGAGTGCTGATTGGAATTTTTTATCCTTGTCTGTTATGAGAGAGGCGCAAGGATTTATAAATCTCCTTTTGGCGCGCATGTGTTGTTTGTCGTCTTTCTTCTGTGTCCTCTTTGTTGGACCAGTGCGCGGCTGCGCAAGGTCTAAAGAGGCTTAAAGATGAAGTTGTGGTTTTTCTCTTCTTTATTGGACCAGTGTGCAGCCGCGCAAGGTCTAAAGAAGGTTAGGAAATCGAGGTTGTGGTATGGTCTAAACGCTCGGAACGAGGTTTTTGGGACCTTACCCCTCCAATTATATATATATATATATGTATATATGTATATATATGTAAACATCCATTAGTGATGTCCTATGATTTGCCTATGTGCCAAAATGAATCTTCTTCCAAGACGATGACAGTTGTAGTCTATGACTCCCTGTCCAACGATGAAGAACTATGTTCAAATCGTAAAGCCCCTGATCTAATAAGATTACGGCTTATAAATTAATGTCCTCTGTAACAGGCTTTTGTTGCCATATCTTTTAATGTCCTTTGCAACAAAGCCTTCGTGCCATATGATTATTATGTCCTTCATGACGGACTCATGCTTCATATTGTAAAAGCCATTGTGGTAAGCCTTCGAGCTATCTAAAATCGTCAATATGACAAAGACAGTTGTGACATTGTGATCTCCTGTCAAAAGGGTAATGGACTCGGTCCAAACCTTAATTGCCATTGATGGACCTTTTACGACCAATGCTAAATATTGATATACATTCAAATGACATTCATTACGAATGTTCTTGCCCTATTAGCCGGTATGGTTTAAGGATACCATGGCTAATGTATGTTGGTCGTAAGGACGATGACTAGCTATAGAAATGTAATTAAGCAAATGTTTAATTTTGGTGTTTAGTGCCAAGCTTCAAGTATGGCAAACTTGAATGAGACACATAACCGTCGCAATACTGATGATGCGACCAATGCTAATGATGCAACAAAGGTAAACTTCAAGGTTAATATAGTTCATCTCCAAGCTGTGACAGACGCAGCTGTTAGAAAGGCTATGAGAAAGGTCATGAGAAGGTTCGAAAAGCCGAATGCTACTTGCTATAAATCATATTTCCCTGCTCATGAGAAGAGTTTTGCTCACACTTCGAATGCGAAGGACAAACCAAATAAGATGACATATAGCGAGGAGCCCCGTTCTTCTAAATGACGTATTAAAAGTACTTTATCTCCTGCAAGTCAAGAGACTTCAATGGCGAAAGAGGAGCCATTGATTTCGTAAAGTTGTTGGATGAAATGGAGACCATTATGGACATCAGCGATTGTGCTGAGAAAGACATGGTGAGATATGTATCACAGTCATTCAAGGGCGATGCCCTTAATTAGTGAGGATGTTAATAAAGTCCACAGGAAAGATACCCTCATACAATATAGGATGGTCCAAGTATATGGACTCATCAGAAAAACCGGATGTCTGCAACACGAAATAGAAATGATGGAATAAGAATTTTTTATTTTCACCATGAAGGATCTAGACTATCAACAGTATATTACAGACTATAATTTATTGTCTGGAATACTGTCCTATTTGGCTCATCCAAAAATCCAAGCATAATGCACTATATATCGGTGGTTTAGCATCGGAAATAAGAAGGCATATTAAAAGCTTGCTTCTTATAAATCCATTATGGATCTACCTCAGCCACTTACATTTTATAGGTTAAGAATTAAACCGGTCAAAGCTGAGACTGCCCTAAAACGGTCAAAGAGAGTATAGCTAAGTATAGAGAGACTAAGAATAGAGGCGCTATTGAGACAGTTCATATCAAAATGACACCAGGTACATCCCTTATTATGATGGTATTACTAAGAATCATGTTTGGATTCGGGTGCTATTGAGTCTTTCATAGACCATAAGCTTAGCAAACTTTTAAAATTATCCCATAAGAACTCCAGATATTAAGCATAAGGTAAAACTTGCCGAAGAAAATCATAGAGACATTTCCTTCTATTTTCATCAAATAATCTTCATTCATAAAAATCTAAAGTACCCTTTCTCCAGATTGAGTACGACAATTTATGTTACTTTATTTTGTTATCTCATTGATTTCTATCAACTGCGAATGCTAAACTATGCTTGATAAAAGAGCCATATGAGGATTGGTGTATCCTAGTGTGTTCCATAGATTGCTTCCATGCCTGATCAGTATGGAGGTTTAATTCATGGAACCACTGAGATATCCCGATGATCATATAGTACTAGAGTCGGCTAATGGTATTCAAAGAAGATATCCAATCTAGGAATGTCCAAGTAAGTGTCGCTAATTAAGGCATCCTTGCATTCGTAAAGTAAACATGTCATTTATCTGACACGTGTATCGATAGATGAACTGAAGCCTGAGATTTAGAAATACCTCGGTAATCTCGGTGTATCCTGGTTATCTTCTCCGAGGAACCACTCTGGTTATCTCCTGAGAGACTAGTAGAGTTAAGGATAACATCCCACTTAGGGCTACATTATTGTAAAAGCTCCATATCGGTTAGTACCAATATTAATGGAAGGATCGAGACCCTAATCATATAAGTTTCAAGATAAAGCTTCATTTTAAGAGCTCCGACATTATTATTTTCAGAAAGACGGTTCGTTATGCTTATGCATTGGTTACCGCAACCCTATTTAGGCAACAATTAAGAATCGCCATCAGCTGCCCAGGATCGTCTACTTGTTCGACTAACTATAAGGATTAGCTATTCTTAAGATTGGTTTAAGTGGTAGTTGGAACGACTATCTCACCTTAAATAAGCTCTCTTATAACAAATGGTTGTTATACAAGTATCAAGGACTGCTCCTTTGGAGACCTTGTATAAACGGAATGACAAACGTCTGTTTGATGGATAGGACTTTGGTAAGTCAAATCAACAGGATCTGGAAGTTACCCTGGAAACGACGGATAAGATGATATAAATTTATGATCGTCTGGAAGCTGCCAGTAATCGACAGAAAAATCTATGATCAATGAAAGTCGCAACCCTTTTAAGTCCTTAATAAGGAATAAGGTTCAAATTGAAGGTATCACCCTAAAAGGGGTGTGCTGAATTTTTAATTTATCGGACTGGTTAAGCTCTGATATATAGAATCATTCGAGGAAATCGAATATATCAAGATTGGTAACCTATAAGCTAAAACTTACTTGAGGAGCTTGATGGAAATCAAGGTGTCCCATACTAGTGATTAAAGGATGTGTTTCACCGATAAGTCATGAGTATTGTCACATAATGATATGCAGACTAATGAAAATTTATGGTTCGATGAGAAATCCATGTCGATTAAGGATCGACAGGTTAAGAAGCTCCGAAGGAAAGTATGTACCTATTGTACAGGTCAACTGGGATGCCCTTAGAGGCCCAAATATGCTATGAAGGTTAAGTCCGTGATACGTCATAAAGTACTTTCATTATTTTAGCAAATCTCGAGGTTGAGATTTCTTTTAAGGGGGTGAGGATGTAACACCTTGTAAAATTACGTCCAAT